>OX424574.1:45677892-46377892 GCA_949152435.1 Gastracanthus pulcherrimus
ATTTATTTATTTATTTATTTATTTATTTATTTATTTATTTATTTATTTATTTATTTATTTATTTATTTATTTATTTATTTATTTATTTATTTATTTATTTATTTATTTATTTATTTATTTATTTATTTATTTATTTATTTATTTATTTATTTATTTATTTATTTATTTATTTATTTATTTATTTATTTATTTATTTATTTATTTATTTATTTATTTATTTATTTATTTATTTATTTATTTATTTATTTATTTATTTATTTATTTATTTATTTATTTATTTATTTATTTATTTATTTATTTATTTATTTATTTATTTATTTATTTATTTATTTATTTATTTATTTATTTATTTATTTATTTATTTATTTATTTATTTATTTATTTATTTATTTATTTATTTATTTATTTATTTATTTATTTATTTATTTATTTATTTATTTATTTATTTATTTATTTATTTATTTATTTATTTATTTATTTATTTATTTATTTATTTATTTATTTATTTATTTATTTATTTATTTATTTATTTATTTATTTATTTATTTATTTATTTATTTATTTATTTATTTATTTATTTATTTATTTATTTATTTATTTATTTATTTATTTATTTATTTATTTATTTATTTATTTATTTATTTATTTATTTATTTATTTATTTATTTATTTATTTATTTATTTATTTATTTATTTATTTATTTATTTATTTATTTATTTATTTATTTATTTATTTATTTATTTATTTATTTATTTATTTATTTATTTATTTATTTATTTATTTATTTATTTATTTATTTATTTATTTATTTATTTATTTATTTATTTATTTATTTATTTATTTATTTATTTATTTATTTATTTATTTATTTATTTATTTATTTATTTATTTATTTATTTATTTATTTATTTATTTATTTATTTATTTATTTATTTATTTATTTATGACATTTATTTATGACATTTATTTATGACATTTAGTATAACTATGTAAATTTTTTTAATGTTCATATTCTTTTGTATATTCATGCAAATAAATAAATATCTATCTATCTATCTATCTATTTCAGTAGGGAACAAATCTCTAAATGAACATAGTGAGATAGAAAGCAGTTGGCAGCGTTTTTGAATGAGCCCTTGTTCACGAGATAATGATTTATTTTACTTGAAATATGCGTTATTTTAATGAAAAAATGTACCTCTTTTCCTCTAAAAATATTATTCTATTTCTGAAGATTTTGACTGAAAAAGTATGAATATTCAATGAAATCTAAGACTTTCTTCGAAATTTAAAAATTCGATGATTATTCATACATTTTTAATAACTTTCTTCAATTGTTAATAAGTTTGCATCAGAATAATATTTTTAAACGTAACAAAGCTTGAATTATAGTTTTGTCCACTTATTTTAATTAGCTTTCGGGTCAATTTTTCTATAATAAAACCTTGCCGAGTTATGGTTAGAAAAAGAGATATTTTTTGGCATTAAAATAACGCATATTTGGATAAAATGCCTCATACCTCGAGACAAGGGCTTATTGGATACGTTTACGGACACTCGACTTCACTCTTAGGTACCAGTAACCAACTTCTAAAATGTTGTCTGTTCCTTGAAAGTGCCAATGAATTGGCAATGGTTTTTTATAATTTAACTGAAAAGAAAACATAACATTATAAGGTAAAAAATAGTACATTGTGCAACTTGTGCGAAAAAACAAGCGATTTTCAAACGAGCGTGAATTTTGTCAATCACATGAGTTCCAAAAGTACCGGAGCACAGTGTTGCACATAGGCGATACTGAGGTATAACGGGCTACAGGGAATAAGGGGTTACAGGGTATAACGGGCTACTTGCCATATTTGCTATATAAAACGGACGACATGTTTTGTTCCGCGTCGTAATCTACTTGTGGTCGTAGTGTTCGTTAACTTTCTTTGTATGGATATCCTCCTCCAAGCAGGAGAAAAAAATTACAGTACAGTGAAGTTTTAAATTGAAAAAAATAGGTTATATGAAAAAAAAAACTTTTCAAATCGCCAGCCATGTATATTTTTGATTGATTTTACGAATCAGACAATGCTTTCTTTAGGATATGGTTTCAAGCTCTATTTTGCTATTTGTAACTTTATATTTGGTTAAGATTACAAAAAGTTATGATACGAAACGTTAACTATCGGAAATGGGACATAACGAACCACTTTTGCTTGGGTATAATGGGCCACTATTTTTAGTACATAAAAACGTTTTATTTGATTGTAGAAGTGTAGAGAGATCGTTGAGAACTCCAAAAGACAGAGGTTGACATGTTTATTTTTAATAAAACCATAATTTGAAAAATTGAAATTGCAGCAAATATAAAATAGGAATGTTAAGTCGTTTTAGAGCCTTAAAAATGACAAAAATTTTCATGCATAGCGGATGTAAAGTTTCTTATTATTTATGAGTCGTTGTAAAGTATCTCGATCTAATATCGAAATTGATTAATCAGAAACAAATATTGTACTTCTCTTACGTTATTTTCGTACCCATAATTTAACAGCAAGAGTATACAATTACGCTGGGCCTTTATACCCCAATGAGGGTGCCCGTTATACCCTAACTATTTTTCAAATCTCTATTTTTAAAGTAAATAATAATTGCATTTTACTATTAGAAAAAAACATTAAACACTGATATAAATATAGAATAATATTCCTTAATTGGATAGTAACTAAATGTTATTTTAGTTTTTTTTTTAATTATGCTTTTTATAATTTATATGGGTCTTTGCATTTTAGTGGCCTGTTATACCTCAGTCTCCCCTACTATTCTTTTAAACGAGTGTGAGAAGTTCTATTACAAGTTATTAGCTCAAATATTACTATAATGTATAAAACAAGATAAAAACAAATTTGCATGCACACCGTGAGAGAAGCAAGTTTTTTCTTTCATAGCGTGTGTGAATCGGATACTTCTCGCACGCTGTTTAAGCATAAAAAATCGAGCTTCTCGCACAAAGTTTCAAAAAATGGTGCTTATCCAATTCTCAATTAAAGGGCTTTAAGCAAAAGTGGGACTAGCACTTTTTTGATGATTTCCATCTCAAATAATAATGTACAGATATAGAAACAAATAATAGTGTTAAAGAAAAGAGTTGGTTTAACAAAACTATATTTTTTGTTTCATTATATGAGCATTATTACTTGAGATAAAAATCATCAAAAAGTGCTAATCTTCTTATTACATCCGGCCTTTCAGTTCATTATGTAAAAAGTCATATAAAAATATTCTCTGTTATATTAATTGCTTTCATCGATTTGTTAAATGCATATTTTTATCTAATAATTTAACATACATATAGGTGTATATGTATATGCTCTCGGTGAACCTTAAAGTGATTTAAACCAAGGGACTTGCATTCTAAATCTTCTTTCTGGCATCGAATTTGCATTGTTCCAAGATTATTTACCAAATTTGCGATTCAAGGGCCATTATAAGCCATCTTTGTTGCTTAACTCTTTAAAGCAAAAGCTTTTCTAACAAACGGTTTTTCATGAAAATTGGTACACCCGAGGGCCAAACTATTTTTCGGAACGTGCCGGTTAATGATCGTCAAAATGTGAATAGTTTATGGTGTAAGGTGAATAGTTTATGGCTTAATCATCTTACGCCATGAACTATGCTCCTTTTGTCGGTCATTATCCGGCACATTTGGAAAAATAGTTTAGATCTCGGGTGTATATAAGGGTTTTTGTAATTGCTGATTATGAATCTGTTGTCATATTTTCAAATTTTAAAATGATGGTTCCAATATAATGAATAAGAGGTCATTTCTTAAAAGCGACTTCTTACAAACTTATATTCTATTTTATTTATCCTATAGTATGCGTAATATTACGTTATAGGTCATTTTGATGTTTTCGCTTTATACTCTTGTGCAGCTACTCCTATATATTTACAATAATATTTATTTTTCCAGACTTATAGGTGAGGGGAAATACACCTTTCAAAATACACTATGAGTCTAAAAATGCCGGCTGTTTCCAATAATTTTAATGTTTAGGTTATAAAGGACAATCACTATTGTCCTTTAAGAAATGTACACTAACGCATCCTAAAAAATAACTCCCATATCTTTTTGATCAAAACGCGAAATTAAAAAGGGATAAAAAGTACAATGAAAACCCAGAGAACCCAATCGAATGTCAAGGAGCTAAAGTAAAAGAAAACTCGTAGCAAAGGAAAAGACAAAAAGAAGTATTAATTCATCAACAGGGGTTCGTATATCGAAAAAAGGATGATCAAAGAAAAAAGCCGGTCAACAGATTCGGAAAAAGTCAAAGGATGAAGATTACTGCGAAATAGTAACGACCGTATGTGCTATATAAATTGGAAGGAGAAGACTAAAATACCAGCAACCGTCGTTAGTGCAAGCGAAACGTGATTCAAAAAAATATTTGAAGAAAGGAAATATGCAGACAGTAAAGAGAGAACAAAAAGAATATGACTTATTATACCAGGATATTAACCCTGTAATGCCTAAGCATATAAATCGTTCAGTAAAACTTCTAAGAATTATTTAGAAATTTGTTTCGACGCTCTTTAAATGCTTTTTTGCAATAAAAATATTTATTTTTTTTGTTTTCTCGGCTTCTATATGGTTAAAAATAACGTAGGCCTTCCTTATTAGATGCCGAATAGCCATAGAAAATCGATATTTTTAAAAAATGATTTTTTTCACAAGCGTAAAATAAAATGGCTCAAAAATTTTACTGAATATTTTATTCCACGTTACTGATCAACTCAAAAATTTTCAAATTAATTTCTAGCATACGTTTTAGATATATAACAGTATTTAAGAAAGACACGTTTTTGTTAATAACAGACAAAGGGAATTAATTACCTTATCAAAAATTTCAGATCGAAGAAGATAGGTAATTTTATGCTCTTTCAACTGCATTTATACTACATTAATGATATAATCTCTAACATACATATTAATTCAAACATAAATGTTAATTCAAAGAACATAGATAGGGGAGAGCCCAAAATGTTGATTTTGTTACCTTTTCAGGTGTACTCTAGCCTAAAACTATTCAAATAGAGTTTTCTTTAATGGAATTTTGATAGTAAAAAGTACGGTTTTTGTATTAAATTAGAAATAAAAAAATAAAAACGAGCATGTATGTAAATGTATTTTTATGTTCTGTAAATGTCGATCAGACTTTGAAGTTTAATGAAGACAAAAAATTGTTTTTATTTTCGCTCAAAATAGGCCGAGAACTCCATTAGGATGTTCATGTACTACAAATAGTATGTACATCATTACGATACTGCAGATATTATACGCTAAACCTGCTAGAGTAAAATTCCACTCTAAAAAATGCGTGAACCGATTTTAGAGTGACATTTCACTCTAATAGAGTGACTTTTTTCACTCTAACTACTAGAGTGAAATTTTTCACTCCAGAAAATAGAGTGAGATTTATTCACTTTAATTTTCACTCTAGTAGTTAGAGTGATATGACAAAGCAAACGAATTTTATTTTATTTATCTCAAATTTGAATCTCATTAATTAAAATTAATTTCGAAAGACCCGCGATTAAGTAGTTGGTACATATATTGCTAACAGTCGCATTGTTCGCGTCAATCCTGCGCATTCGCACGTGTTTTATGATGTGAGTTGAGAGTCGGGAAAAAAACGGATGAATAATCTTCAATCTTTTGAGGAGGAATATCGAGTACCAATCTTAATGGTGTCAACATAACCTCTAAATATCATAAAAACGATGTTTTTTTTTGCAATATTTGTAATTACAATATAAATTTTTTGGATTTTTATCTTATAATGATTGTTTTTTCATTATAGAATATTTTACTAGCTAAGTGCTCATTGTATAGTGTCAACCTAACCTTGCAATATTGCAAGAACACTGTCGTCTTAGGAAATTTCGTTGTCAAGATATGATTTTTTGGTATATTCCGTTATCCAATAAACACTAATTGTAATGGAGTTAATTAATCTAACCCAAGAATATTGCAAAGCAATGTCTTTTTTGCCAATTTCGCGTTAAAAATATGTATTTTTCGTATTTTCTGTGTTATAAATATTGTTTTTGCATCAAATAATATTACTAAATGAGAATCAACTGTAATAGTGTGAACCTAACCTCAAAATATTACAATATAATTATTCTTCAAATTTGTTGTATCAAAAATCTTAATTATTAATTACTTACATAAACTATGTTTACGTACAACATAAAAGTAACAATACTATAAGAAATATTTATGTATTGTATAAAATTACTCTATAAAGTATCTGCGAGGCGATCTCTAAGGAAAACATTACAATAACAATATAAAAATAGAATTTAGATATGAAAATTGTCTGCAAACAAAAACTTGGCTATGAAATTTTGTTTAAATGTTCCTATAAGTTTTCAATGTTATCCTATAAAAAGTGAATCGTAAAAGTATAAAGTATATTGTAGAATATTTGAATTATAACAATAATAATAATTATCAGAATTATAACATCATCTCTAGAGAATATATGTTATTGGATAAGTTCAAATCGTCATAGTGTTAAATATGGCAGAAATCATTTTTGCAAATTTTAATATGTATACGTGTTCGTGACTTCGTGTAGCTATGTACGCGTGTGTGTATGTGTTCGAGTGTGTGTACGTATGTGTGTGTACGTGTGTGTGTACGTATACGTGTATCTGTGTAGATGAGTAGTGATAAACAGCTCAAAAATCAATAATTAAAACGCATAAAACACAAAAAAGTTATTTAAAACTATATATAGATTGTTACTTATACGAAATTCGTAACAAAAATCGTGTTTTTGCGGAATTTCTAAATTATATGCATACTATTACCGTTACTACTCATGTAGTAACATTCAATCATGCAAAAACAATAGGTACAACCTAGAAAATATAAAAAAATAATATTAAGATCAGAAAATTTGAAACAAACTAAGTGTTTTAGCGACATTTTGTCTGAAGTTTTTTAGCATTATATTTAGGTTAGGTTGACACTGTTATATTAAGCAGTTATCTAGTAACACTATATAATTCAGAAACCATCATTACAACACAGAATACAAGAAAATATATATTGTAACCACGAAATTGGCAAAGAAAACAGTGTTTTTACGATGTTTTAGGTTAGATTGATACCATTACGGTTGATTCTCACCTAGTAAAATTCTTAGTCATATACTGAAAAAACTATATAAAAATAGAAAGAAATGCAAATTTAAAATATAAATTAAAAGAACAATGCTCTGAAAGTTTGTATTATTTAAGTTGAAGGTACTTTAAGTTTCTATTATTATAGCTTAGAATTCTTTAGGAATTCCTGTTAGAGTGTAAGAATACTTTAAAATTTTTATATAATGAATTAAAACGCGGAAGAATATATTTTTTTTTATATAAACTACTGCAAATTTATTTAGTGTATTTTGGTATTATTACTGGAAAACGTGTATCTAATAACAGGCTTGCAATATTATACTCTTAAAAAGTAAAGAAAATAGGTTAGTTTTTCGCCGATGTCTATCGGGAATATATTCACTCTAAAATAGAGTGAGATTCCACTCTATTGAAGAGTGAAAAATTTCCACTCTATATTTAGAGTGGAAAATCCACTCTAAATAGAGTGAATTATTTCACTCTAACGGGTTTAGCGTGTACTCTTTTTTTTATCGCATAATGCCCCTACAGCTATAAACTGTCGAAGAATATCGTTTATGACTAGGGCGGCCCCCGTGCATCAGGTGGCCGTTTGGAGAAAATCTTTTGCAGACAATGCATTTACAGTTTGGCCAGACATAAGATTTTATTTATTGAGTTACATCGTCTTTCTGGGGAAACAGCAATTTTGTGCATACCGCTCGACATTTTAAAAGAAGGGGTATACGCTTATACTTGCAATAAGAGCACACGTTACTTTTGACAGACATGAATCGAACTTGCAAGACATAACACGATAATCTGAAACGATTTTACATGGTGCACCGTGCACCTGGCTGGCGTCTGGCCACCAAAATTTTGCAATACGGGGCCGTAGTTCTGTCTCCCAGATACGGGGTTGCGCTACCATCGCCTGAATTTCTGTGAGCGCGCAACAGAGAATTTGAAATTCTAACAACTTTAAGATACGCTTAATAATATTCTTGTTTCAATTCAAGTAGTAATTCAAGAGTATGTGACTTATATAATATTAACTAATTAAAGTACATTATTTATTTAAGTAAATGTATTTATTTTAAGTTGATACTAAAAGCCTCCAGTTACTTACAATTACAAAGACCTACTTTTTTCATTTAATTTTCAATTTTGAGCATACATATCTCTGAAATGATATTGTTTCCATCAAAAACAACAACGTTCCAGAGATATTTTCTCAATATTAAAAATATAATGAACAAAGTGGTTCGGCATATACGTCAGAAACAGGATATTTAACATTACCTTAAATGAAACGTTATTTATTTTTTACATTTGAAATGACTTAAAATATTGAATTTCAACCTATTTATTTTAAATATTTATTATTTCAGATTTATTTATTTAATATAAACTGCTGGAAAAATGAAGAAATTGTTCGAAAGTAAAGGAAATATCTCACTCCAATAAAGAACATTTGCTTGAATATTTGTAAATATTTAGCGTCAGATCCAATATAATATCGTAAAATTAACAATATGAAATATTCATTTCTACATTAAAAATACATTTTTAAATAGCTTATTTTATTTCAGTATGCGAAATATTCTCTGCAGATTCCATGTTTATGATTGTACAATATTGGATCAAAAGGGATTCGCTGTACGATATATAAATCGATATATGCAATAAATATACAAGTACATCAGTACATATTAAATTAATATACTCTTTGGATAGGTGAATTTTCCCTCGGAAAAATTGTTTGTACTTTCTCTTGTCAAAGGAAATTAATAATTGACACAATCGTGGATCGAATTGGCGCAAAAAAATGTGGTATTCTTGTATTAATGAGGTATAATAAACTTTAAAATTCTATTATATTGTAGATATACACATAGATAAACTAAACAAAATTTTGATTGTTATTTTTAAAAGACATCACATATATTTTTCAAAATTTTCTTCTTAATTATGAAAATAAAACTTATGGCTTTTTAATTTTTCCTAATAAAGTTTTAACGTGCAATACGCGTTAAAAAATTTCATTAACTCGTAAATTATTTTTGTTTTTTTAGATGTCTACGTGATAAACTCGAAATTTTGTAAATTAAATGTATGGGTTAGATCAAGTGGACAATTTCCAACCTGTCGCCTAAATCATTTTTGGTTACAGAAAGCACGAGAAAACGCAAAAATTTATGAAATAAAATTATTGTAAAAATCCTCTGTTTAAGGGCTAAAACATATTACTAAAAATTTCCCAAAGTTTCTTTCAATTTATTTTTAGGGTCTCGGACTTTACGAGCTAATTTATTGCATTTATAAGGTGATGACTTACACTCAATGAATAATTAAAATTTAAAAAAAGTATGCCTTGTCTAGTCGCATAATTTAATAGAGTCTCGTTTTAACTTGTATCATAAATTAATATTGATTAATATTACTAATTATTAATATTAATATTACTTATAAAAATAAGTAGGGCGCGGTGCGTACAAATAGAAAAAAATATTCTTTATCCATTGAATTTTTCGAAATTTATCTGATTCTGATTGCATTAATATTATTACACTTTAGAAGTTAAATAGAAACTCTATTGAAGTGCAGGTGTAGATACGGCATTCGTGACCCATTTAATGACAAAGTTGGTCATAATATGCCACACTCCGCAGGCCGCATGAGGGAGCAGGTAGAAATTTCTGAATATATGAGCGCTGGTCGTCGTTGTGTTAGATTTTCATAAGGTTTCTCTGTGTGCGTGTTCACGTACATAGACGGCGACGCCAACGCCACCCCGTATCTGGGGGGGATAACTTAGGCCTCTGCCCCCCAGCACCGGAAATCGACGCCCGTTTGAACCGTGCTTCTATAAGCGTCATCTATATTCGTTTTAGTTTAGTTTGGTTTCTTTATTGGCTTTAAATTGTATATTACATTGCCATATTTACATAGTATAAGTATAATACAGACTTACGTACATGCGTATGTATGTACGTAATCTACTTTGGTGCAAAATACAAAATAATTAAATCTTACAGTCTATCTCATTAATAAAATCTCCAATAATACTTAAAATATTAAAATTGTTTAGAGTTAAGAGATTTATCACAGAAAATGGTCCGTATTTGTTTTCGTTTCTAATTTCTTTTAACATATCTCTTTCTGAATTATAACATTTACAATTCCAAAATACATGTTCAATCGTATCAGTCGATTCATCACACTTACACATGTCAGTCTCAGCGATTTTATGTTTCTACAAACAGGAATTAAGAGAAGTGTGTCCACTTCTAATGCGATTAATCGATACTATCTCTATATTCGTTGATCTTATGCTACAAGTGGCCTCACCTATCGAAAACGGTTAAGAACTTCCTTATATATGCCCAGAGCATAATAAAAATTGTGTTCAAGTCAATCTGAAATTCGCCCTTAACTGTGCGAATCTTATGTTAGCATTTTGAACGGTTTTATAAGTTTTGATGTTTGTTTAGGCATAAATAGAAATGTTCCAGGTATGTTTAGGTGAAAACCTTTAGTTGTATCGTAAGGAGCAGCTGAAAGCCTTAAAAAATCACCTATGATATAATCTTTATATCAAATATAGACAATGTACTTGTTTTTTACAATATGTGAAAAAGTCATTGTGGGGCAAAGTGGAATAGGGCAAAAAGTGGAATACCTAGTAAATAATGTGAAAAAATCTGCACTTTTGTAATTAAATATTGACGATTGCGAGCGGACTTCTATATATACTCGCGCTGCGCGCATCTTGATTTGAGATCTTGAACGTACACTGTAAAAAATCCTCTCGTAGATTTACTACTCTGAGAGTTGGAAATAAAAAGTCCTAGTCTGAGTGCAGTGTTTTTACTAGAAAATTATAAATTTACAAGCGACGTTGTAAATTTACGTGCGACGGTGTAAGCCGTGATGTTTGAGGTTATGATGGCTAATTTTTTCACACTTTATACTCGAATGAAACGCTTTATTGGCTATACCTTTTTCTTTCAAGTGACTGTATAAATATTTTCGGGATTATCCCTTATTGTATTAGCCAAAAAGTATCCAAATTTTGAGTGGAACTAGATTTTTGCATTCGTCTTACATTTTTACCTATAATACTACTCTGAATGTAGTACTTTTATTGGATTTTAGAACTTTTACTAGATTTTTGTAAATTTACAAGTTTTTGTAACTTTACAATGACTGTAAAATTACTACACTCAGAGTAGTATTATTTTTTTCCAACTCTCAGACTAGTAAATTTACAATTTTGTTTGTGAATTTACAACGGCGGTGTAAACTTACTACAATCAATGTAGGGTTTTACAGTGGCGTTGTTTTTTACTACTCTCAGACTAGTAATAGATTTACAATTGCCGTTGTAAATCTACATACGGTTTTTTACAGTGTATTCCGAAATGTGTGCGATCTACGCGACAGAGTACCCAAATGGGGCTGCGCGTTGGCAGTGACAAATATTTTGTCCAAATATCAAACCGCAAAAGAGCACCTTAAAGTTGTATAACCTTAAATAAATTCCATTGGAACCTTTCATTAGTATATTTTATTATGTATAGCATGACGTTTAGCAGAAGATCGATTTACTTAAAATCTTGACTGCCTGATGTGTAGGATAATTTGGACAAATCGAATGGAATGAATAAGCTCGCTCCGTTTCCTTATGGCTAGCGCCACGATCGCACACATTTCGAAATCCGCTTCTAAGGGGAGGTCGGAGCGAACTTCACCATAGTGACCTCCACCTCGCGCCGTATTTTCGTTATACGTCTAAAATTTACATAGTAACATCAAAATCGAGGATGATCATGATTTGTTATTGTGTAAAAAACAGTGCACAACAGCGCTTTTGCTTATTAATAGCTTCAAAAGTTTTTTAGTATGAAATATTATTATACTTGACCAATAGAAAACGGTCCAAATGACGGTCGTCTTACCGTTCTTAACCTCATCGACGGCTTCACCTCGCGTCGAATTTTTCGTTATACGTCCAGATTTCATAAAAAATCGTACATAATTACCTTAATAATCATTTATTATTGTGTAAAGAATAGAACACAACGACATTTTTGTACTACAAATGTCTACAAATTTTTATTTTTGTGATGCAAGTTTTAGAGGTTAGGTCTAACTTTTACCAATCAGAATAGCTCCAACATCCCCTTAAAATGAACTCTCTATGCTCATGCGGATGCTCTATTGAAGTGTACTTTACAAAAACGCAAGTGTAAATTTTTGCGTGCATTGCTGTAAACAAAAAAATTAACATTGAAACTGTACCTACTCTCCTCAATCTGGAACGGTTAAAATGTACCTACACGGACAAAAATAGTCGGCTATTCCTACAATTAAAGCTCGGTATACTCCCGGCTGAGTCATCATGTTAATTCTTCAAACAGTGTCGCTTGTATCGTCCCCATGCGTGATCTTGGATACTCTACAAATGCGGCTTGAGATTGTACCAAGCCCGCGGCTTGGAGACTTCGGCCAGCTTACGTCCGCGTAACCTCTGCACATTTCGAATATATATATATTAGTTGAAAAACAATTTACTTCTTTCACGTTTGCTGTCATATATTTATTAAATTTTAAAGTAAATTTTATTGTTAGCTTTCTTCGTTTTCCAACAAATTTAATCAAATACACGTGTGAGATGAAAAAAGGTTAGGTTGTTTGGGCGTGAGTTTGGATTGGGATTTCTACAGAGTCTGTAAGATTCACAGGAATCAGCATGTGGCATACCCAAATTGCCGACATATAAACACTACGATATTTTTTTCCGTGCAGGTCGTAAACCTATTTTTAAACATACAACGAACATGTAAAATCAAGAGAGATATTATTTATTTTATTAAACTTTATTTTTGTTTTTAAAATTATTGTAAAGAAAAATTGCTTTTCTTAATCAAAATTCTAAAATTGTTAAACTACTACAATAATATTGTTACACTATAATCAAACTTTATATTGTTATAATAGAATTGTAAAATTGTAAAAATGTAATAAAATTTTTAAATGTTTATAAAATTGTGAAATTATTTTATTGCAAGCGGGGTTAAAAATTAAGTTATATGCTCATTGCTACTTCTGAAAAGAGTTAACATGTTTACTGAGATTTTCCAAGAGCCTGACATTAAAAAATTAATGCATAACAATCGTATATAATTAGTTGCCGAATATATCAAATAGCGTACCATGTAACACTGAATTTGTTTGCAATAAAACGTAGTAGCCATTAGTATTCCACCTTGCCTCACAATTTTAGCAAATCGGCTAAATTGGTTTCTTACAAAAAATCATTACAAAAACCAAGTTGAAAACATTTCTTTTACTTTATATGATTTTTTTTAGTTTATGAACTAATAAAGATATTTAAACCTCAAAACTAAATTATATCGGTGATTTAATACTAATTAGGCCACTTTGAACCTTATAGGTATACGACCTTGCCCCACCCTCCCCTAGAGATGAAGACTTCTTTGTACTAAAATCGGACCGCACAGCACAGCCCGGGATTGCGCTTACTGTGGACAGTCCCTAAGTGTTGTGCGATACAGTTGTATGCGACAGTGTCGTAGGTGTCGTATGCCATTGACGAGGGTAACGCACAAGAACTGACGCACTGACGTACGAAATCTACGTCAGTTGTTGTGTTATAACTTATTATGCTCGGTGCAAGAATCGGTATGAGTAGCGCGATATACGTACGCGCGCGCTAATGAGCCATCAGGAGCCGGCCCACGCGCGCGCACGCACACACCCACACACACATACATACTTACAAACACACACACACATACATACACACGTACAAACACACAAATAAACACACAAACACATACACACACATACACACACGAACACACAAACACACATACATACGCACATGGACACAGATACATACAGACATCTTTTAAGGATAGTGTATTCGGACTCCCTAAGGCATAAAATATGTTTATACGTTGAAAAATACAAAAATGTTCACTGCCACAAAGCTTTCTATTTAAAAAAGAAAAAATATATTCTACATCATAAAAATATAAAATACACAAGTTCGTGTGATACCTTAATTTTGTATGAAACCGAAGACGTATCATACCTAGTACCATACGTATGCTATCTCACATAATATATGATACCACAGGTATGATACTTGCCCAATCCTGTGCATGTATCTATGCATGCGTCTATGCATGCGAACCTGTTTGTGATCGTGCATGTAAATCTGCATACAAGCCTGCATCCAAACCTGCATGCTACTGTGCTTGCAAACCAGCATGCGAATCTACTTAGCAGATGAAAGCTTAATTTTAAACATTCTTTTGCCATTAAAATAATCAATTAGATAAGTTTTTACTAAAATTACAGAACGATAGGTAATAATCCTTATCAAGCAATTTTTTCTTTGTACGTAATTTATTAAAATTTAAATATTTAAATTAAATGTAATCAGATGTTAGTGCATCCATTCATTGAATTCCTAATCATCTAAAATTTTGTGAACGATTTGCCATCATAGATTATTGGGATATAATCGTTAAAGGAGGTTCGGGTGCTTTAAATCGACCAATTTCTCTTTTTATATAGTTAAAACTCATCAGTGTCGATATTTATATATGTGGAAGTAATGTACATTATGAACATAAAATTTTGTTTTTATCAACAACTCTTATGTTGCAAACATAATTATTGTCCATTGAAAACAAAGTTACTAATAATACAAACATTTGTTCGGTATTCATGAAATTTTTATTTTTAAGGTCTTATTTTGATCCTTAAATATATTTTCATAAATTGGCCAATACAAAATTTTAAAATAATATTTCGTTGTTTAGAAAAAACTTATTGTTTAAATAGATTACGCGAGTTCATATAAATTTATTTTAAACTATCAGCTTTTTCTTAGCAACAAATAATTATTTTAAAATTTTGTTTTGATCGACTTATAAAAATACATTTAAGGAACAAAATACGATTTTAAAAATAAAGATTGCTTGAATACCGAATAAGTTCTAGCATTTTTAGTAAATTTCTTTCACAATTGGCAATAAATATGTTTGAAACATCAGAAATGTTGATATAAATTTGTTTTATGTTCATAATGTATACTACTTCCAAGTAAATACATATCGACACTAATGAGTTTTAACTACATAAAAAAAGAAATTGGTCGGCTTAAAGCACTTGAACCTTATTAAACTAAATATGACTTTATTCTGTGTATAACAAAAGAAGGGAAAGAACCTATCCAAAATTTGAGGTTGTAAGATATAAGTAACTTTATACTCTTTTGAAAGCATTTCTACTAAATTTATCATAATATTTCTAACATACCAAAAAAATCGAAAAACTAAAACTCAAAAATCCAGAAATCGAAAAATTGTTATAAAAAAAATGAGTTGATGAATCTTCAAAATTCTTTTTTAATTTTGAATCTTCATTAAAAAACGAAAAGAATGAGCCCTATTTGGTAAAGAATGACCGTGTCATTCTCGTGATATAAGCGATCAAAAAAGAATTTTAAAAAATACATATTCTCAGATATCTCGAAATATAAAGGTTATTGTGGTCTGGGCAAGTAACTCGTTAAAGAGATAATAAAAAGCTACCGTTTTGGAAAGTTTTAGATTAAATGCTGCCGATTTACTCCAGTATTCGCAGCTCACTAAAAATCCATTTTTTTTACAAAAGGATTTTTCTCTTTTCAAAAGAAAAAGTTGAAGCCTCATTTACAGAATATTCTTCTCCATATTCCCAATTACCTTAATTTTTTTCATAAATTTTCCCTCTTATACTTCACAGGTATAACCGTTTGAAAGAAAACGACGATTTCGTGAATAACAAAATAGCTCATTCAAAATTTCGGGTCGGAAAAGATAGGTAATTCTATGCTCTTTCAAATTCATTATCACTCAATCGATGATATTATTTCTAAGGTATCAAAAAATCCGAAAAACTAAAACTCAAAAATCGAAAAACCGCTAATAAAACAAAAACGCATCGAAAATAAAAAAAAATATTTTTGAGCAGCTTTCAATTAATAATAAATAAAAAATAAAAACCAAAGAAATGAATCCCGAAAAATTAATTTTCACCGTATATTCAGAGGAATGATGATCCACACACATATCCACACCCACACACACGCACGCGCACACACACATATACCCACACACACATACTCACACTCACGTATTTTTCATATTTTAAAATGTCTAAAAGTGGTCTAAAATTTTGCAAGGACTCCTAAACACGGGGTGCCATCTGGATGATACCACATATTTAGGGGTTTGGGCATATTGGGATCTATTTTACGCATTTTGATGGTATAAGAAATTTGACTGCCTAAAATAAAAATATGCCCGGCATCAAAATAAGTAAAATAGGTCTTAAATATTTCGGAGTCCACCTAAACATGTGGATGGTACCTCATGTGTAGGGGGACCTGGGAAAATATTAGACCCCTATTAGACTTTTAAAATAAGGAAAGTATCCGAAAAAAGTATCCGACGAAAGTATCCGTCGGATATTTTTTTCGGATACTCAGTATTCGACGAGAGTATCCGTCGAATACTTTTTTAAATCGCGTATATCGGCTTAATTAATACATTGTGTAGAATACTTAGAATTTGATATGTCGGTGATATTTCTCGATATTTATAGAAAACAGAAAAGTATCCGTAAATATTTTGCGGCCGAATACTTGCCGAACTCTGGTTACATTTATATATCGCAATCAACGGTCAGCTACTTTTATTTTACATAAGTTTTTACTGATATTTTTTTTATAACACAAAATAAATTAATCAACAATATCGAATAACCTAACGTCACTTATACGCCACCTAGCACAAGGTACGGCAGTCGCCCACGTATTTTGGGGGGTACAAATTGTTGTTTATACTTTTATTAAACAGATATGATGTTGCAGTACATTTTTAATCCTGTATAAATAATGAAATTTTTTAAAAAAATCCCATACCGACCTAGGTTCACATTTTCTGGAAAAACAATTTAACTCTTTGTTACTCGAAAAATAAAAAGTATTTCTTCTGTGTAATTACTATGATTAGATACTATTTGACACTTCATCTACCAAACATAACGTGACTTCATATCTCTTATGTTTCGATCTGGCATATCAGCGCAAACATTAATTTAAGTAAAAAAAGTGGATTTTAAAGTAGTATACCTCTGATTAAAGATTTTGAACTCTATTTTATTTCACTGTGAATCTATTTCATATAATAACATCGAATATAAATCTGTATCTTTGGAAACATATTCTATACGTAAATAGCTATTGATTTAGGGAATAAAAAAACAATCATTGTTTTGAACCCGAGAAAGTAAAATGTCCAATTAGCGAGATGTTTGAGATTAAGTAGAAAGATTAAGTTTAAATAATTTCCTAATCGTATTTTGTGAAAGTTAGTATAATATATTGGTGTAAGGATTGTAATTTTGTCGGTAAATATTGGCACACGCTCTTTCTTTACCCCTCAATGGACAAACTGCTAACGGAAGAGAAACATTAAGAGAGGCAAAAAGCAGATGCACACGCCGTGGGAGGAAAATTTTGAACAGAAGCCGAGAAGAGCGGAAGAAATAAGCGCGGCGAGGTTCGGAGCTGGGCAGAGCTTGGGCTCGACTGCGGCCTCCGAGTTGTAGTTGAGAGCGCCTGCAGCAGCACGCCGCGCACCAGGCAGCAGGCAGCGGGCACAAGAGCGCGGCGCTCGGCTCGGCCGTCAGGGCGCGCCTCGATCGGCAGCGCGAGCCTCCGTAGGCCGGCGCGTCTCAGTCTGCCGGAGTCGTTTCCGCGTGCTGGTCGTGACTGCGAGTCCGCGCGCCCCGTCTGCACTCCGCTCCGCGATCGCGATCGCGCGCGCGCGCAGGCTCCTCTCGTGTCCCTCCTGTCTCTTTTTCTTTTTCCTCTCGCGATTTTTCGCGTCCGCGCCATTTCGGAGCAGCTCCCGCGACGCTCGTCCTCGGCCTCAAGAGCCCGGAGAACCGCCGGGCCGAGCTGGAGCACGATCAACAGGTGCGTTCGCCGGGGCGATCAGCGTTGTCCTGGCGCAACGACCTCTGACCGAGAGGCCGCAGGAAAGTGCCACTGCGCAACGGAGAGCGAGAGAGCGAGAGAGAGAGAGAGAGAGAGAGAGAGTGCGCCAGAGATTTTGGAGCGCCGTCGGGCCACGTGTGATCGCTCGGCTCCCTGGTCCCGTGCACTTGGAGGAGCGTTCGCCAAAAGTTCGTTCCGCCCGGGCCAGGCTGTGCTCTCTCCGTTTGCATCGCGTCGATCAAGAGGCGTCGATCGGCAAAGTGTGTGATTTCGCCGGGCTGACAAGTGACAGAGAGAGCGAGTTCGGAGGCATCAGCCGAGCACTCTCGGAGCGTCAACTGCAGCAGTGTTGAATCGCAGCTTTTTTTATCCAGCTCTCGTGTCCTCCTGTTCGCACGTGTTGTTTTTTGTGCCCGCGCCCGAGCCTTTGTTTTATCTTGCTCCGTGTCGTCTATCGGTTTTTTCGCTACGTGTGCGCGTGCATAGAGTTTGGTGATTGCACGGTTGTCCCGAAGTTTCAAGTGTCGCTTTTAACGGCCGGAAGAGCGGGATAAAAAGTTTTTTCGCCGCACTGCCCCGCTGCGAGAGTTTTCCGTGCCCAGAGTTTCGTGCAAAAATCTACGAGTGTCACTTTGCATCAGCCTTCGTTATAAGTTCTTTTATCTGTTGCTTTTTGTTTCTCAGCCGCGCGTGTGTGCATATGTATCTGTGTTTTTATTTGTGAGAGTGTAGATATCTGTATTGTTTTCCTGCTGCGTATACGCTTCCACCTCGACGTCGTGTTCGCTCGCCGATTTTTCTTCTCCGCTTTGCGGACCGCTGGATGAGAGAAGATCAGCGCCGGTGAGGCTGGACAGGACCTTTTATGGTGGTAAGTGACTATATTCTTCTCCTTCGTTTCTTCTCTTCTGCGAGCTGAGTCGTGCCTTTTGCTTTTACATCTTTTTTCTTATTCTCCCTTTCTCTCTCTTACTCTGCGCTCCGTCCTGCTGCTTTTTTCTTATTTTCTTTGCTTCTCTTTTTTCTTCCACTGCTGCTCGGATTCGCTCTTCTTCTATACGGATTGCACTTTGTGCGAATTTCGACCGCTGCTCCCCGTTTTTAACCTTTAATCCTTTAATGGGACCCGATCTGCTTGCGTAATTGCCAGGAATAAATTCGTTGCTAGCAAATAAATATCGAGCGCGTCGAATTCAAATTACTCGCAGAGCATCCTTTATTGCGAAAGATTTGTTGACCACTCCCTTATCGGTTTTACGAGATTATCTGAATCAACCAAATGATTTTCTTCAATAATGAGTACTTATTGTTTTAAAGGTGACGTATATTTTAATTTAATGCATTGGTGCAAGATTATATGCATGCTCATTACTTCTCTTCATTAATTTTAAACTTGCAGTTAAACTCATATGATGTTTATTGAGAATAATGCTTGCATTAAGAGATTAACGTCAATAACCTCATCGGAATGAAAATGATTCGCATTGTTTACGAAAACCACACAGTTCTTATCGTTAATTTTAAAAATATTTTTATATGAAATAAAGGACGATACAATATATGTACTCATCACTCCCTAAGCAAAATGGAAGTTTAATTATTATTTTATTTATAAATAAAGTAAAATATGTGAAAGTGAATATCATAATTTTAAAGTATGGTAAATTTATTTTTATACAATACAAAGTTTATATTTGATCACAATTTTACTTATAGAAATTAAATAAATTCTAATTACTTAAAATATTACATTTTTTTATTATTTATTTACGTAAATTTTATATCAAGTTTTGTTTTTTTATAATGAAATATAATTCCTTAAATCCATAAAATCAATATATTTTATATTTTAAAATTAGATTTACTAAATTAGATTCGTTTAGAAAAGTTAAAAATTCTTCGAAAAGTTTATCAAAAACCTTGACTAAACTACTATTCATTTGTAAAACAGGTCATACATACATCAGTTTGCATTTGTACAAAGAATGAATGCTTTGTATTTTTCTTAGATCTCCTTGAACGCGCGTTAGTCTAAGATTTTTCTTGCAAAATCGCCGATCGCATCGTTTCATAACGCCATTTACCGGTGATCGTCATCCTCATACAGCCTAGCATGTGTTTAATACACGATACAGTCTATCTTGGCTTTCTCACACTATACACTGGCGACTATACGATTCCGCGAATTCGTGCACGAATGTGTGCGTACCTACTGCGTGTATATATACATATCCGCACTCGTGCATGGATGATGATGTTGCCTCAGATTCATTCATTGGTGCGTACGGCCTTGAGAGCGAAACGGGGTTACCTTCATTTGGTTTTTACCTTTTTACTCTCTCTCCCTCTTTCTCTCTCTCTCTCTCTCTCTCTCTCTCTCTCTCTCTCTATCATTCTCTCTCTTACTCTTACTATGACTTTCTGCTAATAGCTACTGCACTTTCGCCGTATTTACGCTCGCTGCACTTTCTCGCGCAGTGTTATATATCTCTTGATTGATAATTAAAAATATTGCTGGTACGCGGTTCGTTTGGATCGTAAGGCGACGAAAATTATAAACTTTCGAAAAATCAGTCGGAAAAATAATATTATGATTGTTTTTATTAAAGAAACAAAAAATATTTCTAGACTTATAGAAAAAGAAATGTGAGGTTATTTTTCATTTTTTAGCTAATTCTTGCTGTCCTTATTGTCTTGTTACAGTTAATGTATTAAAAAAATCAGACATAAGAACGGTGAAAACTTGAAATAATCCATATTTTGCTCTTACGTAGAATACATGTTCTACTAATAATTAAAATACAACATTAAAGTATCTAATTATTAGGGAATTAAATAGAAAATAATCTTAGAACAATTAACTGTTTTCATCATTTTAAATATAAATGGAAATTCAGAATTTTTTTAAATCTTTACAAAATTATCTAAGGATCTATCCAAATAAAAGAAATATAATTTATTCATAAATTATAACAAATTGCTTTTAAAAATAAAAGAAAAACAATATTTACTAAGATACACAGTTTTTATCTATTCTCGGTAAAATTTCGAGTCTAAGTATAATTGTCGGCATTGCGCATACGATTTACTATATACACGTACGCTTAATTAAATTTGGATACAATGATTTAATGACGATTCCCAATTTGTAGTGATGTATTTGTGTAAGTTCCTTAGTTAAATATATCGATGACTTTTCGATTCTATTTAAAAATGTACTGGTACTATAGTTGCTCGCATAAAATAAATACTAGTATTCGAAAATCTGATATATGACATAAAAATCACTCTGTCCAAACATATGCATAATACTTGAAACCTTTTAAAAAGCTTTCTCCATAATATGCCTCCATTGATTATTCTCTTATCGATTGCAGAAGCGTGATGTTTTCTCTTAAGAATTACAATGGATCCCAAATACAGAGGCGCAATTCACTTCGACGCGCTTTCATTATCCATCAATTCCATCTTTTTCGGTTAAATGAAGCGACCGTTAAATCGCGATAAAAGCGTCGATGACAGTACCCCTTTTTCTACCTTCTCTTCAGGGACGTTTTCTATATTCGATAAAAATCGTGACACGTTATTCACTGTATCGAAAATAACAACCAATAAAACCATAAATCATCTTCGATGATTGGATTTGAAAAAGTGAAGAATTAATACAAAAAATGAGAAGTTAATTATAACTATAAAATATTGTACACTTGTACTAGTTATACTACACTTGTACTAGTAACGTAGCCAGGATTGGGTCTCGGGGAAGGGGGAGGAAGGAGGTTATTATTTAAAAGCAACATTCTGAAATTTTTTTGTAATATGAATACTCAATAATATTTATAATTTAACTGTTGTAAAACCTCAAAATCTTGATCCTACACATCATGGAATTACCATTGTTAATATCTTATTTATTGCAGAAACTTCGGAGCGTGCTCGATTTTGAGTCATACGATGAATGAAATTTGGTTTGGACGATTATTTTACGCCTTTTAACATGTACTAAAATCTTCAACATACAATTTTGAGTTAAATTAAAAATAATAAAAGATTTTTGGACACTGATCCACTTTTTTGAGAATGTTTATTAATAATTAAAAAAACGTATTATTGTCTACAAATTTTTAAAAAAAATTTAACGAAAAACTGCACGGTTAAAGTTTTAGTACATATCAAAAGGCGTCAAATACCTAATTATAGAAAGGAGAATTTATTGATTAATTTCCAGAATGTTTGCTTTTGAATATAAAAAGTTGTATGGACTCATACAAAAAAAAAGAATACTAATATTTTTTTAAAATGCCGTATAAATATTTAAATTACCGCCATTTTTTAAACATCTTTTATTTATTGCGCATTTTAATATATGAACAATATTAATAGTGTCTAATAATAACTTATAATAATCGAATTTGAAATTATTATTATTAGGTAGTCCGTAGAAGATATTTTTAAGGGACAATTTTTAAATCATAACCAAATGTTTTAAATAACTTTCTTATAAATAAGACGAAATAAATGGCAAAATCTTAATAAAGCAACATAATGACTGAAGACTGCTTAAGAGTGAAAAGTTTATATTTATGATTATTGATTAGAATATTTAATAATTTATTTTCTTATTCTGATACACAAAAATGTGTGGAAAATAATATTTTATTTGTATATTTTGCTGGAAAATACTCCAAAGATCTCATATGCGTTTGATCATGGTAGCAGGCCATTCGCTAAGACAGAAAAGCAGCAGCTCTCTGCTCTTCCACGCTCGACTAAAATTGTCTGGCAGTGCACGACTGCACCGTACACTTCTACTACACACGGCCGATGTTTCAAGTTCAACCGCCGCCACACGGCTCTCGGTCTCTCTCTCTCTCTCCCTCTCTCTCTCTCTCTCTCTCTCTCTCTCTCTCTCTCTCTCTCTTTCCACTATCCTGCTTCGGCCGCCTGCTTCGGCCGCCTATATAGGTACTATCTTTCTGTCTATCTCTCTCTCTCACTCACTCTCTGACTCGGACAAGAGCAGCCGATAGATTGGGCCCCATTTCCATGCTACACGATGCGGTCAACTCCATTTCATGCTCTGATTTCTCTCTGGCCACTCTTATATTACGCCTGTTTATTGAGGATGCTCTCTCATATCTTATAAGCTTTCCACTACTCTCTTCTTCTTCTATTTCAAGTAATGGAGTATACCGAATACCGATACCTACTGCAATGCTGTGATGCGATCTTACATACGTTTTTTCGGTCTCCTCGAGCTGAATACATCGCTAGATTCTTTATTCTTGATTGCATTTTTGACGGGTGATGCTATATATAAGTTACTCGAGATAAGAACTTGATAGTTCAATAAACTTTGTAGGCGTGTGTAGGCTTGGTGTAAAACGGGTTTTGCAGGCTATAGTAGAAGACGTATGTACGTTTATATCCTTATCCAATCTGTTTGCAAAATTATTTTTGACTTGTATTGTAATCGATCAACAATATGTACATCTTCATATTTATCATGAAATTTAAAAATAGCTTTTTAGGAAATAAAATAAAATTAGAATGTTAGTACTAGGTATACACGATAAGAATGTTATTCGTGTACTTTAAAGTATCTTAGATAAAATTTTCAAATATACTTTGGTAATCAAATATATACATGTATATATTTACAAAAATCACCTAAAAAGTACTAGTATCCTTATTGCACCCGGACCTTCAATTTTTAACTACATGTTTTTTGCACAATAAATAAAAGAGCGTATTGTTTTATAAAACAATAAGCTCTTTTATTTACTATCCAAATCCGCTGAAAAAATAGTGATACATTAAAGCTATTAAAACATTCAATAAAAGAATGTATTAGAATGTATTGTATAATTGGATTATAAAAATATGGGAGAGTAGTAAGTACACTTTGAATCAGCGTACACGATGGAAATTCTGATTTATTTTTATTTTGAAATTTTTTAAGTGTGCAAGTCATTGAGTTTCAGTAATCATATTGCGAATAGCACTCTATGTCCGAATTTTGGAAATCTAAACTTAATATTAACAAGTTTGCTACAAAATATCTTCTTATCTTGGGAACTCGATTAATTTGTTTATACGTATTTGATGAATGTTTTTCTTGGTAGATAATAATCATTATGAATCGCTCTTTAATATTCTCTGTTAAATAACGTACTGCTTAACATTTATAAATTATTATAAGACGATGAAATATCTGTTAACAGTGCTTGTACATACAAAGTACACAATGTATAATATCAAAGAAGCGTGAGTTAAGTTGGTAGCACTGAAAATTTTAAGAATGTTTTTTGAGGACTTAAAAGTAACTTCATTTTTAAGCTCTTAGATTCCGTATTTTTATGAGTACGATTTCTCATTGATATTTTTCAACGTTAAAGAGCTAAAAGCGTTATTTTCAACTCAATCTACCTTTTTGCGATAAATTTTCAATAACTGTTCCAGGAAATCAATTTTAATCAATACCTTATGTTATTTTCTCAAATATCAACCTAGAAAACCTATTATACAAATATTATATTAGATTAAGACAATGATTCATTGTGTAGACGATAAGTCCAGAAAGTTCATAGTGTACTATTTTTTATTAATGTTAATTGTTCTAATTCATGAAGTCTTTCACAGCTGTTATTAATTATATAATGTTATATAGGTAATTAGCTATCTATAAATACTTTATGTGTAAAGATTTTATATTAAATACCGAATTGAGGACCTTTTGAATTTTACTATATCCAACGTGTAGGGTAGAACGGGGTCATGCCGATCACTTAAGGAAAACATGTTATAAATAGAAAAATATTAGCATTTTTTTGCTTTGTATGCGTCTAAATATAAGTTCAAATCTTTATCTTTTAAATTTCAATAGTTTTAACTGACAGAAATACATAAATCTCGTACTTTTTTAATAAAAATATAAAAAATCGTTTTTTCAACGGTAATCGTATAAGACGGATCATCACTTCTGATCAGTTCGAAAAAGCGTAAAATAAAGTTAAATTTCCCTTAAATTTATAAACGTTTCATCGACTCATGAAATAATACACACTGATTGAAATGACCACATTTCACTCAGATCACACTACACAATTTCAAAAATCATTTAAAAAATAATAAATATCACAATGCAAAAAAAAAAATTTGAATTTGAAAGTTTAAATGCTATATATTTATATGCTATATTTTTCTTGCCTCGTACTTAAAACCTCCAATAATTAATTTGAATAATTGCAAAAATGGTTTTAGCGTAAACTTTTCTGACAAAAAAAGTAGCTAAAATCTATTGATGAATTATTTTACAAATTATTTTAAAAACTGCTAGTACCGTTATTGCAGTCGGTTATGATTCTTGTTGAAAATTGACTTGTTTTTAAAATATAAGCATTGACAATTAAAATTATATAATAACATTTTTTTAAATTAATATCCTGCTTAACATAAATTCATAATACGCTTTTTTGTTGTTGTTTTAAATTAAT
Organism: Gastracanthus pulcherrimus; assembly: GCA_949152435.1. Taxonomy (NCBI): domain Eukaryota; kingdom Metazoa; phylum Arthropoda; class Insecta; order Hymenoptera; family Pteromalidae; genus Gastracanthus; species Gastracanthus pulcherrimus. Next base: position 45,703,640 of record OX424574.1, read on the forward strand.
TAGATTTATTTGATAGTTTCTGCTTTTACACTTTTGTGTGTAATAAATCAACAAACGATACTAGTTTGTAAAAAACTTAATCACATTTTCTTAGTTCAAGTAACAAGTACAATTGTGTGTTACTCATTTTTAACAAAACTATGTATATTACGTTAGTTTTCTTAATTTATACTTAGAAAAAGAATATCAACATATTATTTTGCTATTATATTATTTATTTAAAAATAATTGTACGATTTTATAAAATGACAATTAATCGTAAATTTGCTTAGTACCTCTGCATACTTCATTCAATCCGTTCTGAGTACTTTAAAAATAGTTGAAATGCTCAATTATTAAACCATTTTTATAAAGAGCTGTATTAGCTGTATATATATTTTGTTACTAGTACGTTTTGTTTATTGACGTTTAAATGTTAATTTAGTGTACTTTAAATATGTGCCTACTGAACAAAACTTATCGTACATTTGTTATCTAAATTATCAAGAGATGAAAATCTTATCAGTTAGCTGAAAAGAAACAGTCACCGACAATGATATAAATAGTAATACATACATAAGGATGATGAAAATATACATTTATAACGAAAAACCGATTATAATCATAATAAATTTGTGGCTTCCCGCATAACCGCATTAGTCAACTTTTATTTTTTGGAGATATTAAGGCTTAAAGTTATTATTTTCCATTTAAGCAAATGTTAAAAACATTCATAAATAGTAATAGTCACTTTTTTACACTTTCCCTATTTTTTACACTTTTCTATCTAAAAAAATTTACTAGGTAAGGATACCAAAATGTTTCCGAACTTCAATTTTTTTAAATTTACGTGTCTCATATAACATGTATAATATGCATAATTTATGAGTTTTATTAACAAAACTACGAATATTTTGCATATTTTGATTACAGAAATGTCAAACGCACTGCTCACGTTAAAGATAATTATGTGGATTACCGGCATAACAGAAAAAGTTACTTTTTTCTAAATTGAGTTTTGAACGATTTTGGCACCCTCACGTAGAATATTGTCAGTTAATAATGCAAATGTAAGGAAAGTGTAAAAAAGTGACTATACTTACTGTTAATGATTTTTTTTAACATTGGATTAAATTAAAAATAAAAAGTTAAAATCTTAATATCTCCAAAACATAAATAATGGATTTATTCGGTTATGCTGGGAAGTTAGAGAATTGTTAAAGAGCCTATACAGAACATAACATTTATTTTAATTACATATCCGTTGATAGCATGCTCATTTTATCTTAATGTAACACTAAAACACAACTGCTACCAAATAAAATTTCCTAAATATTTCTTACTTACATTACTTAGATCGATAACAATATTATCAATGATTGACGAAATTTCAGCGCAACAAGGGAAACTTTGATTATAATTTTTGTATGTTCGATCTATTAAGAGCACCTCGAAGAGTACACTGTCAATAAATGTTTTCAAAGTGAAATCAGAAAATTTGTCTGTATTGAACCGACACTCGTCCTTTCATTCATTCCAGCAAAATTTCGTAGCAGCACCTCGAGCGAATAATGTCAATGTTCGCATATTTACCCAAATTTCGTTGTAAATCTCACCCATCTATTCCTTTCCATTAGCCTTCCCCCCTTCTCTTTCTCGCAAGCAATTGTTAAATATCCCCTTCTCTCTTCTCCATCTCCTCTCTCGCTCTCTTTAGATTTCTCGCCGAGTGCCTGCGCGCGCTCTCAGCTCTATATCCCGTCCAAACCGCGCCGTTTCATTATTCTCCGTGTTCCTTTCTTCGCAGTCTCTCCTCTCTCTCTCTCTCTCCCTCTCTCCCTCTCTCCCTCTCTTGCTCCTGCTCTCTCAAGTTCTCGTATACCTATGCCTATACGTTATACACACCCAGAGCCAGCCCCGCTCATCTCGCTCACGAGCATACATAGGTATAGAACTGGGAGAGCGCGAGGCACACAATAACGCGCCGGCTCGCCCGGAATGGAATCTCGCTGCTGCTGCTGCTGCTGCTGCTGCTGTTAGCTCTCTTGGACCTCAGCAGTGTATAAGCAGCCGGCGTAACGCTTCCCGGTGATCTTTCAAGATCTCCTTTCCCTAACCCCTACCATACCCGACCCTACCCTCCCCCTCGCCTCTCTTGGGGCACTTTCGCGCATGCCTTTTATCTTGTTTTCGTCATTTCGTTCTTTCTTTATATTTATGGTTCTATTGCCCCTTTTCTACCAGTTGTTCTTCTTGTTTCTGTCCATGTACCTTAAATCTTTCTGTGATTCACGCACTTTCTTACGCATAGCTCGATTTCATTGCATTTTTTTTCTATTCAGTGGGTTTCTATGCGTTTCGCCACGCTCTGTCTCTCATATCTCATCAGACTTTATTTTTTGTCGCTGTCATCTGTAGTATGCTTCGTCCTGCAAGTTTCTCTTCCTAAGCGTCTCAAAATATACTCTGTAAATTGGCGTGTTTCAGGCTATATTATGTGGATTTCGAAAGTTGATTTAGTGTGACTAATACGGTAGATTGGGTATAATAAAACATATTTCTTATATGTGTTACGAAGTAATTTACGCCTTGAAACTAGATATAGCTTGAAACTCCCGTAAAAATTGAATAACGAAGTTAAAGAAACGATTTTTGGGCAATTTTCTAAGATATAAAATTCATGAAATTTTAGTTTAGATATATTATATATATATTTGATTTACTATCGAGATCAGACTAGGTTATTTTTTTAGCTTTATTGTTTCAACTGTAACATTTTCCTTTTTGTAAAATTTAATTTTATCGAGTTTAAACGAAGTTATAGCATAAACAGTAAATACGTGTCTCGTTATACCCCAACGTTTTTAGAATCCGTTATTTTCGAGGTAAAAAGTAAATTGTAGATTTTTATTACGACAGAGCATTTAACCTCAAAAGTAAGACATGGTAGTATTCTTTCGATAATCAAAAAGTAATGCTACATTGTTTTCTTTTAATATACTCTCATAAAAATATTGAAATCCATTTCATTTTACTGTGTCATTATATACCAGACTACCCTAAGTCATTGTGCAATTGCACCAAACATTTTTGCTTCGTGGCGAATTATGGCGAAGCTATACCCAAAACCACACAAAAAGTTATAATGATTTTAATAAATTCATTAAACTTATGTAGCACATTATGTAGAAAATTTAAAAAGAAAATGTAAACTCTACAATGTTTCTATTTTTGTATCAAAAATAAAAAAAAATGTGATAAAAAAGCCTTTGACAGAATTGAATACCCATGGAAAATCATGATGAAAAACGTCCATTTTATCCTACTTCTTTACATTTTGAAATGGTTATCTGTTTGTAGATATACTTATATTTAATACACTTAAAATTCGAGTGTTGGTAGAATTTGACTTTTTTGGTACCTATGTATATCCCCACCTTAAGTCTTTGTATTCTGTTGCTCACTCAAACAACTAATGTTTTTGAGATAAAAAAAGTTCAACTCTAAGTTGTAAAATAAAACAATTACTTTAAGAGGTCAAGACTGAGTTAATTCGTGAAAATGAATATAAATGTTAAAGGCTTCCACTGGAATTTTTCTTTTCAAAATATAATAATTTGTGAATATGTGCACATTTAATTAGCATGATTATCTCATTAAGGGAGCTCACAATAATCTAAATTAGAAAAATCGAAGCCAACGATGTTATTTTTACCTTGTTTCTTTTGGATCCATTTTTTAATGAATCTATCTGAAACTTTCAGAGAACATCTATTTTATTTATACGTATGACCGCAGACTAAAAATACATAAAAAGGCGATTATATGCTTAAAATTGAATTATTTCAAAATTTATTTCGATAAGTCGAATGCCCCTTCTCCATTGGGACTTTAAGTGAGTCTCGCTTTAACTTTCAATGTTGAATATTATTGATACTGTAACAATCTGGCAATTTCGAAGAAGTGCAATCGGTAGAGTATATTTTTCTTTGCTTTTTACAACTTAACAAATTTTGTTTATATGAATAGAATAAATATTATTCAACATTGAAAGTTAAAGCGAGATGTACTGCCCCAGTGGAGAAGGGGCATAAGGTAATACGCATAATAAACGTTCTCTAAAAGTTTCAGATTGATTTATTCAAAATTAGCTTCAAAAAGGATGGTCAGTGAAACTCGATCTTAAGACGATAGTATTCCTAATTCAAAGTATTGTAAGTTCCTTTAATGAGATAATCATCCTAATTAAATTTTTACATGGTCACAAACTAATATATTTTTTCTAAAAATATTTTTAGATACCTATAGGTTGCTATAGCTGGATGAGATAAATAAGTGTTCTGCTTAAAACAATTGGGTTAAACAAAGAAATGTTATGTATCGATTTAAAATATGCTTATGATGATGGCCCCTCTAATTTAGATAAATAGATAAATTATTCTGAGGTGTTAATATTTTTGCTGTTTAAAAAATATTTTTAACTGAGGAACTATAGAAAGTGTAGTTTTACATTGTCTACGACTGCAGATTATTTTTACATTTTAAAACTTTTTAAAACAAAAGAAACAAGCTTCGAGAAATGCATCAAACCTCACGCTTACGTCGCATCAAACAATATGCACAACAGCGACAAACGATGCGCAGCCTGCTGCCACATGTTTTTCTGACCCTTCCGCAGAGATTATTGACCCTGCATTTACTGTAAAGAAAGGGTAGTGCCTGGTTTTAGAAATTTTTCTCACCGATATACCAGCTCGATGATGTTTTCTTTCGCTTACGCCAAATGGTGTTTTTTTTTACTAATGAGGTCTTTTCGATAGAATTTTTTCTTCGTTAAAGCCATTCAAGAAACGAGCTTCCTTTCTTCGTATCTTTTCTTTGCAGAAAAAGAGAGAGATATTTGCTATTTGCAGAGAACGTGAGAAAAAACTCAAATTCTCAAATTAACTTATACTTAAAATTAAGATGTTTTTTTTTATATCTATAATGAATGCTAAAAAATGGCATTTGTTGGTCAATATCGGTTCACGGATATTGATGAAATATTTGTTATGCTATATAAAATATTCAAATTATTAAACTGTCAACTCTCAAAGCTGACATTTGATCTTTAAGGTGGTTCTTCCATAAGAATCGGCCTTGAATATAAAAAATTATACAATAATTGGTTTACATATTAAAATATGAGAAACGTTAAAATATAAAATAATGTGGTGCTTATAATAAGTATCAACACCTATCAAAGCCTTAATAAATATCGTTTCCAAGCCACTGACACTTTCCTAGTTAGTTTGTTATTTTCATTAAAAGAAATGGGAATATGTTAAAACAATACACCAAGACCAATTATTTATTGATTTTAACCTTCTAATGACTACACTGGGAAACGCATGCCTTTATTTGGTGGGTAAATTACTAAAATCCCGACTACAATTACGGAAGATTAAACTAGAAATATGTAGAATAATTATAATGCCAGTAGTTCTACACGGATGCAAAACGTGGGCACTAACTAAACGGAAAGCAAATATATTTAGAGTAATTGAGAATAGAGTCTTGAAAAAGATTTTCGGGGGTAAAATAGATGAGAATACTGGAGATTGGAGAATTTTAAATAATCATGAGGAAATACACAAGTTACACGGAAAACCAAACATTACCAGAGTGGTAAAGTTTCGAAGATTAGGGTGGACTGGACATGCAGCTAGAATGGAAAGTGAAATAATAGCACTGATTGTTAGAGTACTGGTAGGAAAACTAGAGGGCACAAGGCCTACGGCTAGACCGAGGCGAGGGTGGGAGGATAATATTAAAACAGATTTACGAGAAATAGTTTGCTGTGAGGAGGACTGGTTGGTGTCTGCAAAGAATAGGGAGCAGTGGTGTGATTGTGTGAACAAGGCTATGGACTACGTAGCTCCAATAACTAGTAATGGTTATAGCTACGGTGATGCTTGATGATGCGAGCATGATCGTAGCAGATATAATATTATGATAACTGCGGATATTTAAGCACTATTATGCTGCTAACCATAATAATAATAAGAATAAGAATAAGAATAAGAATAAGAATAAGAATAAGAATAAGAATAATAAGGATAATGAGAATAATAAGAATAATAAGAATAATAAGAATAATAACAACAACAATAATAATAATAATAATATAATATATGTATAATCAATGTTAACTAAAATCACGAGACAATTGTATTCTATTATAAGTATCCATATGGCAAATAGGAAATAAAAAGCGAGAAAAATCGGTACCGCAGCGCAGTAATTTCTTGAACTAATTCGAGGAGAAGTAAATGTTTCCGCGTGTGTGTTGGTACCTACTATGTACTCAGCATATACCATATACTCGATGCAAGAAGTCTGTGCAGGGCAGTTTCTTGCTGCGGCTGCTGTCTGCACGCCTCCGCGGCGAAGATTTTCAAGGGAGAGCCTTGGCCGAGAGCGCTAGCATGGCAGGCGAGAGGCTGGCTACACTGCTACAGCATCAGCGCGTGTCCGCGTAAATGCCGAGGCCGACCGGTCTCTCGGCTTCCTCTCTCTTCTCTCTCTCTCTCTCTCTCTCTCTCCCCCTCTCCCTCTCCCTCTCCCTCTCTCTTCTCTCTTCTCTCTTTTTTCCGTCTCGCGAGCAGCCATCTACAGTATACTTATATACCTATATATATATATATATATATATATATATATATATATATATATATATATATATATATATATATATATATATATATATATATATATATATATATATATATATATATATATATATATATATATATATATATATATATAGATGCGGGAGCGCGCGTGTGTACGAGTCGCGTGATGGTGGGTGTATGTGTCGCCCGAGCGAGTGAGCGCCACGCTACATTATGCGCCGTCGGCTTTTCGGATCTCCACAGCAATACTCGCGAGTGAGACGAGCTTTCGTTGAAACTTTGATACGCGTGCCAAATTTTCCTTTTTAGAAAGAGCGAGCAAGCGAGCAAGCAAGTGAGCTGCTCCTCACTCCCCCATTTACTTTGACACGGTACAGGTGTATGGGTTCCTCTAGCCTTGAGGTCGGCTGCTTTTGCCCGAATTTCGCGTGAAATGAGAAACTTTTGGGATGTGCTGCTGCTGCTGCTGCTGCTGTTGATGCCGATGTTAATGAGAATTTTTTTTGTTTGCCTTCCTTTTCCCCACAGAGTTAGATCGTTAACCCTGGCACGTCCAAGGTCCTTACTTCATCGACAAAACTATGCGAATTGCTTTTTCTTATCTCTAAAATACGATTGCTTTATTTAAATAGATACAAGTTTATTAAGACTGATTTTCAGAGGTTAACCTTAAAAACGACTATAAGTCGAGTTGCTCTAAAATTGATTACATTTTAATAACTTACATACTAATTCGTTACTTTGACTGTTCTTATTCAAGTTCCATTGGCAAATTCTAAGTCCAGGATTCCCCGCACTGGATATTATTTATTTGTACAATATTATGTTACATACACTGTCAAAAATAACATTAAATTTAATGTACTTTTAAGTCACAAAATGAAATTTTTTTACGTTACACGTAACAAAAATGTAAATGATGTACATTTTCATGAAATTTAATATACATTTCATGAAATTTAGTGTACCTTTGCATTAAATTTAATGTAAATGTGTATTAAATTTAAGTAATTGTAACATTAATTTCCAGTTATAACATTAAAAAAATTATATACATCAGCCACTTTGGCTTCCATGACATGTAACAGAAAGTTTCTTTACAGTGTACGTGATTTACCTACATCAATATAACTATGTACCACATATAACATATTAAATATGTCATACATAGTCTGCAATTCACTATGTATCGAACGTACGTTGTTGCGATATTAAACTAGATGGTCATACTATTATAACTTTTCAATACAGTGTGCGTAAAATGAGATTTTACGCACGCTTTTCAGTGTGGAAAATGTTATTTGACGCGCTCATATCAAATAGTATATTGTGTACCAAGGGTGAAAAGTAGACGTACTTTATGTCATACATGACTTGATTACACATTTTTCTTCTGTTTCTAAAGCGGTCCGAAATATAACTGGCTGTCATAGCGTTTAGGCCCCCCTTAACATGTGGTATCCGGATGGAACAACGTGTTTAGAGGGGTCTAAATATTTTTAGGACCTATTTTTCACAAATCAGGCTATCAGAGTGTTTAGGCCCCCCTTAACCTTCTTAAGGCATATTTTCTAAAACCAGCCTACTTGAGTGTTATCATCCGAATGATACATCCAGAATTGGGCACTAGAGCTATCTGCAGTCTAGTTTTTCAAGCCTTATTTCAAAACATCAAATAGGATATACATGCAAGTCATATATGTCCATATATGATCATATACGATCATGTATGTCATATGGTCATATATGGAACATTTTTTTCCGGGCAAAGAATGATTTTCAGTATAGAGCTCTACAATTTTTTCCTGCTGTTATATTGCTAGCCGTTTACACACGTATGTATGAGATTCAACACAAACAAGAATAAATCTTATTTTATCTGGATAATACAAAAATAATACCCGTGACAAATATACGGTTAATTAATGCTTACGTTACAGTAATGAGGCTTAAATTGTTGTTAAATGTGGATCTTCAATCTAAATGTGTCGCTAAAACACTATTACAAATATTAATATCCCCTCTCGTACAAACACTTTCGTTCTCTCTGTCTCATCACATCGGAAAACACTGACAAATGTATACTTCACTCTTTGCAAAGTCTTTCGGCTTATGAATGTGCGAGCTATTTCGAGCTGGATATTCGAGTGATAGTCCGAGATATGTCTATTGTTTATACGTTAAACTCAATGACGTCAGCAAACAACAAACGAAAGATATGTAAGTGTACTCGACGGAACAAACACCTGATCAAATTTGTTTAAATTTGCAGTATATAAAAAAAATCAAACAAATTCCATCATACGTTTCTTTTGTCGAGTATACATTATGTGTAGAGATGTCAGCGGTAGCTGGAATATTGTAGAATTGTTGCTATTTCTTCCGGCCATATAATTTACAAAATTTAATATATAGCAAAAATATAAAAATGTTTGGGTTTCAATAAAAGATAGGTAATTTCAAACTCTTTTAAATGCATTTGCAGTAAGTTACTTAAATTGCCTGAATCATATAAAAGAATACGAAAATCTACAATCTAAACAGCAAAAATTAATAAAAAACGCATAAAGAAAGAAATTTATTTTATTGTCATCACACTATGATAAAACTACGAAAATGGGTCCTAAAAATTCTTTTTGATTAAACATATACTCAGAGTTAGTGTTCCACATTTTCTAAAAATACTGTATTTCGATTCTTAAGGTGGAGTTATAGCGAAATTTTGTCATTTTTTTCATTTTTTTATTATTTATTCTTTTTTATTCCTTGGAATTTTTACACCAAATAGGATAATATTTGTATGTAAAACAAAAGTAAAATATGATTTCAATGATTAACCATTGGTTACAAAACATTTCAAAACATTGCATTTTGTGTTGATTGTTGATTTTAGTATCAATACATCTAACTAGCCCTTTATTTTCAATAAATAAAGCGCTACTTATATTTAAGGAAATTGCATTTTTGATGAAAACTTTTGAAGTTTAGAACGTTTTTTTCTCATAATCTGAACCATTTTCACACTAAGTAATCGCTACAAGAGTAGAATTCATTTAGATGCATTCTTGAAAGAAAATAAAACGAATCTTTCTATTGATGCAATAATAAAAGTAACAACTGAATTTAGGATTTAAAAGTTGAAAAGAGTACATTTATAACTTTTGAAAATTCGGAAATTTCCCATTGGCGTGCTGCCAAGCTCTTCCTATTATGGTTCCTCTATTTCATACAAAACAATCCTTTCAATGTTTCGAAAATATTTTCAGCCCTCGACCGCACGTATTTTCAGCGAGTCCAGCTCTAGCGTCTATTTTCCTAGACAGGGCGCCATATAGAGCTGAGCTAGAGGGTGTCTGATGGCGTCTGAGCAATAGGTATACCTACACAATGACACATGGCTTGTGCAGCTCAATGTTCGTTCGCGCGTAAACTGCAAAGTGTAGGCTGCAGAGAGAGAGAGAGAGAGAGAGAGAGAGAGAGAGAGCGAGATAGGTGAGCGGCGTATCGTGCACGCAAGATAGAGCAAGAAGCTGAAAGAGATAGCAGAGCGTGAAAAAGAGAGAGAGAGAGGGGCAGCAGCGGCAACGCGCTAATTCTCATTTGCCACGCACCGACGGCTCTTCATTGCAGAGCGGGCGTGCAGTGCGTCTTGCGCGGCTCGTGGAAAATCTCTCTCTTCCGCGTAGTCTCGTCGCCCCGACAGGGCTTCTTCGTTCTTTCTCCTATACATACCTTCCCGTGCGTCTGTCTCTTTTTCTCGTGTACGATGCAGTACTCTCTCTCTCTCACTCTCTCTGCTCTCTCTCTCTCTCTCTCTCTCTCTCTCTTTCATTTTTTCTACGCTCGGGCTCCGGCGTTGCTGACTCGTCGCTCTCTCTCTCTTCTCTGCTCTTTTATTCTTTACGTTTTCATCCGGAGCGCTTTTTCTAGCTTTCTCTCTGTCTCTCTTTTGCGTCAGTAGTCCGGTCTCGGAACTTTTTTAGAGTATAGCGCTCCGCTGCCGAGAGTGAAACTCTAGCGCGAAAGACAAGACCTGCACGCGCGCGTACTTGCTCCCATGCCTCTCTCTCTCTCCCCACTCTCTCTCTCTCTCTCTCTCTTTCGCTCTCTCTCTCTCTCTCTCTCTCTCTCCGAGCACACGATTTTTAGTTTGCGAATTTTCTTTCCACGGGCTCGACGAAAAAATGCTGAAGAAAAGCCCGCGGAAGTTTCTTTGAACGTAATTACGTAGATTCACGCTCTCGACGACGAAGACGGTTACAACTGCTACTACTATGGCTGCTGCAACGACGCCTTTTTATTTTAGAGCTTTTTGACTGCTGTTTTGACAATGTGTCTTTATGGAGCCCAGTGGTAAAAGTCACGTAATAATAAAATCAGCTTTTCTGTGTGCGAGGCGTTTGAAGAGAATAGTTTAAAAAAAATTCGTTTCGAAACTTTGGGCAAAGGAGCAAAGGCCTTTCTTGTGCACAAAGGGGCTTTTTATGTTTTTAATTTTTATCTCCGAATTCGTGAAATATTTAAGTCACAGTGAAAAAAGTTATTTCTAACATTTTTGCTAGTTAAAAACAAGCATATAAGCGAAAAAAATTAGCTAATGCATACTTTTACATTCTTTTAATTGATCTAATTATGTGAAGAAAAAAATTGTTTTTTTTTGTGTTATCTTCAAAAATAAAACCTACTATATTAATGTACACTAAAATTGAAGATTGAATACCATATTATATCCTAATATCAACAATTAATATTAGATTTCTCATACCAGGGAAAAAATGTTCCATATATGGCCATATATGAATTTTGTCTCTATATGGCCATAACTTACATGTATTTCCGATCTTAGTTTTTGTAATAAGGCTTGAAAAATTGGACTCCAGATATCTCTATAAAGTGCCCAATTTTGAATGTATAATGCGGATGATAACACTCAAACTGGTGAACTTAGCTTTGATATTTGTATTTTAAAAATATATTTTTTAAATGAATATTACTTTAAAGAAATTCATTTTATACATCCATATATGACCATATATTCGCATATATGAGCATACCAATATAGATTAACGTTAAGGTACAAATAAAATACCGTACATAACCAAATATTATATATCATATATAGCCATATATGACCATATCTATATACATAAAAGGACATGTCCTGACTGACTGAGTGATTGACTGCCTGACTGATTTACTCATCAACGCCCAGCCAAAACTCTTTTAGCGACTTGAAATTTGGATGGTATATATATTATTTTCATGTTGTAGGCAACGAATACGAAAGAATTTTACGAAATTCAAACACTAAGAGGGTAAATTTTAGAAATTTCAATTTTTAGGGAGTTATAAGCTGTAAAATGTGTCTTTACGGAATCATTTGAAATATCCAAGGACCCATGAGATATCGGCTTTTTAAAAATCATTTTAAATGTTTTTCAATACTAATTTTTAGAAAGTAATTTCTGGGTTTTTCCCTAATCGACCGCTAAATGGGTGAATTTTTCAAATTTTGAATCCTAAATTGGTCAAAAATGGCAAAATAAGATTTTCAGGAATTGGAATTTTCTTTAAAATCTCCAAGGCCCGATGTGATATCAGCTTTATTATCGTTTAAAGGATTTATTAATACTAATTTCTAGAAATAAATTTGAGTGTTTCCCTAATCGACCGCTTAGTGGGTAAATTTTTCAAATTTCAAATCCTAAATTGGTAAAAAATGGCAAAATAAGATTTTATGAATTGGATTTTGTTTTTTAAATTTCCAACGCTCGATAAGATATGAACTTTATTATCGTTTAAAAGGTATTTTAATAATAGATTTTAGAGAATAATTTCTGGGGTTTTCCCGACACTGAGAGAAAAGATTCCTTGTGGCAAATGAATCGTGTACTTATGGGAGTGAATTCTCACGTATTTGCCGCAAATGTTAAATTCTTAACAGTTAAGAACACGAACTTGAGAAAAGTCTGCACGAGTAAGCATTAACCCGCGAATAAACATGTCGAGTACGAAAGGTTATTTGATGAAGATGTAACGGTCATATAAACATCATAGACATATGAAAAATTCAGTTAACCTTACAGTCAGACAGTCAGCCGTTGACACGCGACTCAAGTACTCAGTGTAATAAATCGCCAAATGGGTAAATTTATCAACTTCCGAAACCTAAAGAAAATTAATACCTAATTAGGTTAATTGTCCAAAATTAAGCCTCTATCCATATATAAAAAACGATATGCCGTAACTGACTAACTGATTGACTGACTGGCCTTGACTGACTCATTATCGCGACGGGGAATGCTAGTGACTTGAAATTTAGACGCTATAATACGAAAGTTCAGTCTTAATATGATATTTTGTCAAAATCGTGAGCAACGTCGCGATGGAGGATGCTAGTTAAGCGTAAAATTAAACATTTAAGCTGTTTTTAGAAAAAAAATATACACTTATAAATATTTTTTCAAATTTTCATACTTTAAACTGTTTTCTCCCTTGAATAATACAAAAATGATGAAATGATTAATAGACTATTTATTGTTTATGTACATAAAATTACATGAATATTTCTTATATAATACTATAAATAGTTTTTAATTGTGTATCGAAATATAAAAAACATGCGTTGAGAATTCCATATACCATATGGGTATTTCAAAACCCATTAGATATCTAATAAAATAGCAACGTGTTAGATCGAAAATGTGTGTAACAGATGGAAAAAAGTTTCAAAGTAAGGAGCCGTTACCCTGCAGCCGCTTATATTCTCCATTTGTTTTCTACTTTTTCATTTTCATTTCGCGGCGAGATTTCCAGGTTGCATCTCGAGAGTCACCTTGAAACGCCGCATTTAATCATATTTTCCGCTAAATTGAAAAAGTTTGGCTTTTACCCGCCGCGATTTTTCTTTACCATCCGTCTTTCCTCTTACGCTCTATCTCTTTCTTTCGCGTGTCGCTTGCCTCTTTTATTTCTCCGCACTCATTCGTTTTTTTCTATCCATATCGCGGATCGCTTTTTTCTCTTTTTTAGCATTCTTATATATACACTCTCTCAAAACGAGCATTTTAAAACTCGTTAAAAAGTAAAAGCGGCAACTCTCTTACTCTTTTTGTAATTATCTAAGTTACGTTTAAGAGAAAAAACTACTGAACTTGTGATAACCAGACGTTCCGTAAACATCAATTTTTATTCTTAAATGTTCATTTAAGAAATATAAAAAAGCTTTTAATAATTTTAACAATTTTAATTCCCTTTTCATTAAAGGTATGTATTTTAACTTATACAAAATATAATAAGAATACTTTTTTTCACTCCATTTCATAGTTACATCCTAATTTAAAATGAAAACTTAAAAATAGGTATAAACTTGAATTCTCTAATATTTATTATCATATTTATCGTTTTTAGTGAAAGCTTGGAAAATAACATAGCACTTCTGCTTAATACAAAAGTAGGTGTACGCATTTAATTATAATTTAAATATGTGAAAAATTTCACGTTGATCGAAAAAATACAATTTAGTTTTTCCTATGTTTCTAATATTAAAATCCCCTATGTAATTAAGATTCGCATGATGTAAGCTACGTTTCACGTTCTTGATCTGCTTTAGGGATAAAAATACTTTCGCAACAAAAGAAATAAATTTTTAACAACTTTCCATAAAAAAGTGTTGCACCTTCCTCCTTCAAGTGCTTTAGACTTTTCTCGTTTCTATGTGGATTGTCACAGAGTTCTTCTTGCGGCTCTTGATGCCTTGTGAGTCCAAAAATGCTCCGACTTTTTATAATGCAAGCAGGCATTATTCGTCTTTTTTTCTGATGTTTTTTCTTCTGCTTTCCTCTGGATGCGGGTCTGATTCGATACAAGCGAAACGCATTTAAGTGACGGGCGTCGAGGCTGGAAAAGCTGAAAAGTCTTATTGACGAGGACGAGAGTGGCGGCTGAGAGGTCAGAACACAGAAGTCCTTTTATCTTCTGTCTCGAAATTTTATCATGGAAATGTCAGTGTCGCGCGGCTGAGCTTTCTTCGTAAATAAATCAGACCTTTCGATTTTGTCGATCGATTCGATCAACGAGCGCAAAAGCCTCTGTAAATATGTATGTGCTAAATGTTATCGTTTTCACGAGCATTGTAGTATCGGTAAATTTAGTGAATTTTAAACGCAATTGACTCGCAATTGACTTTGCAAAAGTATTTTTTTTTATTTTTGGTAGCTTATGCGCAGAAATAAAATCATACATTTCCTTTTTTGAATTAATTAAAAATTAAAGTTTCGGTCATTCGAATATCATTTTAATTTTTCGTAATTTTTTTCGTTGGATCAGTAACCCCGAAACCGCTACTGAAATGCTTTGATTCAATTAGAAGATTCTCTGACTTAATGATTTAGAAGCTCTCTTGGAGAAAGCATTCTGCTAAAGGAGTTAACAGCGGTTTTTCCTTTACACAAATGTCTAAGTTGAGTTTACTTTTAGTAGAAAATAATAATCTTTTAAAATAAATTTTCTCAAATGTCCGGGATTCACTATAAATATAGATTTAAAAAATGTAATTTTGAGCAGCGTTCAAAATGAGCCAGTTAGAGTGATCGGACAATACTTATCCGCTCTGCGCCCTTCTTTGTTCGGGTGTCTTAACTGTAGTGCTAAATAATTTTAAGAATAATTCATGAAAAACGTTTTGGTTTATAGAAACGAACATTATTAAAAAAGTTATTATTCTGTATACGCAGCCCCTTGATTCTTGCCAATATGTTTATTCAGATTTATTTTGATCTCAACATTTAATAAGTAGAATTTATTCATTAAATCCAATATTATTGATAAAGGAACACCAATTTTGCACGTGAAAGACTAAATCATGCATTCATTGTCAGTGTACGAAGGAGTTTAGTTTTATACAACATTGAAGATACTACTGCAGATTTATTCTCCAAATATAAATTAATAGGTCCAAGCGGGAATTCTATTTATTTTGTATTCAGTTGATAAGTAGAATAATTTAAAACAGTCAGTATGGGATAATCCGTTTAATGCCACCACAATTGTGTCAATGCAAATGAATTGCAAACTTTTTAATCTATTTATATGTAGACTGTAATGACATTTACTTCTGACATTTACTTTTTGAATTAACATTGCAAATTACTTGAAATGTTCTGCTAATGCATTTACGATTTAAATATATATACTAAATTTTTACTTTTAGGTACCTGTAATAGTAATATCAACCTTTACGTTTTCAAAATTTGTCATATGGTTAATTCTTAGTAAACATGCAAAATATACACTTTGCTAAAATAAATTAGTAAAGTAAATAGAAATTTTATCTAGTATATCGATAATTAGATAAAAAAGTAATTGTACCTAATAATATATTTGAATAAATCCTAGCATATGTTCTTTGTACAATTTTGGAATTTTTTTAATTTCTTAAAAATTTAAAGTAATATGACGTTCCAAAGTGTTCATGAGGTTATACAATCATACGGTAGGCACCCTTTAAATCGTTATGATCATGCCCATATAAAAGAGTTTTAGAATACTGTAACTTATCGAAATATATAGTTTTATTTAAAAAATTCAAATGCTTGAGAAAAAAATTGTTTGTATTCACTTATTCTCAATTGATATTTCTTACAGTAGCAAGTTAAAGAAACAAGAAGAAAAAAAAACGAATTTTCCAAAGTAGAGAGAAAAGCGTCATTGTGCATTAAGGAAGCAGAACAGATTTCCGGAGAGAAAAACAAGTATGTATTACGTGCAGCAGAGCCGAGGCTATAACAATCCAGCAAATTAGTCATTCGCGCGCGCGCACACACACACACACACAGTCACGAGTGGAGCAAGCACGACGGCAATGGCGATAATTCCGGAGCGTGACCGAGGCGAAATAGCCAGCAACTTCCGTGGCAGCAGCAGCAGCAGCAGCAGCAACCCCCGGCAAAAGCCGCGAAGCAGTGATTCACACGATCCATTGAAATTCCTGATAGTGGCGCGCGATGATGATTCCGAAAGCTCGAGTACAGCAGCAGCAGCAGCAGCAGCAGCAGCAGCAGCAGCAGCAGCAGCAGCAGCAGCAGCAGCAAGACTCACGATTTTTGCAAACGTCGTGCGCATATTCGCTGGAGCTTAGGTATACCAGAGTTGAGCTCTCCGCCGCTCTGGGCTAAGAATATAAAACTTGTTTTTTCTCGCGAGTCATTACGCGCGCGAGTCATTCTGCTCGGAGTCAAAGCAAGCGTGTAGTCGTGAAAGCCAAGCCACCTCGTGTGCAGTTCTGCTCTGTTTTATGTGTGAGTGCGTTGTTGCCGCTGTGGCTGTGCTGTGTGTGTTGCCTGGGTAGGTTTCCGCAACACGCGATCGGCCGTGTGCTCGGCCGAGGCGGTGGAACTGGCGGAGATCCTTTCAGGGACCCGTCGGCAGAGAAAGAGAGACCTTTACTTCTCCTTTTTCGAATGGCCGCTGTGTTTGGTATTCCTGTGGTCGCTCGCTGCTGCAGAACTGCACACGCTTTTGACCTGGCTCTGGTCTTGGTCTTCATTATATAAAGCGGTTCTGCTCCTTTGGCTTTTCCCTCTATTTCTTATTTGTTTCATGCAATTTATATTGTTCGGCTGGCGGTGATTACTTGGATTCAACATTTACGAGTGTCAAGATAAATTACCGTTTCTTGGATTTGTCTGATGTTCATTTCATTTTTTGATCATTTTCATTCACAGTATTTATGAAGAATTGCCTTAGATGTGAAACTTAAATCGCTCGCTGCCGCAACAGTTGGAATTGACAATTATTTTATATGATGATATAAGTTTATTAACAGCGGAAGGTTATTTATCTGCTGCTGCAAGAGTTACAGGCTTGTTTCTGAACATGCTTTGTTAAATTAAACATTTAAGGTGGCTCCGTCGTTTTTTCAAGATCCAACATTCACAAAAAATAAAAATCCGACTGATAGTGTGCATTTTAAGCATTCTAATGAAATTTTGATTAAGTGATTAATTTTAATATAGCGTCTATGCCTGCAACTACATGAAAAACCATGATTTTTTTGTAAAACCTCCAAGAGATTGATATTTTTAATTAAAGATTTTTATTATTTATCTAAAATAGCAGAATTTTAGTATGAATTGAATATAAGAATCGCCATTGCAAATTAATGAAAAGTTGATGAAATACCAATAATATATATTTTTTTTAAATCCAAACAGATTTTTTCAGAATATAGGTGTAAAGGTATTCGACTAACTATTACAGTGGTTCGACATTTATTCTTTTTGTAAGATAAAATTTCATATAATGTTATCAATACATACCCTGGTAGAAAATTAATCTAGAACTATGTAGATCTATCTAGTTTGCCTTGGAAATAATCGAGGGCCTCGATAAAACTAGATAATTTTCTACCAGGGTATAGTTAAATAAAAGTTAAATTATAATAGTTTAATTAATGAAATTAATTGTACATTATATTTATTTCTAACTTAATTATTTTCCTGTGAAATTTCTGGTACTAGTTATTTCATGTATGCTGCATTCGTACATGACTTCCATAGCAAAAGTTTGCCTGCTTTAAAGTTCATATTTACTCGAGAACAAGAACTACTCTAAGTCCTCAAAGCAGTTAAAACACTCGGTCCTAATTAAAGTTTTCATTTTCAGCGTAGCCCATTGCTTTGCATTTAATTTCAGCCTCAAAAAGAAAAACAACACATACATTGCAATGCATCCAAGCCTCTCAGAACTATGAATGAGGCTCATTATTTTCCCTTAAGGATCGGCAAATCGAACCGTACTTCAATCATGATAAGCGCATTGCTCCTACTTTTTATACTTAACGAAAAAGGTCGGAGCAAAGGGACGATTATGTATGACATGACGTTTATTACCTACGCACGTTTGCATTTGAACGCTGGACATGTGACGCGAGGAATGGAGGAATAGGGCCACGGCGAAAGGGAATGTCCATTTCATCGAATGCATCGTCGTCCCGTCATTCTTCCTACCGGCTGACAGACGGAATATGGGTTAGGTAATATTGAACGTCTCTCATTGAAGTAAAACCAAGCCAGATTTCTTTATCGATTTTTCTTTCTCTTTTTTCTCTGCCTGTATAGGCTCGCGTAGCTTTTTGTTCTTTTACGCTTAATTTGATCTCTTTGACTGCTATTGTGAGGTTTTCATTCTTTTTACATCGCGTTTGATTTCCATTGTCATTTTTATAGTGTACACTTCAAAAACAGAATAAAATGATTTAACTATCACTATAATATTTCTTATTACTCATAGTAAAGTAATTTAATGAAATTATATATGAAAACATATTACAACGTATGATGTCGCAATTTATAAGGGAGAGTCGCCCAATGGACTCTGTTCTCGAAATATAAGTCAATTGACCTCGATTGAGTTAAAAAGTATTTTTATCTAACAATAGCAGAATATATACCTGAAAATAACAAAAATAATAGTCTAAAACCGTGATACATTACATATTTCATATTATAATACTCATAACTTTTTAAAACAACATTCTTTTTTAAATTCCCACATACACCTGAAAAGTACACGTGTTCTAAGTAAAATGAGAGTTAAAAAAGTAAATACCTCTGTAATTTTCATAAATTTTCAAGAGCATATTAATAAATATATATAAATCTTTTATATCATATCATGTTGGTAAATTTTGTAAGAATTCTTTCAATTACAAAAGTTAAGGCTCTTATTAAAAAAAAAAGATATTTAATAATGCATTACCAAGACATTTGTTTTGATATTTGATGAGTAAGTATAATTATGTACTAAAGCATTCAAATTTTATAAACGTTTCTATTTTTATTTTAATTCAAAAAATATGTATACGTTCATGCTAACTCGAAAAAAAAAATAAATAAATGAGATTTATTGTAAGCGAACAAACAGAAATTTGTCAGCACTGCCGTCAGAAAAGAAATGGCCATTTGAATGTTTCGAAATATATCGCAATTTTTTGTCGGGCAGAAAAAGGTACATCTACTACATTAAAACATTCGCAAACATTCTTTACCACTCAGACTGTTATTTCGACATTTATTTGGACACAGAATTGTACTATGTCAGAAATCTCAAAGAATATTTATATGATATATTTTATATGAACTTAAAATAGAAAAATTATTGTAGTAGAAAATATAAAATAAAAAATAATTATTGTATGAACTTAATTAATATTTCGTATTCTTTTTGTAAAAACTTAAGTCAGGATATAGACAGCTTTTTCTATATTAACAAATATTTCTAGTTGTTACTGTTTATATTTTATTAAAAATATTTCTGAATATGAAAAATAAAATTGTATTTGGTATTACTTTCTCTATTTGCTTTTCTCTATTTATTCCTCGCTTTCATCTGCCTCTTTCTAGTGTCCTCTCTCGTATCTCCCTCACTGTACAGCCCGAATCAAATTGTTCTTTCCAATCCTCGGGGTCATTCAAGTACGCGGCGCGCGCGAGCGCCGGACAAACGTGATTTCCATTCCGCTCGCTTCGGGCCGTTCGTTCATTCGTACGTTCGTTCCTCCACACTCCCGTCGTACACAAGCGCGTGCTTGCCTTGGGTAGTATCAAGATACACGCTTACGCATACACGCTGCACTCTGCACTCGTGTGTGTACGCGTATGCGTGTGTATGCCGCTTGTATATATATATATATATATATACGCACGCCCCCGCGTAATAAAATTTTCTGGCCAGTATAATTTCTCATGCGCCGCGTCGATAGCGCGGTCGCCTTTGGATACGTATACAGGTATACCCCAACAGTTACCCACCTATATATACCGAACTTGTATTATTTGTATACCAAGCTATTAAGACCTTTAACTCTGATCACGACGCTCGAAAAAGTAAAAGTGCGAATTTACATCGATCTTGCCACCTCGACTATACTTTATTACCTTTCTACTCGGGTTTATCCGCGGGCTGCAGCGACTTTTCTACCGTATTTTTTTGTTGCTGCTGCTGCCGATGTTGCTACTTGCTGCTGCTGCTGTTATTTGGTTGGACGGATGATTAATGCTGCGGAGAACGAAACTGATCGGCTGTCCGGGGAAGTGCATTAATTAAATTTATTATAGGTACTGGCATGCAGTGTGGCTTGTCGCGAGCGCGCCAGCACGGAATTCATTATTTCTTGTCATTGAATAATCGGGTATTGATATTTGTCTCTTTAATTACGATGATGTTCCGGTTTAACGGAACGGTGCGTCGAATGCAAGCTGATTTTTCACTTTGATTTTTACACAATGCTGTCGGAGCAAGCATTACGTTTGTGGCGAAAATAAATAATCCGAGATCTTCAGCTCATTTATCTACCAAATTTAGTATGACTTTGAAAAACGTCCGATGAAACATAAATTTGCATAAGACTGCTTATACACTGAGAAATAGGATTACTTGTTTTAAATGATATTCATTAACTATAAATGATCATGAATTTGAATATGGCGAATTGAATATTGATTAACACTTAATGCCTGTATACTTGAACCGCGTCCTACCAACTGAACTCCCATGGGCTCCATCTTGATTGTTATTATCGCGCCGCATGCAAGTTAACCGTGCACGCTTGTGGCTGTTTGACGCCAACAATAGTTTTTTGTTGCTAGCATTTGGAAATTATACAGATTCTGCTTTTATTTTAGTACTTAGGAAGTACCTCTTTGGGACAGGAAAACGTCAAATAAACTCTTATTTTCCGTTCGTATTTTTTACTCATACGACAGTTCGCTTGCTTTTGTGGTGGCTACCAACCGTGCGAGTTCTTAACTGTTAATGAATCTGTCATTTAATGTAAATAAAAAATGTTTTGAGGACTCAAGTAAATTATTCATTTAAGGCAAGGAATCATTTTTTTAAGTGTATTCGTCATTCATTTCTCAGAGCATTTTCTACTAATCGGCTCTGCAATTTAGAGTAAAGAAAAAATATAATATTTTTTGTTATATTTTTCCAACAATCTAATAATTAAAAGAATTATTGAAAATAAGAATATCAGAGACATTTTTAGAGAATATTAGCTCAAAATTTTATTTAATAATGAATACAATTTTTCTTAAATAAAGTTTCTACGAAATATTCTAAATATTATAATTTGTTAAAATGCCTATCAATCTATACTCACAACACAAATTTAATCACCGCAGATTAATTTCCATTCTCATTCAGCCATATAAATATATATCTATAATCAATATTTCGCCTCTAAAAGCACGTATCCTATATCTAGTAGCCTGACATTATGACGAGGGCTTATTCCATTGCTTAAATTATACTGATCGAATCATACTTTGGATGAAATTGGAATAATTTATTAACATTGATAGCCACCTATTAGTAGTTTATGCACAATCTTTTGTTTTTATTACTAAATTAAAATGATTTCTTAGATATTCAATTTGCACACATATATATCCTATAGAACTAGGCTATGTACTACACTAGTAGACCTCAACTACTAATAGTGGTAGCTACGGTGAAGATGTGAACATGATCACAGCGGATATAAGATTATGATAGCTGCGATCATTCAAGCGCTATTACTGCTAACCGTTAATAGCTGGTCATTATAATAATAATAATAATAATAATAATCCCGTACAAAAAATTACAAAAGTGTGCATTATAGTGCGCTTAAGGGTTAAAAATAATTATACCAAATAATTACCCGATCGAAAAAAGAATCAAGGCGAAAATTCGGGCCTAATTAGTAGCCCTACAATAATTGTCAGATCCTAATAGGACGCCCAAGCAGACCATGGTGAGGTTCGTAACGAGGCGGTTACAAGGCCCCGATGTAATGATTGTTTTTTATTCACTGTTCTTTATTTCATTTACTTAATGAGTTATGAGAGGAAAACAAAAGCATTATTATAACAAATTAAGAAAAATACTAAAATAAATTATTTTGCGTTGTTATATCCATTATATTCGTTCTGACATTTTATTTTTTTTTAATTTTAACTTTATATTCGAAATCAGCAACTTCAAAAACTCTTAGAAATACATTCTTGTCCGGTTCGCTCTTTATTTCATAAAAATAGGCTTGGTGTCTCCAAATACTCCATTTCAGTACTTTGAGGGTTAATTAAGTTGATACAGTGTACAGATAATAATTATTACACAAGCAGATTGCGAGGATCTAAAGAAAAAAACTTAAAGAAACTGGCTATGCAATATTATGGTTCAGCATATTTTACAGAATTATAAGCAGCAATTATTGTTACGTAAGAATGAACTTCAAGCACTTTATTCGCATTTTCATATGTGCTATTATACTTCTAGTCAGCGCAAAAAAATGTGAATAACTATGAATGTATGCATCAGAAGATTCTTGAAAGAATTACTAAAATGTCAGACATAAAGACTGCTACAAGGCTAACAATAAGAGGAATACACGGAGTCCAGGTCACGGATTTTGATGAAACTTTGAGGATCATTTTCTGGTACCTAAACATCAAGCCCAATGCCGGTAGTTTTATCAAATGGGTCCTGAGAACCTGATATTGAGCTAAAAACATGAGTATTGCTCATATTCGCAATGTTAGAATATATATATATATATATATATATATATATATATATATATATATATATATATATATATATATATATATATATATATATATATAAATGCTAATGAAATAGGCTGCATCTTCAGTACAAAGGCCCGTTTGATAAAACTACGGGCATTGGACTTTATTTTTAGGTATTAGAAGACGATCTCCAAAGTTTCATCAAAACTCGCAACTCGGACTTCGTGCAGTCTTCTTGTAAGTGAGAAATTCTTGTACATATTAGTTTCTTGTCAATATTTATATATAAATAATATATACATTTATAACAAATTTGGTTTAGCGCAATTAAATTGTGCTGCTAAATAGTGGTAATTAAATATAACTTCAATTTGACAACCCTTAGGGCTTGATTCAATGTTGGACAATATATACATTAAACACAATGCGTATCAATGTAATACATATAAAAAAATTCTTGTTTCATTTGGAAGATTGTTTCCTAACATTTGAGCGTGAAACTGATTATTATGTTGTAAGTCTTTTATCAAGTCATATATATTGTGTTTGTATTGTATTCACAAATTTTGGTTGTTTCTTGTATTCGCCTTAAACTTCGTAAACTTATAGAAATACAGTCACACGCACGCACGCTCGCTTATAAGGCTAACAAAATAATATTTACATAGCATGTTTATAATGATATTATCAATTCATATACACATTTAAAAAAATGTTATCCAATGATATTGAAGTTATTGAGAATAATAGGTTTATTTCAAGTAAAATTAGGCTGTACGGTAAAAGTTGTTGGCACACACCACAATGAAATTTATGAACCAAAAAATTTTATAGTATTTTTGACAGTAAAATAAAAATAAGTTAGCTGAAACTATCAATTATTACTCAACTATGTGTTTTTTAAAAATAATAAATATTTGTTGATTAAAAATTCTTAAAAACAGTGCAAATTTGTTAATATTAGAATCATTTAACATGAGCTTTGTCATGGATATTTACAAAATATTTCAGCTAACTAATGTTAAGAATGCTTCAAAGAATGTATTCTAAAAGTTTCATCAAGATTGATTATTTTGGTATGCGCCAACGACATTTTGAAGATTGAAAACTTAAATAATGAGAAAACAGCAATTGATGAAAAATAATAAAAAATGTAGCTTTATTTTATACATTACTATAAATTTACCAAACATTATTATATTTATAAAAATAAATAAAAATCTTTTAAAAGAAAGTATATATTATTTTTAACCTGAAGAACAAAAAAAGACTTTCTTTTTTTTAATTTTCACAACCTTTAAACGATCGAAATTAGGCGAAATAACGTGAAATTGCAATAAATAGCTTTGACTAAACTAAGATTTTTTAGCTTAAAATGTAAAATATCATTATATTGCTGTTTCTACTTGTTAAGGAAGAGTTCAACCCACTTTTAAAACATTAAAAAAATTTCTAAATTTTTCAACATAATCACCAGAGAGCCAGCTTAATATTACGATAATAATAATAAACTAATTGAAGTAAATCTAGTTTGATAAATAAGTTTTGATTGAATCAAAAGAACATATTTTCTATCAATGCAAATTTTGTCAACTGAAATGAACGAAAAGTTCATTCAATAACATAAATCTGTCAATATAATAGATTTGAGTTTATTTGTTTTGAAACAAATAATGTGGTTATGTTAGTAGAGCCTCTTTGGTTTCAATCGCGTCTCTATTAAATCAAAACCCAAGCTATTGAAATAGCAGCATATTCCATTGCCACAGTTTATGAGCACAAATGCCATTGAATCCGCGACATATAGATTGTCGAATCTAGAGCATTTTTGTCAATCCAATTAAATTTTTTTCTCAGAGTATAAGCAAATAATCTGCTACTTACTGTCTTTGTAGAATGATTTACATTTTACTTTACAAATTTAAAATTTTGTAATTTACATATAGTTTACAAATGTGTACGACTTTCGACAAACTCATTTTAAACAATACCGTAAAATGTGGTCTCTTGGGCCCGTGAGGTGTCTTGGACCATCATCTTACAATTAATATCTATGAACTTAACAAGCTACTAAAGGGAAATTACGGAAAATTATTTCCAAATTATCTTACATCCTCAGTAGCTTGAAGAGCTCGTTGAAATTCATTTTAATGTGGTGGCTTAAGAAACCGCGCCGGTGTAGGAGATCCCACTTTGCGGTACAACTATTTTGCACAATACTTTTTCAAATTTCTTTACTCAAATTAGAATACAAACTATATTTTATTTAATCTTGTCGATAGTCGCCCATACTTAATGTGAAATTGTTGTATTCTAAATTATCGAATGAACTATCAGGACGAGCGAAGCGAGCCCTCTACTATGCAGCATTAAGGGGATGCATCAGTCCTACCTTGCCGATCGAGGCAAACAAAAATAAAATTATCGTTTTTCATAAAAACTACGCATCAGAATCGATTTTCCTTTTAGGAATCGCTTTATTTGGACCAAATAAATAGCGAAACACTGAAAATTTAAGGTAAATCATTCGCTCAATAGAAAAGTGAAAAAAAATGTTCTTTGAAAATTTTGTTTTACGCCAAGAATACGCTTTACAATAAAATTTATTTTTCAGGATAGCTTTATCGAATTGATATCAGAATCGAAAATTAGCATAATCACCTAATTGCCAATAGAGATAGAAAGAGAGAGGAGAGAGAGAGAGAGAGAGAGAGAGAGAGAGAGAGATAGAGAGAGAGAGAGAGAGAGAAAGTCAAATACAAAAGAAAACGGCATTTAGTATAAGGGACGTGTCCAGTCCTGCACTGATAGAAACAATCAGCTTATATTACTACCCAAAAACCAAGGAGTATCTGCTTGATTCTCACAAGTCGGAAGCAAGCGCGACACTACATGCATTAAGATATTATATATATATATATATATATATATATATATATATATATATATATATATATATATATATATAATATCTTATGTTATTTATTATATTCGTTCCTATTCCCTTTTTCGTGCGTTGGCCCTACCGCGCTCTGCCGCGCAGCATTACGTACTGCGTGTTTACTGCGCGCGTTTTGCCGCTTTGCGCTTGCTTTGGAGAGCCAAATAAATACTGATTTGTTCTTTCCGGGTAGAAACAACTGTTTAACAACTGGTAACAGATCTCTTATAAAATAAATAAGAAGTAGATAATGTAGTAATAGTCAGCAACAACAACTAAATTTTGAATCTGCTAAAAAAATATCAAATTCGAAGTTTGTTGAATAAATGTTGCATTTGCCATCGCCGTTAGTTTATTCTAATAATTGAAAAAAATTTTACTTTTTGTATGTGTCTCTTTTTATATATTTATTATTTAAATACAATCTAAGTCTGCATGAGTCACGAGCTTCGCGAGTGGATGATTTCCTGAATAAAGACTGAATCACTAATGACAGATAATATTTAAACTTGTAGCACAAAATTGAAAATAACATTATCTTGTTCGGAAGTGTGAAAAATATGCAAAGCAACGCTTGTAAATTACGTGCGACGATCCCGCGCAAGTAAACAATCAGTGAAGCGTAAGCTGCATTCAGCGCTGGCAAAAGTCAACAATGAATTTTTCGCTATAGACTCGCCGTCCTGTATCGCGCCAACACCATTGACGAGCCTAGAAGGCGTGTTCTCGTGCTTGCGCGGAGGAGCTCCCCCGTTCGCGCTCGGCACGCAGGAAATCGAAGGGGAAAAGACTTCCCCAGAACGATTCGAAAGTTATACATGTCGCGCGGGCGAGGTCTAGCGCGTGCGCGGCGCAAGATCCTCCTAATTGCTCGGGCGCAATCTCGCTCGTGCACATCGTGCAGTCTGCGCTAACCCATACAATCTACGTACAGACGCACGTGTCCGTATTACATGCGCGCGTGTGCGGTGAACGCTACGTACGTATACGTTATACGAACGAAGGAACGAACGAACGAACGCCCGCGCATGCACGATAATTTGACACGTCCGCCTTCCGTGGTGCGCTCTCGCTCGCACTCCGTGTAAGCCGGAGTTCGCCTATGTATGTGGATGTGGTGCTGGTAGAAGGTGCATAAACGGCTGTTGCCCCGGAATCCTCGCATAGACGTAATGGAGGAGTTAGTGCAGCGACGTTATACGCGGGGTGGAACCGATCGAGGCTATATACGCCCGCTGAGCCCGCCTGTCGAACGCGCCCAAATGACGCTTCACCTGTCTATTGACATATATACGTGCAGTAGATGTTTTATTGTAGGTGCGCTTTCTTGCTTGTTACTCTTGAGGAGCCCGGCGTGCAAAAGGAGTTTCTTAAGCAGGTATGAAAGTGAACTAATAATCACTACCTTACCGGCATCACATTTATATTTCTTTTCTCTGCAATAAATAAATATTTCTGAAAAAATCCCATACCATTCCCTTCCCTTTGTATTGTTACCGGGAACCTTCAGTTAAATTCTCAAAAACTTTCATTATTAACTCTTGGAGAAAAATGCGTTTGAAAATATGCAACTATAGTTCAATTTAACTGAAGGTTCCTGGTAAGAATACGGAGGGGATAGTATGGCGTTTTAGTTTAGTTATTATTAGTTCACTTTCACATCTCCTTAACAAAATGTCCTCAAAATTTTACTGCGATCGATCGAGTTCATAACTTTTTTTATAAAGACAGATTAATCCATCTTGAGAGAATAACTATTTAAGCAGAAGAGTAGCGATACTCGATATTATAAAATGAAATATAGATTCAAATTAAAATATCGATCCATTTAATTCAATCAAACTATTAGAGGCGTTATGAATAAGTTACCTATATTTCTTTATATGAATAAATAATATTTTAACGAATAATTCTATATATGTTTTTAATAATAACGTAATTGAATGAAAGTAGAAAATTAATGTTATAAAAATACTTATCTTATTAGTTAGTTATCTTACCAGACACTTATTTATGAACTTCATAATTTAGATGAAGTGATACATGTTAAATGTTGAATCTTGAAACAGGTTTAAATTTTTTAATAATCAAACAAGAATTAATGATTTGAAAAGCGTTTATCGTAGTAAAATTTTGAATTACATTTTTTTCTCGAAAGAATTCCTTCGTATTTAATATGCATGGCACGTACAACAGTTGTATTGCAGTTTGAACTTTGAAGACTGTCGTAGGAATATTAATGCTGTTCTTAATTTTATGGTAAATGAACGTCACTATTATGCGGATCACGTATCGTTCATCGATAAGCATGTCATCGGGAAGACTTTGAAGCTTGAAAACCATGATATAAAGATAATTAAAATCACAAATTGCTTGTAAACATAACCTTATCTGTATTCTTTAGTGATCATTAAAATCTTGTCTTCCTTACATATCATAATTTATTGTAGAGAATCTAATGACTGGATAAGATTTTTAATGATAAAAATGTTCTCGTACTTTGATGATTGACTTAAATTATGGTACCGTAGAGCGGGGCGTGTTTGGCCAGCGGGATGTCTTGGGGAGTATTCTAATAGTATATTATGACACTGTTGTGGGAGATGGTTTTCTACCTTGCTCGAGGGTTTTCGCACGAGCGAAGCGAGTGAGAAAATCGAGCAAGGTAGAAAAACACCTCCCACAACAGTCTCATACGATATTTTATAGCACAACAACCTCAAAATCGACAATAAAGTTGGCATTTTGAGGTTAGTGTGCTATAAAATCAATATCTATCAGATTTACAAGCAACTGTGTATTTATAATCATTTTCACTAGTTAAGAGGGGATAACATAGAACGTAGCAGCTTGTAGTGCTCTACGGTATATGATAAAATTACCTTATGTTATATACTGAGATTTAATAAGTATAGACTGAGCATCCGATCATTGTTAGTGACTTTATGTTAGAAAGAGAAGAAGATAAGATTGGGCTGGAATCCATATATCTTTTTACGAAAGCAGTGGTATATATCCTCGATTGCAAATCATTCAAAAAGTTGCAACTTCTTTTTATTCGATATTCATAGTCTGAATGAAGTTTTATAATAGTAATGTTTATATTATTTAGATAGGATTTATTATTTTATTCATTATAATAGATATTTTTTGTGAGTTGTTGAGTTCACCATGAACTCTTTGTATAAGCAGCGTTAGAAATTTATTTGTTTTTCCTAAGATGAATATTAGCTAGTTTCTATGAAATAAACTAGAATTTATCTTAAAATAGAAACAAATATGTCAGATAATAAGATGGGCCATCAAAGTCGGTGCGACAACCAATCCACTTCATACATATCGGCCTCTTTCAAGCATTCAAATGCGCAGTCTATATAGTTATTACGTCTATCATTATATATAAAAGTTATTGTTAGGTTAATTTATATGTATAAGCTATTATTTGAAATGTTTTTTTCTTATGTTACAGGTGAGTTACAGAAATCCTGACTTAGTCCATCAAATCTTCTATGCTGCGTAAGTTTGACTAAACTAGATATAGCATTGAATATAACGACGATTACTATCCATAAAGACGTATCTCGTCTTCGGGTAGGAGGTAAAACCAGATATCTCCTGCGTTCAAGTATGGAAGGTGTATGAGTTTACCTCCCACCCGACTACCGCCACGGACCCAGTTCCTGATCAGTACCCAGTTCCTGATCATTTGGTTACATTTATTACTATTTTGACTTTAATGTATAAAAAAATTTGTTTTAAAAAAATAATTAGTAATAGTAAACTATTTCGTAGTCATATAAAAGAACTTTAAAAGTTACTAGTAAAATATAGTTTTAAGATAAAAAATGTTAAAGTTAGACTTTGTTGACAACGTCATGATTGACACCATCTTACTGCAGTTGACTACAAGTGAGCATGCAAAGAAATTTACATCATTTCTTTAAAACTTTGTAATAGATCGTAGAAAAACTTATGTAATTAAGTTATTCAACAGTTTATTCATATAAATCACTTAAAACATTCATATAAAATATTATTGATATTTGTAAAAACGTGTGATTAGAAATAGGGTCCAAATTCTTATCGTTTACCCAATTCCTAATCAGTATTAGTAACATGTTTTATGTGTGTTTAAAAATCTTAAAATACACAAATATTTGTAATAACATAATTCTATAAGTAGTTTTAATCCATGCGTAAATACTTTATCATGTCAAAGTCGCAGAAAACGTGACAATAAATCACAACACTATGTGCATTTTATAGGTTATAATATATGCTTGCACGCTAGTCTATATCGTGCAGTAGACAGAGTATGAATAACCGAACACTTTTACCTCGCCTAAGTTTCACATTTATAATCACACAACCAAAAAATATTATATTTTAGTTTATCTATTGTATTAATATTGCTTAATAAGTTTTTGTTTATCATATAAAATACTTTTGCGTCAATAATGTATGTGATTAGGAATTGGGTCTTGATATGATCAGAAACTACTCTCATACAAATCTTAAGTGATCAGGAATTGCTCCCACAGCTTTTTTTCTTTGAGGCTTTATATTTAACTTAATATTGATTATTTATGTGTTTTTTCAATTTTATATTAAAGATAAACAGTTATATTTGTTATTAGAAATTTAATTTTCCATGAATACCTCATCTTTAAGCTTTGACACAACAAATAACGTGACGACGTGCCTTAACTGATCAGGAACTGGGTCCTTGACGGTATATGTCGCATGATATGAGATACGTCTTATTGATAGGGTCCATCGATTAAAACAAATTACCAAATGAGGTTCTTTTCATCACAGTTTTAGCTTTCAATGCAAACTTCGTATATAAGGGTATTGAGATCCCTGATTACGAATCACCCATGTAAACTACTAAATTCAAGAGGACATATCCAATATGGTCGATCTAAAGTATGCGCAATAGGATATAGGTATACGCCGAAATGTAAAAACTGGATAATATTAAAAGGGCAGGCTTGGGGTAAACCCACGAAAAAATTTTGGTTACGAGTCAAGCTTCAACCAAACCGATTTTACGTTAACCCAATCGCGTTTTGGAAAAATCTAAATGAATATTTTTTTACAAGTTAATCTCCGAAAAAAAAAAAATAAAAATTACGTTTATCATTTCATCTAGAATTGTGCACGGAGCAAAGTTCCTTTAATAAATATGGTATTGAAAATAGTGATTTATTGTTACGTATAGGATCAAGATTTCGAGGTTTTACAACGGTAAAATTTTGAGATATTGCTAAGTAAAAAAAATTTTTTTTCTGTTTAACCCAGGCCTACCCCTTTTTGAATACATTTATCGGCGGGTAAAGTAGGTTTGACGCATCCCCTTAACCGTACGCCAGCAAATCGCGCGGGTCCTGAATGCATAATTTGGATAGCGGAATCGTATTCAGCGACAGTCAGAAACCCCTTATATTTAAATTCTTGTGTAGGAAGCTGAAGATGTGATGGATTTATCAAAGATTATTTCTGGGATCTTTCCAAGGATTCGTTACTAAATGTGGTGCGGTAAAGCGAGGGTTAAGTATAATTAACAAAAATAGCGACCGAGACGTGAGGTTTCACGCACAGTCATATGCCAGCCAGCAGCTTACAATGAGACAGTAATCGTTCGTAGAGCTGCGCCACTGCATCTTGGCTTCCTCGCGCGCACTCCGCATTCGCCCTTAGCCCAGTACAGCTCTCCTGTCAATTTTCAGCTCGTCTCTGGCGCTGCCTATTATTCTCTCTCGGCCCTCCTCGCTGCTGCTCTACTCACTCGCTCACTGTCTAAGCCGTAGTGGTTTCTCTCTTTCCTCGTCGCGGGTCGTTCGTTTGGTCGATAGGTAATCAAGGATACAGCCCCTCGGCCAGTAATAATTAACAGGACGTTTCCGCTTCGCTCGTCCCCCCTCTTTCCGCCAAGACGAGTACACACCATCATCTATGTGTGTATACATTCTGCACACAGACATAAGGGGCCGGCCGTTCGCGGATTCAGTAAGGTCGTGAAAGTTTTATCTGCCGCGGCTGAGCCGACGCTAAGCTCCTTTGCTCTTCCACTTCGCGAGCAAAGCTTTGGTCGCGCGTGCATACGCGTGCGGGCTGCAGCCTCGGCTCTATATATGCACGTGCGCGTGGACAATTAGCTGCTTCCTGGGTGCGGAGGGGCGCGTTCTTTGCCGCGCAGGAGGCTCTTGAAAAATTCATTAACGCCTCGTGAATACATTCGTCTCGGAAGGGCTGATTAGCACGCGGACGTTGGCGGAGCCCTGCTCGAGGCACGCCGTTCCTTCGATCCTTTTTCCTGTCGTGTTCCTCCTTAATTTTTCACCGAATTAGACGCCGAGAGACTTGGCAACAAAAGCGCCGCTGCGCCTGTCCGTGCGTACACGAGTACACGAGTACACGCGTTTCGTCTTCGTCTACGGCTTTTGCATTTTTCATTGCGCGGCAACAGCGCGCTTCGCGCGACCGATCGATTTTCTCTCCTAGGTGTCCGCCTTAGTTTGCGCAGCTCGACGCTAAGAAGACTTTAACTTTCGTGCATAAAATATGTTGATTAGCTTAGTACGTTTGCTCTCGGAACGAGCCTCGGGTTCGGGGAGTAGCTTTTACCGGAGGAATTGATTGCTTTGCGATAATCGATACAGGGTGTTATTTTCATGGAGATTCTGCACTAGCTTGTTTCGCTCTACTTATTCTGCCTGAAATATTCAGCCACCGAAAAGGAAATAACATGGGATTTAGTAGTATTCTTGCATTTACAAAAGCACTGGATTTAATCATGTCTTTTATTTTGCCTCTATTTCGTTATATGTAAGTATTTATTACTCCTGACTATATTTATATACGTCGTTTTTACTCGTGTATTTATACAAATTCAATCAATTTTTCCTACTTCTAATACATCGTTTCATCAACCATATTAAATTTAAAATCAGTATATAATTCTAATCTTTTTCCACAATATATTGACTACAACAGGTTTTCATTATACTACTAATGTAATAATCATTTACCCAGATATTCAAAAGTATTGTACATTATATAATTAAAATAAATTATCATAGTAAAAGATATATCTTTTGAGAGCTAAATCGTAGTTTTAAATATACAAATAATAATACAAAGAAATATACGAGTATCACCTGAACAACGACCGAAACCGTATCGTTGTGACCTGCGTTGATGTTAGTAACTCATTGTTTCTATTTCATGTTCTTAAACGCTGAATTAAAATATTAATAATTTTACGTTTCATGTATACTCAGTAACGTATGGTCAATTATTTAAGTGTTTTTTTTCAGCTTAGAAAGTAAAAATTGAGGCGAGCTATCGAACAAAATAGATTTTATGACGTTATTACTCCTAATACACGATTCACTTTAGTGGGTTAAGATTTTCTTTTTGAGAAAACTTTGGAACGCAAAACATAACCTCAATTTTCGCGCTTTGAAGTTTTCTCAAAATATTCCTTATTTTAAGACGAATTGGGTCAACTCTTAGTTTTTTAATTAACAAACTACTTTTTGAGTAAATAGCAAAAATGTGATTAGACAAGGAGAGTAGATACAGCATTCTCTTAAGGAAGATATTCGCTAATTTTCTATACCTATAGAGGTGGAAATTTTATGAAATATGTATTATTTATGAGTGTCCTTCTTTCTTCACATAATACGTTTTTAAGTGAAAAAGTGTTCTTAAGATCTGGAAAAGTATATTTTTTACTCCATCTTTTTCAGCTCACGAGTACTCCTTAAAATGTTTAAAGAGAGCCTCGTTGCAAAATTGAAATTTAAAAGTTTCGTAAAAAATGTAAACCTTTGATTGCGCCATATTTCTCGGCAACAGAATGCGCCGAGCTAAGAAGCTTCATTTGCGCAAAATGAACTGCAAAAACTTTTAATGCATCAGGCTCACAAAAGCTTGCTCCGACGTTATTCCGCTGTATTTACGCCAATGGTTATACACCCACGCGATATTCCTTCAGCAAGAAAATGAAAAGAAATGTTTTCCAAAACTTTCATTCATTAAAAATTATTATCAATGCTGCACGAAGAACAGGTCTTTTTTTCGCGACTGAAAAAATACGCGTCCGCGCAAGAAGAAGAAAATGTTGAGCTTGTTAAAAACTATATTTACGCGGGGTGAAAGTCGTCGTCGTCATCGTCGTCGTCTCGTTTCAAAGCTCGCCTAGTCTTCCTTATATTCAATTCCGCGGAGCTCTTCTCGACTGTCCCTCATCACTTCCTTTTTCCACGGTAGTCGCTTCTCGTAGGTTGAATCGCCGATGAATAAATGTCCACGAGGCATAATGCGCACATGCCTGTATACCTATACATGAAGAAGCGTATGGGGGCGTCAATGTTTCACAGCGTCAGGCCTTCTCTCCCTTCTATTTTATGCTAAAAAGAAAAGATTTCATCGCTGGTCTCGTGCGCCCTTTGTTTGCCCAAGTCTGCGTAAGGTGGCCTCCACCATCGGCCTTTGACCGACGAAATGCCCCCCCCCCCCGTCTAGAATGTAAGTGGCGAGAGACATTAGCGATCGTTAAAGTTGAACTTTTTTCACTTCCTCTAGCTTTGCAGCCGACCTTTTCAGGAAGGTACTTAAAGTCAGTGAGCGGCCGATCTTTGAAAACTTTTAATCCCTCAAAGATACTGCGCGAGCGCGGGAACTTTGACTCACTGCATTTTGATTAAAAATTGTACTTTCAAAGTAAAATGAGCATAAGCTCACTGCTCTCTTGGTAGGTTAGTAAATCAAGTTAGAAAATACGTTGTAGCGATCCTAAAAATATTAAAGTATATATTGAAAATTAAATTGATGCACCGGAAGGGTGTTTTGTTGGCTCTAATGCATTTATACAATGTACGGATTTTTCCGTCATGAAGCACTTTTGGTCACTTTCTTTGTTGTGGATTTTTTCGCCATGGAGCACTTTTGGTCACTTTCTTTGTTGCGGATATTTTCGTCATGGAGCACTTTTGGTCACTTTCTTTGTTGTGGATATTTTCGTCATTGACAGTAAAGGCATTACTAGGATCACCTTGAACGATTTTCAAAAATCTTATTTTTGTTTATATGTTTCAAATCCACTTTGATAAACCTATTTAAAAAATTCAAAATTATCCATTGACATAAGTTTCGCAAAGGACTTTTTCGCAAAGAAAGTAGAAAAATAAAATTCTTAATGTTAAAACATACACTAATCTTAAAAAATATATGAATGCGTGCGTGCGTGAGTGTGTATATATGTGTGTGTGTGTGTGTGAGTGCGTACATGCGTGTATGTGTGTGTCTTAGTCTGTATCATATCACCATCATTTAATCTGTTGTATAACTTTACCAAAATTTGCACAGTTGATTGCTACTAACCCGGTCTGGGCTTGAAAGTGAATATAACTATGAATATCTTTTTGCATGAAAAAACTTGAGATTTAGAAAAATCAGTAGAGCTCTATCTTAACTAAATCTAACTTCGGAATAACTATAATTTTTGACATTCAGCAAGTTTCAAAATGTTCATACAATTATAAACGTTAAAAATATGTGCGGGGAAACTATATAGGGTATAACGCCAAAATGCAATGTCCCATAGAAATTATAAAAAGTATAATTTAAGGGGATGTGAAATGGTCCCATATGCATTGCTTACCACGAAAAATATTTAAAACTGTTTTCTGGTTGCAAATAATAACGGAATCTTTCGTAATTTTAACGAGACAACGCTTATACATATTCGGAGGGCATATTAAGCCATTTTTTCAAAAAATTTTATTTGATCTCGAATAATTGTTTAAAATAGAGAAGGCGGTAATACAGATTTATGTATAAATAAAATTGTCGATTTTTAAAAAAAACGGCTTACTATACCCTTCGTATAATATGTATAAACATTATATCTAGCTAAATTTTCAAGATATTCTGTTATTATCTAGATTCAGATAATGGTTTTGAAAAGTATTCTTTTGCTCAGGTTCATTTGGTTTTTATTTAGTTCACTATCCAATTAAAGGATATCAATATATGTTTATGTAAATATTTAATGCTTTATTCCAATAATAACACATATAAAATTACTTCGCAAATCGCAATTGCAAAAGTATTGGGGTATAACGGGCCACCCTATCTGGTTATATTACGGAAAAAAAGTATAATTTATTAGTCTTCGTTCAATCATGGGCATGGAAATACCTTGAAAGAGCAGTACAATGTATTTTTAATGTTTATTCAAACTTAATATTTGATCTAAAGTATTTTACAACCACTGATAATCAAAGAGAAATATCATTCACTACACAGAGAACATTTTCTGATAAAAATTACCGTGAAAATAATTGTAAACGTGGGATATTCTGTCTTCAGGGGGGAAATTACCCTACTGAACGGTAAAAATTAACGTTATTCATTATAAATGTTACCATTCAGCACGGTAAATTTTACCGTTCAGTAGGGTATTTTTTCCCATGAAGTCAGAATATCCCACGTTTACAATGATTTTTACGGTAATTTTTATCAGAAAATTCTCTCTGTGTATACATACAAATATTTGTTATTTTCACGCCCGTAAAACTTTGTGTGCTGTCAAAAATTTTCTGCGGGGAGAATTGCCCATATAGAGCTCATTAACTCACACTACCACCACAAGTAGATTGCCACGAGGAACAAAACATTTTTTTTAACACGAACATAGGCTGGTTGCATTAACTTTAACGGGCGGATTTTTATCAATGTGTGCATGTAAACATACATGATTTTTCACCACTATTCTTCTTACAAGGACCATCAGATGGCGCAGCTCTCAAAATTATAGTCGAGCAATGCTTCGGCGATATTTTCACATGTTTGGACTCACCACTTTCGTACTTACATTGGCTGCTAGATGATGCGTAAATCTATGCGCAACCAGCTTATTGCTCCTTTCGAGCGTGGTTGCCACACCTGTGTAGAAATGGTTTCATTTCCTGTCTTATAAACAATTTTCAAAATTTCAAGTATGAAAAATTTTTATATTTAATATCTATTTTTAATAGTATTTTGTATGTGAGTGGCTCACAACTCAAATAGCCCATTTCCCTCGCTTGTTGCACAATATAACTATTATCGCTGTTTATAAGAATTATGGCTAGTCCATTATACCCCGTGGTCCATTATATCCCAGTCTCTACTAATAAAAAAACTACTCGGATTTTCTGGTAAAAAATTAGTAGATCTTCTGCTTACATAGTACAAATAAGATAATGTATTAAATATACCTAGTAGTATATATTGTAGAGACGATTTATTGAAGAGCGTCACCACAACATTTTTTAAGTCTAGGATACGCTGATCTGAAAATCTATTCTTCCGATTAACTTTTAAATTTGCCGAAAATGTTGCGATGATACTATTCTAAAGAATTACATAGGATTTTTACAATTGGCTGAAAATACTTTTATTCCCGACTCAACCGTAATGACCACTTTTTGACCTCAAAAGCGGGACAAAAGTAGCATATGATTCCCGCAAATCGACTTTTTCCTGCAAATTTACTTTTTTTCCGCCAACTTTTTCCCGTAAATGCATTTTTTTTAATTATTTTTCTCAATATTAATCTACATTTTCAATAAATTCTAAGTCTTACCGAATAAAAATAAAAATGTCAATAAAAATGTTTTCATTTATTAGAAATACTTAATATTTTGTACATAATATTTAATATCTAACTTTTACATAGAATAATTATAATTAGATTTGCACTAGTATTTATACTTAAATATTGACAAAAGTGGCCACAGTTAAGTCGGGAATAAAGTTGTATATGTAATACGGGAATAAAGTCGATTATTCCCTTATAGCATAATGTACTATTTTCTACAGAAATACTTGTCGCGTAATTGTATGCTAAAATTGAGATACTTTTTTTTTAATTTTCGCCATTTTCCTATAAGTAGATATTTCGATATAACCAAAATCGTTTTAGTGCATTAGTACAGTCATATAAAAAATGATTTTCATGCATTCAAGGTGGCTCAAGGTGTATTTCATTTATTAAATACTATTTATATTAAAAATACCTTCAGTATCTGGCATATATATTAAAAATTTTGAGCAAGCTGAAAAAGCCATCCCCACAGACTTTTTCGGAATTAAATTTCATAGACTTCTTAAAAATTTCCATCAAATAGTACGCTATCTATGAATATTTTAACAAGAATTTTAATAAATCTTTTAATATTATTTTTCTCCTGAATGACATTTTCCCCTTTTTTTAAAGAAAAATTTGACTTTAAAAGTGCAAAAAATATAAAATATCTTATTCATAAGCAAAATAAAATCTTATGTCCCGAAAGGAAGGAAAAGTTCGAAATAACCTTTGAGAAAGTAATAGGACGCACGCCACTTCTTATATTTCTCCTCCCATGTCGTTAGAAGATAACGATCCAACGATAACAGATAACCCTCGCTCTACTTCCCTTTCGACAAGGCCCGAGCCGTCGCTGAAATTCGCTCCTCTCGGGTCTCCGAGCTCATAATCATGAGCATCAACATCGCGAAGCTGAGTTGTCCGCCGCGTCCAGAAACTGGTTAGCCACCACGACACCGGGGCGCTCGGCAATAATTTTCAGTTTGCAGAGGCCACTCGCGTATAATACTCGCAGTGGCTGCTGCTACTTGCGAACCTTTTATGCGCCCGTCGCGTCGTCGTCTTTTCCTCTGCGGGCTCCGAGCGCGCACGAGGAAAGAGCAGCATATAGGTTGGCTCGCAAGTCGCAGTCGACAGTCGCGCAAGCGCGTTTCTTCCTGGCCATATACCTATATATGCACGCGCACGAGAGAGCAAAGAAATGCATTGCAGGAGACGTTTTGAAAGAGGCGCGCGCGCTCGGCATAGGTCCGCGTGCGCGCGCGCGCATAAACTTTAGTCCTCGACGTGCGCTTGAGAGCTCGTGAATTTCATCTCACGTGCAAACAAGCCTGCCCGCGCTAATATATAATGCGGGGGCCGAGCGAGCGTGCATGCGTCCGCGCAAATCTCGTGCATATAGAGTTACGAAAAAAGGAACGCGGGAAATAAGCGCGTGCGGAGAGAAAGAAGAAACGCGCGACTCGTAAAAGCTACACAGGTCCAGCTGAGCTGCTGCCATCGCTGCAGATGCTGATACTTTTCCTCTTCCTTTTTCTTAAGGTGTATATTGCGAATTTCGCGTGGGAAGATTTTTCTTTGAGTTATGTTACTGTGTGCTAAACTTTACTATGCAAATATTCAAAATATAAATTTTGCTCTAAGAAATTTGCGTGCTTACGTTCTTGGCTGAAATATATTTTTGAATTTGCGAACATTTTTCTTTTTCTTCGACAAATTTTTCCACCAAAATATAAAAGTCCTTAAATTTTATGAAAATGATAAATACCAGTTTCAAACGTTTTTGAATTTAGCCATAACCGTATATAGAGTGAATTTACTACCAACCTTACATTACTCTGATTTTTAAAATCATTCTTTTATAACAAAAATTGCATTTAGAAATAAGCCGTTTCGTTTAGAGCGCTTGTGTGAATTTCGTACTGTTGTTGATTATAATAATACTATTTATAGAACGGCTTATTTCTAAATGCGTTTCTTGTCAAATTTCTTAGAGCAAAATTTATATTTTAATATATAGTTAAGAAACCAGCAGTAATTCATTAGCCGTATAAAGTCTAATTTTTCAAGCATCTGAGAAAAAAAACAACGTTCTATAATTTGAAGTAAGCTAATGAAAATTTAATTAGCGCTAATGTAAAAAACGCGTTACAAAAAGACCGTTCTTTTTTTTCTTAATAGAAGTCGGATCTTCTGATAATTTTTTAGCTAATAGGCGGAAACCGCAAGTGCTGGTGTAGAATTTTGTGTAGGAAAGAGAAGGTTCACCGGCAGCTTGATGACTCGGTTTAATCAGCGTAACTGAGGGATTTACGTAACCCACTGACACCTCGAGTAGGCACCGCTTTGAGCACACTTGAAGCACAATTACGGTTAACTTTCCAGACCTTTAAGTCGACACTCGTCTTAGTAGGTCGAAACTTCAACACTGGGCCACGCGAACATCCCAGGTTTTCTGAAATTACTGAAAGGTAATTTTTTTCTTCGAGATTTAGACTTCGTTAAGCTTTTAGAATTCAATTAAGTAAGTTATAAAACAGATAATCTTTTGTTTTATTTTCAAAGATTTGGTGTCACATTTATTATCAAACAATTGTTTTTCTCAATCCCGTTGACTCAATCCCGTTATGGAACCATCTTTCATGAAGTTCAGAAAATCTGCTAAAAAATACTCTGTTGCTATATTTTAAGAGATTTAATTTTGTTGTATAAGTGGAAGTTGAAATTTGCTAAGAAATGTAAAAAATGACTACACACTCTTATTTAGCTTTGATCAATTTTGAACATGAGGTTTTCAAAATATCTGAAAAAATTCACATAATATATTCTACATACCAAGAGAAACATTTTTACCGAAGAAAAAATAAATTTCTTTGATCTCGAATCACCCACGAATATGTTATATATATATACATTTTTTACATTTTTCAGCATATTTCAACCTCCACTTATTTAAATTTTAAAAAATCATTAAAAAATGATAACATTTTTGAGCGTTGAGGTTTTTGAACAAAACTAGTCAATTTCTATATAAAAGATAAATTTTAATCTAATTTGTAATTATACATGGCTTCATAGACTTCCCCGGCAAATGATTTTCCCGTATACAAATATCATAATTAAAAGCTACACAGAGCGACTCATTTAAAGAAGAAAGGCAAACCTTGTTTTTTGGAACAAAGAAGTATAGTGACAGTCCAGCAGTAGTCGCTTATAAGAAAAAAACGATCAGCGAGTATTTCATTTCATTTAATTTCCCGTAAAAGAAAAGCCTTTCTGGGGTGCTCGAGCAAAAGCCCGCGATTCCTCGGCATAATTAAAAACTTTTGTATCAAAGTGCTCCAGATTGTATTGCTTTGCGCGAGAACGAAAGAAAAGCAGAAGGCAGTGTTGCACTATACTCGTGTTACGCTCTTTCCTTTTTCTCACTTGTCGTCGTCGTCGTCGTCGTCCGTCGTCGTCTTCAAACGAGACGCTATTACAGCTGCTACTGTTTTACCACCAAACAATCGATAGAAGCAGCACAAGGCCCTACAACATAAAACGCGTGCACTGTGCGAGCAAGAGAGAGAGAGAGAGAGAGAGAGAGAAGGAAACTGGCCGTCTTTGTTTGTTTAATTAATGCAGCGAGGCTGTAGCGAAACACGTGCGCGTTTGTTTTACG
This sequence comes from Gastracanthus pulcherrimus, assembly GCA_949152435.1. Classification (NCBI taxonomy): domain Eukaryota; kingdom Metazoa; phylum Arthropoda; class Insecta; order Hymenoptera; family Pteromalidae; genus Gastracanthus; species Gastracanthus pulcherrimus. The sequence continues at coordinate 45,745,116 of OX424574.1, forward strand.
ATTTTACGCGCTCGGCGCGCGCTGCACACGCCGGGACTTGCGGGACAGTCGGCGCAAACACGCGCGCGAGGTGACGACGGCGTGAATCACGCCGCTGATGGACGAAGTGTACACTGCAGCAAGGCTAATGTAAACTATAGCCGAGAGTGAGCTAGAAAAGACGCAGAAGCTCTGTGGCGATTGGCCCCGGCCGGCTGTGTGTGCATTACGCCGCAGAGCCGCGCTCCGGAGACGACGCGAGCGCGTGCATCACTTTGTGCTTTTTTTCCCGATCAAGGGAAACGAAAATACGCGCTTATACGCCGGCCCGATAATGGCTTTTTGTTCGACAGCTGCTGTTGCGCAATCTTACTCTGTTGACTCTTCAGAGCTTCTTTGTTCACTGGATCTGCAGTCAAGTCTCTGTAATAAACATTTATGTGGAGACAGATGCTTTTACTTGACTGTGTCTTAATATTCGCGCCAATGTACGAATAGAAAATTATTATCAAAAGTGATTTACAATTTATATTACAGTGTCGACACTCGATAATTCGAAATTCGCGATAATTTCAAGTCAGAGCTCAGTCTCTTGCATTTTGTATTTTAATCAATGTAAAATACTTTCATTAATTCGAAATTAATTTTTGTTTGAACTTGTATATAATTACCAATTTGGAGTTATATAGATAGTCAAATCATTACCTATCTCCGATACCTATCTCCGAGCATGTAGTACACTTACATTATCATTCTCTTAATGATTCCGGGCATGCTTCATTTAGGTATACTCGCGTTAAAGTGACAAATTTGGGGTTACTGTGGCTGAAGTTTGACTAAGTTTAGACAATCTTTGATATAGGCTTGGCAGTGAGTCGCTACCAAACTTTGAGAAAAAGGTTTTTGAAAAATCCGCGAAAGTACTGCCAAACTTTCACATAAGTTCTGTTAAATATGAAATACATAAGTTTCATATAAGTTTCGTACAAGTTTCATACATATTTAAATAGCTACCAACTTCTTATATCACTTGCACTGATATTAGGCCAGAACTCAGTACATCATTTTTTCAACGAATAGATCTTAAATCTTAATTAATTTTTTAACGAAAGCCATCTTCTTAATTTTTTATTTATGAGAATAATTTTGGTTCGGACGAGAAATACGCTATACAAATCAAGAACATTTTGTTTTTTTGGTATCGAATAGTTTTTGTAACCCGGAATCACCTGTGTAAGTAAATAAAAATTAAAACCAAATTATAAATAATTATTATTATATAGCATATGATACCTAATAAGCAGTAAATATTTGAATTAAATCGTGCATATCTTTCTATCGAAAGAAGACCTTAAAATTAATCTATTTTTGGCGCGTTATAATAGAATACCCCCTTAACGCAATAAACGAATCTTATTATTGCTTCAAAGTAACTACAAAGCAGTAAGCACACGTAATTGAAATTAAATTATAAGACCTATTAGTACTAAATCTACTAATCTAATTATGAATTTTCATCGCTGAAATTACAGAAATTTAAAATGCAGAAGCGACATTTGTACATTAATAAAACATTACACCGCTTTTATTCTCGACGATTGTATACACTACGTAATTTAATTCAGATGAAGCTTGGCAGTCACCGCGCATTACATGACGAGCACGGTATGTGTGTATGTGTGTGTGAGAGAGAGAGAGAGAAAGCGTAAATTGAAGTATCCAACGCGGCGTGCAAAACTCTGTAAATAACATTATAGTGGAAACAATAATCGTGGCGCGCACACGCCGACTGAGAATTGAATTTTCCCGTGGACATGGTGCACACGGGCAATCGTGTAATCCTTGTATAATCTCTACAAATCACTTTAATAATCCTGACGTTGGTCCCCGCGCACACGTGCGAACGTCAACTTTCACGTTAATACGTCACTCATTGTTCGTCCAACCGATAAATTACTTCGTATTCTTCGTTAGCATACCGGCGACGCGACGCCAGTAATTTTGCGCCCAGAGCTAAAGCTCGCACGCCATTTGCGCTTTTATTTTGCTGCCGCGCGCCGCGCGTGTAATCTTTTCCGAAGGTTCGCCCTGTTTTATCGGCTCGTGGAAGTTCATTAAAACTTTATGCGCAGGGGCATTTAAAAGCACTGGCGTTTTTGAACATAGAGGGAATTCGTAATCGCGGGTGCTTTGTGTCTGTTAGAAATTCGCTAAGTCCTTTGTAATCGAAATAACCGTGGAAATTTCGAAGCATGTGAAGTGCTGAACGATCATGCAAAACGTCAATTCTGAATCCAAAACCAATGTCTAGCTGGTTAATCAGAAAATGTTATTACTGTTGCGTATATCTCTCAAACTATAAAGTAAATGAAACATCTATAATAATCTAAACCTATATATATATAAATAACTAATAAGAAATGTGTCAAATAAACTAAATTGACTATACATTTCAAGTCCTAACTTTCCAACTTTAACTTTAGCAATTTTCTAAAGGAATTGATTTGATTGCTATAGAAGATATTAGAAGCGATATTTTCGGGCTGATTTTGTTCACAATCTATTGAGACATTAGAGGTTATTTAATTAAAAAATAGTTGTACATCATTTATTTCTTTTATTTATTTATTTAATAAATTATCAGGCGTAGCCCTTTTCAGAACATGACACCTACTATCTAAAAAGCATAGTGCCAAAATAGCCGACAGCGATTTTTAAATCAATAATTTAATTTAATATTTGTGACAATATGAACAATATATACTCTGTCATATAAGTATTACGTATATAATATACATAACATCACAATGTTGTACATAGTTTATTGTTAATTTGGAATATGAAGCAATAAATAATTGTATTTATACAGTAGCAAACTGGGAGAAAACAATGGCAATAGCATATTAAAGGTCGGCAACTCTCATTGTCAATCCTCCTTAATGTCGGTGTGTGAGTCTCGCGAAGAAGCAGTTTTCGGTTGTCGAAACAGAAGAGCGACGTTGATTTACGAAGTCGACAGAGAGACGAAGGGCGCGCCGCAGGCTTCCATATATATATACACGACTGGACGCGTGGTGAAAATCTGTCAATTTCTTTCCTGAAATAATTGGATTTCACGCTCGCTGAAAAATCCTACAATGCCACTGCCACTCCCCCTCCTCCTCCTCCTCCTGCTCCTCGCTACTCGCGGATCGTCGCACGTCAGGCACGTGTATTGTCTTCCGATATTGCGTTATCTTGCACACCCGAGGCGCGTTGCGTTTGACAGCTATTCGTTACGACGTATGGAGATCTACTGCTTTCGTTTGCTGCTTGTGTATAAAGGAGCGAAAAAAATGTGATTTTTCACCTTTATCAAAACGTCAGTCTGAAGTGGAGGCCGCTGTCGCGTATATTGCCGAGTTGACCTGGAGGACACTCAATCTTATACGTTCGTCAATCAGTCGGCGGAAAGATTTGCATTGCATTAAATCCACACAACTGTACTGTTTATTATTAATAGATATCCAGTCATTTTCAAATGAGCAAAGCAACCCAACAAATTATACTTACGTCTATTGAGGTCTAAATAATTGCTTCTACCAAATGGTGATAATATATGTCATTAAATATAATATGATATATTAAATCAAAACGTGTACAAGAGATAAAATGAAAAACAGATAATGATAACATTTTACGAACAGACGTGCGTAAATTACACAAAACTGTCAGTAAAAGTTAGTCGTGCTGGACATTTTTGTCGAGTTGTCTGTAAACATGTATAAATTTTCCAGCCGCACTTAATTGCAGCGTAAAATTGAATTCCGTTTACAAAACGAGACTGTCGACCTTTCATTTGTACCGACAAATTTCATGCTCTATAAATATATCGCTGCGGGAGCCTGCTTATAAATTACATCGAGCTCCTGTCATTAAACCATCCAGACCAAACAGCAGTCTCTCATTCGCGTATACACACGGAATTCAAGCCCGCTCTTATAAATACAGAAACGAAAAATAGGTCGCTTAACGGCGTCTATGCTCTCCCTCTCTCTCTCTCCCTCAGTCCGACCCTCGAAGTGCATGAGCGCGCGAGATCATTGTTCAAGGCCGCTCTGACTAAGGTCGATCCAGAATGGCGCCCGTTACGACACGACAAAGCCGGGAAAATTGAGTCACAAAGAAGAAACACTAGCCGCGAATGCATGCATGCAGGCAAGCGGGCCTAGGCACGGTGTGTGTGTGTGTGTGTGTGTGTGTGTGCGTTGTGCTCGGAAGATCTTGGCCGCGCCAACGCAGGTCAATGGATTTTTCAGCATCGGCGGATACAAAAGAAAAGAGAGCGGGAGAGGCAGGCCTTTCGAGCCGATTGCTGCGGGGCGAGAGCTACCCCTCTGCGATGGTTTCTGATTTTCTAAGCCGACAAAGCGAGAGAGCGAAAGAGCGAGAGAGCTCGAAACCTCGGCGAGCGTATATATTTACTGCTCCGTGAAAGAGAGTGAAAATGTGTACACACACGCGCTGAGGATTTTTCTATGGGTCTATAGACCTACCCAGGCGCTAGCTAAAATAACCGGAACGTTATAATACTCTGGTTCAACAGCTGTGCGAAGTTTTGATCGAACGCGATTTTCGACCGCGACAGTTTCCTTTTATGAAGCTCCGTAGAGAAGATTGGACTCTCGCTGCAACTAAGAGGATTTTCAGTGACATGTCTGGGAGAAGTTTTTGATAGATGGGGAAGGATGAATATTTTTGTAGGAAAATTTTTCGATTTAGAAACTCCATTAAACGTCGGTTTGATTTCTTTTCGAGTGCAATGTACACTGTACTGCGTATGCCAAGGAAAAGATTATGTAGATAGAATTTAAGACTTGTTTTCGTCTTATCTTGCTTCATACCAGGCATAATATTCTTCAGTATATTATTTTATTCTTCTTTGACAATTATTCCAATTTTAAATAGTTTAATTTAATTAGATAAAATACTAAACCACCTATTAGTCCATTCAAATCTTTCATTATGAATATATTACTATATGAATATTTTTATTCGAAGGTATATTTAAATAAAAAGTAAATAAATTATCGATAATAAATGATAACTTAAGAAAATGTCCAAATGCTGTTATTCTTTTACTTAAAATTTCACTTTTTCGTTCACCATATTAGATCTACCATTTTTCATTTTTTATTTTTTACTATACGCATTCATAATCGGCGACTCTGAAAACCTCTGTGAAATGAGTTTTGGTTAAATCATACATTTCGATAAAACGGGTAAGAATTACAAAATTGCTGATTTCTTCTTGAATACGTATCATTTCTCTTCTCTGCGTATATGGCCCACCAAGTACAAAAAGTTGAATATCCGCTTTTTCAGTAAAATGTAAGATTAAATTATTGTTAAAGTATGTACTCATATTAAATGTACATATATCACTGAGACATGATTCCGTGCCGCATTTATAAATGCAAAAGAAAATTGCTGTTTTTCGCCGCACTATAAATTAAAAAAATACTGTTTTTACGAAATCTACATTATGCTATATCATATATAGGCTATAATCTTTATAAGGAGCGTCGTCGTGATGTTGTAATTTTAATCATCTTTTACAACTTACGAATATTGGTATGCGAATTCTGGGGTGGGGGTAAAAATTTTGAAAAATAAAATTGGAAAAGGTAAAATAACGAAAGTTAAGTAAAAGTTAAGTAAAGTTTTGAAAATTCAGATTAGGAAATAAAATAATACCTAAAATGAAAATATGGAATTCAAGATTTAACGAAAGGGAAAACATAGAAAAAATAAAATTATGAAAATAAATTATTTTGAAAAATAATTGATTGGAAATAATGTAATTTTGAAAAATTAAAATCGATATTTTTTATTTTTATTGAATACTTGACAATTTCTATTAAAATAATAATTATCTTATACTTAAAAAATTGTTATTTCAAAATTTATTTTTTCAAAATATATGGTTAATAAAATTTTGTTTTTGTAATTTTATACTTTCATAGATTAAAATTTCAAAAATTGTTAATCAAATATTTTATCTTTTTAATAATTTTGTTTTCATAAATTAACCTTTCCATAAATTTAAATTCAAAATTTTTTTATTCAAAATAATATTTTTTAAAAATTTTACCCCCACCCCGAATTCTGAATTAAAGATTAAATTCATATGATAAGTGGATTATCACTTCGTGGAGATTTACAAAGTGCTATTTTACTTGTATAATCAGTTCATTGCACACATTGCAGTGTCTCATATCAAGTTTAATTTTATTTAAGAGACTTTCTCAGAAATTATATTACTTTTGAAAAATGTCCTGGCTTTGATACGCCTACGTTTCTATGTTGAAATTAAATGAAAATAACGTGAGTATAAAATATATTTCAGAAAAGGGAGTGATCTCAGGTGTGTACGATAATGTCGGTATAACTTTGATTGGATGGAAGTCCTGAGCGAAAATAAGATTCTTTCGAGATGCGCAATCGAAAGTTCTCCAGCTAGGGATACCATATTTAAAATCTACCAAGACTTTAACGCACGCGACGCTCTGCGTTAATAAAAGTCTGACACTAGAACGACAAAGGATAATCAGATAAGTTTTCAATACATTTTAGTTAAATTTCTAAAGTTTTATGCAAAAGAAAAAATCATATTATGAATTGTTGTTAAAAAAGGGTTCGGGTTACTTTATTTTCAGTTCAAGTCGACGGGCTTTGGTCGGGTCTGGTTAATCGTATTTCCCAGCTTATTTGTAAAAATCGGGTTTCTCGAAAAAGTTAATTGGTTACCCGAATTTATTGTTTTAATTGTATGGACATAAATGGACTACCATCTTTAAATTTGAATCAGTGACTGTTTGAAAATGAGTGCATATACACTGGTCTCAGTAATAAGTAATACCTACAGATTTTTCCAGTTGTATACTTATGACGAGTCAATGTATGTGCGCTATACCTCAGTGAGTTTAACCTATTCAAAAGATCTATGTATGTTAATTATACACCGTAAATAAAATGAAATAAAATAAAATAATGTAAAATTAATACTTTTTTTTCACATACGTGTAGTGAAACAAATTTGGAAAAGCTGAACATTTTTGAAAATTTTGAATTGACGTTATCGGGTGCTCGCGCACTTCTTACACGAGCCAGTCGATCGCAACAATCACCTTTCCAGCAAGTCAACGGTTACCTCGTCGAGAATGATCTACTCAATCTGTAATTACATACAGAAAAGTTGAATTTTTAAAGGCGCAACGATGGCCAAATATAAGCGCGCTTACATTACACGTGCACATTTGGATAGGTTCAATTACATCGCAGTAGCGCATTGCACACACAATTTCTACTGTATACCTACACGTATCGGGGCAAAAGCGATGGCCCGCAGCAGTGGCACAGAGTGCACCAGCGGCGGCAATACCTATACCTATATACTGCAGCACAATCGACGATTGGGGCGCCGCAGAGACTATAGGTATAGCGCGCGAATTTCCATCGCGCGCCCGACGCGCGGGTCAGTAGCTACGGTAAGTTCGCCCTGCAAAAGCAAAATTAATTTATCCAGCGCGCGCAGTCAGCGCGTACAGACCGCATACACGAAGGATTTGCGCTGCTGACAGTCGCGATGTTTGAATCTCCTCTCCTTGCCCCCTCATGTTGCACCCCGTGAGCTTCATCCAGCCTGCGTGCAGTATATACCTATATAGATATAGGTACACGCGTATATGTATATTACGTACGTGGGGGACCATTGTAATTCGGGCGGATCGCGCGCTGTTTTGGACACGGCGAAGTCAATTTGCCGGAAATTGTATATTCCGGCGCCGAGTTGCCGGTCGCGGATGTTGCCGCCTATTTGCATAGGGATACGAGAATTTATTATGAAGCTAGCTGCGACTGCGGGAGTAGCAGCAGCGGCGCGCCGGCGTAATACGTGCGACGTTTAGTCTCGCGTCGCACTCGCGCAGCGCGGATCAACTGCGGTGAGCTTTCGCGCGTCGTCACGTCGCGTAGTGGCTGCTCTCCTTGAAATGCAGAATGATGCCATAGAGTGGGAGCAAGCTGCTGTATATAGTATCGCCGACTCCTCCAATGATATTAATATTATCCTTGTCGCGTGTTCAATCGCGCTTCTTTGGCGAAGATTAATTCATCCCTTTAGCCGAATAGAAAATTAATTAATGCACTATTATGAACGAACTTGCTGTGATCCTATCCGTTGCCGAGGACTATAGCTGGCGTGCTGCTGTTCATACGACATTTACTTTCAATGAGGCTTTTTTACTTCTTTTCTTGCTTTATTGACCATTTCAATAAGCTAAAATTAATTTTCTTTGATATACCTGTATATAAGAACTATATTGTTTAATAAAATTGCCTGACTTTCATGTATTATTTGAGGTCAATTAGTAAAGTTAATACAAAATTCAATTTATAAACATTCTACATCTTTTAAATTGTTTTTTTTTAACACGCTTCATGTCTAAAAAAATCTTTATTATCTACATGAAATTTATTACAGAAATACATAAGGATATTGGAGAATATTGATTTTTTAAAATGATGGTTATTTGAAATAACATGTCATTTTCCGGTGAAAAAGCATGTATAGAATGTTCAATAACTTAAGAAATGTTTAATGAATTATAAAATCTATGTGTACTTCCCCAGATAATGTAGATAAGATAAGATATTGTTAAAATTTGAATTGAATCAATTAAAGATTATTTGATTGTCAAAATTCACACTCGTAAAAAATCACTCGGTGTGCGCACTAGTTGTACAATGTACTATTTCATATTAGGACTCCTTGCATATCATTTTTGATAACCTAAAGAATCTTTTAAGCTAAGGAAAAATTCAATTATTTGAAAATATCACAGTCATCTAACTTTTTAAAGCATTTTATCGTTCATAATAGATATTATAATAAAAGTTATACTTTGCAATGCTATTTTAAGCTTTTTACGGTTACATTGAAATTTATCCTATTGTCTGATCCAAAAATCTTCATCGTTACATAGCTTTCTTTTTGAGAAAGCAAAAGACAAGAGTTTTGATCAAATCACTTGCGAAGCAAATTGCTTTATATACTCCACACATCATGGAATACAGTAAATTAGGTGAAAAAACACATTGTCTTTAAAAAAATATACAATAACGCTATATTTTCGCTTATATCATCAAAATTTCTGTATGGAGGAGAAGCGGCTTGTTTGGCGCACTGACTCTGATGGCTCACCTTATTATCTAAATAATTATTTGTTTGCTTATTAAGATGAATATTTTCTTTTTAATATAAATAAAAGAATATGTATCTTAAAAAGTAAACAAACATTTCAGAAAGTACTGTGAAAAAGATAAAGCAGGGCTTTTATATGAATTTTTAAAAGTTATTTAAAAGATTAAGCTTTAAATCGATTTGACTGAAAATGATAGTTTAATAATTTTCTTACTATTTCTGAAGAGCCTACTTGTTCCATTAAAATGAAAATTAGCTTCTGATTCTGATCTTGGTACTATAACAGCTCTTTAAAACCTCAAAAGCCTCAAAACCGCAGGTCGATACTACCAACCTGTGTTGATCCTCTTCATACTGCTTAAATTTATCTTATATTACCCGATATAAGATATATTTTGTAGGTACATAATTATTTTGTTAAACAGTTTTCTTACCAATTATAGTCGGTTGAAATGCCAAGATTGAAGGTAAGATCTATCCTTTGGCAAATTGAATACATAAGACGGAAGCATTTGTAACGAATGAGGCCAGCGCTTGAGACTAGTTGCGCGAATATAGGTATATCATGCACAGTACAGAGGCGGCTTGGCGCCGGGGCTTTTAACGCATTTACGGGAGAAAATGCAGGGTAGTTAATGGGTTAAAGGGTCGTGCGTGGCGGCGGTGCGCGAGCGCGGCCAGCGGCCGAGGAGAGAGGCGGAGGTCTGCGGCGGTAAATTTCTTCAGCTGAAAGCGAGGCTGCGAGGCTGCGAGGCTCGCCTGCCAAAGAGGATGGGCCCTTTAAGGGCCGAAAGGCAAGCTGCATTTGCACTGCGGCGCGCGTCGATCAAAGAGCGCTTCGCGACGAGGCGCCCAACGTCGCCACGACTGTCCTTCGAGCGAGGCGCGGGCGAGGTTTACGAGCGCGGAAGTACGAGTCGTAAAGAATGCCGCAGTCGCTGTATATAATCATGACGCGCGGGGGAAAGAAGCAGTGCCACCGCGCGCTCTGCAGCTCGACATTTTTACAGTCGTCTAACTGCCCGCGGAATGCCCTCTACCCCGCGGTCTGCGCTATTATACGGCGCTCGTCGGTGCTCCGTCTGTCTCTCTCTCTCTCTCTCTCTCTCTCTCTCTCTCTCTCTTTTTGCAACGTGTATACAACAGTACACGTCCGATCCAATGAGGGACAGATTAATCACCAGACGCGCAACGCAACGCACTGCAGCTCCTATCCTCGTGCTTTCTCAAATTGCTCTTGGGAAATTTCAGACCTGATTAGATCCGCGCTATTTTACGCGGCTCTGCGGCTCCGGATTTTCTACTTAGCTCGCGTACGCGGCTGTGTGGGGCCGATTTGCTTTACAACTTTTTTAAAGACATTTCACTGATTTGTATCTTACAAATTAAATATTAAGAATCAATTAACATTAGGAGAGAAGTCGTATTTTTTTAAAAGTAATTCGTCATTCGTATTTGCATATTTGTATCTACATAAAAATAAGTCTTCGAGAACTTTTTATATATGAGCGAAATAATAATTAAAATGTTCAGTTTGCACGCGGTTTTCATTACGCCACGTACTTTCCTATTCAGAAAAATCCTTCCAAAGTTGCAGATTCTGTGAGCGTAGTGCGCTAACAAACATGGCAGTGAATAAAAACGTCAACGAAAACAGAAGCTATAGAAGACGGGGTGCCACGGAGTGGTGCGTCGCAAGAAAGGAAGGCAGGGCTCTGAGAAGGGGAAAACTCGCACACCTCCCTTGCCTCCGGAAACGTTAGAAGTACCTTAATTAGTTACGTAACCCTTCTTACGTAATTGCTCGCGTGGAGTTTCCACTGTTTTTTTTAAACCCAAGACATTTCTTATTTTTTTCATTTTCAAGAAATTATTTGTTGTTTGAAAATTTTCTGACATATTAATAAAATGTTAGAAGTAAAGATTGCTTAAGTTCAATTTGGGTAAACAATTTGTGTCACGGAACGTACAAGGATTAGAAGAAGGATGGATTTAAAAGAACACATAGTCGTCAGTATGTATAATATTTTACTTTAGAAAACTACTTTCAGGCTTAAGGCTATCGCGCAAGAACTGACGTAGATGTCGTACGATATACTTACGACAGTGTCGTAGCTGTCGTATGCTGTTGCCGATGGATAACGCATGAGAACTAACGTACTGTCGTAAGACATCTGCGTTCGTTGTTGTGTTATGGGTCTTACAAATGTAGGCGTCACAAAAGTATACTTGACCTAACCCCGTTAGAAACAGAAAATAATGTTGTTACAAGAATATTTGCCCGTGTAGATGTAAAAACACTTTTCTTAATTAACTTTACCTTTACAGCTGCTGGTAAAAAATTGTTTTTCAAAATTAATTATATTTTTCGATTAAATAAAATGAAATATGAAAAAATGGCTCAATACATCAAATTTCCATGACATACATTTTTAAATCAATAAGTACATGTATTTGAATATGCATATTCCAAAAAATAGAATTAAAAGATGTCAATATCAAATCTCAAAATAAATTGAATTACACGCTACTGGAGTAACGTTGTATATACACGAGAGCAATAAATCGTTATCATGAAAAAGAAATTAATTTAAATGACGTCGTAAAAATATAATAGAAAAACCCTGTAACATCAAATATTTACCAGCCTCAATGCCTGAGAGCGAATTCTTTTTCTAGAGCAGCGGCAGCGTCGTATCGAATTTCCAAGCAGGTGATACTTAGTGCTTTTTTTTTACTCCGACAGCCGAGTGCACAAAATTCATCTTTATCTTGTTATTAATGTGATTATAGGAATCTATTTCTCAAAGTACGAGTTAACTTAGCATTTACGCATTATCCGCAGTTCGGTACAAAATAATGACCATGCTTATAGAAAGAAGAGGCAGTATTAAACTTAGAAGGTGTATAAATACCGTTTGCGTGCTAAATGTAAAGCAACAAAAGTCGGTCCAGCTTCAGTTTGCTTTGCTAAGCCTCCGGCAAGCTCGCATGAAAATTCAACCATAGCACACGGCCAAAAGTCTCTGGAAAGCATCATGACGTCGATTGGGTCCATCGGCGCGTGAACGCCGCGCGTGCAGCGGCGGCAGCTGAAAAAGCGTATATATACATATATATATATATAAGCGCGGCGGGGACGCGAATACAGGCTCGCGAATTAACGCGACTTTTGCCTCTAGGCTTTGCTCCGTGCACAGGCTGCAGTCGCGCACGCCATTGCTCGATCATTGCCGCCCCCGTAAATATGCATCCCTCCGACAAACCCCGCTCCGTCCCGCGTATTTCCCCTCCACTGACTGCGAAATTTTCGTTTCAATATATATATATGTATATAGGCGTACCTAGCCGCTGCACCGTCGCACTGGAATTCTTCTTCGGCGATCGTTTGCTTCGGCCTGTCGGCTTTGTGAGCTGATTTGCGCTTTCCGCGGGCAATCGAGTCTACTTTTTTGCGCATGATCAGGATTATATTTTCCCAGCGAGATTGGGCATTTATTTTATCTGTGTGCATTTATTCTCATCTGTCTGTGTTGTCGAATTACGAAATTCCCGTTAATTTCATTCTAAAATTATCGAAAGGAACATGCAGGAATGAACTAGCGCATGACGCATAGGCGATTTCTTTAAATGTTGCATATTTTATATGAATAATAGTTTAGTCTATAACAATGATTTAATACTGGTGCTGTTTCATTTTAGTTGGGGTACACAGATTCTTGAAAATCAGCATATTCAAACGTTCAATATTATATGCAGCTGATTGGAAATATGCACAAATAGTAACTTCGTGCTTGTGCAGCTGTCATAAGATATAGGTGAAATCGTGCAATTTATAGCAAATTTCAATGAGAGAATGTCTTATGCAATTAAATACAAGTCATTTTAACTTGCAATTACAAAAATAAAATAGATTACAAAATTCATAAGATAAAATATTCTTGATTTTCAGTTCTGAGTCATTCATTATAATTCCTTTCCTATCGATTTTATTGTACAAGTTTGCGGGTGAATCATAAAATGTATCATATGGCATTAAATACTTGGTTATATAAATATGAGTGGGACACAAAGATGTAATATTTTTGGAAATCACCCAGATGACAATATTCTAGGATGTTATATTAATTTAAATTTTGTTTTAGAATTAAGGTTGGATGGGCTTCTAATGCGAGATGAACTTTGGTTGAAACCGTTCTTGCAGAATAAATATAATCATTGCTTAGAGATTCACTTCAGATTTTAGGAGCTTTACATAACTTTAACGATATTTAGTTTACTCTAGATGTATGATATTGGCTACTTTACAACCATTGAGCATTATATGTCGATAATTTTTGTACAATGTATATCTTTCTACATTGTTTATACCGAGGTCTAAATTGTATACAGTATATAAATTTTAAAATAAAGTATATATTCTCAATATTATTGCAAAACGTCTTTGTCGTTTTCATCAAATAAATAATAAGATAGATCCTATGAAAGAATTTGTCAGCAGTGATAGTTCGGGCCGATTCTGGCTGAATATTTGATGCCAGTAAATTATTTTTCAGTGCTGAACCAATAAAGGGATTATATCGTTTTGAAAAAATAGGCCAGAAAAAGAATCGACGGTAGCCCGAAAAACGTTGCAGTGTTGGTTCAATACTAATTACTGATATTGAAAGAAAACAAAACATCGCGAAATCGTCAAGTGTAACTTAACCTACTTTTTAGGCTAGTTTTTAACAAAATATTAATTAAGGTACGATTATAAAGCTTATATGAAATTTGCGGCTGCGCGATAGTAATCTGTCGTTATGATTATTACACTAAACTTTTAGTGAAATGTCTCGAGTGTGTCTAAAAATGTATATACGAGGGTAGTTCAATAAGTCTTTAGAATAAAGTATAAAAACAATTTTTTTTGGGTAAATTTTTTTTTATTTTTCAACATAATCTCCTTGGAGCTCTATACACTTGGTCAATCGCTTTTTAAGTTTTTTTTAATCCTTCAGAAAAGTGCGTTTTCGGAAGTTCCTCAAAATAAGCACTTACAGAGGCAATGACGTCTTCGTTGTCCGTAAATCTCTGTCCACCGAGCCATTTTTTCAAGTTTGGAAATAAGAAAAAGTCACTGGGGACTAAATCTGGTGAATACGGTGGGTGTTCGACCAATTCGAATTTTAGTTCTTCAATTTTAGCCATTGAAACGAAGCACGTGTGAACTTGGGCGTTGTCGTGATGAAAGAGAATTTTTTTTCTCGCCAAATGTGGTCGTTTTTTTTTAATTTCTTCTTTCAGCTGCTCTAATAATGATGCATAATACTCACCAGTAATTGTTTTACCCTTTTCCAAGTAGTCAATAAGTATAATTCCACGTGCATCCCAAAAAACTGTAGCCATAACCTTACCAGCTGACTTTACGGTCTTTGCCTTCTTTGGAGCTGGTTCGCCTGTGGAAATCCACTGTTTGGATTGTTCCTTTGTCTCAGGAGTGTAGTGGTGTATCCATGTTTCATCCACAGTCACAAATCGACGAAAAAATTCCTCAGGATTCCGACTTATGCGCGCCAAAAGAGCCTCAGAGGCGACCACTCTATTGCGTTTATTCTCAGCTGAGAGCAAACGCGGCAGCCATCTTGCCGATAGCTTTTTCATGCCTAATTTTTCATGTAGAATTGAAACAACTGCACCTATAGATATCCTTGTGGCCTCAGCTAACTCACGCACTTTTAATCTTCTATCCTTCAACACCATATCGTGGATTTTATTGATGATTTCGGGAGTAGTTGCTTCTACGGGCCTTCCTGAACGTGGTTCGTCACTTATTGATGTACGACCACGATTAAATTCATTTACCCAGTTATAAACCGTTGCTAAGGCAGGGGCAGATGTGCCATGAACTGAGTCCAATTCATTTTTTATCTCATATGGAGTTAAACCCTTTAAATGAAAATGTTTAATTACCGCTCTGAACTCGTTTTTTTCCATTTTTCTTAACAAGCAATTTTTTTTTTCAATTGGTTATAAAAACACGTAAACTCAGAAGATGTGGACTGTGACTGCACCATATATCTAGTCGGGAGTGGTGCTGACTGAAAACAGATGATTTGGAGCGATTCGCGCGCCATCTGTTGGTCATTCTAAAGACTTATTGAACTACCCTCGTATCTTGTGCGATTTTTAATATATCGAGAAGAAAAGTGTTGTACTGGACCATTCTTATCGTCCCAGTTTCTTCCTATGTATTATACATAATATATGGGTATTTCTTAAAATAACGTTCAACAAAAGGTAAAAAACAAAAGGCCAATATATCGCCAAAAATTTGCTACAGCACCATATCCAAAATGTTGCCAATACTTTTTTTTTTAATTAGAAGGGCGTGGCCAATACTTTGGCAATACTTTCGATTTTTTATTGAATTTATTGATAAGTGCTCATATTTCTATTTATATTCTTTATCTATTTATATAAAAAAACTAAACAACTATTGAGTTTTAAAATGTTATGATGATAATGATTACAATACATTTTAAAAGCCATAAATGTATACATTATAAACGTACATTACTCAAATACTAGACTGATATTTGATTTGATTTATGTATACAGTAATAAAAAAATTAAATAGATGTGCCCAAAACTTTGGCACTATTTTTGCAATTCAAGGAATTATAAATTATAAAAGAACTTTAATACAGATTAAAACTAGTAATACAATACATATTTATTTAGATTTTTAATACATTTGAATTGAAAACTATGTTGTAAATCAATGTGGTAGTGGAAGTTTTGGATTTCGCAGTCTCTCACAGAGGTAATTCATTGTGTTCGTGAATTGATCTACGGTTAGCGGAGTCGTGCATTTTTTGTTTACATAATCTGAAAATGTATATAATTAATCGATTATATACTTATTTATAAAATGTTGTTATTCTATTGAATTTACAATTTAATATAAAATCTAACATTCAACACAGGTAATAATATCTTTTGGAACCCTTCGGGTTTCTTTAGAATTTCCACGAGCGCACATGTTTTTCAAATTATTTTTTCCAATTAAAAATTTTAATAACTGCACCGTGTCATTTCTCTACGATTTTGCTTATAGCATTGTATAAACATGAGACGCCCTTGATATACATATATTAAAATTTGCTCAAATAAGTACTCGACCATTTCCAGGAATGCAGCATTATTTTAATGCATCTTTATTTTCATCATTTTTATTTTCATCATGTTCATTGTGTATATGTATTTCCGTGTATATTTGCTTATGTGTGTGTGTTTGCGTTGTATGTGTTTGCGCGCGCGCGTATGTGTGTCTGTGTGTGCGCGCGCGCGCGTGTGTGTGTGTGTGTGTGTGTGTGTGTGGTATGTGTATGTATGTGTGTGTGTATGTGTATAAGTATATGTATATGTGTACGTGTGTGAGCTTAAGTGTGTGTATGTGTGTGTATGATTGTGTATATGTGTGTGTATGTTCGTATGCGAGTGTGTGGGTGTCAAAATCGGTACAGCCATTCCTAAGTAGCTAATTGGTGTATAAAAATTGTAGAGAAATTATTGACAAAAATATGGTTCTTTGTTAGCATTGGTATTATACAGTACTGACCCAAAATCCTAAAGACCACTCTATCAAATGTAAAAACAATTTTTTAAATCGGTTTAATCGTTCCTGAGTAATCTGTGAACATACTTAAACGAATAAGTAAGACACACTGAAACCATCAATGAATAAAATACGGTTTTTGGCTTGTACTGGCCCGTGTTCTGACCCAGTATTTGCCGAAAGGGGTGGGGAGAATTGTGCCGAAAGATAATTTTGAAGTCGGATAATAATGCCGAATTTATTTTACCGAAGGGTAAATTTGCCGAAAGGTGAAATGTTCCAATGGGTAAGTTAATCGATTAACAAAAGTGCCGAAAAAAAAAAGTTCCGACGGGCAAAAATACCGATGGATAAAAATGCCGAAAGTTAAAAATGCCAAAATGTTGAAT
Source organism: Gastracanthus pulcherrimus (assembly GCA_949152435.1). Classification (NCBI taxonomy): domain Eukaryota; kingdom Metazoa; phylum Arthropoda; class Insecta; order Hymenoptera; family Pteromalidae; genus Gastracanthus; species Gastracanthus pulcherrimus. The sequence continues at coordinate 45,762,328 of OX424574.1, forward strand.
GGCAACGGGAAAAAATTAAAAATATCGAATATTGAAAAGAACCGACCTAGCAACAATTAATACATTATTATAATACAGGCACATATTCTAATGAAAGCATTTTTTTGTCCAAATTTTCGTTTTCGGCATTTTTAACTTTCGGCATTTTCTTTTTCGGAATTCTTGTTTTCGGCATTTTTAACTTTTGGCATATTTATCCATAGGTATTGATTTTTTCAGCAATTTCAACCATTCAGTAAATTTATCCTTCTGAAAATTTATCTTTCGGTATATTTATCCCCACCCTTGAGTAATCGGTGAACATACATAAAAAGAAAGAAAAGAACATACGAGTCAAACATAGAACCGCCGTCTTTTTGAAGTCGGTTAATGGAAGTTATATATATATATAGTTGGTTATTTTTACGCGGAAAGTTAGTTTTATAGAAACAATATTCAGTTCAATGTTCTGCGGTTCATCAATTTTTATGAGATTGCGGAAGATGTTTTAAAGTATCGAAGATAACATCGGTGAATCTGGTTCGTCCCTTGATAATATCTTCTGTTGTTTCAACATATATTAACATACATTAGCACATTGTATGCTTACCAAACCACTAATAGTACATTATAACAGATTTTAGACTTGTTTTTTTTTTATTTTAAGTTTCTGAACATTGAAGGCAACGGAAAAATCTTATGCATTATATAGCATACATTATTTTTGATTGAAAATTTTTTATATGAGTGATTTTCACGAAACTGGTTTAACTAGTTTTGATGCTCCTCTTATAAGTGTTATTAAAATGTAAAATAATTGAATTGCTAAATAATTAATTTAATCTCTAAAAAAGAGTGAGTTAAAATGTGTCCCATGCAAAAATAGTTAGCTCCATGATATCAAATTTAATATACATCATGTATATATGTCCATAAATATGTCTTTACGTACATTAATACGACATATAATACGTACATACACGTACCAAAGACTATAATATGCATTCGTAAATGCACGTACAGCTCTGTAAATAAAAAAGTGTGGTACCATGCACTTGACCAACAACTAACAGTTCTATGAAAATCGCCTATGTACAAATAGTCGATCCTTTAAAGCACTTTAAAGCAAAGGAGGCCAGTACATGATTAAAATAGAAGTAATAGCTCACATTTTAATTATTTATTAAAAAAATATATATTCTAATATAAGTTTACCTCTATTTTTTTCTCCGATTAATTAAGCAAAGTTATGCCAAGAAAAATGTTTGAGAAGTAATCAAGCTACTTTTTGAATCTACAATGACAACGAGAATTACATATATAAAGAGTCATCAAAAAATAAAAATCACACTTCACGTGTGCGTTTTATACATTTTATTAAAATGTTGGTTGGGTGGGGTTGCCAGGTAAACTGGAAACTTCTAACATGGGCTCTTATGGTGAAATATGCATTTATGCCTGTAACTACATGAAAATCTATGATTTCTGTATACAACCACCAGGAGATTGTATCTGTTTAATTATAGATTTCAATTATTTAACAAAGATACCCGGTTGCCAGTCAAATATAAAAAATATTTAATAAATAAGTAAAACGAGTGTATTTTTGTATGCATATATATCCGTATTGTTATTATTTCTCATATATTATAACATATATTGAATCATTTTTATTAAAATTGCATTGGTTAATATTAAAAAAAATTGTACTCCCACCCGGCCCCGCATATATACGGAACTATGCGACGGAGCCACCTTAATGGAATCTCTTTTATGCATCAGCGATGACCTTGCTGGAATGTCTTTTATGTGTTCGATGTCGATGCTCACAAGCTCTAAAATGTACATGATTGGCATCACTCGTAAATTCAAAGCGGATTATGCGTGTATCGGCTTTGATGTTTCCACGGTAGAATGTTCGTCGTTGAGCACGACGAGCGGGCTCGAGCTCGTGCACTGCAGGATTCCCAAAATTGGCACTCGATTTCCTTCATTCTTTATGTTAGCTAGCCATTTGATTGCTAAATAATATATTTCTATGAGGGGCTATACTAGAATTTAACATGAAGCTCCATTTTAAAATGATACGTTTGAAATGTTGAATTCATTGTCCGTGTTGTCATTGTGTAAATAATACTAACAGCAATAAAAATATTTAATATAGAGAAACTTTGCATTTGAAAGGAATTCTACAACATGTACCAAAATTTAGCTTTCACAAAATTTGTAGTGCTGAATCTCTGCTATAGTAAATTGAAATAGGCATTTTGATAACAATGTTATTTAATTTTTGTCGTTTTCTGTGAAGAGATTTTACGCAGAGCTTTTTTCGTAAATCCATGAGTGCCTTTTACATTTTTTAAAAATCGAAATTCTTTTTAAGCCCTGCTTTTAATTATTGAAAATTCTGACAGCAAAAAATATGAGTTTTGATTTTCAATTGACCTCGGTAACGACTGAATAGATATTGATTTAATATGCATCACTTCATAACCCTGCTACTGGTGAGTTTTTATTTATTTTTGGAAGACTGAACTATAAATACAAATACTATAAATTAATCTTTGAAAAGATTAATTATATTATATTTAAAATATGTATAAAAAGTTGTGATATTATAACTATAAAATGGTTCCCGGGAAAAAAATCTTTCATCTCTAGACATATTTGATTATATATAGCAATATATGGAAAACATACATGCACATAATATGGTCATATATGGATGCATGAAAGAAATTTTTTTAAAGTAATATTTATTAAAAAAAAATTCTAAAATAAATATTGCAGAGCTTAGTCCGTCGAGTGTTATCATCCGCATGATACGATCATACATAATCATATATGCATATTGACGGAAAATTGATATATGGCCAAACATGGGTCGTCATATATGGCCATATAAGGAAAATTTTTTCCCGGGTTATCAAAATTTTGCTTCCTCAAAAAGGAAGCTTTGTGATCGTAAAAAGATTTTTTGCTTAAAATATTTTAGAAACATGGTTTGAAACTTAAAGAATCAAAATACACTATTTCTAGATAGATCTGTATGTTTATCAAAACCCGAGGGGGTAATCACTCGTGCAATCCGGTGTACAAGGTACTAAAGAATCTTTTCTAATCTTTGCAATCTCAGAAATCTCTATGCATTCTTTTAATCCGTAAAAAACCTGTGTAATCTTTGTAATATGTTTGCAATCTTTTGTAATCTCAAAAATCTCTATATAATCCTTGTGATCCTTAAAAAAAGTATGTATACTTATGTGCACACGTAAGATATTTTGTAACATAGTTTGTTATTGTTGTAATATATATGTGGGTTTACGAAAAAGTGGCTTAAGTCCATTTTTTTAAAATTGAGTTTTGAGTAACTTTGGTATCCTTACATAGTATTTTTTCAGATGAAAATACTGAAAATCAGAAAAGTGTGAGAATAAGTAACCAAATCTATTATGACTTTTTTAAAGATTAGTTTAAATAGTAAATAAATCTTTAAACTATATTCTTAAAATATATTAGTGCACTTAAGTCGTTTTTCCGAGAACCCACCGATATAAAGATTTAGAGGCCTAGACTTAATGAAAATTCGAACGGGCATTAAATTGCTCTTCTAACTGGCAAAAATAATAAACTCTTTTATCGATTAATTGTTTTATATAGGGGTTTAGCCAGAAATGAAAGCTTGTTTGTAAAACATTAGTATGAAATAAATGATTTTAATATTGCCTTTGTTTATACTTTGATTAACTTATAGCATGTCCAAAATTGAAATTTCAAATTGCCCAAAATTATTTTTTTAAATATGCACTACATTGCATGCTTTGTATAATATATAGCTATTTAATTTTGATTTGCTTTGCGAATATTTCGAAAATAAACAGAGAGTTGTCAGCATTACCAACCTCATTTATAACCTCGACAATGCATTTACAGCAACAACGCATAAAAGCCTTTTTCATAAAACATTTCTGCATAACAAATTTTTCATTAAACATTTTTTTATTTTGTGAATAGCTAGTCTATAATAAAAAACGCAGCTATATATAAAATAATCTAGCCCTTTAATTTAAGTTTTACTCCGTAAAAATGAATTCGACTGTATTGAGAAAAAATAAATTGTTAGAACATTTGAGAATTTGTAAACACTTTTTCTGACTTTTGGCAGCCCTAAAATTCCGAAGAAATTCATGCTGCAGCTAGCCTGTTCCTAATTTAACTTCAATTTGTAATATCCATTGCAGTTCCTAAACTGTTTTCTTTTGATAAAAGGTCGTATAGGTAAATACATTACATATTTTTAAAAGACATACATTACAACACGAAATTACTTATTTCTATTAATATTAAACTATATTAGTTTGAAAAACATTCTATAAGAAGAATTAGATATACAAAATTTAAACACTGCCACGGAGTTTACATAAAATTTACTCGTTTGCAGAGAATCACACATATGTGTGCGTTCGTGCGTGCGTGTGTGAATGTATGTATGTACGCGCACGTACGCTTAAATAGCACCTTAATTATAAATAATAATCATAGACTATGTGTGTGTGCATGCATGTGTGTGTGTATGTGTGTGTGATTGCGTGCGTGTGTGTGTGTACTTTAGTTTTTAAGCGGTTTTTCGATTTTTGAGTTTTAATTTTTGGGTCTTTTAATGCCTTAGAAATAATATCATCGATCCATCAAAAGGTCATTTGAAAGAGTATAAAATTACCTAACTTTTCCGACCTGAAAGTTTGGATAAGGTTACTCCCTTCTTTTGTAAACACGGAAATTACATTTTTTGTTTAAACGGTTATATCTCGGAAACATGATGAAATATTTTTGAAAAAATTTGAGATAATTAGGAATATGGAGAAGAATGTTGAGTAAATTTTTGAGTTTATGCCTTTTTCATTTGTCGATAGAAAATAATTTTGTAAGAAAAATCTATTTTATTTCTCTGACGATAACTTAACTAAATCGCAGCATTTTATCTGAAACTTTACAAAAAGGTAGCTTTTTACTATCTCATGACCTGTATGTTTTTTCAAATCATTAGATATTTTATTTTATGAGATATCGAGGGTATGTATTTCTTTAATTTCTTTTTTTGATCGCTTATATCTCGAGAACAACGCGGTCATCTTTTACCTATCAGATCTAATTTTTCGTTTTAAAATGAAGCTTCAAAATTCAAAAGAAATTTTAAGATTCATCGACTTGTTTTTATAAGAAATTTTCAATTATTCCATTTTTAGTTATAGGTTTTCTGTTTTTTTGATATGTTAGAAATATTATGATCAATTTAGTGAAAAATGCATTAAAAAGAGTATAAAATTACAAATGCAAGTTCGCTTTTAATTATTGCCATCACTTTTACTTGTTATTTATGAAAGTCTGTTATTTGGCTATTTAGTGAGTCACATGATTAAATGATGGCTCAAATATTTTGTTTTGAAATGAAATGATAAATTCTGATTATTAGTACAAGTGACAGAGTAGGTTAAAAACTTTGCGAGTTTGCCGCCAATTTGATTATGACCAGTCTTTGAAGGGACATTATTATATTTCCAGAAATATAATTTTTTCAAAATATCCGAATCATTTTGAAAATGAGTCCAAAAGGAAACCATTTCACATAATACAAACAAGAAAAATCCAGAGTCAGAGCCAGGTAAAGGCACATCAGTTTTTCGGTTGCCATCGTACTTCCCTCTTCTGGAAAGACATCGAAAAAACGTGAGTCAATATCCGGGGCGCGCTTGACCCCGTCTATTCTATCGCGTCCAACTGGTGACTGGCACTTCATTTCTCGAGGAATTCACGAAAAAGTCAGGGTGTCGTTGCCGCCGACGTGCATGTACACGTCCGAATTGATGCTTCGATGTGTGTATATGTGTGTCTATATATGCACATACATACATCCGAATGGGACTCGGGTCGAACTGGTTCAAGTGCCTTTTTCGTTGGCTTGCGTACATTCCGCGCGTGTACGTACGTATGTACGTGTGCGCGCTGGCTTCGAGCTTCGAGAATCTCGCATTCTTTCTTCGATATTCGCTATTACAATTTCACTCGTTACATCCCTCGCCAGTGCCCTTTTTCCCTTCCGACCATCCGACCGTACTTTTCACTGTCGCTAACTGACAATTGCTGTTTTTCTCGCCGATAAAATTCTTTAATCTTTATAATATGTCATAATATAAGTATTCTGCTTTGTATTTATAAAAAGACCTACAATTCATTTTCATTGACGAGGTATTTTATTATTCATGGTTTTGTAATAGATATAATATACAGTAGTAACCGAAAGTTTAGAGGCCCCATAAAATGGTATATGGAATTAAAAAATGTGTCCGTAAGTGAGTATGTACATGCGTGCGTGTGTGTGCGGGCGTATATAAGTATGTATACAACATACTCTTCTGTACCGCTAGAAAAACGTTTTGATAAGGCCAAGGCATCTTTCAAACTACTGCATATGTTCTCATGTAAACTCATTGCAGAGTCGATCGCAATAATTTTGCATAATCGTATAAAACTCTGCAGGCTTCGCTCGCCAGACCACCCATCACTTTCTCTCTGGTTCTGCCGTTTCTCCTTTTATCCGCTTCTTCCCCTTTATTTCTCCGTTATTCCGTCTCTCTTTCTCTCTCTCTCTCTCTCTCTCTCTCGGTTTTCGCGCACTCCGCGGCTCGGTTTCGCGTGCGCTTGCGTGGCAGGGGACGCCGCGCGGCTGTTCGCCCACGCGATTACGTCGGTGGGTAATGCCGCCGAGTGCAGGAACAATAACCTCTCGTTGGCCCACTTTTCGCGGAAGTTTAACCGCGAAAATGCGCGCTCTCCTCTGAACGCCATTAGGCAGCCCGGGGCCGAAGCAAAGTGCGCATAGCAGCGCGATAGAGAGGCTGCGGAGAAACGCCTTGGCGATGGAATACCTATAGAGTAAGGGAAATATAGAGTGCCGTAGAAATCGAGCGAAATGTTTTAAATTGCGCAGGACTTGAAGCCTCAAGCGCGCTTATGCTTTCCGTTGGGCCCTCTGGGTCGGGTGCTGATGACGCTCGCTCGCTGTTGGCCGCCGGGCCGGAGTCCGTGCCGCAGCCGCTGCTCCGCAGGTATAAATTCTTCTTGTTCGCGGTGAACTCTTGTGTACTTTACTTGGAGATGAGCTGAGCGTATAGTCAGATGAAAGGCACGTCGTTGCATCTGATAGAATTTTATCAACCTAATCCTTCGCTGTTCAACAAGATACAGATAATTAATCTCTCTTATTAGTGATTGGTCTCAAAACATACCAAAATTGCAAATAGTTCCTAGAGAATAATACCTGCATAATTTTACTTCAAATTATTGTGCAGCATTCTTTTGAATAGACATTTTTCTTTCCAAGCAGTTGATAAATACATGTAACTATAAATAATGTTTGATCTACAATATACTTTATACCGATAGTACATTTATATCGGTGCCATAGTATTTGCGAGATAAAATTCAGATTTTTAATACATTTTTCGAAAAGGAAACTTTAGAAACTTCTGAACACAGAGTTTTGAAAGATTAAACTGTGAAATATCCGATAATCCTAAAAGCATCCTAAACATTTAAGGTTAAAGTACATATTTTCTTTCCTCTGCCTTTGATGCTACGTATAGGATTCATCTCGAGAAAGGCAGGCGAAGAGTAAGGACTGGGTCAATATATACAACCAAAGATAAAGATAAAATAGGAAATGTAGATACAAGAAAATGAAACACTGAATCTATACATTGATAACGCAAAAAGGAAAGAAAGAAAAAAGGAACATGATAACAAATCGGAAGATTTAATTCTTATGGTTAAAGTTAAACTCTTCATGTCTCCTTTCACTTTATATAATAGTGAAAATATTTGAAATATAATTAAATATCAATGACTCGACCTTCGTATTTTCATTTCAACGAAATAAAAGTTGAGCTACAAGTATTTAAGATAGTTAGATGTTGTATTAAAATAAATTTCTATGTTTTTACAAAGATGGTTTATCTAATTAGCTAACAACAAAAAATATTTTTAGTAAAAAAATAAACTTTAAGCACTATGATATATAATTAATTGTCTTTATTCGATAAATTACTTAATCACTATGATTTGTGGGTACAAATATTAAATGTGTAGCATTATAATATAACTTTTAATATTCTTGATCAATCAGATATAATAATCCACACTGAGAGAAATTTTGTTGTAAATATTGCGAATTATAGACAGTGAAATTTACCATTTTGAATAGCAAGTTGAGGATATACTTTCAAAATAGTAACCATACGTTTAAGGAGGTTCAGGGGTTACAATACGACCAATTTATTTTCTTTTTTCTTTATATTTCGTTAAAACTTGTTAGTATCAATCATTATATATCTTAAGTACATACAAAAAAAATTTAATCAATAATTGTGATGTTGCAAATTCGATTATTGTCAATTGAAAAAAAAATCATTAAAAATACTGAAACTTTTTTGTTTTCCATACAATTTGAATGATCAGGGTCTTATTTTGTTCTTTGAATGTTGTTTGATAGTTCGACCGAAAGAAAATTTTAAAATAATTCATGAGTACTACAGAAAAGCTTACTGTTTATATTGTTTTGAAATTTTCTTTCGGTCGATCTATCAAACAACATTTAAAGAACAAAATGAGATCCCGATCATTAAAATTGGATGGAAGACAAAAAAGTTTCTGAATTTTTAATGATTTTTCTTCAATTGACAATAATCGTGTTTGCAACATTATAATTGTTGATTTAAAAAAATTTGTATGTACACGAGGTATACTAGTATGTATAAGATATACAATGATTAACACTAACAAGTTTTAACAAAGTAGAAAGAAAAATGAAAATAAATTGGTCGTTTTCAAAATATGCATTGTAATAATTTTTTTCATCAATATTTATATTATTTTTTTTTTTTTTCATATGAATATAGTGCTTTGTCCATTTTGCGATCATGGCAGTTACTCTTTTACTGACAACAGCTATCTTCATGATTTTTGGTGTGATGGTTTGAGTGCTCAAAACCACTTTTTCAAGGACTTTAACATTGCTAAAAATCCTGTTTTTCTATTTTTGTTAAGAGATTTAATTTTTAATAAATGGAGGTGGAAATTTTCTAAAAAATGTATAAGAAATGACTGCATACTCATATTTAGCTTCAAACAACTTTGATCCTAAGGGTTTAAAAAAATCTGAAAAAATTCATGAACATTCTACACAACAATTGGAAGATTTTTACCGAAGTTCCAGAAAAAAATTATTTTTTCGATTTTGATTTCCCAGAGAATCGCCTATATATATATATATATATATATATATATATATATATATATATATATATATATATATATATATATATATATATATATATATATATATATATATATATATTCATTTATAGTAGAAGCATCATGATGTTAATTACTTCTTATTTATCCACTGTTTGCCTAGCGTATATTTAACCTCTGACAGGAATAAATGTAAACTTTCCAAATATTAATAGTATATTATGACACTGTTGTGGGAGATGGTTTTCTACCTTGCTCGAGGGTTTTCGCACGAGCGAAGCGAGTGAGAAAATCGAGCAAGGTAGAAAAACACCTCCCACAACAGTCTCATACGATATTTTATAGCACAACAACCTCAAAATCGACAATAAAGTTGGCATTTTGAGGTTAGTGTGCTATAAAATAATTAAAACGCCGAATACTTATCAAGCCCAACATCGTCGTACATTAAAGACTCTCAATTAGCGTGCTGCGTTATTACGACAGTTGAAAAAAAAAAGTTTCTTCAGAGTCTCGGGAGACGATCAATCGACACCTCGTTAGGCGCGTGTCTCGCGACACTTACACAGAACTTGAAACGTCGGTAGTGGCGTCGCATCGCATCACTTCGTCGAGTGCACGCTATACTCCGAGGAGGTAAAAAAACAATCTTCCGTCGTCGCTGGCCGAGAAGAAGAATCGCTTCCATCTCGTCAAGCAAAACACGATTTGGTGAAGAAGCGAAGAAACGCGAAAAAGTCGCACTTCGAAAAGACGACGGCGCGTACGCGGCCAAACAAAAGCAAGAAAAATAAAGAAGTCGAATGAAAAAAAAGGGAGAAAAAAAGCGAGGGAAGAAAATCAGCAGAAGTTCTAGTTGAAAAACACAGAAGGGGCGCGAGGCCTCCGTCGACGAGGCGCGAGAAAAGTGAGGAATGAAAGCGAGGGAAAATAAGAAGCGGCGCACAAAGCAAGCAAAGGGAAAGTAAGTAAGGGAAATCCTCCCTCTTGTTGGTATAACTGCACGCGCTCTCGACGCTGCACGCTGCAGACGCGTTGAAATATTCATCCCTCATAAGAAGTGCGACACTGCCGATGTTAGTGCTGGTGGTGCTGCTATGCTGTTCATGGCCTCTGAATGTCCAGGCTTGGGAAGGTCCCCGCTGACGACGACGACGACGACGACGCCTGTAACGAGGGCAATTTTCTTTTGAAAATTGAGTCGCTCGCTTCCCCGCCACAACAGTCGCGCGACAAGAGGCGCAAGGTTACCGCCGGACTACGCAGCCTCCATTGTGCACTGGTCAATTCAATGCGGTTGGCTGGGGGGAGTGAGGCGCTTTGCAAGAAAAATCCGAGCTAAAGAGCTCGTGCGTAATTCTAGTGCGGCGATTTGAAATTTACTTTGTTGCAGCGTGGAGTGAATAAAACGAGTTGGAAGGAAAATAACTTGTGAAGCTATACATTTCGAATTGATAATTCTTTTCCATTTCCAGAGGTGATATAAAATAGTAAGTGATACAGTAATTCGTCACTTATCACGAGGGTAAAGGTCACGCGATCAAACCAAATCAAAGAGATCGAAGATTCGATATAGAAATCGAATTTTAGTTAACTAAATCTTATGTATACGTGAACTTGCTTCTTTTGACCCGTCGTTTCCAATCGCAAGTTAGAATCATCAAAAATTCTCAGAAACCAATTTTTAAGTAAAACAAACTTTTATTCATTATTTTACTATAATTGATCTGCCATTTTAGATCCGAATTTCAAATAGCTAACCTCAAATTAAAATCAGCATCCCTAAAATAACGATTATCTGTAATAATATAGTCCATAGTTTGCGTATACGTAAATTTACTATTTCTGGTCCGACATTTTGAATCTGCCATTAAGAATCTTTAAAAACTAATGTCAATTCTGTTCTTGAAATTAATTAAACCATTTTGGTAGGGAATTCTGCTAAGAAATTAAACCGCAGGATGGTTAGTATTCTTAAACAGCTTAACGAAACGTTTTAAGAAAGTTTTTTTAGCATATATCAATTAGGTAGACAAATGATATCATTTTTGTGTTTCCTGTGTAATTAACGGATTTGATTTGAATACACCCTGCAGACATATAGCTAATGTACATCCAACAGTAAAACCATTTTTCGAAACGTGCCCCTAAATAGCAACCTTTTCATAGGCGTAAGAAACAAAATCGCATCTGAAGTCATCTATTTGTTGATTTTTCGATAACTTAACATTCTTACTATGAAAAAGTTGTTATTTGGGGATACGTTCGGAAAAATGGTTTTACCGTTGGGTGTACTGTACATAGCAAAAATATTAATTTGCGAATAAAAAGTAATAATAAAAGTACAAAATAGAATTTACTTTTTAGAAAATTAAGAAAATTTTTTCTTTTTTGTACATAGTAAAACTTAATCTTAGTAATTTATATGTATAGGTGTAGCTTTGTTTTGTGACAGAGTTTGTTGAATTAGGCATTAAAATTTGTAAGCACTTATAGGATTTAGGAAATTTTCAGTTTTCTCTTGTTATTAACTTTGTCACCAGCACCTTTCTTGCAACGCAGAGTTGATATAGTAAGAAAAAAGTTTTTCAAGCAACCCGCAGGAAAGAGCGGTTGCGTGCACTGCATCTTCTCGTAGAAAGAGAGAGGTGGGGAGAGTGGGAGAGAGAGAGAGTGATAGAGAGAGACAGAGAGAGATCGCAGGCACGAAACGCTCCGCCGGTTGTCAATAGACTTGAGGGCAACAAGCAAGCAAGTAAGCAAGCAGCGCGTGGATATTACTCCAGTTTGAAAAAAAAATATATAAAAGGAAAAAGAAAAAGAAGAAAAAAAAGCTAAGAGAGAAAATCTGAGATAAGAAGAAAAGCAGTGCACGCGAGGCGCCAAGTTGGCTCCGTACTTACGCCTTTCATTCCATCTTCGTCTTATTTTCCTCCATTCCGATTTTGTCTCTCACGACGAAGAAAACTGGAGTGATATCGCCGCAGAGCTGCAATGTCGGCAGAAGCGCGTGACGCCACAGCAGCAGTAGTTCGACACTGCGTCAGAGTCTGAGAGGGAGAGGGGGAGAGAGAGAGAGAGAAAATGAAAGAGAGAAGCAGAGGAAAAGAGGGGAGGGGAATAATTAAAGGGACGCGAGCGGATTACGTGAATTTTTCACAACCCTTGAAGCTCTAACTTTGACGAGAGAGCGACACTTACGCTTTTTCAGAATCGGCCCTACTTTCTCTCTTTTCTCGTGCTCTTTTCTTCTTAAAACTTGAATTGAAAATTAATAATTATGATCTTTTCAATTCATGCTTGTATTGCAGTTTTGAATTATGAATCTTCTGCCCCAGCTCTGGTTAAATACTAGCCTGTTTTTTACTAATTAGCGAGTTACTTTTGTAAAAAGTGCTTTCATTGATTCAATCTCATGAAGTTCGTTTTGAAAAAACTTTTAAAAATGCATAATATTTTATATTTATTTATTTACGTATTTACACAATAAAGACAGCAATTTACAAAATAAAAGTATATTTAACTTAAGTAATTACGTCAGACCTACTTTACCCACTGATAAAATATATTTGAAGATTACATTTTTTTTAAAAAAGCATCAGAATCAAATTTCTTTTTCAGGGTCGCTTTATTTACGGAAAATACATAGTCAACACTCGAATTATTATTATAATCTGAAATTAGCATAATCACGTAATTTTACGTAAATAAAGTAGTTTTTTGATCTTCGACGTATTATTTTTTGTAATTAAGGTTTTTTGTTAATTTCGTTAATAACATATTTTCTAATGCGTTCATCGACGGGTAAAGTCGGTCTGACGCATCCCCTTAACACTTTCACTTCGGTGATAAAAATTACATTTTTTAACAAATTATTTTGCAGGGTAGGACAAATTTACGAAAAATAAAACTACGAACAAAACTTCGTAATCTTGGTTTTTCGTTATTTTGATCTTCGATGTATTATTTTTTGTAATTAAGGTTTTCGTTAGTAAAATATTTCGTTGTTCAAGTTTTGGAAGCTTGTTCACTTATATCTTTATAATTCGTAGTATTAATTTTTCGTTATTTGGATGTATTCTTTTATTCGTAATTTTGTTTTTTCGTTATGTAGAGATCCACCCGAATTTCACTCAACAGTGATAAATAGTAAGCAATAAAAATTACTTACACCTCTAGATGTAAACGAGAGTGCATTCGGTGCTGTAGAAGACGCGCATTGCGGAAATCGTAGCCAGTGCAGAAAGAAGGAGAAAGAAGCCCGTCGAAAAATCAATTTCTCGGAAAGGTCCGCAAAGTAGGCGGCGTTGGAGGGGAGGGGGGCGCTGCCAGTGCGCGCGGTCAAAAATGCGCGCGTCCTGGGGCTCGTAAAGCCTTCTGGCCCGAAAATCTTCGCCGACTGGGTGCAGACCCATATAGATAGAAGTTTGGAGAGGTAGTCGCGCGCGTGTCGGCGGTCGGCGGCACCGCGGAAAGGGCGTCGCGTATTGGATAAGTTTCGAGCAGCTTTTAGAAGAAACCTGCGGGGAGCAGTAAGGTTGGCCAGCGGTGCCGCCACTCCCGGCCGATTATAGTTGGCACCGGCGCCGCTGCGCTGTCCACCTGGGGGAGCGGCCGAACGCGCGCGTGCCGCTTATAGAATACCAATCTGGCGAATTTCCCAGGAGATGCGCCGCCGGTGTCGGTATTCCGCGGCAAGCGTATAAAGCGTTCGGCGCGCTGGGCGTGACGCCCGAGCGAAGCTGTGTATATATACCGTATATACGATAATAACTGCGCCTCGTGTGTTACACTCTCGGTGTGCAGGTGACGCGCAATCGGAAAACTCGCTGACTATTGATTGAGCGCTCGGCGCGACGACGATTCGACGAGTCGACGAGAGCCGACAGCTCCTTATCGCTCGGAGACAGTCGGAGCGTGCGAGCTCTTTTCACGCGCTTTCGGAACTCGAATAAGCCCTATTGCTCGCTTTATTGCTGGCTTTTATATGGGAAAACTCCTATGTGCTGTGGGTATCGAAACCAATTGAGCAGAAGACTTCGTTCAGGCAAGTCTTCGATGATGTATCAGACAAATGAGCACACTTCCTTCCTTCCTTCCTTCCTTCCTTCCTTCCTTCCTTCCTTCCTTCCTTCCTTCCTTCCTTTCTGTCTGCCTTCCTACCTTTATATCTTTATATTTATAACGTCAACCCGTGAAAAAAATTGTTTCTGCTAAAACTTCGTATACTGATGGTTATACAAGTATGACATATAAATTGGAAGTATAATTATTTGCAGTACTATGGTATTCATCGCTATCTCTAGCCCTTTAAATGTGTAAATAATATTTGCCATAGTTGACATAAGTTTTATAAGGTTATATCATGAAAACTAATTATGGAAATCTTTTAAAAAAATGTCTGATAAAGAATTAAAAAGTTTTTATTGGAACAAATAATTTCATATTGAAACTACGTTAATTAAAGTTATGACGAAGCTAAGTAAGTACATGTAGCTAGCGAATTGGCAGCGGTTTCTTTCTATTTTAAGGTGTATTTTGCAAATTTTTGTATTTTGTCAATTTTTAGTTTCTTGATATTTTTAGTTTCGGTCACAGCTATACTCATAAGAAAATAATTTTTTTTTTATTTTGAACCACTGGGACGTCCGTTAGATATAAACCTTTCCACCCGATGAATTATTACGTGTATCTTTGTTTATTTACAACAAAATTAACGTCACATCAGCTCTCTTTCCATAAAAGCAGACTTTACACTTTAACTTTTAAGACTTTAATTACACATTTTTAGATAGCAAATATATTTCTTTATTAAGTTTTGTAAAGGTAACAATTTATATAAAAAAATTATGGGAAATTGGGTTCTAATCAGGAACTGGGTCCGTTACGGGCTTCAAAAATTTTGCTTCCTCATAGAGGAAGCTTGGTGATGATAAAAAAAGTTTTGCTAAAAACATGTTATTTTAATAGTAGTTCAAATAAGCTTATGGTAGCTTATGGTATTTTTTAAAAATCTGCAATTGTTGACCAATTACCCTGGTAGAAATTTATCCCGTCCACTTTATAGATCTATGTAGAATAATCTCGCGCTGTGTAGATCTATGTAGGCAAACTAGATAGATACTACAAAGGCGCGTAACGGTCGTCCCTTCTAGTTTCCCATATTATTAGCCCCGATAAAACTAGATAACCAAAATTATGACAATAACAGCCACTTCAAGGTTATGTTTTAAGAAACATAAGCGTAATCTATTATGATTATTATGTATTATCTTGATTTAATGGTATTTACATGCTATTGTTCACCTATAACCAATGTAAGTAAATGTAAATAACCTCTAAAGTATAAGGTTATCAAATTTTAGATGCATCGAATTTTTGTATTTAAGAACTCAATAATAATATGATGTTACACATATATATTAAACAATCAAAATAAGAAATTAATCTGAATATCCAAATAACTATATGAAGTATTAGTGCATATATTTATTTTATTTATGTAAAATTTGTTTCCTTACATTTGATTATGTTCCATCCTAAATTATTATCAACTGATTAATTTTCTATTTAAAAAAAAAGTAATGTATTTGAGTTATTATATGTATGTTCTATTTTTGTATTTCCTACTGTGATTAATTTATAATCAAACACTTTAATTTGACATCTATGGCCAGTTAAAACATAGAAATTTGTTAGTTATAAAGAAAATTATCGTCTACATGTGTTCGACTATTGTGTTTGTCTTTGAAAATGTTGTCACGGATGAGCAGTTTATGTATTATAAGAACTCACATATGGATACAAATTCATTTGCAATTCTGAAATTAAAATTCTAGTTTTTAAATAAAGCATGTCATAAAGTACATATTTGTACATATGATATTATTATTATTTATATATTACTTTTCAAGAAACAACTACATCAATCAATAACATTATTTTGTGATCACTGTTTTTCATATGCAAGGAACATGATTTCTAAATTTTCATTTCTTAGGTTAGATATGCTTTCTGACTACTTTTATATGTAAATAGTATGAATAGAACTATAGATCTTATTATTATAATTGAAAACTTGCATGTTAAACTTTTTTTAACATTAATTTTTACAATAAAAGTTCTGTTCAATAAATAATATATAACCTCAGAGATTGTATACGTACATATTATTATTGAGAAAACTATGTAGATCTGTGTGGATTTAGCGAGTTTTGTACAGTCTAGTACTATCTAGTTTGCCAACAAAGGCCGTTATAGCGAATGTAGGCGCCACGATAAGATTTCTACCAGGGTAACTTGAAATTTTTTTCCTATCAATGTTATTACAAAGAAAGTAATTCATGCCAATTTTCATGCCATTTCACCGCATCTACTTGATTTTACACCAGAATTCGTATTATTTTTCACCAATATTAGTGATATTTCATAATGTACTCCGCGCGCACAACGGAAACTCAAAAAATTCATGTATGTTTTTGAAACACAACAAACCAAAGTTATCACTTTACAAAAATAATTGATCCTTAAAACACCCACAAAAATCTAGCTTCATACGTATTAAAAAAAGGATTAAAAAAATAAGAAAAAAGACATTTATTTATAACTTGTATATATACTATAAACTATAAACCATAGATGTATACTTACTTCAAAAGTAATAACTTTTATTCACAACATAGTAACCAATATTTCTTGAAAGTTGCAAAAGGATTCGTTAAACCCTCATGCGCATAAAACTTTTTAAAGTTAGAAAAAGTAGTTTCGATAAAAACACGTTTAAAGATTTAATTTTGTATGTTATCTAATGTAAATTGTGTTACTTGAACAAATATAACATTGTTCAAAAATCCAGATATGATATCTAACAGTATTTGAAACATTTTTACAATTACAAAGATTAGGAAAATTCAATAAAAAAAAATTGATACTTGGTCTAAAAACACCAGAGTCCTACCTTAAATATGTATGTAAAATATCAGGCATAATAAACTTATAAATTATTGTTATGAAATATCATGTAATTTGTTTAAAAACGCGAACGTTTAAACGGTAGTACCCCCGTAATTGCAGTACTCATTTACAAATATATAAACATAGTATTTCATAGCTCTGCAAATGTATAACAGTAATTAATTACTGAATCGGCTTCATTACTGAAACCCAAATCTAAGCGCTAAACTAAAGTATTTGAACGCATGCTATTAATTAGGATAAGGATGTATGCAAATATTCGTAGTGTGCAATAGGTAGTTTGTATCCAATTAGTTAATCGTGATTGTCCGTCGCTTATACATATGCGTTTGAACAACACAATGCTTTTTTGTTTAGTCTATCATAATCTAATGCATAACTTCACGTTATGTCTGGGAAAATGTCTGCTCTCGAATTATTACTTGCACTTAAAAATTTCGCTGACGTCTTTTAGAGAGTATTTAATTTTGCTGATTATTATTATTTCATTCTTGCGGTTTAAGCTAAATGATGCTTGACGATACTTTGAAATTAGAGGTGGAAAAGACAGAATGTACGTGTGGGTCAGGAACAATTCCATTGTGTACAGTTACAAATTGCTACGTCGTGCAATGTTTTGCTTGTATAAACTCGATACTTTGTATTCCTATGCTTTTACAGCTGGACAGTACAAAACTAGAAAAACTATTGTTTTTATTCATATGTATATAGGTAAAAGAAAATATTGTATTCCTCAAATTTATACCTCAACACGTATTTCTAACTGTAATTTATAATCAATAGTATATGGGTGGTCCCGGTAAAAGAACATAATAAATTATTCGAGTTTCGAGTATATAGACATGCCGTTACTGAAGGTGAGGCTATACCAAAAAAGTCAAATTCTATCAGCTTCCGAATTTCATCACGTTCCATGCGCATACAATTTTTTCAAATGCTTTTCTAGCACATGTGTTTATATTTTTGACGCAAAAATAAAAACATTGTACTATTCAAATTTTCAAATTTTTATTTTATCTAGTATCAGGCATAACAAAAAATGTTTAAAAAAACAAACGTAGAAATGTACTACGTTCGAATGATTTTTAACTGATTGAGGCTATTATTTCTCAAATATGAATGTAATAAGTATTACCAAACTCTCTTATAAAAAAATTAAACCTCATTCGCATGAAGCATCATGAACGTGAACAAATGTATGTCGAGAAACATGCATTTAAAGTTTCGATTTTCTATGCTACTTACATAATGTTAATTAATTTATTAAAATCATTTTAACTTTATTTAGTTTAAGAACTATATATCTATGAGGTCTTAAAATATTCATTTAATTATAAACTATAATAAAACTAAACAAAGTCGACTTTTTGAGTGATTTTGGGTACAGCCCCACTTTGAGATAAGTGCAACTTACAATATTTTACATAATGCTACATTATACGGACATAAAATTTTAATTTTCTTATTGTGCAATGTTTGAAAATATTTAAAATAATAAAAATATTACTAGGTACGTAATTATGCAAAAAAAAACATGTTAATTTAATTTATGTAAAAATAAAAGAAAGATACTGGTTTAAGGTCATTCACTTTCTAACTTTTTAACATTCCTACTTATAGCTAGTTAGAGAATATGAAGATTGGTACATTTGTAAATCCTCAAAATCAGCAAGTTCCTCAAGCATACATACATTTTTATAATACTTTAACCTATCGTACTCGATTACTTGTAAAGGCATACACTTATCCTTTACCTGAGTTATATTTTATTCCACTCTAACCTAAAAATCGCAACTTTGACATGATTTTTATGCTCTCGGGGTATAAAATACTGGTGAGTAAGTTGATTTTCAGCCCATGTGACTTTTCGCCCGAAAAGTCACGATTCTCAGTTACACGGTGTAACAAAACAAGAAGTCTCATTTCACCTTGTTTCTGGTTTCAGAATAAACAATTCTATCAATTCGCAGTTGTTCTAGGTAATGAAAGCCTTTTTATGCTTAAAATAAAAATAAAAATTTCTTTTCAAGCACGCTTGTACAAATTATTGTATACATAATGCTTTCAAGCGACGAAAGAAATGTGCAATTTGCATAACAAAGATTAAAGTATTTTCGTCTGACTCTTCAAAGAATCCGCCTAGAGTATAGACTGTACGCATATAGAGCAAAAAGAAAATAGTTACATGGCTTTGAGTTTCTCGTGAAAAATCTCAATCAGACGTCAGTCCACTTAGAAAGGAATTAAAGCGAGCCGAGCAAGAGCCAAGAGCCTCGCATTTCTTCTCCTCTATATCGCGGCGAGTTTACGAGCCCCAACGATAGCGACGGATGATGTTTTCCTCCTTTTCTTCGCGCTCATCCCTCTTTCCAGGCTCGCTATACTCTTCCTGGTGCTTTTTGCCGCCCTCGCTGCAGCAGCGGCCTTTCTTTCGCTCGTCTCTAGTTCTTAGGGCCGTGGCACGCTGGTGGTAGATTGCATTACTGGGCTGAGGGTCGTTATGTATTGCAAAGAGCCACGGCGGTTCGCTCGTAGTGTAAAGAAGCGCGATGCATATGCACGAGGGGGGGAGGAAGAGAGAAGTGGGAGAAGTAGCCCCTGATATTTTTATGCCTCCTCGTGTAATTTCCGTTCTCTGACTTTTCAGCGGGGAACATCTCGTTTTCTTTCCTTATCTGCTTTTCGTGCTAACTCCTTTTATCCTACTTGTACCACTTTTTATCCTCCTCTTCTCATACTGATTTTTCAATTTTATTTCGCTTTCATCCCACCGTTCAGGCTTCACTTCTTTTGATACCCGAATTGTATTTGATCCGCGGCTCGACATGTAATTTGCATTTTTCCTCATTTCCTACGCTCTACCTTCGCCTACAGTAATAGTTTCAATTTCAATAATGGCGTCTTTTTTCTGTTGCAGGATAGACTTTGTTCATCCGGAAAATCGATGAATCTCGTCCACGAACACGGTAAGTCTACAAAAAATAGATTGCATTTTTGTTTAAAAATACTCTCTGTTTGAGAGTTCGATGCTTCTGATTGCATAAGCTATTTTTATCTTGTTATAATTAGTGGTATATAAATAGGATATTTAACTAATATTTTAATGGAACTGCCGAATTCCAATATGGACACAGCCGCCGAACTTGTAACTTTCTGCAAAAGACACATAATTGGAAATTCGTGGGCACAATTTTAAATTTGCTTCTATATATATACCTACTAAGTAGGTCATTTTTTAGTGATATTACATTTTTAAATGATCTAAATATTTACAATTTATAAATCACGCAAATGCCGCTTAGTTTTTATGTTTATGTAGTTTTTATGTTTATAGTAAGATGTGATCACACATGGAACCAAACCATTTTATATAAAATTGCATAGATGTGCCGTGGTAAAAACTGAATTTTTGAATGAATCATGTTTATAAAATTGTATATTACACATTTTAATTTTACAATAGCAAGGGACATATAATTGCAACACAGATAATTTTCTTTTATTTAGACAACAATAAATATTGAATTTCATATCGATGATTTACAACACGGCGTAAATGCTAAATTATCAACTATGCTTTAATTGGAAGATTATTAAAATTCCAGGACACATATTTAAAATACCATAACTCTTTTTCAGAACGAGGCACACAAATGAGGTTCACCTCAGAGCTGTAGTTTAGGTTTAATTTACTTAAATAATTGGAATCAGAATAATAAGTTCTACGACGTTTATGTTTTGTTAGTATAAGAATGAACAAATTCTTCTCCCCGGTCATGACAATATCGGCATTTTTTCATCTTAGTTCGACTTGGATCATTGGATAAAAGCCAATTATGAAGTCTATAATGTGCCAACATATTGAAATAAAAAAAGGAAATATTTCTTGGGATATAGGAGACAGTCCCCCAGTATGACCATCTATGCCTATTGGTCTCATACCGCTAGATGGCAGTACTTTATATGCTGGATTATATGCATGGTATAGTTCTATTAAATAACGAAAAACCCGTTAATTTCCGTGTCAAAAGTTATTTTTCGACGGTTAAATACATGCCCAATATGTAAACTAATTAAATACTAATTATTTAATATTAGATATGATTTAAATTAAAATAGATTTAAACAACATACTGTTTTATAACTTTTACCTGTCTTTGAAGTGCAATTTTTAATCATTTAGAGCAAATATACTTCTATAAATATTAGGTGGTCATACTGAGAGACACTTTTTCAAAAACTCAAAACCCTCATGTTTCATTATTAATTAATACTTAACTCAGGTGATTAACTAATTTACTACGACAAAAGGTCCATTAATTCATACAACTAATTCCAGTTTGAAATTATCATTTTCACCTAGGTACACAAAAGTTACAGCTAAAATAACTATGGGTGGTGATACTGGGGTACTCCACCCTATTAGTAAATAATATTAAAATGATCAACAATATTACAGTTCAGACACTAATGGTTAAAAGTTTGGCGAATTTGCCCATATCTTTATTGAAATTAGCCAAATTCAAGTGAATTATTCTATATCATATTAATTGAGACTTTGTACTGAAAATTTGAATAATCATTAAGCACTTTCTAACGATAAATTATAACCTATGAAAAAGAACTTTCGGAAGATAATGAAACTGACATACTCTCAATGAGCCGCAGCTTCTGCAAGGCAAAGTAATTTTTTACTCCGTTAACGTCCATCATCCCACTGAGCGCGAGAATCGGATAACAAAAAGCAAACGACTATCGCGGAGCCATTCTCGCTGCAAATGAATAATTGATTCGTCACGATAATGGAAGTTTCGCTGAAATCCCGCAGCCATCACACCGGACGTTTGCATTGTCGATTCGCAGCATCTGGCGCGCGCGCACGCATAGCATTAACCGCGTTTAAATCGCATCAGGCTCTCTCGAGAAAATACAAGAACGAAATATCGTCTCGCGCAGAGTCGGGTGTTTTCGTGCTCGTGTATAATAGTTGCGAAAAAGCCTTTCAGAGTAGAGAACAAACACACGTAATGCTGCCGGCTTTCGCGCGCTGTATTTATACGTATTCCCTTTCTTGTCTCCTTTCTTCCGAGCTACTCGCACGAGAGAATACATTAGAATTCGAGTGGGATTTGGTTTAAAGTTTCATAAGGGCTCTGCAAAACCGATCGATCCTGCGGAGAGAATGCACACATGTGAGATAAGCGGCGCCGTCGCGCCTTGACCACAGCAACCGCGAAACTGACCTTTTTACGCGCGCGTTGTTCGTTCTCGAATGTCCTCGATTGTTATTTATACTTTAGTGAAAAAATACGTCGCTTATATTTAATTCGGCTCTGATGTCTAGACGGACTTTATATGTTTTATAAGTTAATATAGTACCATTGCACTTTGATTTATGAAATTTACTATCTTAGGACTCGTAATGTGAAATTGCGAAAATATAATTGCGTTCAGTTTGTATCAGTAACGTGATTTATATTTAATATCGTATTAGCTGGCGTTTTGATATGACGTAATCATCGGATAACAATGTTGTCAGATTAATACGTAATATAGCTGTACAGATATAGTTTATGGAATCAAAATACCTGGAGTACTATACTCTAGTTTTTCACTCTAAATTTTCTGAACTAAAATTTTATACATAGGCGAACCCTTATTTCAGTTTATTTTTCGATTATTGCAAAATTGTTCAGTGAAGTAATATTTTTATAGATACGAATTTGTTACACAATAATGAACTCATAAAATGCTTCATTTTGAGGCCGGAAACGATTTGTGCCGCTATTCATTTGTTATACTGCGTGCGAAACATTGGTTCAAACCTCTACAACTAAAGGACTATAAGAAATAATGCAAGGAATGTTTTATTGAATATATATATAATGCAAATTTTGAAGTTATAATAATCATTGCTTCCCGAGAAAAAAATTAAATGTCAAAAAGGTACACATTTGGACAATGATAACTAGAATAAGTTTTTATATTTTGCTTTTAAATTTGTGATAATTAATTTATCAGGTTTTATACAATTTTTACAAATATTTTTTCATACTTTATATTTCAAAAACTATAAGCATTGATGTGATATAATATTTTAGCTATAAAATAGCTTTAAACTTAGCCTTACTATTTTAGCATTTAGAGTAAATCTTTCTTGCACTGCAATTAATCATTTGGTGTGTACATGTACATAAAGGGTCCACAATCGACATCAAGTTAAAATTTCATTTTTATCGGTGAGGTATAATAACTCGTTTCCGCTTATTTCCACGGGCTTGCTAGGCATTGTCGTCGTCAACGTTGTTGCCGTTTCGTAGAAACTTTTTGCGAGTTTGTGGTCGCAATCCGACCATCATTTACGGAATCGTCGATAATCGGAGTTAAATGCAAGCGAGCTTGATACTGTAGGAGGGCGGGGAAGAGGGTCAGCTTTCTTTACTGCTAACGAGCACGTTAGAACTTGCTCGACTCGATTTCCACCCCTCTCTCATCGCTTTTTTCGCGATATTAAACGCGACCCGTTCGTTACTTTTAATTAAATGTTTTCCTTTCTTACTGTGAAAAGTTTCATTGTTTGTTGCGCCTTTGTGTGTGCTTGTGTACTTGGAAAGCACTAGCGGTTTGCGCGAATAAGGCAAGTAGTTGCTTCAATAGTCCTTGAAGAATATTAACTTGGAGGGTTAAAAGAATAATTTTTTTTCTTTAACGAAATCGAACAATTTGTAACAAAGTTGAATTAAAATATATTTAAGCATGTCAATACAAGTTACTTTGATTTTCAATAGCTCCGGAGTACACTACGGTGCTAACATTTTAATTTAGCATTTAGGTACTTTATAATTTAAAATCTAACATTCTCATTGTAAAAATCACATATATGGAGTATATAAAATAAGTTATATGGATAATTAAATACCAATAGTGTGGGTATGTGAGTGTGTGTGTGTGTGTGTGTGTTTTCGTGTGCGTGTGCGTGTGCATGTGCGTGGGGAGTATCGATATTTCGAGTAAACCACGGTAAAATTTAATGTTTCAGGGTTAATTTTCTTCCTTTTTTTATACGAAGGGGGCGCAATAATATTTTTTTTTCGGATTCGTTGTTGTATTATAGCAGTTTTTCGATTTTGAATAGTGTATTTTAAATGCTTTAATAATGTTTGAATTTTGAGTTTATATACAAAAATAACACCATAAATGTGAAGAAAACAATGTATTATGACGAAGAGATAGAAAATCAATTTTCATAAAAAGTTGAAAAATCCTATTTAGTTCGCTTTCTTCTCATTTCTTCTATTAAATTTAATTGTGAATAAAAGCATACTTTTTGCATGGCACTAGTGTGTGTTTGATTTGTTCAGTATCTGTTTTATTTTTTTTAATTTTTTTAAATTAAACAAAATTTAATATTCCTATAACCGAACTAAATAGTGATTACTAACGTATAAACTATGTCTTTAGAGTAATTGACTTGAAAAGGGGTGAATAGCATATGTCCAAAATGTCGGCTGAATATAGCCACAATAGACTGTTCTCCTTTATTATCTGAATTTGTATTACACGTAACAAAAGCCGTTCCATCACTAATAATATTATTTAACTACATTACTATAATATAATGGATACGATTTTTATTCTTCTGCTAATTAGATAAAAATTATTTTAAACAAAATGTATTATAATTAGAACTATGGTAGACGTACATTCCTTATGCAGTCTCTTAGTCAAACTTCCAGAGATGCCAGGGCATATTCGATATGCGAACACACTAGCATGGCGCGTGCCGATCGAATTACTAAAGTTATGTTCAAGTATATTGATGAATTTTGTTATAAAATAACTTTCTATTTCAAAACTCTACAATCTTCAATAGAATCACTTTATAACCACAGAGTAGTTATGAAGTTTAATAGTTGCCAACGATTGTTAACCTTAACTTGCACGGTTTGTTGAACTACAGTTCTTCAGTAAAATAAAGCTTAACCTCAATTTACATATTCAATGTATAATTTTGATGAGGCTTTGGGAGATGTTTTTTAATATCTAGAAATGAAGCCTAGTGCATATAATTTGTTCCAATGGGACTTCATATTCAAGATATAAGCTATTTTACTCAAAATGTACGTTATTTTAGTGAAAAAGAAAGTCATTTCTAGTGACAGAAAACTCTTCCCAATTGTGATTGAAAGCTTCAACAAAATGTGTTTCCTAAAGGAGTGACACTCTCTTTGGTAGTAGAGGGTTCCTAACCTCAAATCTTTTACCGTAGTATGAATAATCGATTACAATTAATAAATAAATATAATTATGAAAAACCAAGACATCATTATCCTTCTTTTTGTAGGATTCTACCACTCTGCTAAGTTTCAGATAATAATTTAATTGTGTATATGGGGTGATCAACCCAATTACTGACCCCCTAGCAATTACTGACACGTTACCTTATTTTACTTTAAAAAACAAATAAATCTTGCAAATTAATATGTACGAAAAAATTATAACTGTTACTGGCAAGATTCTTAAGTAAACACATTACTATTTCTTCTAATAATTTTAATAAGTCTACAATTGACGGAGGTAGCAGTGAAAGCGATAAAAATGGCGTCGTCTGCAGTGCGAGCGTAAGCTAACCTTTTCACCGCTGTTGTTTTTATTAGTAAACGGATATAAGTTACCGTTTTCGTAATAAAAGTGCTCATTAATTTCAGTTATTTATTTCGTTAACATGGTATACTAGATTATATAATTTGTTTACAACATAAACTTCATAAATACTCTGGGTGTAAGTGATTGGGTGGTCAGTAATTCGTCGAAACAACTGCCGCGTCAGTAATAGCGTAACGAAGATGCATTTCATTCTATTAAATGTCCGATTGAAAATAAATATTTTAAGACTTACTGATATTTTTTTCATAAATTAGATATACTAAATATTGATAATGTCGAAGAAAAATTTATATTTTTATTGCATAATCGTTAGAAAATAAGTAATAAATAAAAGTTGGTTTTAAAGCGTCAGTAATTGGGTAGATCACCATAAATGGCATTTGAACGAAATTTCGGGTCACCTTTCGTAGATCTCTGTTTTATCACTAAATTTCGTTCAAATTCCATTGATCCAAGCCGTAAAATTTTTACTTGAAACTTCGCACAGTGGTAGATAATTATAAAACAAAGGGCAATGACCTCTTAGTTTTTCATAATTTTGTTTATTATTTTAATTATAGCTAAAATTTTAGAATTCTCGGGTCGACAAGGTAGGGAGGATAAAAATTGACTTTGACACCCCCTTGTATCGAAGCAGAATAGCGCGCTCAATATAAAAATGGTCCAATAAATGATATTCCTATAAAGCAAAAGCTTTAGAATACCCCCATTTCAATTAAAAAAAATCAAGCACCATCATTAACTTCTTAGTCAACCTCCTAGAAACTTTTCCTGTTTTTCGACTATGAAGGAAGATGTGCCAGCACCTATCCCAAATGAAAACAGTAAAACGACCTAATCTTCCCTCCCGTCGGAAAAGAAAAGCTTCTCCGCTCGTCAATTCTCTGCCGACACGTTTCCGCAATGTAGAGAGAGAGAGAGAGAGAGAGAGAGAGAGAGTGAGAAGACCGACGAGAGCGAGTCAGCCGGCATAATATAAGAGACGACACGGGACGCGTGGCGCAGAAAGTTCGAGCGATCGCGGGCGCGGTGGCGGTGCTTCCCACAACCTGGCGATTATTTGCGAAACGACGTCCGGCCGCACTCGGTGTCTTCTTTACGAGCCGGCTCCTACGTCGTGCTCCTCGGTCTTCCCCTCCCCCTCCCCCGCCCCTCCTCGCTACGGGGCGGCTTTTAGTGTCGACCGGGGGATGTATTTCCGACGGAAATTTTCCGCGCTGCGCTTCCGGTCCCGTATATGTACGGCAGCGCGCGCTCACCGGCGCAATTACTCTCGCGCACGTCGGTGCGCAAGCGTTATCAACGTGTACGCCGAGTCGCGCGCGCGAAGCTTATAACCCTCGTGTGCGACCTCGACCCGGGTTTTAACGCAAGGCTCTATGGCGTCGTCGTCGTCGTCGTCTGCTTCTTCTTCTTCTTCTTCTTCTTATTTTTCCCGTTCTCGCTCCTTTTTGGATGCCACTTATAGGACCTCGGCGTTTATCTTGTCGAGCTTCCGAGAGCGCCCGACTAACCGAGATAAGACGCTGAGACTCGCGCCCGAACGCGAATGAGAAAGGGAGAGGGTGGGAGCAGAGTAAGAGGTACGCGGGAAATGTTCGCGTGACTTTGGGAACGCTTTCTCGTCGTTAAGCTACTCCAGTTTGGATATAGGAAAGAAGAAATGCAAAAGCTGATATGAAAAATATTAGATAATTGATGCACTCTTATGCGCGGGATTATTTTATTTATGTAACGCACGGTCTTTTGGGTAATTAGTATAATAACGTTTATTACTTACGTGATGTACGACACAAAAAAATTTGTCTTATATTTTTGAAAATATCTTCTCAACTAAGTAGTGTTCATTATTGTAAGTGGAATATTTAGTTCTTATGATCAGCTGGCGTTTCATTTGAGAAAGAAAATTAATTTGATGTCCTGATTAGACCGTTATCGACAGTGGATAATACACTATAGAGACTATTTTTCTTAATTACAGAAGTCAATGTACTCCTATTCTTTTTTATCTTTCAACATGAATTTTTTTGACCTCAAATTATTTTAGCCATTTTTTTCTTCTCTCCTCTCTTTAATTACCGTTTTTTGTTGTAATTTATTATCTTGGTGTTATTTTCACAGTTTTCTGTGTACTAACAAGACTAAAGGTTTTATTTCCCTTTTAGTAAAATCACTGATTGAGGCTCTTTTTCTATAAGCTTGCGTTACGCATCGTTACCCCTCCGAACCCCTCCGAAAAGAATCTTAACATTGTTTGAATTGTTAGCGGCCAGTAACTAACACGTGTAAACAACATAATTTTCTCACGGAATTTACAAAGGTATAGTGTAAATTCTATTGAGCTTCTATTAATTTTCGGACAACGCGTTATGAATTCATAATATTTATTTTACAAAGCAAATTTCTCTTGGTAATAACAAATCCAGTCATTTATAAACATTATTATCTGTTTTATCACTTTATTTTGGATTTTTGTTATGCAATGTTTAATTCGGAAAGTCCTAGATTTAAATAAACAGAGAACACAAGGCAAATAACTTAATTAATTAACCAAACAAAATCATAGGCTAATATTACTTATGGTAAAATGTCGCTTAATATTTCTTAGTATTTGAATATTTGAATGGCTTTGCTCATTGGGGCAAGTCATCTATAAATTAGCTTACACTCGAGATGCTTTCAATGAAATCTAACTCCAAGACGTCAATAGGCATTCAGACTGTTATTAACATTACTCTCGCCTCTTGAATATGATCCGCGTGAAAATAGTCCGATTTTCCGCTTGACTTGAGAGATCCATGACAAACTTACCGCCCACCAGTTCAGAACTTTGCTGCATTGTTATCTAGAATCAAAAGCCCTGTATACGGTAGCCGAATTGACTGCTTTCTTCGAGGGTTCGTGGACTTGGAAGGAAGTAGGGGAGTAGCGGACCCTTATCTCCTTCCGCAATGATGACTCCGGAGTCTCGACTCAGCTATCCAGCGGTGGACGCGACAACTCACCGAGCATTGTTCCGCTATTCACACTCTCAATCATCATTCTGAATGAATGCATAAAGGATGGACCCGCATAATCCGTCCCCTGAATCTTGATGTCTCAGATGCTTATTTAATATTTTCTAGGAAAATCTAACATTGCATCATAATTATTCTAAATATATAATAACTTGAAACTGCAGCTCTTTTTTGTAAAATTGAATATTACAATGTTTAATGAGAAACTCTCGTGAATAATAAGATAATGCAGTCAAATATATTTCACAATTGCATAATATACCACGCAAATACGTAATTAATTAATTATTTTGATATATGGCAGCAAATTATCATACACACATACTATTGAACAAGGTATACCGGTTCAAATTAACATTTTTCGCTGGCATGCATACAACTAAATCACAAATTTGTAAAAATCAAAGTCGACAATAACACACAGAACCCCGTCATGTGAAAGGTGAAAAAATGGGTGAAAGTGCGAGTGAGCGACGGCGTCAAACTATAGTATCCCTGTAGTACCGCAAACAGCAGCAGCGGCCGCAGCAGCAGCATGCAGCAGTGCGTTGTCACCAACGACGAGGTGATAAAATCTAGCAGCGACGTGACGTTGCGCCGAGGCCTGTCTCTCTCTTATCGGTTGTTCGCTGATGCTTATTACGAAATAGCCCGGTGTGCCGCGCTCTGCCTTTCAACGAGATTCGCTTTTTACGAGCACGCCCTCCCTTCCGACCTACATGGATTGTAACGCGATACGCGTCCTTAATGGTCTCGATTATCTCTACGGCGGCCTGTTTTTCGCGGCTAAGGGTGCTTAATGCGCGCGCGCTTTACAGGCTCAACATAATGTATAGGACTTCACGCGTTTCGACTTCAGATGTTCGATAAAGGTGAATCAATGATGACGGGTACCTAATTTGCAAAATTCTACAACTATATTTTTTATATTTTTATCTTTCATAAGAAGCGGGCAGACTGATGTTCACTTTTTAGCACTACATCTCCGACCTCTCGGAATCGATTTTAATATAGGGGATTGCAATTTTACTTATAAACAGGATGGATTCTATTTCAGGATACAAGCTAAAGTTATGGAGAATTGAAATTGCGTTGTAGACTTTTTCTGTTTTATACATTCCTGCTTTAAATATTACTTTTTAAGTAATTATTAACCGTTTCAGAACCGAATTAGATCTAGTAATGGAAAACAATTTTTTTCGTAATCAGCGATCCTCAAAACCCTTAAATACCAATTTTCATAAAAAACCAATGGTTAGAAAAAATTGTTTGTTTAAAGGGTTAAACAATAAAAATGGCCTAAATGGTCCTTTGAAGTATACTTTTTTCTAACAATTGGTTGAGATGAAAAATGGGATATAATGGTTATGCGGGTCGCTGATTACGAATCCGTTGTCAGATTTTCAAAATTAAAGATGGCGAGGCCAATATGGTGACCAAAAATGCCATTTTTCAAAAAGGGCTCGATTGATTATTTTTAAGTTGGTTGGTAAATAATCTAGAAACATTATACATTCGAATCCAGAAAGAAAATTTACAGTGCAAGCACTTTAGGTTAAGGGGGGTGCATAAGTCATAAATATTTTAATACGCATCAGAATCGATTATCCTTTTCAAAATCACTTTCTTTTATCAAAATAAAGAGCGGATCAGTCCAATTGTAAGGGAATTCGAAAACATGCATGCGTAACGACGCTACTAGGGTCAGCTGATCGCGTAGCTAACTTCACTCGTGTCGCAAAGCAGGTTATTATAATAAAAAGTACATTATTTACCTTTTTTGATTTTCCTTATAATTGGACTGATCCGCTCTTTATTTTCACGAAATAAAGCGATCCTGAAAAGGAAAATCGATTCGGCCAGTATAGTGACACTTATCCACCTCCTTAAATCATGTTAACGCTCACTGTGTACAATCAAACTGACCCTCCTTGTGAAAACGAAAAGCTACCTATGCAAACATGTTTATACAAGGAAAAAAGAATTTTTGAAAATTTTGCCACCCCCACCCTCTCTGCTCTTTACCTCCTTAAATCGCGAAAAACCACTATTATTACATTATCATTTTTATCTCGGCACCCTTAAAATGAAAATTTTTACAAAAGTTAGACATACGTTATATAATTATACAACTATACAGACATTTTTTGTTGGAAATGGGTGATAAATAAATACGAAATCAGAGATTTAAAATGAATATATCTTTATTCAAAACCATACAAGGAAGACAGGTCTTTATAAGTAGGATGGATTAGTAAAGACTAACTTAAGTTACATAAAGCAACATCGACTTCGAGACTCAAGCATACTTCACCCCACTCTTTACATTCTTATATTTTAGTTTATGCTTTGCCTTTACATACCAGTTACATTTGGTTACTATGGCATATTCCAACGTTTCTTAAGCGCTGAAGAGGTTCGAATTCTTACCTAAAGAAATCGTTAAATATCTTAACTCTTTATAACTCGGAACCACCGAGAACTGTGCAGGGCTGACTCTAGTTAGAAATTATATATTTTAACTTTTTTTAATTTTATATTTTTTCAAGCAGTTCATAGACATTCTATTAGGTCATTAAAATGCAAAATTTATTCACTTTATATCATAAGATATCACAATCAATGCATTGTAAAGTTCTTTGCAATTTTTATTACGAAAAGCCCTCATTTTTTAATTAATTTAATCATTAAAGCGGTAAAACACCGAAAAAATTATCAAATATTCTTTTTTTCTTGTATAATAAACATGTGTGCATAATTAGTTTTTCGATTCAGGAGGAGGGTCATTTTGACTATCTTAACGGAGGGTTTGATTAAAAAAGAAAAAATATATTTATTACATTAAAGAAACTCAACTGCGAATAATTATGCTATAATATGTTATTGTTTCCTTGATAAAGCCAATCAGCAAAATTAATGGAATCATAAATAACGGAAGGAATATTATTTTTATCACTTCCGCAATACGATACTGTTCACAATGCACTTACGTAATTCACATGTAATCAAATACGATTGAAACGAGATAAAAACTCAATGAAATCTAAATGATTTTGCTTTCTTATTGACAAGAATATTCCTACCACCCAGTGGGCAAATATCTCGATAAAGTAAAGGAAAAATTGATAATCACAGAGAATCAAGAAAAGTATCAAAATCAATATTTTGAATAGTTTACGTTATTGGGAGCATAAATTTAGCAAGCGCTCTCTGGTGATATGTACGTATACTCCCATCGGCCATGATCAGTATATATAGAGATAGTATCCTATGTTAAATTAACAAACATGGTGGATGGGAGTATAGATTTTCACTAACGTCACTACTCCCGCGGTGGTGTTTTTCTTTGCCAATAAGAGGTAGAATCCCTGCTCCTCGTCCATTCATCACGCGGATTGTCGACAAACCAATGTTTGTCTATGGAACATCCTATAGCACGTAGTGCAACGTAAAAGAAAGAATGAAAAATATTTTAATCATTGGGAACTAGATCGATGGCCAGAAAAAGGCAGAGACAGCGACAGCGCAAGAGCGAAAACCCTAGCAAGCGAGGCTTAATTGTCGTTTTCTCGTTTGAAATGCACGAGTAGTCGATTCAATCCGGCTTTATCTTGTAAGTGCGCGCTTGCCGACGTCGATGCACTTCTCTCTCTCTCTCTCTCTCTCGCGTTCTCTCTCTATGTGTCTCACTTTTCCTTTTTTATTCCCCGCCTCCTCGCTTCCCTCTGATCTTCTTTATCTCTCCACGTCGGTCCTCACTCCCACGGCAGCATTACCCTTTCTTTTCTGCTCTCCCCGGCTTTTTGCAGTAGTTGCGCCTGTTCGCTCTAGTCGCGGATCAGACTGAAATTTTACGGATCTTCGTCGGCGAGCTTTCTGGTTACTCCTTAAGAAACGTTCGACTTCTTCTTTTTATTCCTCACTCTCCGGTAGGCTCTATCTCTCTTCCCCCCCCCTCTCTCTCTCCCTCTCGCTTGTTTTGCGCGAGCGATAGAGCTCACGAGAAGTCGAGTCTTCTGCCTCCAGGCGATAAATATAGCAAGACTGAAAGATATCTCCTCCCGCCCCTCTCTCCCTCTCTCTCTCTCTCTTTGTGTTTTCTTCTTTCTGCTTCTCGACTGCGATGCAGTTGAGCCAAGAAAATCCCTTTCGAACGCCTCTGACATCAATCCTTTTTCCCCAATAGAGATGCAGAAATTTCTTTTCTTCTTCATCTTTGTCTTTTATTTAGTCGAGCAGTTTATTTTTTGTGTTACAAACGCGAAACAAGGTTAAGAATAGAATAATAACAACATTTTCGAGTAGAAAAATACGTTTATTTCAATCATTTGAAATATTTATTGCATTTCAAGAACTCTCAATGTTTATGTTTCTTATATTCCTGATTAAATTGTTTTTAAATAAATCCACAATGATTTAATAAGCATATTATGGATTATTCTTAATTGTTTATTATGAATTGTTTTCAAGTTTATACATTATATGATTGCGCAATGAGAACATAAGTTTATTATATTATATTTGAAGAATAAAAAAGCAAAATCCGAATGAAAAATTACGTGAAAATATTTATCCACACACTGCAACAAATTACAGATAAATAACAGGTTATCCCAGCAATAACTCCCGTAGTCAGTCAAGTACAGGTAGTCAAGTTGCAGCTACTTGAGAGCCAAGGAACATCTACTTGGGCCCGTGGTACTATTAAGCAGAATCTACTTTGAGTCGAGTAGAAGCTTCCGAACTCTTGAGCAAAAGTAGCTTGGCACCTATAAAAGTAGATACTTCTTGGGTTCAGAAAGCTGGCAGTGCATTTATTTATTCCAGTGTAGGCAAATCCGTTGTCCCATCTGGCACCCTGCAGCAAACGCGAGTCCCTCGTCCAGCCGAGCTACAGAGGGCAACGTACAATTATCCCAGCGGATAAGTCAGTCGCGTACCTATACACACTGCACGCGCGGCACGACGCTTGCACTCGCATATTAGTTGTTACGCGTATAACGGTCGCGCGGAAAATAATGGCTCACCAGCGAAGCCCCGGGCTTCACCTGTGCAAAGAGAGGCCCTCGCACAATAACGCCGAGCGCGGTGCCGCGGCTACATAGGATACACATGCCCAGGTAGAGCTGCGCGCGAAGAATGGAGCTGCAGCAGGGGCGCATTGTGCGTGCGCGCGTGCCGCTGCGTACATGTATATTATGGGCTGTATGTGTGTGTGTATGTGTGTGCACGGACAGGTTACGCGGAGAAAAGGGCGAGCTCTGATGCATTGCGGCAATCGCGCGCGATTTGATTGCCATCGCGAGCTACGCCGCGCTGATGCACGAGTTCGGTTCGCGTTTCTTTGTTGTGGCGTCTCGTGCTCGCGCAAAATTCACGATCAGTGCAACGCTCGCTGCTGGAGCCTGGATTTTCCGCTATTACGAAGATTTTCTGCAATTAGGGGATCGACTTATTATGTTACTTACGATCTGTGATATTTGTATAAATTGGAAAAGAAGTTCATAATCACGTAGTTTTGCTATGGTTTTTCATTCCGATGACCATTAATTCAAGTGTTCTGCTCTTCATTTTCTAAAATAAACTCATCCTGAGAGGAAATTTGGTGCTGATGCATATTTTTGCGAGTATAAAAGTAGCTCTGACGCATCTCCTTAAGAGGACGCGTAGGTCTGATTAGATTTTGAAACTAATTAGTGAAAATCTTCTTTTAAAAGTTCATCAATTTGAAATCATTTTGAATTGAAAAAACTAGTATTGACGTGGGTTGAGCATGTGCGCGGTACACTCAATTTTCTATCTATATCATTCACATATAATGCACTACTGTAAAAGCATCAAATGACACCAAATCCCCTTATCTGTACTCTATATCTGTGTCATGCAAGCGAACGCACGCATGCATATGCGCGGACAAGCGCGTTTATATGACAATGCTCAAGCAGTCGGCAGTCCTTTCCTATATAGTTTTCCATTAGCTACATATGTAAATACGTACTTTACGGCGGGGGTTTCAGCGGTGCACTTAGGTTATGCATATTCGCGCAAACTGCTCGCGCGCACCGAACTAGCTACGCTCTCGCGGTTTTCGCGGAAAGTCCGCGCGGCGCCGTGTATGTATGCTTGCGAGTGGATTTGCGCGTGGGAGTCGGCCGCGGCCAATTCGCCGAGGGACACACAATGCCGCGGCACACGTATATATACATACGCGAGCGAGTGCGGCCTATATGGTGTGTGCGCGCGTGCAGCGCGACTGTGGGCGTGTAACGCGAGAACGGCGCGCGAGCTGCGAGCTGCATGCGCTTGGGAATTCATTTGTCGCAAATCATATAGCCGGCAAAAGCCGGCTCGATTATACCGCGAAATCTGGGCGAATTGAATGTGGCGACACGCGTACACAGCGCCGCCGTCGCTTTTATCGGCAGACGCAATCGGGTTTATCTAGATACTGCACAACAGATTGGATTTTCATTTCCTTTCATCGCGCGCGAAGTTCCCTGCATTGGATTTTTCAATTGTCGTCCCTCTTGTTGGCCCCGTTGACGCGCGGTATATACACCGTGGATGATGAATTTTCGTTTATAGCTTTTTTTTGGGCGCTGCACGGTGTGGTCGCGTTCTCGTTCATTCTTTTCATGGATGTATATGCTTTGCTATAGTTACGGCTCGAGTTTGGATGAATGCTCTGTTTGACCGGTGAAATAGCGTTGTGAATTCATTTATCTTAATACATGGCAAATGCCGACGCTTTATTTAGATGCGTATATAGAATACAAAAAGCATTCATATTTGTAAAATGAATAACCTCTTTTATTATAATTAGAAAATTATATTTTGCATACAAATGGTATTATATGAATAATTGTAAGATCGTATAGAATATATAAATTTATAAGTTATAATAATCAAATCAGTATAGCGTTGCGAAGCGGTTTCGGCTATTTGTAATAATTGCGAGTCAGTTTTGATTAAAGCGTCGTAAGTTGACACGTCACAGATCGGCCAAGTTTCAATTTCGCGAGTGTTAATAAAGTTCTGTAAAAGTGAATAATCGTTTAAGGTACTTATTTTCTTTTCTCCGTAATAAGCTGCCTCGTGCAGATACAATACGTGTTATCATCGAATCGGGTAAATCAAGTACATATTCATAATATTTCTACAATTTCATGACAATTCCCGTGTATAACAAATTGGTTGGCACTAGTCGGCAAAAGTCTGACAAAAAAGTCTGGAAAAAGTCTAGCGAATGTCTGCCATTAGCCACTATGTCAGACTTTTAATTGTGTTTATTCAAAAGCCTTGCAAAAAATCCAGACTACTTGCTATACTTTCAATCAGACCTAATATACTATTAGGCCGGAGGCTGGGTATTTTCCCGTGTGCAGCTAAATGTGAGTGGAATATAAAGTATGTATTCTTATGTATTTTTTCCCGTAGAATACAAATAAATTTTTTTTGGATCGCAAATACTTTTTTCCGAAAATATACGTCATTTTAAGCAAAAAAGGTAGCTTGTATGGTCCAGTTACTAAAAGTGTAATCTAACAAAGTTATGACTTTTTGAAGTTTTATTTTTATCATTTTTCATCAACTTTGATAATTTTTTGAAAACTTAAGGTACTACGTTAAATGTTCTAGTAGCCTTGTTGCTCAAAATAAATCAGAAAATCAGATAACATTTTGTTCTTAACACTTGCAAGAAATAGGCCCTTTTCCATGCATGTAAAGCGGATGGAAATTTGCTCATTTCGAGCGTGCCTTCGGGGCCCTCGACACCGACTCGTGCAAAATCATTCTGCCCGCGCTAGAAATAGAACATTTGCCCCCCCCCCCCCCCCCCGTTGCACAATATACTATTTTTAACCTAGAAACTAATTTTTTTTAATTTAACGTACCCGCGAGATGGTGCACTGTTCAGTCATACGCGGATACGCGTGTGTGCGCCTCTGAGGCGTTACATTTTAGGTAAAGAGACTTAGCAAGAAATTATCAGAACTTAATTACTAAAATCGTTCGGGATAATTTGTTTTCAATAACAAACGTAATAAAAGGGGTAATCGTAACTTAAAGAAAAATAATCAATAAAGTTCTACTTGTATAAAAGTTTAATTATAGGAGGCACCGTTGAATTTTCAGCTTAGTGATATTTAAATGGTCGAAGGGAGAATGAAAATTTTTTAAACCTAATATTTGATGAGAAATCCGATGGTGCACTCGGAAAAAATAAAAAAAACATATTTCGCAATTTTGCAAAAATTTTTTTGGTTATCCCTTATATTAAAATCCAGCGCGAGATATCGAATCTAGAAAGATGTATAGAATTTTCAATTTCTAATTTCGATATTATGATTTACAGAAAAAAAATTGAATGTTTTGGAAGATAACCTCTGCGCGCGGAGCGCGCCTTCATCTTCTCTAGTTGATTTTTAATTTTGGATCTATATAGCACGCCCAGCTTTAGTGCGTCGCGGACTTTCACGTAATCCACCCGCCCGGCGCAAAGTCGTTCCTACAGGCCGGGCGGCGTGGCGTGGCGCAGCGGCTCTCTCGCTAATTTTTACGCATTAAGGACTGAACTATTTCCACAGGTTTTTATATTTTGAGCTGAAATTTTTTTAAATATCACTAGGCTGAAAATTCAGCGGTGCCTTCCCTTAATACGCGATCACGCGCGTGGCGTCTTTGAGACACCAAACTTATTTCGAACCGCTTGTTATCAAGATAACAATAATAAAACTATTATCGGATTCGCAAAAACATTAAATAAATGTTTGTTATTGATAAAATAATTATCACAAACGATTTTAGTACGTAAGTTCTGATAAAATTCCTTGCTAAGACACTTTCTCTTAATCTAGCACCTCAGAGGCGGCCACGCGCGTGTCCGCGTAGGACCGAAAAGTGCACCATCTCGCGGGTGTATAAAATTCAAACAATTTTATTTTCTAAGTTAAAATAAATTTTATCTCATTTTCTTACTTATTTGGAGCTAAAAAAATCATAACTTGTTAAATGACGTATATTATTGGAGAAAAATACTTTCGATCCAAATAATATATTTTTCTTATTTGTTTAAATAATTAAATTTTAAACCAAATGTGACACTGTATGCTTATTCTGACCAATTTATTCGGATTTTACGGGAAAAAATACATAAGAATACGTACTTTATATCCACTCCCCTTTTGGTGCACACGGGAAAATACTCAGCCTTCGGACTATATAGTCTTTATTTTATGTTATTTTAATAAGTCAAACCATTTTTCATCATTCAAACAAAATTATTAACTGTAGAGGAAACGTTTTGTCTATAAAACATGATATTAAATATTGTTTAGAAAAAATATTCGTAAGACATCTGGACAAAAAAACTGGATAAAGTATGTGACTACATCTGGTAGTTATTCTCAGACAATCGATAAAAATACTTCATTTAAAAGTATCTTTTTAGTCTATCATTATTTGACAGGTCTTCAAAAAGAAAAATCAGATCCGAATGAAAATATGGCATATATTCTAGATTTTTTGCCAGACTTGTTGAATAAACACAATTAAAATTCTGGCATACTGGTTAATGGCAGATTTTCGCTAGACTTTTACCAGACGTTTGCCAGACTTATTTTGTAGACTTTGGCCAGACTAGTGCCAGACCATTTTTTTTACACGGGAACTGAAAACTATTGTCAGAAGAGTTAGAAACTTTTTCTCAAAAGTTTTATGTTTTGCCCTATCATATGTGTTACGGCACAAGCCGGATTAACGAGAGGAGAAATTAATAATTCAATAACAGTTTAAACTTTCAAAATTATATTTATTCAAATGCCTAGCCGATATTATATAGCCGATTCCTGTGACGCACTTACGCTAAAAAGCCGATGCTTTCCCTAATAGTCACACGATGCGAACCACACGAGAGTCTAAACTGCACTGCCTTGTTGTTGTCGAGAGCGCCAACGCTGGCCCTTTTTTTACGACCTTTACGCGTAGCCGATTTCATTTGGTTCTCTTTCTTTCATAACGCTGTAGTTAATACATTGCATCATTTCAGCACTGCATATTTATTTATTATCAATTTCACATTATTATATTCGCCGTCAATTTTACTTTACAATAATTATCATTATTTCAGTCAGTAACAATATGGTATTAACCAAGTTTGAAATCATAATGTAAATCTCAGAAGATATAAAAGTCAATAATTCGACTTATCCTATAAATCGTTTACATACTCAATTATTTCACTTAAAATTCTTAAATGTTTACATTACTACTTTTTAAAGAGGGGATCAATTTTAAAATTTAGTTATTAAAAAATATCCTCTTCTTACTGTGTTTAACAGCGTAATAATTTCTACGAAATTGCATCTTGATATTCATATATCGAGTTTATATGGTAAATTATAATATGTATAGTATAGTAAATGAGTTTGATTTGTTCTTGATCGCGTATAATTACTTTTCATTATTATCCTAACTAGTAATTCCAGAGAAGTTTGCAAGATATTATGGCATCGCAATCAAAGTTGCGCATAGTTCAATCATGCTTCCATTAATGCCACGCCTTCCTCATTGCAAATCAATCAAATTAATGCCATGGCTTTCAATATATACGATTACTTCTCATTAATTCGTACGTAGCTTTAAGGAAAGTACTGCGTAAATCACATCCGACGTGCCCCCAGAGGGCCGCGGAGAAGGATATTAACCCAAGCCGATCAATTTCCTATTTTTCACAATCAGTTACTTCTCGCGCTCTCGACACAAAAAACAAGCGGACTTTTTGCTGCAAGCGCCGACCATGCTGTCGACAGCGCGGCAACGACACTGGCACTGGAAATTTTATTTGCCAACCGATCGCGTGTAATTCCAGGCGGAAGCCGCTGCGCGATATGAATTCGAGATGGTTGCAGGGGTGAAGGGACACGAGAGAGTGAGTGAGCGCGTGCGCACGTATAGACACAGACAGACGGCCGCGGCGTCGCGAAACTAAATAAAAATCGAAAAATCATATGGAAATCCGATAAGGTCTCGCGAGCGGCGCGGCTATACGAGTGAGAGAGAGAGAGAAAACAGAGAACGAACCAATGTGATTTTCACGGTGTGGAATTCCCGTCCGCGGCGCAAATATCAATTGACCTTCGTGCTCTCCCTCTCTCTCTGTTCTCTAGCTACACATAGCTATGCAGATCCAGAATATGAATGCCAAAGAATACGTTGTACGCAAAGTATGCCTGCGCATAGTTACACGAGCCTATGCTCAATGATGCGCGCGAGTCTGTACGCAAGCTCGTATACTCGTGTGCGAAAGTAATATCAGTCTACGTCTTCGTATTGTCTCGTATGCTAACGCGTGTGTGTGTGTGCGGTGGATGTTTGTCGGGGGATATATACGCGTCGAGGAGGGGAGAGAAGAGTTCGCATAATGCACCGGGAGAGTCGTGCACCACGCGGCAGCTGCATATAGATGCAGAGATGCCTGGGACGGATAAGACTCGTGCTGCCGCGTTCTCCTCTCCCCTCCCCCTTCGTATGCCGCCTCCTCCACCTCCGTGCCAGAGCGAGATCTTCCTTATACGTCCGAGGGCCCGGTCGTTTGACGTGGAGGTAGAGTTTGTAAATAATGTCAATTCTGCCGTTGATTGCGAGAGGGGCGCCGGCCGGGGACTCGGAGTAGCCTCCAGCTCCGGCTGCTGGCTGCTGCTATCTTATGTGCGGAGGAAACTCGCCGAGAGGCAGAGGGCGAGCTTCCTCGGGTACATTTTATGTAACTCGCTCGCCGCTCGTGTTCTCGACTTCTCGCTGCTGCTACGTCTTCAGCTTAGTGCAGCTCGTCTTTGGCTATATATGCCATGGCGGGAATTTGCGATTATCACTGTCTTTACTCTTGTACGTTTATTTGTCAAACGCGTGTTACGCTTTATTAAAAGGATATTTCACGTATTTAGCCCAAATATTCAACTTGAAAATTCTTTCTCGTAGACAAGGAAATATTATACGAATCATTATTTCTACTAAAAATATCTAAAGATATTGTGCAGCATAATAAAATTCCCTAGCATTTTCCCTATCTGACGTAAAAAAATAATTAAGTAATTTGTTCTTGCTATAAAGCGATTAGTTAATATTACTAATCCATTTGTTAAATTAACAAATTACTTGGTAACTGTAATAAAAAAAATAGTTAGTGCGTATTTTACCAAGTGACTTTATTAAATTAACAAAGCATTTTTTTCCGTGCTGCATGCACCCAACCATCATTATTATAGTTTCAACTTTTGCCAACTTATCGGAGTATAATAGTGCTTTTGGCGCTGGCGCTACCATTACTCAAGTGAATAGGTAACTAAAGAAATATTAGCTAGTATAACTAAGGCGACTGTATCCACTGCACCCAGTATGGCCAGCCATGGCTACTCTAGCTATTACGTCATTTAGCTGCTAAATAGATGATTAATTATGTATATAATATCTTTATAAAATGTATATAATGCATATAATCTTTATATAATGTCTTGACTTTGATTGACAAATTACCTCACGGCGGCAAAAAAAGCAATCTGCATGCAGTATATTTTGTCTCGCAAACTACTTTTTTCATTAGTATAGTTTATTTTATCGCCCGGCTATGTGTCTTTTAGTATATAAGGGGAAATGTGTATATACATCCGCATTCTACCCCGTACGGTCCACGTAATAGAAAGCATACAAGTTTTTCATCATAATCACCCTAAAATTTTATAAGGGGTTTAAAGATAAAAAGGGTGGGTAGTTGGATTTCTTTTTTCTCTCCTTTATGTGTAGCCTGGCTTCGTCTAGAGGAATAGTGTGTTTCTTGTTAGACTCCCTGGCTACGCATCATTGCCATTGGGTTTTTGGGTGGGTGGGTATGTGTGTGTGTGCGTGTGTATGTGTGTGTATGTGTGTGTGTATGTGTGTATGTGTGTGTGTGCGTGTGTGTATGTGTGTGTGTGTGCGTCCGTGCGTACGTGCATGCGTGTATGTTTGAGTGTGTGTGTGCGTGCGTGCGTGCCTGTGTGTGTGTATGCGTGTGCGTGTGTATGGATGTTTACCAGCATAACTCTGCATTTCAGGACTCATTATTTTTGTTTTTCTTAAAGGAAGGCGGCAAAATACATTTTTTTTGTTTTACTAACGTTTTTTCGATTTTTGAGTTTTAGTTTTTCGGGTTTTTTAATACCTTAGAAATAACATCATCGATCCAATGAAGATGCATTTGAAAGAGCTTAAAATTACCTATCTCTTCTGACCCGAAATTTTGAAAATGATATTTCCCTTGTATTTTGTATATGAAAACGTAATTTCTTTTCAAACGGTTATATCTGTGAAATATAAGATGGAAAATTTTTGAAAAAAATTGCGATGATAAGGAATATTTAGAATAATATCCTGTAAAATTTTTGAAGCTTCATATTTTTCTTATGTCGAGAAAAAAATAATTTTGTTAAAAAAATCTTTTTTTTTCCTGACGCAATAACTTAAGTAAATCGACAGCATTTTATCTGAAACTTTACAAAAAGGTAGTTTTTTACTATCTCATGACCTGCATGTTTGCTTAGATCATGAGCTCTTTTACTTTCTGAGATATTGAGGTTTTTTTTTAATTTTTTTGTCGCTTATATCTCGAGAATGGCGTGGTCATTTTTTATCAAAAAGGGCTAATTTTTTCCTTTTTAAATGACGATTCAAAATTGTAAAGAAATTTCAAGATTCATTGACTTGATTTGTTTTATAGTGATTATTTT
This sequence comes from Gastracanthus pulcherrimus, assembly GCA_949152435.1. NCBI lineage: Eukaryota > Metazoa > Arthropoda > Insecta > Hymenoptera > Pteromalidae > Gastracanthus > Gastracanthus pulcherrimus. Next base: position 45,805,037 of record OX424574.1, read on the forward strand.
ATTTTTTTGGTTTTTGAGTTTTAGTTTTTCGGATTTTTTGGAATGTTAAAAATTTTATGATTAATTTAGTGTAAATGCATTTAAAAAAGTATAAGAAACCTATCTTCTGCAACTGAAAAATGTAAAATGTTAAAAAAATTTAGAAACGTTAAATGTGAAGAGAATAGTAATATTTTATTTATTAATTTGTATACTGAGGGTTGGCAAGTGATGCGAGCAGGAGGACTTCTGTTTTTTTTTATAATTTTTCCATTAATATTTTGAAATATTGATTGAAAAAGTATTTTAAGATAAATGAAATAATGTATATCAATATTTTTTGTTTTATTTTTTATAAATATAGGTCAAAATCATGCGTATGAACGATATAATTATGTGATTTTAGATATCGTTGAATTTAAATTCAATGTGAAAATTATTAATTTAAAATATAATGTTACCGAAAACTGCTTTAAACAGATTTAATTTATATATAAATGTAAATTAAAAAATAAATATAAAATACAAATAAGATTATGGCTACAGCAAATTTAATTAAATGTTCTGAATTAAACCACCAATAATAAATCAGGCCGCATTTTTGAAAACCGAATTAAAAAGAGACATAGCAATTTAAAATTAATTTATTAGAACAAATCTTTTCATATTAGAACAATTAATTTAGTTTGAGGAGTTTGAGGAGTTAAGTAATTTAGTTTAGAATGAATTGGCAGCGTTTTTTTTCACGTAACAATTAAAACTTTGAGAAAGCAATCTAGTAAAAGAGTTTTTATGAATAACTAAAATATTTACTTATTTTTTATGTTAAGTGAAATATCAGGTATCGGAAATGGCATATTAATAGAATTATTTATTTTAAAAATTGTATTTACATATGAAAGCTTTTATTTCTATACTTAGAAATATTAAAGATTGAATTGAGTACAGATATAAAGTGTAAAATACAACACCACACGAAAAATAAATAGTGATTTACGATTCTGTAAATAAACACTGCCATAGAAAGAAAAACCGCTAACTGTTTTAGCAGAATGCTTTCTCAAAGAGATTGGATGCACAATTATTTATTGAATATTTACTCTGAAAAAGTTATTTATGAATATACAACAATTTTACGTTGTAATAGTACATTGTGTATAACTTGTGCGGTATAGTGGCCACAATAGCGCACGCGGGCGCGTTGGTGCACGAGCGTAGCGAGGAGGATTGGACACTACACCACACGAGTTTCACACACTATTTTTTATCGTAAGTGCTGGGAATATGGCATATATTGCGTGGGGGTTTTGTGTACGGTAAATTATCAAAAGACACTACAGGTGTTATTTCCTATAACGCTGTTGTCACGGCCAATATGTCATTTTTCTAGCACGTACGATGAAAATATATATAAAGATGGTGCGTTGTTTCTGTATTAAATTGATGAGATCCTGCCCACTATACATATTCTTTGTGAATAATATATAAAACGTATCTAAAGTATAAAATAAAAAAAATTTCAATTTTTAAAAATTACAATCGCTTTTTATTATAAAAGAAAAAATTTAGAGTATAGGGTAGTGACCCCAGTAGTCGACAATAATTTTTTAATGATCTATGCCATTTAAACATTTAATACTGAAGTTAAAACTGTTTAAGAACCATAAAATAAAAGTTGTTTTCGATATATCTTTAAAAAAAGTTGAATTCTTACTACACTGAAAGCTGTACTTTTACACAATCTGGGAATGTAAAAATTACTAACTCAGCAGGGGTCGCTTTATTACCAGCACTCAGCGGTTGCAATTTACATTTTTCTGTTGAATTATCAATTGAGTGCCCTTTCTTAAAAAATATACAGATATGGGTTGCGTACAATTGCACTATGCATTAAAAATGCCATTACTGAATTAATAACTTTTCATATATCCAGTCATGCATATTTTCTACACAATTTGTGTAATTTTAAATTGCCGCATGATTTTTACATTTGCTTTTTTACAGTGTACATACAGACAGAAATTTTTAAATCCTATATATTTTGATTCAGCGACCCCAATAACATAACATTAAAAAAATCATCGTTACAAAGCTTTCCCTTTAAGAAAGCAAAATAATGAAGAAGAAATCGCTTTAAAAGCATTAGTTTAGTTTATTCCAATATTTAACTAATTAAAGCTGCAAGTCTTCAAGTCTACCGCAGAATTACGTATTTTACGAGTCAGTCGAAACAAATTTTCGCCGCGAGGCCAAAAGGAAGAAGGCAAAAGCGATCAAGCCTTTAATTAGCTTTCCGCGAGCGCTTGCTCTCTCAGGTTTTTATCACCGTTACTCGGTCCGCCCACTAAATTCAAATTGAATCCCCGGGAAGAAGTTGGCTCGGGGCGCGCGCGCGCGCGTTGGTTCGCCCCCGGGAGCGCGCGCGTGCGGCTCGCCCGCGCGCTCCGGAACTTTTGTTTAGCGCGCGCGCTGGGGGAAATCTCGGGCCGCGGCCGCGCGCACTTTCTTCGCTTCTCCCCTTTCTTGTTATCGGCGGTGCGCGCGGCCGGTCTGCACGTACGTTATATATACACGTGTGATGCAGCGCCCGCGTCTTCGCGGATGATACGAAATATCCCTGCGAACTCTACCTATTTCTCGTGCGGCGCGCGGCAAACTTTCGTCGCGAGGCCAAACTAGTTTTCCCCCATTCTCGGCGTTGTCCCCGCCGCGAATCTGCCTCTAACCCATGCAGAACCCGAGAAAGGTTATATTAAACAGCAGCCAACTTCGGCCCGATATTCTACCTATATACCTACAGCATATGTAATATGCATGTTTCGTATCGAAAATTTATATCCTAGACATAAATAATCCTTACAAAAAGACAGTTCTTTCGGAAGTACAGAAATAATTTTGTTAAAAGAATTTTAAGTTACGCGGGGTCAATGTGACCCTGTCGCTTTTCTATATGGCTTATATCTGTTTAAACAACACTGAAAGAACAAGCATATTTAGAGAGTATCCAGAATCTGGTTGATCGAACTACTGTGACAATCATACCGACAAATATCACCGACAACTATAATATACGACAGCAATATGTACGGTTACTCGAGAAATATCGGTATAGTTATCATATAAATATAAAAGTATTGATGTGAGACCCATTCCTTTATCTCAGTGAAGTGCAAGCATTTTATATCTACAGCTTATACGTGCATGGATCTAAATGACGATATATTGGTTAGATGATTAAAAATTAACAAGTATTAAAGTGATTATACAAAAACTAACACTTTTTTCAATCAATTTTAAAAAACTTTTTTTTCAAACGTATGTAAGAAATGTAAAGCTCATATGTATTACTTTGGAATGAAATACGTTCCATAAAGAAAAGTTAGAAAAAGTATATTATTTACACTACAGGAATGGTTGAACACAGCAAAAATTTTTTTCGTTTAAACTCGTGTATTGTACTTTGAAAACTGAATATTGTACTGTTTAAGATTATGTTTATGTAAAAGAGTGTATTATAGTTTTATATTTTTTCAAAATTATTATTATAATTTAATTGACATTGCCAAAAAGTTATTAATCATAAGTACACTAAATCAGTACAAAAATCTACAGTGTTTTAGCATTTATTTTTTTTCTTTACAAAAAAAAAAGTGTTTTTTTACAAAGTAACTCTGGTTAGGTACCTGAGGCTCAAAGTAAAACAATATCGTGTTGTGATGATGTTTCCTAGTAACGTTTAAAGATTAATTACAAAAAACAAAGAGATAATCTAGATACATCGATTATAGAGACTAGAAATAAAAATAAACATTATTCCCAACTAGGTAATACCGATTCTAGAGTTGGAAGTTTTAATTTCGAGAAAGTTTTAAGTATTTTAATGTTGAGCCTGTAACAAGTTTACTTTTGATTCGGTTAATTTAACAACAAAATACAAGGGTCGTGGCTGTGAGTATCGGTAAAAGAAATACACAATCAAAATTCAGTCTTGTAGTTTAAATTACGCCTATCATAAGATCGTATCATTCACACTCACTCTTCCAATTCACGCTTGAGGTTTATTAGTCACAGACGTCGTTCAAATAAATTACACGCCTATATATATATATATATATATATATATATATACTCAGATCCTCTGAGACGTTACTAATACATTTAGTTATAAATAAAAATTTAACTCTCCATTTTGTCTCGTGGGCATCGGCCGCTGTGAGTGCTGCGAGTCGATACTTCTTATTCGGCAATCCATGGCAGTTCTCCGCGCAAACACATACAAAATGATTACTTCATGAATTTTCTTTCATAAACTATTTCTTTGCAGGCTTACCCCTTTCGGGATGCTGGCGCGCCTCGAGCGGAAATAACAATTTTTGCGAACAACGCCCCAATAATTCACACCTACAAATTGATTTGACTCATTAATTTTACGTTATAAAATGTACATCCGCGGCGGTGGACTTTTGGAGATCCACACCGGCGACGATCGCTCCCAGATAAAGTGCCGAATTTGTCCACTTTGCGGGCAACGCAGCGTTCGCGCTGAAGTTTACGTCGTGCGCGGCTTGGCGCGCCAGTATGGCCTTGAATTTTCGCATTTCATCTTTGCGCGCTAAATTTTAACGCGGCGCAGTTCGGTTCGTTACGAGGCAGAATTTCTAAGCACGAAATCCCCGCGCAAAATTCATCGAGGTACATAGTCTTTACGCCTAGGTACCGCGATTATAAACAGTTCTCCGGCAGAGGCCGGGGAATCCAGAGTCGGCGCTATTACGGATATTTAACCGAGCTGTATATATTAACGAGCTCGAGCGCGCGAATATTCATCGTCGGCAAAGGAGCGCGCAGGAGAGCAGGGCGGCGCTAAAACTGCCGCAGCAGCAGCAGCAGCAGCAGCGAGCGGCATTTTATACGGCGGCATACTGCGCCTCGCTTCGCTGCCGCGCCGATGCCGCGCTGCATTAAAGCTGGCGTGCGCTCCGCGCGTGTAATCGCGATTATAAGAGGCAAGAGGCGCGTCGCGAAAATGCCGAGTCGAACGCTGATTCAATTATCTCCGAAGGCGCGCGCGCGCGCGAGCTTTGCGTACGTCGCCGAGCACGGCTGCAAAGCCCGCTTGTACCCTACCTACGTGTGTATATATAGGTAAGCGAGCGCGAAACTTCTCTCTCTGCGGGAATTGAGATATCCTTAAAACGCCCTCTCCTTTCATTACCGGTTCATGAAACTTTTTTTTACGATCGGCGGTGAGAGCTGGGCCTGGGATTTTTATGCGTCTGCCGCTGTAACTCTCGCCCGCGCGCTAGGTAATAAAAAGGGGAAGATATTTCGTTTGCGCAATCTGGTAACAGAGTAATTAACTTTATTTTATACGGCCGCGAATATTATCTCGCTTGATTCGCTTCTTTTTTTTGCGAGCTTTGTTTTTCATTTCGTTTCCGCGCCGCTCGCCGCTCGCGCTATATCATCGGCCACGTGCGTTGCATAGCTTTCAGTGCTCTATTTTCCGATTAGACGATTTCTTTTGCCTCTACAGTTTTTAACGATATTATAAAAAAATTTTATATTTATTGCCGTGAAATTCAATTTAAAATGCTTTAACGAGTAGAGTGTGTCATAAAGTTGTGCTTAAAAACTTTTTTCCGATCAGATATATGTTGCCGGTGTGGAGAAACTTTGCCTATAAATTTTGATATGTCAATAAAAAGTACGTTAGGATGTGAAAAATATTATAGATTTTTAGAATAATAAATGTACGAAATCAGATAATATTGTTTGAAAAAAGGTTAATTCCTTGTGAATCATTTCTTACATACGAGTATTTTCGGAATGTACCGATGGATCCTACGGTTATAAAAACTGCACATGTTATAAAAGCTAGATTAATAAATTTGTATCTCACGAGCGTCGTTTTAATAACTGAGTATCTTTTTGCTTTCTCAAAGAAAAAGCTTTGTAACGATGATTTCTTTGAAATCTGCGATTAACGATGTATTTCGATGTTTTTGCGGTCGCTGAATCAAAATATATAGGTTTTAAAAATTGTCTGTCTTTATGTGTGTGTGCATGTATCTGTATGTGCGTGTGTGCGAAGGCCACCGTATTTCGGGCTGAAATCTTACAATCATCAGATATTACCCAACATAGAACTGATTAAAGTTTGAAGCCAAATTGTCGAAACTTGTTAATTATTTTAAAAAATTAAGAATTTGAAAAATATTTTCAAAATGAAATAAATCAAAATGAATATACACAATTTCATTCCACTTGATGTATCTTAGAAATACTTTAATTATTTTTATGTTAAAGAGATTCGATTTTGAACTTTAAAAATTTGTAAAAATTGAAAAATTATTTCTGTTAGTTTATACGCTAGATATGTCAAAATAATCCATACATTCGTAAACCTGACTTAATTTTCTTTTGATTGGTGTACCTTACATATACTCTAGATTTGTTTTTTGTTAATGAAATGCGATTTTAAATATGTAAAAATTGAATTTTTTTATTTTATACTTCAGATACATTTTATATATGTACATATAATGTCCAATTATTCACAAAGAATATGTATAGTGGACAGTATCGTATCAATTTATTATAAAAACAATGCACTTTTTTTATATAAGTTTACAATGTAATATTATTATATATTCATAAAACAACTTTTTCAGAGTAAATATTCAATAAATAATTATGCATCCAATCTCTTTGAGAAAGCATTCTGCTAAAACATTTCGTTTAAAATACGTACACTTTCAGTTATTATGTTCTTTTTTCTAACGAAAATACCTATTCGACAAATTTATGTCTAAATAAATCGTAATTTGGAAATAATAATTGACTGAAATTGAGCATGTTTTAGAACGAAAATAAAGATACTAGGTTATTAAAATGACGCTCGCTAAATACTCGTTCTTTTAACAATGGTTTCATCAAGTTTGTATTTAATTTAACATGGAAAATTACTTCAATTCTTCATGCTAAATTATTGAAAACATTATTTAACAAGGTATTCTGATTATTTCTCTTTTAATTTTCTAGTTACCATTAAATTTTATTTATTTTAACTCATGAAACCCGATTCATTTGTAAGAATTGGATTTTAATGAGGCTTTAAAATGTATTCTCTGGTATACATAAAAATGAGTTCTAACACCTGTAGTTTACTTCAATGGGTCCTTGATTTCACGATATAAAAACAATTTTTAGTAAGAAATAATAAATCTATTTTTGATTTGTTCATTTAATTTGCAATCTTTTATATATTCAACTTAAATTGATATTGAAATGGAAAAAATAATTCAATTACTTTAAAATTTTGTATTTACATCCGAAAGCTTTTACGTTTATACTAACGAGTTTTATGCCTCTAATTGAGTAGGTTTAAAATCTACAATAGCACTGTACGATAAATAAATAGTAAATTACAATCTTATGTTTTATAAATGAACACTAACTTATAAAGAAATGAATGATTAACATCAGTTCTGCAGTCTAGTATAATAACATGTTTATTCTAAATTTTCGCAGCGACCTGAAAACGGGTGTCTAACTCTTGGGAAACGTATTTTGATGAGGTTTTGAAACGTTTTTTTTCTGGTAGTACATTAAATGAACCCTAGCACCCATAATCTACTTTAAAGGGCCCTTGATTTCGAGATATACACCAGTTAAGGCGATGTAGACCCTCCCCCCTACCTTCTCATTATCAATAATTATAGACTGATTTTTATTTCAAATTAATTTTCAATTTTGAGAAAATCTCTTACGGTATTTCCAAATAAAAAATGTTTCCTCAGAATCATGTAAACATTTTAAAAGCAGTTTTATCTAACAACATATTTTAATAGATAGCACATTCTCTTTGTAAACTTTTGGAATTTTATCAATATCTTGAACTTTGAAAGAGATATGACGCTCCAAAGTTTTTCAGCACGTCACAATCATACGTAGACAATTTCGAAATCGTTATGATCCTAACGTCATACAAAAACATTAGATTGTTATAACTTTTTAATACTAAGGTATATTCTATATTCTACGCATGCTGCGCGTCTTTTTTTCTATTAATTCCTTGTTTTCTTTACCAAAATGCCTTACATATATTATCACTCACAATATCGAAAAATTTAAATATTATCATGTATTTAAACGAGAACATACTTGTGATAAAATGAATATTGAAATACTTTTAACTATAAAAGTTATTAAAAATATCATGTAATCAATGAGAAATCCATTTTATAAAATTTAGTAATAAAAAACTTGCCGAGTGTATATGCGCTTGCTGTTACCAGGACTTTAATTTTCTAAAGTGAGCTTTACAAATTCTAAAAAGCAGGTATTAATTTCAATTTGTAGATACGAGTTTAGTTTAAATAATGTAATTAACCCCTTGTGGCTATTATAATAGCCACCTCTTTCGTCTAAGATTTTTATGTATAAAAATTTTATTTATAGGTGTATATAAATTATTTTACATTCTTCTATTAGCTAAGAGGTTTCTCTATAATACTAATTAACAAAAATTCAAATTCGTAATCAGCGACCCCAAAAACCCCCGAGTAACAATTTTAGCATAGAGCGCTTCTTACACATAAGAATTATACACGTAATTATTGTACACAATTTAGCATTGGTCAAATTATATATAGATATATTTGACCAATGCTAAATTGTGTACAATAATTAGACATAGAGCGTTTCTTACACATAAGAATTATACACGTAATTATTGTACACAATTTAGCATTGGTCAAATTATATATATAGATATATTTGACCAATGCTAAATTGTGCACAATAATTACGTGTACAATTCTTATGTGTAAGAAACGCACTATGCCAATAATTACGTGTACAATTCTTATGTGTAAGAAACGCATTATGCCAAAGTTAGTTGCTATGGACATTTTTTATAATTTTAAATGCTCGTTATCATTAAAACTGGACAAGTCTTAATATTTTCTAGACTTGTAAAATGTAAATATTTTTTTCATTTTAAGTACCTAGTTTCTAGTTTTCTAACTATTTTTATTATTTTTTTTATTCCTACCAGGTCTTAAGTACTCTTCTTTTACATATATGTAAAAGAAGAGTATTTTAGAAATTTTCTTTAGAAATTTTCTATTTTTGTAACTATTTTTATTATTTTTTTTTATTCCTATCAAGTACACATGTAAAAGAAGAGTACCTACTTTAGACCTGGTAGGAATAAAAAAATAAAAATAGTTAGAAAACTAGAAACTAGTTACTTAAAATGGAACAAGTTGTTTACATTTTACAGCCTAGAAAGTTTTAAGACTTGTCCAGTTTTAATGGCAGTGAGCATTTTAAATTATAAAAATTTTCCGTAGCAACTTACGTTTCTGTTTCAATAATTTATTTAAACTAAAATCGTATAAATTGAAATTAAAATCATTTTTTCAGAATTTTTGAAGCTCACTTTAGGAAATTAAAATCATGGTAACAGCAGGCGAATATATACTCGGCAAGATTTTTATTACTAGAAAAACGTTTTCCAATTTGATATTTTATCGGTAAAAAACTTCAGCTTGCGCTAAATTTCACAAAATGGATTTCTCATTGATTACATGTTTTCTTTTTAATAACTTTTATCGTTAAAAATATTTCCATGTACATTTTATCACAAGTATGTTCTCGTTTAAATAAACGATAATATTTCTGGTAGCACGAGCATGTAAATTCATTGTATTTACCGAACAAAGTAACGAACGTTTCAATTTTCATAAACTCGTGCATAAAACTCCGTGCTCATGCTTTGTGAAAATTCGAACGCAAGAAAAGCACGTAAGGGCCGCGAAATGTAAAGTTATATTTGCGAAATTTCCCCTCGACGGCGCCACTCGTCCGGAATTTCTCAATGGGTACAAAACACCGGATGCGAAAGTTTGCTCCGCAAAGAAACTAATCTGGCGATAAGGCACGCGCCCGTCGCGGCCATTCCTGCAGGGATTTTCTCGAGGAAAAAGGTCTGGCCGGACGAGTCATCGCGGCTTATGTACGTGGGTGACGATCGATGAGCCGAGCGATGAGTACGCGCGAGTTTACCTTTCTCCGCTTTATCTCTTCATGAACGCGCCAGCCCGATGACGATTCATTCGAGTCGACCGCTGCGCGCGTTAATCTATACGACGACCAGAGTGTATATAGGATTTTAGATAAGATACGTGATCGCTCTTTACTGGAATATTCTTTTTCTTGTTGGACGTAACGCTGCTGTCTAAAATTGAAAAGTGTTGGTAGCGCAAAATCATGATAAATATTTAAGTTCTGAGAAAAGTTATATTTAAAACTATAATGATGCAACGTAAATGAGCAAATTTGAGCAGTTAATAATTTGAAGCTTTTGATATTTGAGTAAATTGTCTCACATAATATATGTAATCCTCAATAACGAAAGCATAAATCATCAGCTGTAGAACGAGCTCCCCTTGCGTCGCATAATCTTTTTCTACGCATCGACACAGTAACGAATCAATGAATTACCATCACGCACACGTTGGTGGGCTTCTTCTTCGCATATGTAAAACCTGACAGGACGTCTTAGCGCTCTTGGGCATGTCATCAGTTGCTGCTGCTGCTGCTGCCGGTGGCGAATTGGGTCTCCGCGCACGTATACGTGATAGCGCAAGCTGACGAGTATTATGAATGTTTGACGGGACTCGACACTCATGCAAATGCGTGATTCATTATTGAAAGCTCGCGCCGAGAAAAAGAGGCCTAGTTTTTTGCCGCGGTGCGCTCAGAGATTAAGATCGAGGCCTTATCGCGCTGAAAAGAAGAAAGATTGCAGATTCGAGATTTGCCGGTGAATTATTCAGCGGGGCTCGATGCGTGAGCGCGGTGCCCCAGCGTGAAAAGCGTGCTTAATGTGCTCCCTGGATAATAATGGTCGCTAACCTACTTTTCTCTGGATTCATTTATTTCAATGCGTGACAAATATTTGTCGTCCGGTCCGTTGTATAATGAAAAGGGACATTTTTGTAGCGATACTTTGTATTTTGATGAACCTGAATGTATAATTAAAGTGAATCTCATCATTATTAGTATATTCGTAAGACAAAACTGAATACGATTTAAATAGTTTATACAAGGGTCGATTATTTTAAAGCCGGAGTCAGATTTTAAAACTTTGATATGCCAAATTCAAGGTGGCCGTTATACCTGCAAAAACTTATGTTTGATAAAAAGTTATTGAAAAAAGTTATGAGCTGAAAAAATTTGTATTGTAAGTTAATAATACCTACCATTTTTTTTATTTTTTTTTTCAATTCTTTAAACCTTTCTTAACACACAAGCGCATCGGATTTTTTTATTTTCATTATATTTTCAGTTTTATAATGACATTTTAAAGTACGATTATACATTAACCCGTTAAGGGCCAAAATGGCATAAACGATGCGACGGTCTTTGACGCCGTTTAACTCATGCTATGATCGAGTAAAAAAATTGAGAGAGACATATTTTTGAAGTTAGAGACCTGCTCTTTCGAATGGTGACCGCGGAATCGATCTAAATTATTTTTTTCTATGTAAAAATTCAGTTTAAAAAATAAAAACACGATTTTTTCGACCTTTTTTTTTCTTCAAATCGAGTTTTAGAAGGTTTCCCGGTCTGTTAACAAGCTGGAACCCGTTCAAATGGTGGAGTAAATGTCTGAACTTTAAAAATATGTTGGGAGGAAGTTAATTTTTCACTTTGGTGTTTACAAAATGGCGGCTGATTCACAGAATTTTTATCAATGCATTCACGATTTTTTTTAGCGGAAAATATGAGTGAACCGAGGAAATTGCTAAGAATAAAAAGTTCTTAGAATCACTCAGAGAATACGTCAAAATTTTTTCGAATCCTTTTGAGCAACTCTTTGATTTTGCAAATTGCAAAATTTTTGCAAAATCAAAAAAGTTGCTCAAAACTCTCCGGAAAAATTTGTGCGTATTCTTTGAGTGATTCTGAGAACTTTTTATTCTTGGTAATTTTTGTCTAGAGCCCATTGCTTCCAAGAAAAAAATTATCAAAGTAGTACTAGACGTAAAACTCTGACAGGATTCCACATTCATCGTCTGTCCGCTGCAAACAAAGTTTACATTGCCCAACTATCACCAACGTGGAGGTCGACGAATATTGATAGTCTCATTTTTTTTACATTTTTTTTATTTTTTTTATTTATTTTTTTCTAGTTTTTTTATGAAATTTATGATCACGTTTCTGTGTAAAGAAATGCTTATCCGGCGTGTAATTGCGAGTAACACTGTATGCAGTAATATTTTTGGCAATCAATACAAAATCTTGTAGTTCTTTGACTACAACCCTGATTATTACATGTTCTTCTCATTTTTGATTCGTGCCTATGAGACTTGAGATCACCTAATCGTGATTTCAATAAATATTCTCTACTCACTTCTTTACACAGCTCTCTTGTTTTCATTGATGAACTTTGTAAGTGTGATAGATTCAAAAGAGGTCTCTATTCTTTCGACAGCGGCTGGTGCGAGTCCTATCACGTCAGTAAAAAGATATTCAAAAACTGATCACGAAAGAAAATAAATCGGATTCCCTTTTGCTTTTTCATTATATAATAAGTATATGGGAGGAGTAGATGTTCATGATTTTCGAAGTAAGAAAGTTTCTCCTAGTATACGATCTAAAAAATGGACGTACGCAATTTTCGTACGGATTATACAGATGTCAATCGCGAATGCAGTCATACTAAAAAATCTTTGCAAAAAGGACGATGAACGTGAAATGAAAACAAGAGAGCTGTGTAAAGAAGTGAGTAGAGAATATTTATTGAAATCACGATTAGGTGATCTCAAGTCTCATAGGCACGAATCAAAAATGAGAAGAACATGTAATAATCAGGGTTGTAGTCAAAGAACTACAAGATTTTGTATTGATTGCCAAAAATATTACTGCATACAGTGTTACTCGCAATTACACGCCGGATAAGCATTTCTTTACACAGAAACGTGATCATAAATTTCATAAAAAAACTAGAAAAAAATAAATAAAAAAAATAAAAAAAATGTAAAAAAAATGAGACTATCAATATTCGTCGACCTCCACGTTGGTGATAGTTGGGCAATGTAAACTTTGTTTGCAGCGGACAGACGATGAATGTGGAATCCTGTCAGAGTTTTACGTCTAGTACTACTTTGATAATTTTTTTCTTGGAAGCAATGGGCTCTAGACAAAAATTACCAAGAATAAAAAGTTCTCAGAATCACTCAAAGAATACGCACAAATTTTTCCGGAGAGTTTTGAGCAACTTTTTTGATTTTGCAAAAATTTTGCAATTTGCAAAATCAAAGAGTTGCTCAAAAGGATTCGAAAAAATTTTGACGTATTCTCTGAGTGATTCTAAGAACTTTTTATTCTTAGCAATTTCCTCGGTTCACTCATATTTTCCGCTAAAAAAAATCGTGAATGCATTGATAAAAATTCTGTGAATCAGCCGCCATTTTGTAAACACCAAAGTGAAAAATTAACTTCCTCCCAACATATTTTTAAAGTTCAGACATTTACTCCACCATTTGAACGGGTTCCAGCTTGTTAACAGACCGGGAAACCTTCTAAAACTCGATTTGAAGAAAAAAAAAGGTCGAAAAAATCGTGTTTTTATTTTTTAAACTGAATTTTTACATAGAAAAAAATAATTTAGATCGATTCCGCGGTCACCATTCGAAAGAGCAGGTCTCTAACTTCAAAAATATGTCTCTCTCAATTTTTTTACTCGATCATAGCATGAGTTAAACGGCGTCAAAGACCGTCGCATCGTTTATGCCATTTTGGCCCTTAACGGGTTAAGGTCCCTCTAAATACTCGATATAGCACATTTCATAGATATAGTAAATGTAGAAAATATATATAGCAAATAGAGAAAATGATAGAGAACTTTGCGTCACTGATTCTCCTCGGAGAAATAATATTTTGCGCTGAAAATCATATCATTGCTAGATATTGATACGTAGTTTGTGCGAGTCTGAGCTCAAGTCGCAATTCTTCGTGAATTCAATGAGAAGAATCATTGAAATTTTATTTTCCAGAAAAGATTCAGTGGCGCAAAGAAGCTGCGTTTTTTTCCATTTACTATTATGTATATTTCCCTTATTTACTATATATATGAAGTGTGCTATATCGATTGTTTAGAGGGACCTTAAGCTAAATGTACTTTTTTTTTAATAAAAACAACTTTTCTGGAGATTTTGTTTTTCTTTATTCAAAACATTCCAGGTGCATTAGCTTTTGTCGAAACGTTTTAAAATTAATTTGACATATTCTTTTAAGCATTATGAAGAAATTTGTGCACCACTAAGGTGCTGCGTATTGATCTAGATCAAATGAAAAATAATTTTGATAAGAATGCACAAATATTTTCTAAGTGGTATAAAAAGTAAGTAGGAATTCTTTTAGACTGTATAAAAATTCTGTGTGCACCAAGAACGTTGGCACTCTACCTCATTTTGTCCAAAAAAATCATGAATTTTTCGTTATATATCAATATAGTATATGCGGTAAAGTACGTAGAAATATTTCAAAAAAACTTTTATTTTTAATTATATAAACATATGTGAAAATGTTAAAAAATTCACAAGCAAGGGGCAATTTTAGGAAAAATGGTAGGAATCCCCCTTAAGTAAAAACAGTTACATACACAAATAAAAACGAACCAAGGAAGAATATTTTATATAATGAAATGTATAAAGAAGGTGTCATAAAGGAGCATTAGCAATTGATGGATATTTTGCTAGTATTTGTTAAACACTTTGAGGAATTTAGCTTTTATTATTTGACGAAAACCAAGGCCATACTATATGGTAGATTGTTCGTTTAAACTTTAATTAAAAAAATATGTAGGTCATATTAAATTAACAAGCGCATATTAATTCTAGAAAAGAAGATTGCATAAAAATGTTAATATACTTTCCTAATGATATGTTTATACTAGATTATGTAAAACATATATTCTTTGAACGCAAACAGAAGTCGCGTGTCAAAAATACGCAGCATTGCGAACTACGATATGAAAAACTGCTGAGAAAATCCGACAGCCATCGCTGTAATGCGAAACATTCGTGGGCTGTCAAAGGCTATTTTTGTCGAAAAGCATAAAAAATGACACGCGTATATATGTACATGGCAAACATCAAAGCAATAACGAAGGAGTGGCAGCAGCGGCAGCATCATAAGCTGTATCAATGTAAAGAGCGCGACGTATGTATTTGAAAATAACGTTATATAACTCTGCCTTTGACACGTAGATTCTGGACCGTGTGAATACGCATTCTATTCGCGATGAAGCGATAACAGTATAGCGACAAAAATAAAATGTAAATGTAAATTTTACTGGGTGGTTAAATTCTAAAGGTGTGTAAGAGTCTCACTTCGAAGAGTTATATCCGCCAGGATCGCGTCGGTATCGTCTAATCGCTAATAGAAAAGCAGTTGCATCTCCCACTTTCTCTATTATTATTGAATATAGTTTTTATTGTTATCTCGTATAAATCTGCTCTTCAACGTCATCTTATATAAATACCTTTTGATAAGAGCGCCTACCATCCGTAGCTGCGTATTTCAAATACATCATTTTTGTTAAAAGCTTTGTTCCTAATACCTTGTATTTACTGAATGACATTCGGGGTAGTACCCCAAGGCGCACTAGAGACAAAATAAAATCAAATTTCTCTCCCTCTCTCTCTCTCTTTCTCGCCTGCGCATTCAGCATGCGACCTACATACAACGTCATCCGCGCACAGGTTATCATTGACTTGGTGCCACAGAGCTGAAATCCATTTTCGCGCGAGTGCAGCCATTTGGCGGCGCGTGCGCGCGAGTAGCTTAATCACGTGTACGACGCGTCATATCATTAATTCGCGGGTAATATCCATCGATGGTGCACGGCCACGGGGATTCGGCCATTGTAATGTATATTTATATATACGCTCGTACCCAAAACCAACTAATATATATATATATATATATATATATATATATATATATATATATATATATATATATAATAAATATATATGTATATAGACAAGAGAATAGGGGATGGAAGAAGATGCAGCTATGATGTCTGTGGCGCGAGCGAATTGGTTTATATCCGCGTCCTGGCTTTTACGCTCCAGGGATTAAGCACCGTCAGTCAATTTTGGAGTGCCACGAGCTTGAAATTCATCGGCTGCGCCGCGTCGTATAATACCGTCCCGTGGATATCATAATGGCACTTGATATGATTGTGCGAGGAAGCGCTATATGCCACTCCTACTCTCGCTCTCTCGCTCTCAGCTGAACCCTGGTTGGCATTGTAGGTATACAGATATAGCGAGAAATATTTCGGGGATAAAGCCTGCAGCCCGCGGAGCCGTGACGAAGACGAAGGGGAGGGATGCAGTGAAGTGTCTCTCTCTCTCTTTTTCTCTCTTTCTCCCTCCCCCACCCCCCCTCTCTCTCTCTCTCTCTCAGCCAGCGCGTCAATCACGGAAAACGAGGCAAGAGGAAGCTGTCGCGGAGATGGAAAGTGGGACAATCCTATTAATGAAAGCCGTGTGATTCGCCGATGTAGTCGCGCGCGCGCCGACGAATCTTTGTCGTGTCAACGGTATAATATTGTCTATCTGCGCATCTCTTGAGGCGAGCTACGCTGCGCTGATGCGGCTGCTGCTGCCCTTGCTGTTGCTTATGCTACTGTTGCTGCCTCCTTGATAATTCGCGATGCGGATTCTGTTTTAAATGATGCTTCTTTGATTACCATTATAGCTTCGACATTTATTCTATAGTTTGATATATAACGATGTGATGAAATTTAGGCGTCCTTAAAATTTCATCAATCTAATCTAATTTATTTTTATACGTTTTTTGTCATATATTCATTACTCTATAGCCCGAAGATCATAGATCTTTTAAACCAACACACGGCTTCAGCTACTGCATTTTTTATATATAAGCTTTTTGTGGTGTGAATATTAAGAATTTTAATCTATTTTTCTTTTTAGTACTGTCTGACCTACTTTAAATTTTAGTCTGATAAATTAATAGTCATCAATTATTAAATACTTTTCTTCTGTTTATACGTATATTTTAATATTTATGAAATATTCTCACTTTCAAAACGTCTTTACTTAATTTCTTTCAGTTTTAAAAATGTATATAAAAATTTTAAAAAACTAGTACTTTTTGCAAGGTTTCTTTAGAATAAATATTTTATTCCATACAAAACCATATTATATATAGGTTTATAGATACTGATTCTCTCAGGATTCGATTAATCTGACGAAAGATCACGTTAGATCAAGTAAACCTGCCAATGTTCAAACACACCGAGAATTCAGGCATAATACCATTTGGCTTTCTATGACTGCACAAAAACCTGCTCAAATCGAAGAATTTCGAGAACTACCTACTCCTCGCCAGTTTAATCTACGCCTCACAGCACAGCATCGCGATTTAGCGCTGGCGCGACCAACACAGATCTGTATTATCCTATCCGGAGGCGCATCCTCAGAGCGATATGCACACCGGCAGCTCGAGAACGAATATCTGCTCCTATATCCATAAATAGAGCGAGAGAGGAGAAGAGAAGAGAGAGATGAGAGGTAGCAGAGTCGATGGCGGTTGGCATTATCGGATTTGTAAACCTCTCTAAATGGCTCTCTCTCCCCCCTCCCCTTCCCTCTCTCACTCTCTCCCTCTTGCTGACACTTCTCGCTAATGCCGCGCGCATCGCTATCCTACGCATCGCCGCGTTATATTTCCAATGCATGCTTGGGCTAAATGCGCCTCGTGCGTTCAACCCTACGCTATAATACTAGGTCACGGGGTACCCACAGCAGCAGCCGATTCGACGACTCTATTCCGTCTCTCTCCCTCTCGCCCTCTATATAGCTATCGAGCTTGAACTATCGGGGATGCCTGCCTGGCGATACGCGCCGTTGAATCGCGCGCGGGCGCGATGAAGAGGCTCTTAAATTTCCGACGGGTCTCCGCGCCCGTGCGGATATGTCAAAGAGTACGGACCAGAGCACACACGCACTCGCTTTTCGCGTCCACTCGAAAAACAGTTTATGAGCCGATTGTTTCCTAGTTTGCCATGCACTTCGACACGCAGCTGGAAGAGAATAAAGCGCTGCTGCTGAATTCATGGACATGCGCTCGAATATGCTGTTTTTGACAACATTTTTACAAAATACTGCAATTTCATTCTGCTGCCATATACGTATACACTTCAGATTCTAGTGTATGCATTAAAGTTAACCCTTTAAGTCCCAGCGTAATGTTAAAGGGATAAAAGTTTTTTTGACATTTACTTATCCGTACAATGGTCTCAAACCTAATTTTTAAATGTTTATTAAAGTGAAACTAGCTATAAATGTGCGTTTTAGATGTGGCCTCTAAAAACAACTATAAGTCCTTCTGGTCTCTCAATACTGACATCGAAAAGCGTATGTACAAAAGATAAATCATATGTACATAATCTTCAGGACGATGGATCAATGTAAGCATAAAATCTTGAAATTTGAAAGTTTATGTCTCTCTAAAATTTGTGGAACGGAAATCTCTCTCCAAATACAATAAGTAATTATGTTTCAAGATTTTGGAGTGAAATTCCACTCTAAAATCGTGAAAACACAGTCACTTATTGCATTTGGAGTGAGATTTCGACTACTAAAATTTTGGAGAGTACATGACATTATAAAATTACTAAACTGTAATAAAGACTTTCAAACTGTTATCTCGTGATTGTAAACAGTTTTTGTTCATTTTCTCGATTTGAGTTTTAGAGTAGATAATACTTTCTTCAGCAGAACGGCAGTATCAAAAGTATCAATACCTTGATTAATTTAAGCTACAGATTATTTACAACGAAAGTGTCAGAACTTTAGGAAATGGATTTTTATGAAGTTTTGAGAGATGTTTCCAGAAGCTAAAATGATGTTTAGTTCCTGCACTTTGTTCTATCTAAACTAAACTAAAAAGCAAATAAAAGTAGAGGGAAAGAGCTTTAAGGTCAGTCCCAAGTAACAAAACACAAAAATTTGCATAATTAAAGGAAATTGAAAATTATCAAATTTTTATTTTTTATGAAAGAAAGCTTAAATTAAAGTTTTTTCTATGTAGTATTTCTTTTGTTCAACTTTCTAGCGTAAATAATTGCAAAGTTATGATCAAAAGTAAATACATAGTTTTTTCTAAAAAGAATGCACGTTTGAGGTTGACTGGCATCTCGATGACAAGGGCATATTGAAACAAGCTACGACCGCATGGGTTTCATTTTCAAGTTATTAAAAATCATCTTTTAACGTTTCTACAAAATTCGTTCTCCAAAGCTGTAACACATTCTTTATCAATCCAAATAAAATTTTTGTTCGTTTTGAACGTTATAAAACTTACGTAAACTGAATATTAAACATTTTTAGTCATAATAAAAGTTTGCTAAAAATATGAACATCTAAATATTGTAACTGCAGAACTCAATGGATATAAAACGAAATTTTTAAAACAAATTTTTTGAGGCGAAACCCGTATCCTGTACTAAAAAATGAAAGATACTTATCTCTCGAATATGGCTTCGATTCTAATCTCCTGAACGAAATCGAAAATGCTCACGGTACAAAATTTGCTAAAATGTCGATTTAGATCTTTCCTCGCAATTGAACCGCTTCGTTTAATGAAACAATTTCCTGGTCGTGTATAATAGCACGAGTGGAAAAAAAAATTCGCAGCGATTTTTCCGACAAGTTCTCTTCTTAACATAGTAATCGACACTATCAAGCCACTATAGACGGGTCTGCGCGTTGAATGGCGCAGCTGAAAAACACGCATATATTAAACGCTAGTTCCCGAGTAAATGACAGGGTAAAGGGGGGGGGGGGGGGGAGAGAACACGCGCGCGACGAGAAAAATGACTGTGTATGAAATAACAATAATCCTCTAATGCGATTGACGGCGACTATAGAGAGCTCTCCTCCGCCCTCTCCCCGCTTGCCCCTTTCGCCCGTGTGCAGCTTAATTAACAGCTGAGTGTGGAATTTCAGTGGTCGTGCTCGTGCCTCATGCCCCATATACATGAGCTTCGCATACGGGTATACGTGTGAGTACGAAAGTCGTAAAGGCTGAAATTACAGAGCTCTCGTATACCATTTCGAGGGGCTTATCGATGAACGTTAGATGCAACGATCCTTAGCTCGCGCCATGCTCAGGCTATATACGACACACTTACACAAACACACACACACACACACACACACACGCACACACATATTTGCTTCTACACGCATAAGCATCTCTGTATTGTATGATGAAAAATAATATATGCAGTTAGTTTGAAAAGCAAAAAAGAAGGAGGGAACGTACTTTAAGCAAATTAGCTTTATTTCACACATGTGATGATTGCAACATGTAGGAACAGAATGGGTTGGAGTATAAGAAACGAACGAACTATAAGTATTTTTAAAATATATTGTTGCAATCAAAGAAATTTGAATTGTTGTCCACTGGTGATCCTTGAAAATAAGGTGTTTATAGATTGATTCATTGTCTCACATTGTCGTTTCTGCAATAGAGAGACAGTTTCAATGGAATTTTTATTTTATGTACTTGATAATCTTTGTTTATTGTTTATATTATGGATTTAGCATGCAGGTTATTCGATGAATGTAAACATTCTTTCCGTAACTTGTTAAATGAATCATCAAGAATACGACATGTTTCAGTAACATTTAAATTAACTAAATTGGTACGCTTACATTGCATTTAATGAACGGTCAAGATCAGTGGCATATGCAGAAAAGACTTTAATATAAATGCATGAATCAGATGTGTATTCGTGTTTTTAAACAAAAAGCAACTCATGTCAGAATTTTAAAATGGATCTATATAAGGATCTTATTTTACCAAAATCTAACTTATGTGTTTGTGCGTTCATTATCATACTCATAATAAACGACTTATTATGTAGAGAGTTTTTTTGAATAAATAAATATGATTTTAAAATAATTCTTAATAGGTATATTATAATATATATATATATATATATATATATATATATATGTGTATGTATGTATATATATCCATATATATATCCATATATATAAATGCAAAAGTAAAAGTAACGTAAAAGATATGCAGACGCGAAACACAAATAACCTCCTGCAGGCAGATGCAAAAGTTTACTTGAAGTTGTGCGAGCATCTCATTGAGTTTTCTTGAAGAGGTGGTGGTGATTCTGAAGCGCAACGATATCCGTGAAAATATAGTGTGAAAAATACTGCATGTACAATATTACATCGACATCCTGTTGTTTCCTGCACGAATCAATTGTCAATTCGGGGGAAATATTCGTGGTGACACAACGGCGCACCATGGCGGATTTTTTCCGTGACAATATTCATGGCGATGGCTCGGAGCGGTAAACTAACCGCGTTGCAGAATACTTGCACTCTCCAGGTACTCACATAATGATATTCAGTTTAAGTTAGTACTCTCGGTTATAGAATTGCCGTTCAGATTTTGATAAAACTCAACATACTAGTACAGATTAGTCTAAATGGGAGTAAGATACATTTTTGTGAAGCCAGAGTACGTGAGAGAAAAGTTATTAGCATTTTCATTATCACGCGTTTAACCCGGAGTCTTATGGAAAATACAAATATTACTGCAATGACCGTTAAGTTTTCGTGGAAATTTTTTGTAGTAAGAGATAAATGTGACGGGAATGTATCACTTTTAAAAACTATGATTAAGTACCTACAAGTTTAAAAATAAATTAATTCAACACCAAATAGGTGCAATTAACCTCAAAAACAGAGTCAAATCAGCATCTGTATTAATTTTTTTTAAATAAATAGGATGAATACATTTGTTTGATTTGAATTTACAGTCGTAATTTGGTGTTAGTTTATTTATGCGATAATTTAAACAAAGTTAACCTCATTAATAAATAAGAACTTGAATGTTAAAAAAGTGTACACATTTTGACAAGTTTAGTACCGAGAGTACTACCTTAAGAGTGTGTCAAACCATTCAAATTTCCCGTCGAAATTCCTAACCTCAAATTCTTGACCGAGGTATGAACAATTGATTATAATTAATAAATAAACTGAATTATGAAAAACCAAGACATCATTGCCCTTCCTTTTGTAGTATTCTACAACTCTTGTAAGTTTCATGTAATAATATCATTGTATATATAAATCGCATTTGAACGAAACTTTGGATCACTTTTCATAGATCTCTGTTTTATCACGAAATTTCATTCCAATGCCATGTAAGCCGCAAAATTTTTACTCAAAACTTTGCACAGTGGTAGATAATTACAAAACGAAGGGCAATGACTTCTTAGTTTTGCATAATTCTGTCTATTCTTTTAATTACAGCTAATATTTTAGAATTCTCGGGTCGGTAAGGTAGAGAGGATAAAAATTGACTTTGACACCCCCTTAATTGATAATCTTTGGCATTGTTCCAGGAAAAACTTGTTTGTTTGTCCTTTCTTGAAATAGACATTTATTTGACTACCTACATCTGACGAATAGTGGCTGTTATATATTAGAGCCGATGCTATCGATTTTAGTGTAGCAGGATTATCAGCTAGTACAGCGGTGCATCAAAACCCCTTTCCGTGAACCTTTAGTATCTCAGAGAATTATGAACTAAATTAGTTAAAACATATTTAGTCTATAACCTTCTACCTAGCAAATACTTACTGAAAATTCAAGGTATTATATCAAGAACTACTTAAGTACTTATAGAGCAATTAACAAACGCACAATAAATACGAATAATAATTCGTAAATCGCAAATAAATATTTTCGAATATCCGGACTTTGTTTATTATTTCATATTGGTAAAAAATTGTGATTGTGAAAGTCAAATGAATGGAATTATATTGTTATATTGTTTGAATTGCAATTAAAATACCTAGATTCTAGCTGAGCTTCACATACTTAGATAAAACATCAGAAACTACATGGGAACAAGGGGGTGAGAACATTAGTAAAGTTAGTCTATTACCTGAACTTCCTCCTCTACTTCTAGCTAGTACAATGTCAATTTGATTCTTTTTAACACGGCTTGTAATCTAAGTTCTTGTAAAGCTTCATTACACTTTAAGAACAAGCGAATTTTCGCGTGTAATGTTTTTATAAGATCTATATTTTTAAGGTGACGATTTGGAGAAACTTTCTCTGAATATGTTACCAAAGCTTACATTTTTTTATAAATTTAGATCTTAATTTTTTAATTTTCATATAGAATTGAATTTTAAGCAGGAATAATTATATAATTATAGCAGTCTCGATTTCATTAGAAGAAGTATAAACAATCTGAAATATTCAGCAAATTATTTTACAGTTCGATAATAATTTTTGTGTTAATGGTAGCTATATTTTTTTAATCAACCGGCATTACAATAGCTAATTACTTACGTATGATCGACCATCAATTTGCAAGTTAATGTATAATTAGCATAACTATAATTTAATGCTAGTTATGAATATGCATGTAACGCTCTTGACTCAATATGTATAATTTCTTGATACGACAAATCCACAGCGTACGATAATAATTTTAATAATACTCCGAAAAAAAGAACGGTAAATCAGTGTTGAGCGGATTGGCCGCATCGCTAACTTAAAGTCTCCTGCAAACTTTTGAAAATCCTCGTGCTGCATTATACATGACGAGGACGAACCGATTAACCACGTCTCCCTAAGGAAGAAAAATCCTGAGTTCGAGCTGCAGCTCCAGGTCTGTAAAAATTTCAGGCGCCGGCGTGGATCAGTGCAATTCCTATGGTAGACGCGGGCGGCAAGCGAGCCATTAATCGCCAACGAAATCAGCCGATGCTGAATTTTGCAGCGTCGACGTGAGATTTTTCTCGCTTCGCGCGGAAACAAGGCGCGAGAGTCTGCGAAATTGGCAATTAGTCCCGTGGACGAAGCCTCTTCGTGCACGTGTGTGTGTGTGTGTGTGTGCAGTGGCGGCTGAGAGAGCTGCTGTCCCGCGGCTGGACGGACGAGACGATATCCTCGGGAGCCAGTGCCGGCAACGCCACGCTGGATAAATAATTGGCAATTCCTGGGCGGCGGAGGCAGCAGCTCATTTTCCCCCCATTTACTCGCCGAGATGCGCGCATGGGATTGGACGTATAAATAATATTGCACCCGCGCGTATGTGTGTGGTTCGGGGGGTTGTATGTGTACGCGGATACACGGATCCGGGTAGATTACGGTGCGCCGCGTAATTCGAAACTAGATTGAGCGAGGGAGTGTGTGTGTGCGTGAGAGAGAGAGAGGGGGAGGGAGGGAGAGAGAGAGAGAGAGAGAGAGAGAGAGAGAGAGAGAGAGAGGAGAGAGAGAGAGAGAGAGAGAGAGAGAGAGAGAGAGAGAGAGAGAGAGAGAGAGAGAGAGAGAGAGAGAGAGAGAGAAGTACCCCGAAGATTTTCCTTCAGCGTTTATTACGGGTTCTCTAATACTGGAAGCCTATTGACTTCTTGTTAAAGGCTGTAGTGCTTTGGTCTCGAAGGTATACAAACATCAAGAAAAATTCTCTTAGGGGTTCCAAGTTTGTATTGCAAGTTAGTTTGGATGAATTAGATTTCAAGCTGTATAAAAATAAAAGCGATTTAATTAATTCTCTAGTAATAATAAAAAGAGTTATGATTAAATTTCAATGTTTAGGGGCCGTTCATAAATTTCGTGACGCCAATTTTCGAAATTTTGACGCCTTCCCAACCCTTCGTGACAATCCGTGACGTGAGCCAGACCTACCTGCCCCCTTGTCTCGTGACGCAACGACTATCTACACATGTCATTAAAATTAAAAATGCGTAATTGATGAAATGAAGAACACCAATATCTTTTAGTACTTATGAATTTTTTAATTTTATATATTTAGCGTTGACAGGTCTCTTCCATGAAACGTGTACCGTTCTTGCATCTTTTAATTATGTAGTACATTGTTTTACTATTTCTATAAATACAATAAATAGAAATACAATCCCAAATGCGCAGAAGTTTTTCAATGAAAAGTTTGATGTACATTATTATGGATAAAAGTCCAATAAAATGCAAAATCTTTTAAAGAGAATAAATATTGTATAATAGTGAGACGCAGTAACTAATTTCGAAAACTAATGTGTTGATTTATGGATAAAAGTTTATTTTCATAGTGCACGCAAGTTCATTTAAATTTTATGTATCTAGGATGTTGTTTATTACAACGAATGAATTGAATGTTATACAAAACATATTTCGGATGTAACTTAGAGACGATTTTATTTGTATATAAATCGGTACAAAATAAAAATATTTTAAATACGTATTTGTATATATCATTTTCTTTAAAAATAAAACTGCAGAATAATGCATAAAATTTTCTGTTAAATTTTGTGTCCTCACTGTTTGTTAACATTTAAAGCTATTAATATTAATATAAATATAGGGGAAACTGGGGTAAACTGAACATAGTAACTCTAAAACTCGAAAAAAATGTATTTTTCAGACTTAAAACATTACTTTGTAAATTGCACAAGAAACTTCTTACATCAATAAACGTACTAGCAACTTAAAAAAAGTCATTTATTAAGTTTAATATTATTCACCTATTTTAAAATAATACCTGTTCACTTTACCCGGGCATTCAGTGCGGGGTAAAGTGAACTAGAGGATAGAATTAAATAGTTTGAAAATATTTAACTAGTTTTCGTACAAAAATAGATGAAAACGTAAATTTAGATAATAAAACTAAAAGGACATCTTAAAATCTTTAAAATACTCTAAAATACGAGACAGTTAAATATGGAGGTTATGTTGGCCGATTTTTGTATAAATACGAAATGCGTTGCAACAAAAGCTTTGTATACTACACTAACACTCACCTTGATTAATATTTTGTTAAATTTTTCATATGGCCGCGTATAAATTAGTGCTATAGCATTATTTTCCGGACCACTTTACCCTGAGACGTCGATTCTTTAAAATGTTTGTTTAACAAAAGAAAAACCTCTTTTAAAGCTTTGTATTCTTGGTAATAGTAAGTAAAACGTATTTGAAGTAATTAGAACAGAATCTAGCAATAAAATTGATTATAAACATCTTTATTTTTCTATCAAAAAACGAAAAAAAAATGATTATGGAGTGAAATTTTTTAACTATCATCCTTGCATAATTATCTTTCACTAAAATTAAAATTAGGCGCAAATAATAATTTGTTGAAGAAATAATAAGCATGATTCACTTTACCCGTGTGTTCACTGTACCCCGGTTTCCCCTAAATATTCATTGAAATAAATGAATTAAAACCCAAAATCATGATACATTTGCTCTGCTAAACAATATATAGTACATTTAATGTATATTTTATTTTTTTCTAGAATAAGAAAATATGTTACTTTTATGATAATTTGCGCTATAAAATAATGTGAATTTTGATGCCACCGAAGTGACCGTCTTCAAAGATTTATCAAAAAGTAACATAATATTACTATAATTCGGAAAAATACAGTAGAAAATACGGTTACGTAATAGTACTTATAATAAATATAATGAGCGATAAAATAAAAAAAATCTGTTTTATCAAACCAACACATCATATTGTTGAACTTAAATAGATTTGAAATATTAGCAAGAAATGGACATGAAAACTTGCAGTTCCCTGTAAATAGTCCAAATACAATCAAATTTCATTCAATAATTTTGACATCAATAAGATTTCACATAAGTGTAACATAAAAGAAATCTTCATAAAATATTACAAGCATACTATTATATAATGCATACTTACTAGGAGAGTATCAGGGCTTTGGGTCACGGATCTTGCTGGAAATTTGGGATATGTTTTCTTGTATCTCAAAATAAAGACCGTTCATGGTAAAAGTGTCTAACGCTGTCCCGATCATGAGATATAGTTGTATACATTAGTTTTACCCATATACACAATATTTAAAAAATCATATATATATATACTCGCAGTGTTAACGTTTCCACCTGTATCTCATAATTGGCAAGGCGTTAGACTTTCTTACCATGCAAAGTTTTCATTTTGTGGTACAGGAAAACATTTCCTAAAGTTTCAGTAAGATCCTAAACCCAAACCCCTGATACTCTCCTTGTTAGTCTATTTTTTCATTTTATAATAATAATAGTATTATGATCCATATTGCTTGCACAACAATTATTCAAAACTAATTAAAACGCATTCATTCAAAGTGTAGTCACATTAAATACTACATGCAAACGTACAGATACAAAAATATTTATAAAAATACTGCACAAATTAACTTAATGTTTCATATATTTATTGTTCCTTATATAATAAAGTAATCTACATTTTAAATGTTATTGTTATTTATGAAATACAAACAAGTTTATCCTTCATTTGTTGATAATTTGTATGAGTATTTTTAAAAGTTTTAAAAAGTACTCTATTCACAGAATTTTAAACTATATTTATCAACTTCGCGTACAATAATCATCGCATACTTAGATAAAGTTAAGAAATACGGTGTATTGTTCTATCTGCATTACATGTATTGGTGCATTTAAATTTTTGAAAAAAAAAAAAATTAAATTAAATACTGTATTTACTAAATTAGTGCGTGTTTTTGTAAAAGAAAAGATATATAGTATTTTTCTCAATTCCTGCAAACTACGATATATTCTAAACAGAGAGAAAATAGAAGTAAAATACTCGAATGTAGTGAATAGGTGGAACTTTCAGATTCCTGAAACTTACCGCAATGCGTCTCAGCTCCTTGCGAAGTAGATCGCTCGTATTTCCTCTTGCCTAACCTCGTCCAGGTACTGTAATAGAGATACTGCTACATTTTCCATTTACGGTATATAAATTATATTTAACGTTTATTCTTATACTCAATTACTTGTTAATATTTTTCTTGTAATTTGTTTTTATATATCGTTTAAACTGCGAGAAAAGCTGGATCATTCATCTCTTTCTTTTTTTGTTAAAATAAAATTATTTAAATACTTATTTATAGTTAAAGTACAAAGTGACAAAAGTAGTCTAGGAATATTTTTTGCAGAAATATCGCGTGAATACGTAGGTACTGAAACTTTTACGAAATTCTATTTACACGCGCTTCATCGTCGTGACTGGTTTATGCAAGAAGAAATAATTTCGAAATACACTTGAAAAATCTCAAACAAAATCGAGCTTTCGATTTCCTTGAAGCTCTCGTCTTTACTCAGCGGCTCGTATAAGTTGATTTCGCACGTGCACAGCACCCTACATCTATTTGAGCATCTGACGGGCTCTGCCATCAGCGTACATTGTGCACAAGCGTTGAACACTCTGAGTGCCAGATCGCATATCCTTCCTACTTACTTCCATTTCACATCCTCTCCTCTTCGTCTCTAGCTTGCTCACTCCTACTCTAAAAGCAATAAGAGTTGCTTCATCCTGTCTAAAGCCGACTTTATTTTATTTTTTATTTTACTTTAAAAATTCAAAAACTAACTATAATAATTTCATACGCTGTAAATGTAATATACTCAATGATATAGAACTAATTTTAATTTAATTTTAAAAAAAATTTATAAAGTGCAAAGTCTTGTATTTTGTACTCTTTGTATAATAACGACGTATAAGTATTTTATAACGAAGATTTTATTACCTTTTGTCAAGATTTTAAGGTATTATTAATATTTAAGGGATTAGGCCTCGATGCTAGTTTTAAAATGATGCTTTATTTTGAAAATGCACAAGTCTTTAATAGCCAGGAGATAGTAATTTCAATATAATCAGGATTCAACATAACTTGCTTCTATGATATTTTTTAAACGCTCAAGGCTTTAATGAAGGCCTTGCATTCTTTTATACATTTTCTTTAATATTTATTCAACAAAAATTCCTAAAGTATTGATATGTGCATGGTGGCCTAACCTCTTAAATTGCATACAAAATAATGTGTACTTTACTTACATCTTGGTATTTGTGTATAATTTTAAAAGACTGCAGCTCAAAATGAATGCCAAATTAGCAGAGATCAGGGATAAATAGGACGTTGAAAAGTATTTCACATGTTTTGCATGCAATGGTATAGATTATAAAACTGTTTAAAGTTTTCTGAGAACCAAATTGCACATTTAAACACAAGCAGTAGGAAAACTATAAAGCAAGCCATTTCACAAATCAATACTTAGCGAAAATCGAAACAAAAGTAAAAGAAGTCGCAAATCGCTCGCGTTGCACCCGCTGACTGCGGAAGCCGGCCTCTCTCTCTCTCTCTCTCTCTCTCTCTCTCTCATTGTGCGCATTCCCGAAGGCCACAGATGTCTGGCCGACAAGCCACGTAGGTTTTACTTAGCCCGGCTCGCGCGACCCCGCGCTTACCTATTGCCGAACGCATTATGCCCGAGTCGGCGAGACAAGCTGCCGCTCCCACAAAGCCCTGCCAACCGCTAACCCACAAGCACCCCATTAACCAGACGTTCTCGAGTCCGGGCTCTACGGAATAGAACGGTGGAGAAAAAAATGAGGGCTGCTGATTTCGATGCCATCTAATGCTGCGAGGGTGCGAGACCGTGGCGAATGGAAATTGCGCTCAAGTAGATGAGTCAATTACTGACTGTGCCCATCATGTTGCTCTTATAATCAGCTGCATCATTAATCTCCTTTCTCCTGCAAGCTGATTCCTATCGTTTCCTTGATCGATAACTTTTCCTCTAGCATCTGTTGAACTTTTCATGACGCTGGAAAACACATGTATTTCTTGTTTCAATAAGTACACAGTTCTGACGTTTTAAGCACATATTAATAAAATATATTATTACGTTTAAACTAGCTTAGCTGTCACTGATAAAGTTATCGCAAGTATTGTGAAAAAGAATGTTACTAACGCCATTTGATGAGATTCGACAAAGATTAAACGAAATCGATGCTTTGATGTAAAATGGTATACTCTCGGAACATCGAGGAAAAGCAATATCGGCAATTCGCTTAGCAAAAGTCAAACTGAATTACCATTGGCAAGTAATATTTTTTATCATAAATAGCAATTAGCGCAGTGATTGAGTTTCCGCTGGCATTTGCATGGAAAATGGAGACTTTGAAATGACGTTATCCGCACATTCAAATTGATCAACTTTATGCATAACATATTGACGAGATAGGAAACGATGTTGACATGGTCAGCGGGGCTGAGCGCGAGGGGCCGCAGAGAGGCGCCGAAAGAATGAGCGAGAGAGGCCAACACGCCGATGACAAATATGATTCAGCGCCGCGTAACCGTTTTGCGGGCTTGCAGCGCACGAGCGGGGGGAGGCGGGAGCGGCGGTATTTGAAAAGCGAATGGCGGTTTGTTATTTACGTGTTCGTTGTTCGATTTGCGCGAATTAATTGGTGGAGAACGGGGACGTTTAATTTTCAACCGGGGCAGCAGCCATCGGCCAGCTGCGGGGACGTTTTGTTTCATTTTGAGCTATAGCGCCGCAGATGAGGCGACCGAGAGGTGCCGCACTGCGCGCGAAGACCAGCCAGACCTGCCGGATTTTCCAGCGGGATTTTCGCTCGTCGACGCTTTTAATCGTTCCGCACTTTTCGTGCCTGATAAACCCTTTTGTGCAGGGCTAAAAGAGACCATTGTTCCTGAAATCGACGTTTTTGTGTCTCTCTCTTTCTCTATCTCTCACTCTCTCTCTCTCCCTCTCCCTCTCCCGCCCGGCTCCCGCGCACCGACAAGCAAGCCGCGCGCTAGGCTGTTTTTTTATTTTCTTACTCATTTACAAAACAATAAAATCTCATCGTACACATTGTTTCACAATTGTGCGAACAATATCTGCTGACGTTTGTTTTTCCGCCGGCGTCAGTTCCGCTTTCGCTTTTGCAATTAAGACTTTTAAAAACGGCCTCGATTCGTACTCTGTAACGATTTTATTTCCCGTTATTTGGGGAAACCAACTTTAATATAGCATTAATTCGAAATCGCATATATATATATTGATCGTTTGGATTATGACCACATGTAAAGCTGTGTACGTTTGCACATAATCAGGCTTGATTTCATATAAACTAATGAAACTACGGTATTACGTGTTATTACTCGCGAATGCTCTTCATTTGCTGATCGATACAGGTTGTAATTTGAACATAGAGATCTATTATTTTGGTCAAGTGTGGTCGTAGACTGTTTCCAAAAATAATATAATCCGTAAACTGAAATTATTACAGAAAATTGGTTGGCAAGAGAAAAAACTACACGCATAAAGGGTTAATAATTTTAAATAGATATTCTTTAAAGTAGTTTTCCGGCTTTAAATCGACCGTATGTATCAAGATTTTTATAATGGTTACAAGACCCTCATACTTAAAATAACATTGCAGTATAAAATAAGAGTATTTTGTATAGTAAAAAAAAAGTTTGTTAACAAAATTGTAGCAGGCGTTGATATTGTTCACTAAAGAAAAGTCAAATAAATTTTTTAAAACTTTTTTATTTGTCAGTCAATTTTAACGTTAAAGGGCTCATTTTGTTCTTTGCACGATTTCAGCTTGGGTATCCACAAGAAAATTTTAAGTTTAAAATTTATAACTGCGGATAGAGCAACTCGTATAAACAATTGTAGTTTATCGCTAATCTCATACATAATTTCCAAAATTTTCTTGTGGAATGGTCAAAATACCCTAGCTGAAATAGTGCAAGGAACAAAATGAGCGAAATTAAACATTAAAATCGACTGAAAAATGAAAGAGTTTTAAGATGTTTATGTGACTTTTTTCTTTGAAATTTTTCTTTCATTTTTTTCCATTACACGCAATATACCTACTCTTATTTCATATTACAATGTCATATTACCTAAGAGGAATTTGTAACAATTATATAAATGTTAATAAACAGGGTCGATTTAAAGCCGGAGAAGTACCTTAACTGCTCGGATCAGTAGAGTCTTTCGTACATTGCATTGTGTTCATCGTAGCTTCTCGCGAACGAAAAGTCGAAACTTGATTAGGAGTGAATTTTCAGCGGGAGTAAAGTTGAGTTCCGCCTTGGGCGAGCACGAGCGCACGCGCTTGTACCCGTCATCGTGCAGGTCGGGAGCGGGGTAGGCGTGCGCGTGTCCACATATCCCCGGAATGGCTGTGTAATTAAAAGCTTAATGATTGTATTAGCCGCGCGGAGCGACGTGGGATTAGCTCGGGTGTGCTGGGCAGCTCGCGGCGAATCTTGGCGAGCGAGCGCGGACGTTGATCCGTATAAACGCCATAAAGCATGTACGCGCATGCAGCGAGCGTAATCGAGTCTCTCGGCTGTACCGAATGGCCCTGGCAATCTAAGCAAAGTGCATCGGATAATTCGAACACAGGCGCAGCGGCGCGGCTCACGGGCTGCAGCCAGCTGCGAGAGCCGGAGGAGGCGCTTATGCGCATTCGGCGTTAAACTGATTAGGGATGCTGATCCAAGCTGTTTAGCGACAATAATATCGCCCCGGACCGACGTCTTCGCATTCGCGCATTGTTACGACTGTCGACTCGATCCGTGCTAACGGTTAATCAAGCTCCTCGTGCCTATACTGTCCGACTGGCTTTTACATTGCAAATTCTGAGTACTTGGTAGATAAATGGAGCTCATGTTGTTGGAAGATTTAAAGCTCAAGAAAGGAAAGAAAACGCGTCGAAATTGGATAAAACCATAAATCTTGTGACCAAGATTTATGTATAGATGGCCGAAGATTAGCTCTAAAGGGCTACTGGAATAGTCAATATAGCCACGCCTGGAGTACAGCCAAATTTTAAGGTTTTAATACTGCAGTGGCTTTAGTATGCGTAATATTTTATAACATTTACATGTATGGAGTTAAATTCGCGCTTCCTTTGACAGCATAAATCTGTCGCCAAAATTACTAAAACAATGAATTATTTTAAATAATGATCAAAGAACGTCGAAAATAATCTTAACTAGGTCGTACTTTCACTAACTATTTATTTTGGCATTTAAATATTTTAAGAAAATTAGATTTTTTATTTTTACCAATAAAAAACTTATTTTATATTCTTCACGTGGGATGATGTTTTCTTTTTGATTTAATATCCAATCTAGTTTAATGCAGCCAATTTTCTTATCATACTATAAAATAGAAAATATAGTGAGAGATAAATAAAAATTGATTGAAGTTTATGTAAGAGAGGGGAACGTTTAATATTATTAAAAAAACTTATACATATTAATATTTTTAATATATTACGTATATAATTTATTTTCTATTTATGAAATTAAGCAACACTAACTTTTACTAATATAAAATCTATAATAAAATATTTGTTTATATAATGTAGTAAAATATTATTTCCAACTTTGTTATTATGAAAATAATCATTGTTTTGAATAAACCTGATTACAGTTTGTAAACTGACTTTTAAATGATTTTATTTTATATTATTCGGGTATAATGTGAAAGAAAACGACAAACGATATCAGACGTTATCCGTAGGACAACACGGTAGCTAT
Organism: Gastracanthus pulcherrimus; assembly: GCA_949152435.1. Classification (NCBI taxonomy): domain Eukaryota; kingdom Metazoa; phylum Arthropoda; class Insecta; order Hymenoptera; family Pteromalidae; genus Gastracanthus; species Gastracanthus pulcherrimus. Next base: position 45,838,506 of record OX424574.1, read on the forward strand.
ATAAACTAGCAAATTGGAACTACACTCTCCAAGTCATAGATTTGACTAAAACTCCGAGGACTAAGTCTTTGGGTAAAGAAATAGAACCCGTGTTTCAGACTTTGTGCAAATAGGTCCTAGTTTACGACGTATGACCTGCTATGTTGATCATTCATGCTAAATTTGAAAAACGAGATTGTATTAATAATAATTATAATGCCGGATATAATATATTTAACACAAGTTTAGGCAGCTTAAAGGACTCGGCTTTTAAACATCATTTAGCATGATGAATTTTCAACGTAATGAGAATACAGCTTGGAAATTAATGTTCGAAACGCGCGTCTAATTCTTGTTTGCCCAAACAATGATTTCCTTCATCGAAGCTCGAGCCGCAGATTATCCGCGAGTGGGGGGTCAGAGTCGCACGGCACAGCTCGCGGAAGTAAGACGTCCCAACAATCGCTGAAAGAAAAGTTCGTGATTAAAAGCAGGCTGGGTCTCGTGGCGCGTCGTCGCAGTCCCTTTTTGCGCCGACCGGCTCGGCGGGCCACGCCCAATGAAAAGATAAAAGTTAACGAATTTCCCGTGGCCCGCGTCTCACGTCCGCGAACAAATGAATTTATGAGCGAAACTCGGGACTCGCGAAACTTTCATGATTGTTTACGGCGTCAAAGGCCTCCTCGCGCTCGCGCGCTTTAGCCACGAGTATAACGCTATAGAGCGGGTAAATAAGCAGACAGCCCGTGAAATGTGGCCCCGGCGTCGAGGCTTCGAGCCCAGCTTATCGTTTTCCCGCCTCTGGTGCGCCCTCGGCCGCCGTTTTCCGTCCTTTTATTTTGCCCTCTTTTCTTCTCAACGCTTGCCGCGCCACCCGCCTCCTTTTTCCTCGGCGCTGTATAGCTGGATCGTGGCCCGGAGTTTGGCGCACCTCGCCCGCCACGAAAAAGCACAGCAGCAGTAGCAGCAGCAGCCGAGGCGCCGGAGAGGAAGGAGAAATCCCGGCTACAATATTTAGCCCCTAAATTCAAATTCATCCCGGGCAAAATGTATATAAAGTCGTGTACGGGCTACAACGAATTATCACCCCAGCTGCGCAACCTTTCCTCTGCTTTTGACTCCTTGGAGATTGTCATTTTTGGCCTCGGACCCGACCCTGCTTTACTGGGGCTTAGCTTTTTTCATATTTTCCCCTCGGCTTCCTTACATTGCTTACTTATTGCGCCTTATTGTCTCTCCTTATTGAAATGTACATATTTCTTAATTAATGCTTCTATAATGGATCTTTGTATTTTATATACAAAACTTCTTTGTTTGTCATATTTAAAAGATGAACAAAGAAATTACTTCCGAGTATATATATTATTCCAGTTTATAATATTACTCCTCGGGCGTCTACATGGGTTCAATTTTGACGCCAGCTTTATTTCTTATAAATAAAAGCAAATTAAGCAAGAATGTGTATCTAGGAATTTTCAACGGCCTACATTTCGAAGTTGAAATCAAAATTAAGAAGAAACTTAAGAACCATAGTTTGTTTAACAAATTTATTTTACAATTTTTATCTTGGATTTAAATTTATACGTACGATTTCTCAATTTCTTTCGCACAAGAACTGTGATAGTTTTTTTACACTACTATCATTGCGATTACGCTAATTGAAAAAAATTGTGTCTACAGATTCGAAAATTTTGATTTTATTTTGATTCATAAGAAATAACTCTCGAGTCAACATTGATACCCCGTCCAAAGGTTACATATTTTCATTAAATTAAATAAAATATAATTAAAATGTATGTGGATTTCATTGTACTTTATAATAAATCAAAATTGAATAACCAGGTTACAAATATTAAATACAACGTACACATTCATCGATTAATATGCAATAATAATAATCGGTTTAAATATGATTGGAGAATAAATTATGCACTAAAATTAATTAAAATTATATTCCGTACCGTATAATACAATATTAAATTTAGTTAGTTTATATAGCACGAAGTTTCAACTAACCTGGTAATACTCTACTTTCTTGTTATAATACATAATATAAGTTATATATACTTGTGAGTTTGCATGTCCCGGCGCTGATGCCATGCATTTCTTACAGCCGCAACCTCGGCGAGATCCTCGATCGGGTTTACACACGTACATTCGCGGATTGTATATATATATATGTGTGTGTGTGTGTGTGTGTGTATGTATGTATGTATATATCCGCGGCCGAGCGAGCTTGGCTCAGGCGGAGCTCGGTTCCTCGCGTCGAAGCGTGATCGCGAGCAATGAATATTGATAAGCATCGCTTGTCAGCCACTTGACTGATTAATTATTTATCCTCGACTTTATAGGGCTGCATCGTAACTTGGCCCATCGATTACCCGCTGTAACCGCCCCCTCTCGTGCGCGTCTGGTATAAGTCACGGGGGCTCCTTTCGTCATCTTTTTCTGCTATTTTTGCCTCCACTTTCAGTTCTACTTGCACTTCTTCTTCTGCTGCTGCCGCTGCAGGCCTGTCTTCGTGTACTCGGAATACCGAATGGGCCTTTGAAAGATTGATTTGGCAAATGGCACTTTTGGATACGCGCACGGATGCGGGGGAAGCGTATATACAACCGCGATACGTCCCGTAAGTCGCTTTATCTTAAGGCTTCGAAGCAAGATTTACGGCTTCGCGCGCATTAAAGATTTCCAATATCATCGGAAGATGTTGTTTGTGGACGGGGAACACTCGTACAATTTCAAAATAAATTTTCTATATCCATTTATGGATGTAAATTTATACGGCCTCTGCTTCGTGCACGTGTCTTTTTCCACTTCCCTCCAATAATAATTAAACTTTTATATGCTGGCTTTTTAAGGGAAAGATGTATGTTCCAATAATATGCATAGAAAAACGGAATTATGATCTGTTTCCAAAAAAATTAAAATTCTTTCGTAGAAACAAATAAACAAACGAACCGACGCAGAAGTATAAAAACACAAACTTTTACTATAGGTGTAATCGGGTAAAAAGTCATAAGCTCAGAACATATTAACAAGAAGAGTACGTATCATACATCCATTAAACGACTTTTGATGAGGTTTGGGAAAATATTTTCTAACAACAAGGCTCTATGAGATGAAACTACGACTGCTACACTGAGAAAACTATATCGTAACTCACGCAACATTATATCGTAAAAATGTACGTATCGATATCATAATTATTCAGCGTCAGATGCGATATGATATTATAAAATTAGCAATTTTAAATCTTAATTTCTACATTAAAAATACAATTTTACATAGTTTAATTTCTCTTAATCGGCGAAATATTATGTGCAGATCCCATGCTCATAATTTTACAACATTGGATCGAAATGAATTTGATCTACGATATGAATAGAAAAATTTACGATATCATAATTTTACGATATGAAATTTACGATATGGATTTCTCAGTGTAGGCTCTATTTTTACGTACGAGAAGACATCTTCCAAAACCTTGACAAAATTTGTCTTCTGGAGGTACTCTCCTTGTAAGCAATTACCTTGAAGCTATATCTGAATCTTCGAACTGCTAAAGTTGGATTAGTGAAATTTCACTGCATGCTGTTAATTTACTCATTCCCAGTTATAATTATGAAAAAGTAGCAAACTTATAACTCGAAATGAATGAATACTCGACAAATTGCAAAGGAATATGTCCGTTTTAACTTTTAACAGAAAATACATAATGATGATATGATTGAAATTGCAGTACTTGTTTTGATTGCACTAGAAGTATATCGATATTATATAATCAACTATATGGCTTCCTTGTAAAGAAACCTTTGTAATAATAAAAACAGTTTTTGCTAATAATGTTTTACAAACATGTCTTGAGGCTTAAGGAATTAGCTTATCGAAACTTTTTGGTTGGAAAATTTAGGTAATTCATTGTTCTCTTAAATGCATTTACAGTGAATTGATGAAAAGTAAACCCCATAAATTGAAGAACGGCTAAAAAACAAAAGCGCATAGTTAAACAAAAGAATATTCTTGTCCTCCCATCCTCTAGAAAAAACAAAGAAAATAAGCTTTGACAAATTAATTCTGACTGTGCATATCCTATCCAGGGATATGATGATCAACATCCACATACACACACACTCTCTCTTTCTATCTCTGTCACACACACACACACACACACACACACACACATACACATACACATACACACACATATACACACGCTCGCGCACACTCATGCGTACACGCACACGCGCGCACACACACACACACACAGACACGCACACACACACATACATACACATTCGCTCACTCACACACATACGTACACGCACACGCGCGCACACACACACACATCCATACAGATAATTTCTAATAATAGTGCAAATTAAGCGAATTTCATGAACCACATTTTCCATCTTGCATATGTGTAATATAATTTTGCATCTTATTTTTGGAAATGTTTGATATGTTTAAATAGTTAAAGCTAAAAAAATAAAAATGAATTTAAAATTGCGTAATTGCAAAAATAATTCTACTATTAATTGCATTTATTTAGTTGTGACACAGAACTCCTCCCAAATTTTACTGTCTCAGTATTAGGTACTTTTCTTCATACTAAAATAAAAAAATTGCTTATAATACCTAAATGAGTTCGTACAAATATAGGCAATAAAAGTATTTTTACTAGGTAATTATTTTTACTCAGGAAAGGAGAATTTCCAAATAATCAATAACGTGTCACACTTAGGTCGTAAATATTAATGATCATGAATAATAGGTCTAACGTCGGTTGCCATTCTCATAATGATCTCGTCTTCGTCTTGTTTTGTTTAAAGATTTAAATATTTAATTTAAAGTATTCTTGCGATTTAAAAATTTAAATATATATGATTTTAAATAATATAAAGAATTGGATTCCGTATATTTATGTACGTAATTGACATCATTTCGCGATAAATTTTAACGGATCTAAATATATATCTACAAAATATTTCATGAATTCAAAATATTTCTTGGTGGCAGTAAAAATCGAAATCGAGTAATTTCTGAGTCGTTAAATATTCCTGGAGAGCACAACTATTCGTAGTTAAATATTTCAAGTGCGCTTTACACCGGCCTCCTCACTTACGCATGGTTCTGCAATATGCATTTCTCGAGTGTCACGAGTTCGCTTCCTCCAAGTAATGATCAATTATGTAGCTGCATAATTATTTCATAAGAAGCGTCTGATATAGAAGTTATAGTCCAGTAAAAATAAGAAAAAGAAATACTGAATAACATACTCAAAATCCAATAAAATCCGGTCACCGCTACATTCTTTATTATTGCAAAATAGGTTAGAAATATTAAACAAATTGAATTTTCTCATGAACGGCTGATTATTTTTCAAAGACAATATAAATATATGCTAAGGGATTTTTGGGGTCGCTAATTTAAATAATGTAGACTAAATTTTTAAATTCAATATGACGGATCCAAATGTCAGATAAGAACTAGAGAAACTGATTTAATTTGCACAAATACTTCCATATACAGGTTTATTAGGTTGCTGATTTAAAATTTGACGATAAAAAATAAATAATTTAAAATGACGGATCCAAATGTCAGATAAGAACTAGAAAAACTATTTTAATTTGTATAAATACTTCCATAATAAAGGTTTTTAAGACGCTGATTTCATATATGAAGAGAAAAGAGCAACATTCAGATTGGCAGATTGGATTTAGAATGGCTGATAAAAACTATAAAAGCGGTTTTAGCACACAAATACTCTCATATAAACGTTTATTAGGGTGTTGATTTCGAATATGAAGATAACACATGAATGACGGATTTAAGTACATTACCGTTTGGATTTGGGTGACAATTTATTTATGAAGTATTTTACGATTTTAATCTGAAATCAGTACGTATCAACGTAAACACAATGACTATAACAATAACAAAATAAAAAAAAATGATCTTGTATAGTATTATTATCTAAACGTTACTAATACTGCTTGTATTTTCTTATGATATCTAACATTAGCCAGGTAAATATTGATTGCTTGTTTTCAGATCGAACCACCTGGCCGGCTATTTATATTATTGTTCTCCGTAAAATTTAATTTTATACCTGAATGCAATCAACCGCCTTTACAAACACAAACACATTTTGAATTTCTTATCGTCAAATCTTAAACCAGATACCTGAAAAATCTTTATATTGAAAAAGTTGTGCAAATTAATACAGTTTTTCTAGATTTTATCCGCTGTTTTGGATCCGCCATTTTGAATTTCGAAATTTAGTCTATATTTATTAAAATCAGCGATCTCTTAGACTATAATATTGTCTTTAAAAAAATTCAGCCGATCATGAGAAAATTCAATTTGTTTATAATTTCTAACCTACTTGCAATAATAAATAATGTTGCGGTAATTGAATATTACTGTATACTGTAAGTTTTGTTGCAATTTGTTATCGGTCAAATCCTGTTTTTGCTGGACTATTACGTAATATTTAACGCTTCGCAAGAAGAGTTAGCGTCACTTACTCGGGGAGAGTGTCGGGACCGCGTATACTGTCGAAAAGTTGCATAGTTTCTATAAGGTCTTATATACTCCGGAATTCGCTCGGTACAATCTGATATTTACGAGCGATCGCGTGTCGATGGATTTCACTTCTATTTCCCCTTCTGTCTCTCTCTCTCTCTCTCTCTTTTGCCGGGTCGCGCCATCTCTATCGTCCCGTGTATAACTCGCGTTTTTTGCACGATTGAGATTTCGTTTCGACATATCTCGTAAGTGCATCTGGCCATTCACCAGGCGGATAAATCGCTGTTGTTCCGGATTACGAAAATCCATCGGGAAATATGTGATTTAAGACGCTACGGCGCACCATTTGATTCACTGAATTTTGCACTTTTTTCTTTCGCCTTATGCTATTCAATCAAGATAGCGCATGATTTAAGTAGCTTTGTTGCGCTCGTCTATACGATGTTGGTGAAACATTTATTTTTCATTTTGATCCACTGTTGTAGTTACTCTTTCTTTTGGAAGTGTATAGATGCTCTGAGTTAGCATTATTTGATTATGAACTTAGAAATTTCTATTATCATACAACTAATGCCTCTTATAAAGTTCATACGAAAATGTAGATCCTACGATTAACATTATAATTATGAATTTACATAATTTGCATACTGAAAGGAGAATATCTACGGGATTTTGAATTTCTAATCCCGTAACGAAACTATGTCTTAAGACTAAGAATACAGTGTGTTTAAATTATTATTAAAAACGTTGTTTATCAATTTAAAGGTATTTTCTTAATACGTGCATGTAATAGGCCCTTTTCCATGCATCTAAAGCGAATTGAGGCAAGTTGAGCATTTCGAGCGTTTGCTGCCGCGGGTGGTAATGATCATTACCTCCCGGTCCTAAATAAAATTTTAAAAATTTGTAAAAAATTAAAAAAATTTTGCAAAGTTGGAAAACTTGGAAAATTTTAAAAATTTTGCAAAGTTGGAAAACTTGGAAAATTTTGCAAAGTTGGAAAATTTGGAAATTTATGAAAAATTTTGGAAAATTTTGGAAAATTGTTATTTTGAAGATGAAATTGTAATCTAATTCCGTAAGTAAATGGCGCACGACTCAAAATGTGCAACTCCCCATTCGCCCTATATGCTTAGAAAAGGGCCTTACATGCACTTGTCAAAAGAAGTACGGTGTGTAACAAGGGGGAGGGCAATTTCTACCTACTCTTATCCCCCTAGTTGCACAATATACTATTATACCTCTGTTTTTAAGAACATTTTGAAACTCTTTAATTACATCAATAGTACATTGTGCAGCAAGTGGAGAAAATGAGCTATTTCTATCAATGGTGAGGTGTGGAGCACAAGTCGGATTTGAGAGCGCCAAAGACGCCCGAGGCAGAGACGAGTGGTCAAAACACCGCACCCGAGTCTGAAATAGCTTTTCTTCCCATGTTATGTGGATCGGGTGGAAAATTGTGCATTTTGAGTCGTGCACAACGCAATTAGAAATGTAAAATAAAAATGAAATATATACAATTAAAATATACAGTATCATATATGATACAATTGAATCTCATTTGCATTTACTATTTATTTAAATACATAAATTTAATATCCATTTCTCACCCGAAAAGAGTGAATACTAAACTTACCGTTTTACCCTTGCTTCTCAGAAATATAAAATTCAGTAAAATTAAATCTTAAATATGCCTGGAATCCCCTAAACATGTGATGTGGTATCATCCAAATGTTTAGAGGGTCCTGAACATATCTAAAACCTGTTTTACACAAATCAGGCTATATTAATGTTTAGGCCCCCCTAAACTTGGGGTAACATCTGGATTACACCCTATCATTAGTGAAAGCTAGAAATACTAAAACTGGTTATATTAAAATTTCCAATCTAGCTGGAGCGCGTTTGCATCATATCGTAAAACGGCTATATTTAGTTCCACTTCGTAAGTATAACAAAACGCTTAATCCTAACAAATCTTTCAAAAAATTTGGGCAGGAGGCCAGGAGGCCGTTTTATCTCTTCTGTGTTTGAAGTAACCTCACACGTAGGCAAAAAAAAATTTTAGCACAGGCTGAACACTTAACCCATTAATGTGAATCGTGCATAAGTAGTAGTAACGTCATAAAATCTATTTTGTTCGATTGCTCACCTAATTTTTTACTTTATAAGCTGAAAAAGCACTTAAATAATTGATCATATGTTACTAAGTATACATGAAACATAAAAATATTAATATTTTAATTCAGCGTTTAAGAAAATGAAGTAGAAACCATGATTTACTAACACCAACGCAGGTCACAACGATACGGTTTCGGCCGTTATTCACGTTAAAGGGTTAAAAAGTAACATTATGATAAAGGTATTATAAAAAGTTTATAAAAATTATTATAAAAAGTAACAACTGACGTGCCCAAGGGCGTACCTCCATAAGTCTTTCCATGGAGTGCCTTGACATACCTAACTGTTTCTACTTATTCTCTATTATACTATAAAGTCCGTAACCAGTGGGTACGTATATTATTTTAGCATAGCGCCCCTAAATAAATAAAGTCTAATTACGTTTTTCGAAGAAGAAATTTTATTTTTATATCATATTTTGTTTTCATTGCATTTTACTATCATTTGTGTCTACTGTTATAGCGCACATTCTCTTTTACGGAGTTGATAGTTTTCAACTCTAGATTACAAATGGAAAACTTTTGTTTAATTTTATTAGTGTTATATCAAATAATAAAATATAAAATCTTAAATGAAATACTTTTCATATCAAATAGATAGCGTAAAAAAAGAATAAATTCGAAACTTCAAAACTCAATATCACATTCAGATATACCGTAACAAACCGATGGTTCCGATCTAATATCCTCCCGAAAACGGGCTCGCGAGCCCGATACGCGTATTTACGTGGCCGCACATAATGATCGCGCGAGCTGCGCGCCCGCGCTCGTTGAACAAATGGCGAATAATCAACGATCTGCTTAATGATTTGGACAAAGAGCTTATCTTTTCGCCACTAGCACTGTACGCGGACGCGAGTTCGGCGCATCGTCATAATGAAACAAAACAAACATTAATCGCTGGAGTTTATCAATTCGCACGTTGTATAGCCTTGTATACAGAGCTGGGCGAGCTGTATAATAGTTGCAGCGCAAAACCGCGTGAAATCGCACTCGACATTGACCATTTAATTTATCGTTTCTATCCTCTCTCTCTCTCTCTCTCTCTCTCTCTTCCTCTCTTTCTCTGCACTCTGCAGCTGTTACTCAATTTCTGCGGGGCTTCTGTTTAATGTAGTTCCTCTCCTCTCTTCCTCTTGCTTTCTCCCTCTCTCTCCTTTATTGGCCCTTTTCTAGCGGTCCTTTGTACACCTCTATATATATATCATGGACTCTTAATTGAACGCTAATGTTTAATTCCGCTTTGACATTTACATTGTCGAGCATAATGCCTCGCATTTGACTTCCACTCGTTCTCTTGTCACAATGTAACGCGCAGAAATTGCAAATGAGTGGAATAAAGCCGTAAGGTCTTTAGATAGAGTCCGCGTTTGCACACCCATGACCATATTTAATTAAACGTACTAAATGTAGCCCCACTTGAAAAAATGTTCTAGCCTAGGTTCACGATCCTTTATACATTATATTAGCCATAATTATTATATTATAAATTAACATTTATTATTTGAAAATGTAAAATATACAATGTTAAAATATGGGAATATTTCGGTGGGATACTCATATTTAGCTAACATTATATTTTTATAGATTGTTATATTTTCAAAACTAATAAAGATAGTGTGGTCTAAAATGTTCATAATATCATTTCGTTGTTACGGTAGCCTTTGAAATTATAACAAAGTGGATTCGTTTAGTGAACTCTTAATAAGATACAATTTTTGCAAATAATATCATTTAATTTGAATTTTTCTTTAAAAGTAATATGCGATTCGAATTTTTGTACGTATGACGAAATAATGATTGAGATAAAACAAAAATTAATTTAAAATACCTTAAGATTTTTGTTAAAATACCTTAAAACTGAAACATTGAAGCTAAATTTCTCGATTCTGGATACGTAAGCGGGGTCCAAATTTCAACTACGTATAAAACCCATCTATATTAACATATAATAAAAGTTTAAAGAGGTTTTATAGAAATTTAATTATCCGATGACCATCCTTAAGTGCCGATGGCAAAGAATGTTTATCATGGGAGCCGTTTAGTACATTACTTCGGGTATAACTTAAATAAATTAGATTTTTGTTAAAATACCTTAAGGAGGCAGGCCTGGGTTAAACCCAACAAAAAGAGGTTTGTTTCACCAGTCCAGAAAACTTTTTACGTTTAAAAGCAATCATTCTGAAAAGTTTTATGCTAGTAATACATAATAATATCTTACATTTTACCGGTGTAAAATCTCAAAATCTTGATCTTACGCATCACAGTAAATCACTATTTTTAGTATCATATTTATTAAAGTAAGTTGGTTCCTCACATGATTCTAGGTGACAGGATGAACGAAAAATTGTTTTTCGACGGTTATTCAACTCTTTTTGATATGTATTACAAAATAAGCGGAGCACTTGTTCTTTCAAAATTGTTTTATTATTCTTCTTCAAAGATCCAATCAATTTATTAAAAATATTACAAAATTTTTAAAAAGAAAATCGATTGTCCGTCGGAAAAGGAATTTTTGATCATCATGTCACCTAGAATCGTGTAAGGAACAAAGTTACTTTAATAAATATGGCATTAAAAATAGTGATTTACTGTGATGTGTAAGATCAAGATTTTGAGATTTTACACCGGTAAAATGTAAGATATTATGTATTGATAGCATATATTTTTTAAGAATGATTTCTTTTAAACATAATAAGTTTTCTGGACTCGTAAAAAAAAAAATTCTTTTGGGTTTAACCCAGGCCTGCCCCCTTAAACGAAAGTTTTAGAACTCACAAAAATATATCTTTTTTGTATTATAATTTTTTTGTTAGTACGTAGTAATAATTTAAATCTAATCAGGATTAAACATAACATGCTTTTACGAGATCTTTTCGGCACTCTAGGAGTTAACTTTCCAAATAAACATATTTTTATACACGGTACCACGAGTGAGACCGATGATGTATGTGTTATTGCATTATTGCTTCAATACTGTTTTTATTAAAAAATATGCCCACTATGGATGAAGTTTATTAACTGTTTGATTTTAAGGGGAAATCGATAGTTTTTAATGTGGAAAATATGTTCCAAAAGTTCCAATTGTAACTTGCGCTCTAAAAGTGTCTATAGTCTAGTTTATACGTGCGCGCTCGTATGCGCGCCGAACAGGTCGGTAACTTTAAACGCGTTTTTCTCAAAACGTCATTATTCAGAATGGTGGGATAGATAACTTAAAAAATATGCGGTTAATCGTGGTCAAACGACGCATACATATATTTTATCACATTCTTCACCGACTGAACCTATAAAACGAACAAGTTTTTTGAGTATTATAACTTTTATGACACAATTAAAGCGATTTCTTTTTCGTAAACATTTAACTCTTTTTCAAAGTTCCATCATTTGACTAAGTTTATACTTTTTCTTTGTAGAGATAGGTTCAGTCGCTGCGTATTATCATAAAATAACAAAATATTTTTGGTTTTTCTATTTTAGACATTAGTATGCTAGGTGTCTCACCATTTCACACCTCCGATGCCGAAGCCGTTGCAAACTTCTCCAATATATCTATAAATATGCTTTCAAAAAACCTCAAAAAATTTTCTTTTTATGTTTTCAAATATGTATCTAATACACATAAAAAGTTTTAGTGCTCTTTAATATATTGTTTTTGTATTAAAAATCATGGTGCATTGCCTTCATTAAGCGTTTACATAGAGTGCTTACACAGAGTTCCTGAGTTCCTTAAACCTGGAGCCCCATATTTTGCCCGATCTTATTCGCACAATTTACTAACTTTGATATAAGAACCATGGATCCGGTCAAAAATACTTAGCGTACAAAAATTAAGTTCTTTTTTTTACCGAGTAGAGCGCATTGTATACATCCGGTGCTGTTAATGTTCATAATAAACGACTTGAAGCGCACGAGTCGCAGTCGAAGTGCGTGCTGTTTCTTAACGACACCAGGCTAAATAAAGGACTACGAGCCCCGCGCCACCGCACTTACTCGGCTGCTAGCCGCGCTGCAAATCCTCCGGCGTAACCATCTATAAGCTCTACATGGAAAATATATGTGTAAAAGAGGGACAGAACGAGCGAGAGCTCGGAGAGGAAAAGCGCAGAGGGTAAAGCACATTACGAGCGGCGACGCCATCCGGCCAAGTCGTTACATACGTTCTCCCCCCCCCCCCCTCCCTCCTACTCCATGCGATGCCGGCCACGCCTGTCTCCTACGTCCGGATCGTTTTTCCATTCGCCTAATTTATCTCTCTACCTCTCGCGGAATCTACTTTTTTTCGAATCACCGAGGCAGCAGACGCTGCTACCCACTCTTCTATCCCTATAACTTCGCTTTTTTCGCGATCGCCTGTTGTGCTTTTATTTCGTCAGAGGAAGGAAGATATACAAGCACTTCTTTTTATGGGACTTCGATAGAATTATTTGCCAAAGTCGAACTTTTTTCAGCTTAAGGATTTGATTTATCATAGGAACGCTGCTTTACTTTCAAATGACTCGAGGATATTCAAGTTTCGAAGAGGTTATGACCCGTGCCAATCAGTTAAGAGCAGCCTGTGCCATGGTACAAAATTGATTTTCAAAAACGATAATCTATCGATTTAAAATACATTTATACTGCATTAGAAATTTATTCGCAAACAAGTAATTCAATTAGACAGTTAAGTTAGTTGATGATGACGAAGTAAACGCTTTTCTGATAAAAGCAAAGTATCCCTTTCCGTAAAATAAAAGTAAGTAAATGTTCGCTAAATACGAGTAGTCCACGATGAGATGCAGGAAGATTTTCCTTCTGTTTGTTTGATAAGAAGATTTTCATTAAAAATTGACCCTTTTTATAAAAGTACAAACTCGCGAAATAAGTAATGAGCGATGCAAATAATCACTTCGTTAAAAATTCTAGACTTCTTATTTAGAACCGGTAAAACTTACTTATATATTCGTTAAGAAAGTTTAATTAATTCTAAAGCTTACCTCCGAAGAGCCGCGCTACATAAACTTATCAATAAAAATGCTTTATTCCTTGCGCCATCAGATATTATTCAGTCCGTACTCCTCGGGACTTAAAACTTTGTGATCCTCGCTGCTACCGCCAACTCCTCCATATTCATGCGCGCCGCCAAAATATGCTCTTGTTTCCCTTTTGAAAAAATCCCAACGATACTTCTGCTACTGCCGCCCCCTTCACCGCCCCCCCTCTCTCTCTCTCTCTCTCTCTCTCTCTCTCTCTCTCTCTCTCTCTCTCTCTCTCTCTATCTTTTTCTCTCTCTCTTTTTCTCTCTCTCGTAATCGAAAGGCGAGCGCTGCATTTTTTGCAAACCTCGTAAAAATGTAACAACGCATTTGCAAATACGCTGCCTTTTGACGCGAGACTCGCTCTATCCACAACATTTTTTATACTCTTACTCTTCAATTTTGTTTCTTTTTTTATTCATACTTGTTCCTGCCATCTTAACTATGCCTTCTTCCTTGTATGTGTTCCTCTTACATGGATTTGAATATTTAGTTTTTTTTTTAATTCAAATTGTTTTTTAGAACTAAAATTAGTATACTTTCAAAATACGAGTATCACATGCATCAACCACTTTAGTGTAAGTGTAAAGTTTTTTTTGTTATTTTTTGAGATCCATCACAAAATAAATTTGTTTACAATACAAAATAAGCTTTACAATATTTAGCAAAGTTTTATTAACAATATATTAATAAATATAGCCTAAAACATTTTGAAGTTCCAAGAAAACTTCATTTTCATTAGTTTAAAATAGAATTTTATGATAAGTGATGATTAGAAGTAAGTATAAGGTAGGAGATAGTCGCCCAGTATGGGACAATTCATCATTTTTGGTAATTTAGTTTTCAATAAAGTTTGAATAAATTTGAACAAGTGCCTTTTATTTAAGAAAAATTACAAATAACAAACAAAATAAATGAATTTGTGAATTACAAGTGCACTTACAAGGAGGGTGTCACACCTCCGGGTCACGGATTTAGATAAAAATTTGGGAGGTATTTCCTGATACCTAAAATTGAAGCCTAGCACCCGTGGTTTCGTCCCATAGGCCCTTGGAGGCAAGATATGACCGTTTGTGTTCAAAATACACGTTATTTCAGTACAAAGTGGTATCTATACTTCGTATCATAACTCTGCAAGTTATTTTGCAAGATATTTGATGTAATAAGATAAAAAACTTGACTAAAAGAACTTTGATTTAAGCTTTGTTCGATATAAAAATATTATTCCGTTTCAAAGCTATGAACAATCAAAAATGATGACGAATTCATGAAAATTTGAGGATTTTCAGCTTTTTAAATTGAGTAGTTTTCCATGCATTTTTGTCATCATTTTTGATTGTTCATAACTTTGCAACAGAATAATATTTTTTGAAAAATTTTTTGGACTATTTTAGGGGCCTATTGTTATACTTATCTGTATGTAGTATATGAAAAGTGATAAAATGATTTTTTGTATTTTTGACGATTTTTCGGGTAAACGGCATCCTTAAGCATTAACCGGTTTCAAGAGCAATTGAAAATGAATATAAGATATCTTAAAGTTCGTAGTTTGAATATATTCCTCTCAGTCAGTCTGCCAGAATTTCATGGATATAATATTTTGTAATCGTTCGACATGTAACAGCATGCAATAGTGCAAGCAAATGGAAAACACGTTCGCATTGCGGTGCTAAACGTAATTCACACACAAGTATGATCCGAGGGAAATCGGAACAAACCGCAAGTGTAAAAGTCGAGGTTACATTGTACCGAACGAATCGATGAATAATGGATCTTTGCCTCTCGGTGATTCCGCTTCTTTAGTGTCGCGCGCCCGCGTGAAAATCGAATGAACGGTGCGGCTGCGGTGCGAGTCAAGCTCTCAAAAGAACATGCCGAGTACATGGGCAAGTGCATCCACGAGACTGTCCCTTCTCTCCCGGCGACCGCATCCGTTGTCAGCGGCAGCTGCTTCTATATATAGCATTGTGTCCAATTTCAGCCGGTCTTCCCTATCTGTCGATATGCGAAATGGAGAGACTCTCGCGCATGCACGATAGACGGAGAAGCAGATATAAAAGGGTAGGGGAGTAAAGGATATTGAAGCCGAAGTATGGGGAGAGAGGCTGTCCGAAGCTTCGAAATTCGAGGCGCTTTGCGCCGTGCGAGGGAGTATATAGGAAACTTGGTAGTCACTCGGAACGTGAAACAATGCGGTTACACTCGGAAGAGCCGCATTGTTACGAGGCATTGTCCGTGCTAAATTACCTTGTATTCAAAGACGTTCTCTTGCTCTCGTTCTCTCTCTCTGTCTCGTGCGCGCGCGATAGTGTCCCTTTCTGTACCGTGCTGCGGAATCTCGCCGCTCGCATTCCCCTCGTCCTTTTGCGCCTCGTCTACACTTTTCTTCCTGCGACCTTTAACCGAGCCTTCAACTCTTTCGTGTACTTACTCTACTAACTTATGATTCTTGTCTCTCTTCGCTGGCTCTTCTCTTTTCTACTCTGCTTGACTTTTAACTTTCTACTGCATATAATTAACTGAGCGTATAATCCGTCAGTGTGGACTGAAAGTTTTTACCTAACTTTTTCTTCAATGCAATACTGGAAAAACCATGTCTAGTACTTTTATTTTTTTTGCAAAAATCTTTTTCTAGAGCTAGACTTTACACTCGGTCGTGTGTCGGCTGCCCATGTCAAATCTTACTTCTTCGTTGGAATTCCGGTCGCTATTGGTTGAAAAACCCAATTTCTTTTATTACATATGTATATTTAATCTATAAACTTTTGAAAACATTTTAAGCTACATAAGATGTAAAACTTCTACAAACTGACGAATTACCAGCAGTTTAAAAAATATTATTTATATTTAGTTGCCGGCAAGATTTAAGTTTTAAAGGCGATTTCCTCGAAATGCATTTTGTCAGCTTCAAATGGATAGACGCGCATTCCCTTTTCATGAATCTTACCCAAAGTTTTAAGAAATACTCTTCAAAGTATAGTTAAGAAAAGTTAGAATTCTGTTTTTTAGTCAACTAATTCTCTACGTATACAATATTTGCTAGTAGTTAGTAGTCAGTGATAAACCATGGTATTTTCGGTGAATTAAACCGTTTAACTTTCCATAGTTATATTATCCCTCCATATGCAATAAGTGTTGTACCTTTTCTAAATAAAACTAATTATATGTACTTAATAATAGCCCAAAACTGCATTAAAAAAAAAATTGTTCCATAAAATCGTAACGTCACAAATGTAAATATTGTAAATTAAGAAATATTTAGTTAAACCCCAATTTCCTATTTTAATTTCTTTACCAATTTTAATGTTTCGGGACTTATTTTTTTCCTTAAACATTTCTCTACAAAGTTAACGAAAGAAAATTTTAAAATAATATATCTGATTAGAGAAAGCCAATTGCGGTTTACTTATAAATAATTAGCTTTCTCTTATTACAGATATATTATTTTTAAATTTTCTTTCATTAGCTTTGTAGAGAAATGTTTAAGGAAAAAATAAGCCTCGAAACATTAAAATTGGTAAAGAAATAAAAAAAGGAAATTGGGGTTTAACTAAATATTTTTTAAATTGACATTATTTACACATGTCACATCACGATCTTTTTGGAACAATTTTTTTTCATGTAATTTTGGGATACTATTAAATACATATCATTAGTTTTATCATAGGACCTATATAAACTCTCATACGATTTTTTGTTTTATGCCCTATATCTAGGAAAGATCCTCCTTATGGAGAGAATAGACCTCTTTAGAATGCTCAATTATACGTTTAAAAACTGCCTTCTCGTGAAATTTTTAATCTTCTTTTGTTAGAAGAGTAATTGTCAGCAGCTCCCTCTTGTAAAAAATCTCTACCCCTGGTAAAAAATAAGCCAATTCGGCTGGTTAACGCATTAATTTATAGCTAAATTTTTTACTTAAAAATAAGGTAATTTCTAGCTTATTTCTCACTAATTTCAAGTTAAGAAGCAGTTAAGATAATTAAATTGTCATGGCAACAAAACAAACCTATAGGTTAGGGCTGTTTTCGATAAATACTTATACTATAAGCATTAATGAATTATTCTTAGTTATTCTTTAACACAAATCAAATAATTATAATTCAATTTTAATATTGAAGAAGTTATACTAGTCGCCTGTTCGGGCAAGAAATTTCTTATGCATTGTTAGTAGCGAGAATTTATCAATAATAAAGGAATACAAAGAAATATGCTTTGTGTAAAATACTTTTATGCTAATAGGTAATTATATATTTCTTATTGATTTACGCAATTCTACACTATTATACTTAAATTAACGTAATGTAAATGTGTATTTTACAACGTTTACGAAAAGTGATTAGTGTTAGCTACAAATTAACTAGAAATAAGCTAATTTTGTCAATATTAGCTAATTTTTTGCTAAAACCCAGCCTAGATTTATACCAGAGACTAGAATATTAAATAATTTTCGAACAGAACAATAGAATTTTCATTTGTACAAAAATTAAGTTTCGAAGAAGTAGGGGTCTTCTATGATACCTAAAGTTCACGGAGGGTTAGTACTTTTCTTGATGAATCGCAATAAACAATACTGCATTTACATTGGTATATGTATTAGGAATCAATAGCATTATTTTATTTAAAATGTAATTATTTCTGCATATTATTTATGCTACTTGTAATTTACTAGAAGTTTAATCATCGAAAAATAAAGTATTCAATTGGTCTGTACAAAGTTGGTATCGCGACTGCTGCGAACCAACTAATTAATAACCTAGTAATTTATTAATGTCGAACCGGCGTAATCATGACATCAATGTTCCTGCACTTACCTGTCTGTAAATGTTTATGTGGAATACCTAATCGTACTTTACGAATATCAGTAAGTATTGTTCGATGTATATTGTACATAACACAACTATGCATCATTCGATAAAAATAATTAATTTTGAGTCACTAAGATTAATAATATAGCAAGGTGCGTACAAATATTGGTAACATTAAATTCATTCTATGCATTTAGTGTGTATATCTTATTAACTTCTTCAAATAATTTAACTTTACATACTTACTTACATATAATAATGTTCTGAAGTAGAAAATTCAGTTTCGTTGCCTGAACATATACCTTCATTTCTGAAAATAATCAAATTGGAATAAAAGATATCCAAGTAAAACGTTAAGAGAGCCAGCCTGAGTTAAACTCGAAACTAGAAAAAAATATTTTATATGCCGATCCAAATTTTTCCTTTAAAAGCAACAATTATGAAATTTTTGTTACTATAAATACTTGATAATATCTGTAATTTTACCATTCTAAAGCCTCAAAATCTTGCTCCTACGTGATGTATTAAGAATCTTATGGCATATACCAAGACTTTTACGATTTACTTATTCGTTAAATATTTGTTTATCATTATTTTTCGAAGATAGAAAGGAATTTCTTAGTAATATAAAAAAAACTTGATCTCTAAAAAAAATAAAAAAAATTTTAACGAAAAAGTAAACCATACAAGTTTTAGTGTATGTCATAAGGAGTCGAATTACCGTAGGAAAAAACTGTTGATCGTGTCATCTAGAAACGTACGCACCGCAATCTTTTCCCAATAAACATAATTTTGACCGAGATTGACAATGGTAATATCTTGTGTCACGTAGGAGCAAGATTTTGAGGTTTTGTAACAATAACATTACAGATAATATCTGATATGTATAGTAAAAGAATCTCCAGGACGGTTGCTTTTGCAGAAAAAATTTTTATCGACTCAAAAAAAGAAATAAATTTATTTTTTTGAGTTTAACTCAGGCTAGCCTCCTTAATACTAATAGGGGACCTATACAACTGATATGAGTATGCAGAATCATTAAATCTGAAGCATTTGAACAACAATTATCTTTACTGGTGGGTACGTTGGCTTTTTCTCATGCGCTTAAAATCAACTTACCCACCAGTGTCGAACAATATTTTATATCACGAGAGCCTAAAAATCATGTCAAAGTTGTGATTTTTAGGTTAGAGTGGTATAAAAATGAAAAAGTGAGTTTTTTAAATGTATACTACCGAATGTCTGATGATACCTTGATGTTTTCACTGACTTTATCGATTCATATTTTCAGTACTCACTCCAAATCACGGAAAACAAAGACCGCTCAGAAAAAATAATAAATATCGCACCCCCACAACAAGTTGATGCATTATCTTTTTACAAGGGTTGACTCATTCACAGTGAGAAGGGCGACATTGCATGAGTAGTCAGCTGAGCATGTGAGTGCAGTGTCTGCTCTTTCACGGTCTCGCTCAAGACGTAAAGTTAATTCATAATTTGAAAATGAATTGTATCTCATTGAATAAAGTAAAGTTTTTATGACATAGCGTTAGATTTTATCAATATTTTTCATTGTAATAATATCAGTAGCTTAATTAACATTCATCAATGACTGTTTTTACGTTTTCAAAATTAACCAGTCCTGAAGTAGTTTTCTAAATTCTAATCGTATACTCGGTGAAAAGCTGACGAGCTAGTTTGTACAATCTACGTACCAGACTATCCTGCGTAGAAAAATCAAATTGAAAAATCTTTAAGTTGTCATATTCTTATTCCGGGGGTGCGATATGTCAATATCCCTTTCAGTTATTCAAGCAGCATAGATATTATAATTAAACGCTTGATAAATATGCTCGCATTACTGAGATTTAGCGTTTGAGCTCGGCAGGCTCGGCTGCTTCGAATTTACTTCCCCGCCATTAGTTTCTCCCTTACTCCTCGTAGCTCTCCCCTCGTGCGAGCCGCTTCCTCTCTCCTTCGCCCGCAACGTGTGGCGGGCAACTCTACGTCGTTGTCTCTCCCTCGTGGCCAGCGGCGCAATCTCCCTTCCTCTCTCGCCCCTCCATCACCCCTCCCCATCCTACGCAACGCGCGAAATATACGAGCGTGGGCGGTTTTACGGGCGGCTCGAAAAGATTTCGCGCACTCGCGCGGCTGGCTTAAGGCCCTCCCCCCCTCTCCCGACCCACCGCTCGCTTAAGCTCGATTGGAATTTCTAAAGTGTTGTTGTCCTTGCGAGTTTATCACTGCACGCCGCGGTCCGCGCGACTACGCACAAAGATCTCGACCGGTGTGGCGTCACACTCTGTCTCTCGCTCTCTCTCTCTCTCTCTTTCCCGTTTGCTCCTCTCGTCCGCTGCCTTCTGCGCGCGCTCGTTCGTTCTTCTCTCGGGCGAACGAAATTTACGAGTTGGAAGTCGCGCAAACGCCGTAGACGACGTCACCTGGCCCCTTCTTAGAAGATAAGGAGTTTTTTAGGTGCCGTTATTATTTTTTCGCTGTTGTGCCGAGCTTGATTGCCGCTTTCACGGTGCGGCTTGCGAGCTTAAAAATTGTCGGGGATGGATCTTTTTAGGTCGCAAACGCTTTATGCGGCACTTGCCGCGCGAAGGCTTTTTTTTTCATTTAGCGATGACGCATTTTTCGCAACGCTCTTTTTTCTTATACTCCCGTCTTAGCGCTGGGAGGAAAATTGTTATCACTCATCTTGCGCTGCAGTATCAAAGTGCTTCTATTTGTAGGAATACGCTCTACTTAAGTCTGTAAAAATACCACGTACGTCTTTAAATAATTGAAGCGGAAGGTAGGTTAAATAATTTAGTTGTTACAGTAATAACTACATTTTATTTTCAGCTTTTTCGCAAAATTAATTATCCGATGATATATATAAATTCATCTTATCAACTATTAGCAATTAATCCGGTAATTAATTAACTTTAATCATTACAATGGAATAGTTTAATAACAAATGGTTTTTTATTTCTAGAAATTATTGCGACTATAAATATTTTATAAGCTAATTTCCTTCTTTTATTATACACGAAAATACTATTTTTATACGGTTGTATCTCGGAAATATATCATAGAAATTAATTTAAACAAAAAAAATTTTGTTATACGTAACAACGAGAGAAACATTCAATAAAATTTTTAATTTTGAATACTTTTCTGATACCGAGAAAAAAGAATCATTTTGTAAAAAAAAACGGTTTTCTATGTCGTACGATAATAGAAGTAAAATTACAGGAATCAAGTTGAACATTTTCAAAAAGGTAGCTTTTTACTATCTCTTGACGAAGTTCTTTGTCCAGCTCATAAGGTCTTTTAATGTCGGAGATATTTGAGTTAATATTTTTTTTTAATTTCTTCTCTACTATCTTGGGAACGACATGATCATTTTTCTCCATTCAAAGCTCATTTTTTTCGGTTTTTAGCTAAAGATTCGAAATTATAAAGAATTTTTAAGTTTCTACCATTCATTTTTGTTTTATAACAATTCGTATAATCCATGCTTTTTCTTGTGGACATGTAGTAAATTCACTCTGCTGGAATCTATTTATTATTTAGCATGTACAATAGAATGTAATAATAATGGTTGTGGTTATCGGAAAAAAAATAAAAATACAGCAGAGATCGGGGACCGCACTCGTGCCATTTGGACGGCAGTCGCGTGTCTTAACCCTTTATTGCGTTCTTTCTACGGTAATATATTTTGATAAAATTTGATACTCTGAAGGATTTTGAGGTTGCTGATAGTGAATTTGGTGTTAAAAATACAAAATTTAAAATGACGGATCGAATATGGCGGACGTATTTTTTAAAATTCACTGCATTCGCTTTGAACTTGCTAGTTGCGTGTTTTTGGAGGTTGCTGATCATGAATCCGCTGAAAATAATACAAAATTTAAAATAGTATGACTAATATGGTGGACAACATTTTCAAAATCAATCGGATTTACTTGAAACTTACTACTCCAGAGTTTTCGGGGTTATTATGTATTAGAGACTAAAGATTTATGGGATGTTAACATTTTATATGTATTTTATTAATCAAAAAATGAACAAATTTATAATTATAACTAATATATTAAATCAATGTTCATTTCATATTGGATCAGTTGATTAGTTTGGAGGAACCTACGT
This sequence comes from Gastracanthus pulcherrimus, assembly GCA_949152435.1. Taxonomy (NCBI): domain Eukaryota; kingdom Metazoa; phylum Arthropoda; class Insecta; order Hymenoptera; family Pteromalidae; genus Gastracanthus; species Gastracanthus pulcherrimus. Next base: position 45,861,159 of record OX424574.1, read on the forward strand.
GACAATGAATTGTCAGCAGTTTTATTCTATTGCAATGAATAAAGTTAATAAATTTATAATTTCTTATTCTTAACAATTACAATTTGTTTAAACATCTTATATGTAAATAAATAATTTATTTAATTTAATTATAGTTAAAAATACATTTATTACTAAGCATATAATTATTTTCTATACTCAAAAATAACCGTATACAAATCGTAGGAAATGAAGAATTTAATCTCGAAAGTGAAAACCATTATTTGTTACGAATCCTGTTCAGAACTATGTTTTAATGTTACAAGCACGCGTGTAAAATAAAATCCAAATTCTCTCTTTAATTCTGGTTAAAAGAAATCCTAAATAATACTGTGCAATATTATTTTGCATTGGCTCAAGTGCGATTCCGCGAATAGAAGAAGGATGACCGAAAAATGAATGCTGGTATAAAAGCGTTGGGATAAAATGCATTTGTAAATAAGAATTGTCGGGAGTCGCGAGCATGGGTAGTCGGCGCGCGATAGTTACACGAGCTTACGGCTGCACGGAAGTTCGTCCGCTGCCGGACAATAGCCGGGTTTCTATAATTTATCGAGCGAAAGGACGATGCGGACCGCAAGCTCGAAATCCATTTCGGCGCATACGTCCGGCGTGCGGCAACGCTCGCGCGGAATATACCCTTTCAGGGCCGCACGTACCCCGCTCCTCCCCCCCCCCCCCGAACTTAATAGAATAACTGAGTGCAAGCTGACTTGTCGAGGAGAACGCTCGCGCGCAGACAAAACGCGGAGAGCGCACGGGCCCGCGCTCGCTTTATCTTATACATTTTCCTCTCCCTCCGTGCAGTTTGCTTGCAGTCCGTCCCGAGTCCCAGCCATTGTTGCTGTTTTTATTTGTATAGAGCAGGAGAGAGGGCCGGTACAGTTCAGGGTCGGTGCACACACGAGCTATTATTCGCTCTCGCTCCGTTCAGCGTGAGGATTTTTCTTCCTCTATATACGCGGGCTCGCATGCAATTTTAAAAGCCCGAGATTACCAGCGCCGGCGGTGCTGCTAGCTAGTGGTGCCGTCGTCTTATTTGCTCTTATTCTCGCTACTGCTGCTGCTGCTACTGCTCGCGCTCTGTGGACTCTGTGCCTTTGATCGAAAATTTACTCAGCTGCGCGCTGCGCGCAATTTCAGCCTCGCGCTAAAACCTCGCGATGTTTAAGTACATTTTTCATTGTGCTCGTGGGGTATATGGCGCGTGCGAGTGGAGCTTGCTTGCTGCTGCCTGGCTTCTTGCGAATTTATGTGAAGAATCATGTATAGCGAACCAAATGAATTTCTCTCTTTTCTTCTCTCTTTTTCACTCCATGAGTGCCGCTCATGAAGTCGATGCTTAAACTTTTCAATATTGTTTGTGTATGTTGTTTTAATATAACAATTCTTTCTTATTTGTATACGTAAAAACATATTATATGACTTGGGAAGTTTTAATAAACTAATCCCAAAAACTGCCCGCTGTACGCATGTGTGTGTCGCTATTTTAGTGCTCTAAAACAATTTATTATAACGTGCCCAGATTTAACATGAATGTTTGCTATTGATATTTACGAAAAGCTGGAAATTTTCAGCAAATATGGTCGGGTTGTTTTGTTATTATAGCCATTATTCGAAATGTACAATTGTTTCGATTTCGGTTTTTCGGGAAGCAATTTTTTTGCACAATAAAGTTGTAAATAAATAAATATAATGGGTGAGAGAATAAAGGCTAAACTACAAAAAGCTCCAAAATATAATGCAAAGTTATATTATATTTCTTTGCTATATTTTATATATAAATAAAATTATAATATTTCTATAGCACCGAAGGTTCGCTGCATGTCGCAACCGAATAGCAAGTGCCTTTTTGCTGTCGCAACTTAAAGCCTCTTCTCGTTATTAAAATCATCACATTACATAGTAGTATGTACCCATATAATACTTTATTTTGAGACCGGAAAAGGTGTGAAAGTTGTCAGTTTTGTTTTTACAACGGTCACGCCACCTATATTTATATTGTATCAAAGACCGATCGATATAATAAATTAATACATATAATAATATGCATTTCGTTATAGGTCTAGCTACCGACTGGTCTTATCAGTAGTACTTAGCAGACCCTGCCCTACAGGCCAAGAATTATTAAAATAATAAATGTATACATATAACGTGTAAACGTATCTAGCGACGAGCTTGCCAGAATCTGAAAGAATAATGAGAAATTAATTCGAATAAATCATCTCAAAATTATAAACACGATATTCCTTTCGGTAACTAACAATTATAAATAATTTCTTGGTTATTATAATTGTCACTTACTATCTGAATTTGATGTCATGTGAATTACATAATTATATGTATTGCTTTAAAAGCGCACTGAATTATTGTTGCTTGCAAATGTATATACGGTGATGAATGACCCTTATACTGCAGCAATTTTAATCTATTATAAAATCATTAAATCGATATTCAAATATAGATTATGTGACCAGTGTGACAATTAGCTTGAGAATCATAAAATTTTTCTATCAAAATCATCATTATCAAATTGAATCAAAGTTTTTGAGTGTTAACTAAAAATTCTTTCATAACTAATATTTAACAAGAAGAAAAGTTATTTACTACAAATTCACATTCTTTAATAACATAAGTAGCTTCCTAGAATCGAGTATAATCGGCAATCTTTTTGTCAATATTTTTCCGATAAATAAATTGTTATAACGAATCGAATCAATGCGGGAAAATAACACCTTAAGTTGACTTAAGGTGTTATTCCGGCTGTTACATTATCGAGAAGTTGAAGTTGCAAAGTTTGCATTGTATGAATTTCATTTCATTCGAATAACCCTAGAGCTTCGACATTACTTGAGATTTCTCTTGTGGTAAGATATAATGAATTCAGCTCAGTGAGATGATGAAAATAAGCAACTGCTAGTAATCATGTCACCTAGAATTATGCAACGCTGTGAATATCCTCCAATAAATTTGGTATTGGTAACAATGGTAATTTATCGTGACCTCTAGGATAAAAATTTTCAGTTTTTTTATGGTGAAATTAAATATATAATCAAGCATTTATAGTCAAAATCTTTTCAGGAGGATTAGTTTTAAATATAAAACGTTTTATGGACTCGAAAAGAAATTTTGTTTTGGTTTAACCAAGGCCTGCACCCTTAATTAATATAACAAACCCAAAAGAAGCATCAGAGTGAATAATTTAGATATGTATTACAAAATCTTGTTAACAACAGCCTAACAAGTGTAAACTATTCTGTACCGGTAAAACCCAATAACTCAAAATTAGCCTTTTTTATTCATATACCTGCATCATAGGTACTGGTCTTCTTACTTTTATAAATTTAATTTTAATAATATTTATGGTAAAAATTTTAATAATATCCATATTCACGTGACTCTAAGAAAATAGAATAATTCAATTTGTTTCCTTACAGTAATTCGCACGTCACCAAGTATTTGCCATTTCTAACAAGAAATCTGCAATTTAGTTATCTTTGCCAATCCTCCTATTCTTCGAGTGTACGAACGACCAATAACAGAAAGATAAAGGATTTTGAAACTAATGAATGGTAAAAATCGACCCGCCATATACAACTGTAACTTTACGAGGTATTTACAATTTCTCGTCAATGAAGAAGCTCGACGAGAGTGTGCGCCGTCAATACACACTCGATTGCACTTCGAAGCTCGAAGCATGAAGTTCAAAAATACGTTATAGGTACGCGTTCGCGCTCGGGTCGTCGACTTAATCCTCTCTCTCTTCTCTCTCTTTCTCTCTCTCTCTCCCGCAAGTATGAATCCATATATATGAGCCATCCGCAGATAGCCACCCGTGCCGCGGTGCGCGCTTTATGAAAACTTTGTCTATTTGCTCGTGAATAGCTACCCCTCGAAGAGTGTCTTTTACTATCTCTCTCTTTCTCTCTCTCTCTCTCTCTCTCTCTCTCTCTCTCTCTCTCTCTCTATCTCTCTCTCTCTTTCTCCATATATATAAATATATAGAGTCGAAGGTTTGAAAGCGATCGACCATCCATCCGAACTGGGGAAGAGCAGGAACAACCGGCCTGAGCAGACGGACCAACGCAATAAAGTTTCGGTAAAAATTGAGCGCTCGTCAATACGCACTGCGGTAAGCACTTTGGCCCTTAGACGACCGTCGCTACGATTAAGCTGCTTTTTCATGTGCAACAAATAACTTTGGGCTGTTTCATAGCGGTTATATACATAATTTTGAAATTTATGATCAATTCAAAAAATTTTTATCATTTAAAGTTAAAGGGAAAGGAATTTTAAGTCTACTTAAGTTTACATACGGCATAAAGGATACAAATAAAGTTGTTTGTAAAGTTTTAGATTGGGAAATTTACTGAACTAAGTAGAAGATTGACTTTTGCTTTGTAATTTTTACTGACTTTATGAGATTTTTTTTTGACTTTCCATTTACAGTATAGTTTTTAGGTACTCTTCAAAGTTTTGTGTAAAGTTCTTGAGCAAAACGAAACAAAATATTTTATATCTTTCTTTGGGGCAACGCGAATTCAAGTTTTGGGAACAAAAATATTTTCGAATCTTGAATTTTGTTGGGGGAATTGAAAATACTTTCGTAAAGCGGCGCTGTACACATTCTTATATTTTTATTAAATGCTTAATAATCGGCAAATATTTATTAAATTGTTATGTAGTCCATCGAAAAATAAAGGGATTTTACTGTTATGAATTTATATATAAAATCCTCTATTCCCTGCTATTTTCTCTACGGAAAAATTCAATATTGTAGAGGACGTGCGATAAAGAGTCCAATAAATGGAATTTACATCCTAAATTTATATTTCTTTATTGTACAGTTTATTAATTTATTGATTTTATAAAAAAATATTCTATGCTTAATCTTGCATGAAATTTAAAAAATTCATTGCTGAAGAATTTGTATACTTACTTACATCAAATTTAATAACGTTAAAACTAAAAAATAAAGATACTCTTTTTCTCTCCCTCTCTCTCTCTCTCTCTCTCTCTCTCTGTCTCTCTCTCTCTCTCTGTCTCTCTCTCTCAAAATCGAAATATTTTTAACGATTTAAATTAGTTGAAAACATTGATATTGATACACTTGAATTGTTTTGTTATTTCAAAAATACTTTAACTTCATCACGAACAAAATATCTCGATCGTTATAGTATTTATTTTTCTCTGTTCGATTATGTCCTAGCCTCTTAAAAGGTTGAGAGGCTTGGATGTACTTGGGTTGTTATAATATTCACAAGGTGGCAATTATGATTAGAATTAGGAAAATAATTATTGGAATCGATAGATTTGGCGAGGAGTTTTGCAAATGAAAAATTTGTATTTAGCCATGTACTGCTGGTATTAACCTTATAATACATTTTAAGTTTTTATGAGACCGCCAGAGGAACATATTCTATCCGATGACAAATAATTATCCAAATCGGTGCATTCTTTGAGTAATTATATGCAAAAGGGCACACAAAATACGGTTGAATGTTTAAAGCCTCTTCGTTTTTAAAATCTCTTTAATAAGTTGAAATATTATAATGATTACTTAAAATAACGTAGTTATTAATTAATGCACATATATTAAACTGCAATACAAAGCTATATTTCGTCCGCGTATTTTTCAGTTTATTTTGTTCACTCGAGTGCACCTTACCGAACGTTACAAAAGCCACAGTCGCGCATCGTTGCACAGACAAACGGCGCTACGTGCAACTTGTCGATTTTTAATTCAACGCGAGGCCGTGTGTGCTTCTATTTGTTTGTTGCTCGACTGGTATAAATTTAAATCGATTTACCACTACTTTCTCGACACGCGCATTGTTCGACCCCGACTGGTTTTATTTCTGCTCCGTTGTTTTCTGTCAGTGTTTTCCTTTTTTTTCTCTCTCCATCCTCTTTTTTTCCTGACGTGCTGGCTGGCTTTCTGATACAAAAAGCGAGCCTCCATTTCCATGTTTCACGTGTTTATTATTCTCTTATTTTGTTTTTGTTTGTTTTTTTTGCTTGATATGCAACTAGCTTCTTTGCTCTCGTGCCCCCACTCGAAAATTTTTATTCACATATACCTGTGCCCAAATATACAACAGGTTTGTATTTTTATTTTCGTAAAATATTTTGCTAGCTTGGCGGTTTGCGATATGTTGCATCTTTTTCAAATCCAGCGTCAATATGTATACACACATTGCTATTTTTCAGAGGGCTCGTTTTTCTCGCGCTCCTCGCCGAGTTTCTTATTTACGAGGCTCAGACTCCGCAATTTCTCACTTACTCTCCCAGCCACTATACCGAGTGGCTATTTTCGTCCGATCCGTTCCGTCCTCCAACAAACTTTTTTTTTACGAACATCGTTGGCGTCACTTTCCGTTGCTCTTCTTTTTCTCTTTCCCTCTGGCGTACGTTCGTTTACACGCAGACAGACCGCGAGTCGTCACGTGCCCCGATAAATCCTCGGATCGCTCGAGCTCGCAGTTTGTGCACGTGCGTGTACAGTACACGCATGTATATACGACCTGTCGGTACATATCTTGTTCGATTTATCCAGGAATTCTTCCTACAGAAGGAATCGTTCCAATAGAGCATGGCATATAAACTTACGAGGCAAACTGGAATATTCAAGTTTATCTGTTGGTCCTGTAATCGAGTATTTGTTATTCATTATAGCCATAGAACTCCATTTGACTTGCAAAAAAAGAAAATAATTTTGTATAAAAGTAAATTACGATATTTAATGAAATCTTTTCTGTAACTAAACAATTTTTAAAGGCATATTTATTTTTAATAAAACTCAATATGAAATTTTAATCGTATGTTCTTAAGGACGGTCTTTCGCTAGATATAGGACATACAACAAAAAATCGTATGAGAGTTTACAAAGGTCCTATGATAAAAATAATAATATGTACTTAATAATAGTTCAAAACTACATGAAAAAAAAATTGTTCTAAAAAAATCGTGACGTCACAAGCGTAAATATTGTCAATTTAAAAAATAATCAGTTAAACCCCAATTTCTTTTTTTAATTCTTAACCAATTTTAATGTTTTGGAGCTTATTTTTTCCTTAAACACTCCTTTACAAAGTTATCGAAAGAAAAATTAAAAATAATATATCTGTAATGAGAGAAAGCTAATTATTTATAAGTAAACGCGTAAAATTCTATAAACAATTGGCTCTCTCTAATCACAGATGCATTATTTTAAAATTTTCTTTCATTGACTTTAATAAAGAAATGTTTAAGGAAAAGAATAAACCCTAAAACATTAAAATTGGTTAAGAAATATAAAAAATGGGGTTTTACTAAATATTTTTTAAATTGATAATATTTTTACTTGTGACGTCGCGATTCTTTTGGAACATTTTTTTTATTTCATGTAGTTTTAGACTATTATTAAGTATATATAATTAGTTTTATCATAGGACCTTTATAAAATATCATAAGAGTTTTTATTTTATACCCTATATCTAGTGAAAGATCCGTCTTAATAGTTAATAAAGCGTTTCTAATTTTTTAAATCATAATCTTGCATAGTTTTAAATGATGCACAACTATTTTTAAACTCTTAACTAATACAATTATTGGCTAAAGCATAATTTGAAAAATAAGTAAAAGCTTGTTTGAACGGAGAAAAAATATTAATGGTTACTAACCCGGGGTAGGACTGATTGCGAAACTGTCTAGTAAAAAAATTCTATAAGATTTTTGTTTATAAGTATTGTATTGAGTACTAGAAGTCTAATAATTATTCCCAGTTTGTTTAATAATGAGTACCCGAAACCTATATTGTACTAAATTAGGATTATTAATAGAAAAACGTTCACTACAAATATTTACAAATTTACAACAGAACAATAACCTTGATTCGAGTAAGTAAGAGTTATCTACTGATTTCCATGAATAAGTAAATAAAACTTACTTGCTGATGGTTCTACAACGATTTACGCCCAAATGTAGTATATCGTTAAGCAAATAAAGGAGTAGTGCTGGAACAGTCAACAGAGAGCCAATCGAGCAAATCGCAGAATGGTTAAATTGCAGGCTAAACGTAATACAAACAGTCAATCCCCAAAATTTCCAACTTATTAAACTTTGTGAAACTTACCTATACACTTTGTCTCAAGTGTTTCATTCTCGTCTCACACTTAAGCGCATAACAAAAGCTATTTTAAGTAGAACATACTGCATCTGTATAAAAGGTAAGAAATGGATATTATTAAGGGATAATATCTCTATAATATCTCTTTCTGTCTTTTCAGTTGTTCAAAAGTGGATCCCATTTTGACCCTATGCTATTTAGATACATAACTTCAAATGTAGAAATATTACTATTAAGAAAGCAAATCATTTTGGTTGGATAATTTTAGCTAGTACAATTAATATTTTAGCTAGAACAACAAAAATATTTGCTGACTTGTTAAATGACACTACTGCTTTAATTCAGTCATCTTTTTCATCGTTTCCAGCAAAATTTTCAGCGATAACATCAAATTATTTATATATATGCGTGTTAGTATTTTAAATACAAATTTTTGTATTTAAAAATTTATACATTTTTAAACTAATACAATGATTAATTACATGATAATGTTAGTAACAACTAATTTTAACTCTCTATTATTTTATTATAACAATTATAAAAAGTTTTAAATAGGTAATATACGACAAAATCGATATTAGGAACATCAAAAGTAATTGTTAAATAATGAAGTTTTTATTACACGTAAAATGTTGGGTTAATTTGAGTGAAACTTGAATTTAATTATTAGTTTTGATGATTCTATCGCTAGGTGAATTAGAATATAAATTATGACTCGGAAAGATAGACAGAATCTAAATTTTAATAATTTATATATTGAATTTAATTAGTTAATTTCTTCATATTAATAAGTTGAATTTAATGTACCCGTATTATATTACAATAAATGTTGTCCCTTTTAAATAAACGTATTTAAAATATAAAAATTTGAGTATAACTTGTATAATTTGTATCTAAATTCGAAAGATCTGATTCTCGTTTATAGTATAGTACTTATGCTATTTTGTTAACAAAGTATTAATACCGTAGGTGCCAGTATTGCTAGTATCTATCCAAAAAACATTCAAACAAGGAACTTCCGGTTTTAAGAATAGTCCATATAATATATTATGCACATTTTCCCCTTACTTCTACTTAATTATCTTTTATACAGACAATTGTTTTATGTTTATATTTAATATGCTTTATATATATTATGTATATACTAAATAAATGATAATGCAAATAATATTTGTTGATTTGATTACTGTCAAGTAAATATATCCTATCATTACATTATCATGTATTATTTTGGAGCACGATAAATTATTGATAATACATAGCTAAAAGATAATAATCATTAAATCACGAATAACAGATTAGTCACAGAGCTTTTATTGTGTACTTAATCAAAAACGAGCATGTAAATTCACTGTATTATTTTACTATTCGTCGTTTATGTATATTGAATTTACTATTATGAGTAGCAGCGATCAACCAGAAAAGCAGAGAATCTATAACATTAAATTAGGTCATCCCAGAAATAATATCTAACAAGATATTTTTTGCTTACTTTAGGAGAATCTATAATTAGAGTAAATAATAAGCTCTTCTTCATAATTACACTATCATCTGTTTGAGTTCTATTTTAATATCCTCTTGTGTCTGATTTTAAGCCTGCCGTGTCTTATTTTATACGCAATGAAAAAACACACCGTTTTCTTTGGTCTTGATTTTCAATTCGCAAAATATGCTTCGCTCTCAATAGAGCTATTGCCATGCTCAATAAAGCTCTAAAACCGCAAAAGATGATTTTTTCTTTTACTTACTTAAAAATAAGCGCTTCTGATGTTTTCAAGGTTACTGATTCAAAAAGATTTTTGAACATTTTTAATAATTGAATACAAATTATGTTATACGTCAAATATGTTAAAAATATACATATGTTTGTAAAGTACACGTAATTTACTTTCGATTTATGTATTGAACAATAACTGAAAAACAATTTTCGAGTGTGAAATACGATTTTGATTTTGAATACGCAATGTTCAATCAACGGCTATTTTATATTAGAATTGTTAAAAATGGTTACTTTGTTGTAGTATTTAACTTTAATTCTTTAGAGGGCTTTGATAAAGTAATCTATTACAGCAGTTAACAGCAGCTTTTCTTTCTTTAATGAAAATTATAATGCGTAATGTGTAATACTTTTATTAACGAAAATCATCGAAAGTAATGAATTTTACTAATTTAAAAAATGTTTCGAATAATAACAGTTACTATTACAAAGCGAATGCCCTTAAAAATTGATAAAATATATGCATGGTATAATATCACATGATTTTCTAATTAGTTTGTTAGTGCACTCTTGTTTTATATATTTGATGTATATAGCGGGTTTGTGACGGCATTGTTGACTTCGTAGTTTAAAATGAATGCATGGCTGTACACATATTAGTTTTGCAGGTAGCGACAAACTTTCTATTCGAGTAACATACACAGGGCAGTGTAATTATGAAACTGTTTGGCAAAACAGTTTTCTCTAACTGGGCGTATATTCTTTGTCAAACGCAAAGCTTATATAATTATGTTTATAATGCAGTGAAACGAGTTAAAAAAGCGAAGGGAAAAAAGCAATTATGCAAAACTGAGGACTGTTGGGGGTGGCGGAGCGGACAAGTCGATCGAGGTGTCGAACGCTGTCGGGGCGCGAAAGATGTGCTCAAATTGAAGTGGAGCAGACAGCCCGGCGCTGCAGCGGCAACAGTGCAAGCGAGACAGAGAACGAGATAGCGGCACGAAAGATAACACCAAAGGAAACAGGGAAAAGCCCTTTGGCGAGTCGCGAGGCCACCAACGCGGGCGACGTCCATAATCCCGTTGGAGAATTAGAGGGCCCGGGAGAGCTCGGCGAGCTGCTCTTTACCTCAGCCAGCGCCCCTTCCCCCCTCCTCTCTCTCTCTCTCTCTCTCTCTCTCGCTCTTGCATGCTTACTCCTGCTGTATTTTCCCGGACACGTTCAAAATTCATGACGACCGAGCGAGAGAACAATTCGGACGCTCGTCGTGTGCACCCGGCTGCTCACGAGCTACACATACTTGTGCTCGCAGTGTGCACCGCGCGTGTGTCCGCGCGCGACGACCTCCTCAACTGCATTTTCCGTTTGTCGGAGCCCGGCATAACACGTGTACTTACCTTGCCACTTTATCTGCCGCTTGATCTTGCTCTTCATTTTGTACGGACGCTTGCTGCCTCTTTGCAGCGGGCTTTTCCGACCTGGCGCGTCCTCGAGTCTGAATTTTTTATTTTTCACAATTTTATTAAGAGCACTGATGGAATTAAGATATTATCTCACTTTGGGTTCTCTTCATTTTCACCCCAACTCGCAGCAAACTTTTTCAAACGAAAAGGACTTTTCAAGAGGACACTGCGACCTTTGATAATTAAAAATGTACCTGCATCTTTTACACAATTTGTCTACACTATTAATTAAAAATTTTTTACAAGACATTATAATTCTGTTAGTGTATTTGCAGATTTTGATTCTTTCATCTCATATTTGAATATTTACTTTTTTATGCTATGTAATTTATATATACAAATATTGATATTCTAATATTCATGTACCGATTCATATAGTTATAATTAATATATCTTCGTTTTTTGTGTTTTAGGTGAGTTATAGTCATCATCAAATATCTCTGATACCGTAAAGTCATAGCTGGAACGGTGAGTCTTATCCAAAATATGTATATCGCATAAGGGGATGCGTCAGACCTACTTTACTCGCCGATAAATGTATTCGAAAATTCCGTTTTGCTAAAAAATATTCATCAGAATAAAAATTCCTTTTCAGGATCGCTTTATTTACGGAAAATGCATAGCGGAACAGTCGAATTGCCATCAGAGTAGAAATTTAGCATAATCGCGTAATTAGAAATTTGATTCTGATACGTATTTTTTGAGAAAAACGAAATTATCGAATACAATTTATCGGCAGGTAAAGTAGGTCTGCGCATCCCCTTAAATTAAAATGATATAAGAATAAATATGTCATTTGCAAGAAGTTTGAAGCAGTGAAGCGAAAAATAATGAAATGACTCAAGCTCTTAATTATGAAATAACAAAAATAAATTAACATTCGTCCATTTGTCTGATATCTTTCATATCCATCCTCGTCCGCGGTTTCTCTCTTCGACTACTCGAAACTTCGCGGTTCAGCTCCCATTGCCGTTCCTCGCTCTCGACAGGCTTCTCCGTTATATACTCACATACTCTCGTGTCTCTCGCGAGCGTCTCTGCAGCTATCCCCTTTTCTCTCTCCAGCATCTCTGGCTTCCGTTCCTACTCTCCTCCTCCGGATTCCCACTTTCCATTAGCATGTTTTCTATTCTCTGTCTTGGTCTCCCGCCGGGCTGCCTATAGGTATACAGTTGAATTCTATGGCACGGGATGCACGCGCACTGCAGCAGCTATCCAAAAGGAAGACCGAGAGCGAGGGAGAGGGCAAAGCGCTCGCGCATTCAGAATGCCGAGTGGGTGATTTTCTAGCTTTACATATATAGGTACGAGCCGGCGGGCGGCAGGAGCCAGGCGCAGCCGGCCGGCTCGCTCGCCTTCTCCGCGGGGGCTACTGACCCATACCTTAAATCCCCCCCCCCAGGAGCGCGCCACGTACAGAAATTGCCCCCGCGATTTGTCGGCCTTTACAGACTCGAATACGACAATCACAACCTTATTTACCCAGGCTTTTTGCCGCTTCTTCTTATTGTGCTCGCGCTGCCTCATTCGCTCCTTATGGCTATTTCTTCTAATGCCATGCGCTCCGAGATACGGGGCTTTTATATCGTCTGCAAAGCGTTTTTCCAGCCTCGGGACTGCGCTATATATAGTCTTCTCATTGCGCTTGCGATTCTTTTTACTGCCAGATAAAAATACATAATCTTATAAATCGCTGTCTCTTGATAATGACCTTATTCTGTATTTACATCTCCTGATTAATCAAAGTTTAATCAATTCTTCACTTCCTGATAGACGTTCGTTATTAAAAAACACGTCTATCTTAAATTATTGAAACTAAAACTTTACTATACAATAGAATGAATAGCAATAAAGAATTATAAAAGAAAGTCAGAGAAAGCTGAACATCATACCGCTTTAGCAGCAATTTTCAGCACACTGCGCCATCAATTGTATAATTATATGTTTCTTTGTCTTGCTTCTGTAACGTATCCGGGCAGCAGCGCTGCCGTCAGCTCTAGATGCGCAAACTGCGCGTCAAGAATAATCCCCGAAAAAGGCGCAACGCCATTAAAGTTGAGTTTAACACGGCCGTAACGCTGCCGAGGCCCGCGGAGTAATTGCACTTTTTGAAAGTACGAAGTACTAATCTGTCTAGTCAGGGGTGGGCGAAAAGCGATGAACATCGGCGAAATACTGTGAGCGCCGAGGCCCATTTGGCGTTTTAATGGTAGCAGTAAAAGAAGCGCGCGCACGCGTCCGGCCGTTTATGCCTATATACCCCTCATGTACGTATATGTATACCGGTAGCAGTCATGTACATACTCGCGCGAATCGTGCATGTGTATTAGCAGCTTCCCTCGAGCTACTATACCGTAGCTGGCGTCTGTCTACACGTAGTCGCACGTTTTCGAAGGAAATTTCTGCGACGCCGTAGCCGCCGAAAGGTACTTGACTGAGGGCAAGATTATCCTTCGTTTCGAGTTGCCGGGAGGGGCACGACGACGATGTCCCGGAGGACCGCGCCGGGGAGAAAGAGCAGACGTGACACGCGAAACGGCTACGTAAAACCTCGCTCCCGCGACTACCTCTACTTCTTCTTCCTCTGGACTGCATCTTCTTCTTCCTCGTCATACTCTTCCTTTTCTTCTTCTTCTTTTTATTCAAGCTCTTTGCTGTGGCTTTCCTTCCTTTTCAGTCTGACTTTTCTTATGGAGAGTCTAGAACATGGACTCCACTTCTTATGTGCTGCATGTGCTTTTGTCCCGACAGTTCTTGCTCTTTTTGTGGCTCTGCCTCGCTTTGTCTATCGTCTTCTGTAGTTGCATAAGAGTTGAAGTTGTCTGTAACCAGGAATTATTTTCTCGATTTTTGCTTAGAGCTAATGACGGTTCGGATTTGTGATGGAATGGTGTAAAAGAAATCTTTTAATTATTGAAATACATTAAATGATGCTTCTTATAATCGAAATTGGAATTCCACATATTAATTCTGGTGATATACAATAATAACGCTTTTTTATTTTATTAGTACATTAAATTTCTTAATTAATAATTTATGCAACCACAAAATTCCAGGAACGCTTTAAATTTAAAATATATGTATGTATAATACATACATCGCACTATATGTAGTCGTACAGAGAAATCGTGTAGTACACACATGTGCATATGAGTATTTGAGGTGGTTAAATAGGAATATACGCTTCTCTCAGATAAGTTTGCACTCTACATGCTTGTATAATTTGTGGTCAGACGCGTCAGGATGAAGCGTGTTTTAGGAAACGAATAACTCCTGACTATTACGAAGTTATATAGCTGAACATTATGTAGCTACGTTATTCCAGGAGAATTTTTAAAAAGAATTAAAATAACAAGATATAATAAGGAACTTCTATGATTATAATTTATAACATAATTTTAACTTTAATTAAAAATTTTAATTATAAGCTTCTTTAAAATAAAAAAGGACATAATGTCAGGAAATATTATATTATATTACATCAATCTTAATAAAACTTACCTGCTATAAAAATACCTGAGACAATGAAAGTTATTTTCCTGTCTAATTTCCTGTAGTATTTTTGTGCACTACTAAAAATAGATATTTTTTAATAAACATTTGCGTTAAGTCTTAAGATTCTAGTGATGATTTCAATTAAGTACTTAGTCGATAAGAGATAAGATGTAGGCAAAACAGACATTTTATTATTGATCAGTAGGGGAGAATGGGGTAATCACGGTCACATTTCCAAAAATGTTTCTTATACCCACTTTCAGATTATTTTGTTTAACTTTAGAAAATTATTTGATTAGTTTGAAACATTGACTTCAAGTATTACTAATTAGTTTCAGTTAAGAAGTAAAATTATTGAATTTATAAGCCTAAAACGAAAAAAATAAATTTGACCAGATGTATCCCGCATTATGAGGTAATTACGGACACTTTTAAAAATTTACTTTAATAGGTTAAAAATTTGTCGTAATGAATTAAATTAACCTAAAATAAGATTAATTTGATTGAAAATAATTTAGCAGTATCGTCTTGGTCTTGTCTCGATTTTCAAGACAAGACCAAGACAAGACCAAGCAAATTATCGAGTCTTGTGCAGTCCTGTTCAAAATCATGAAAAGTGGATTTAAGTCGTTTTTCCGGGAACCCACAGATATATATATATATATATATATATATATATATATATATATATATATATATATATATATATATATATATATATTTGTCTGCAATGGTGCTGCTAGAGTCCCTCCTTAACATTTAATATTTAATATTATTGTCAATCATCATATAAATAATCTTAGACTTAAGTCGTTTTAACGGAGAACGACTTAAAAATCATCAAGGGAAGGATGGACAAGGATCGAAAGTTCAATAGTTTATATACACCGATTTCGAAGTTACAATGTTTTATTAATATATGCATGTTTGTATGTACAAGTGTATACACAATAATATTTCAAAATAGAAAATAATAAATTATGTAATTAAGATTCATAATGTTCATGAAAGAAACACCTCTTTTCTTATCAAAATTTTTGTAATAAGAAACTAACGTTTTCGAATCTCAAGCATAATTTTTCTATAGTAAATGTTGCATTACGAACGCAACTGAAACTGACAGAAAACATGAGAATCTTTCGAATATACCATTTGAACTATAGTTACAAATTCCAGTCTGCGATTTGATCAATTAAATGCTGCGTGCTTTGCTGTAAATAAAAAAGAAATATATATTAGTAAATATATGTAAAATATATCGTAAGTATTAAGCACACGTAACACAAGTTAGTATACTTACATTTTCATGTAAACTCTTGTCAAAAATATCCAAGTTCTCCTCCTGAACTATTGATTTAGTTATTGTAAGTTCGTTTTGCACTTTCGATATTTGGTTCCACAGGTGATTATTCAATTGATCGCGAATTTCCTGGCTCGCAGTAGGTAATGCAAGTGCTGCATTATACAAATGATTATAAGCTTCATTTAAAAGATTTCTATGCTTTGATTTCATTTCCGTTGTCGCATAAAAAGTGAATATAAAGCTTTTCGATAATTCCTCAACAGCATAAAGGTAAATCTATAAAAAATAACGATTCCATAAAAATAATATTAAAAAATTGTGTTACATATAGTATGTTATATAATAACTATTTAACTTTTTTTTAAACAATGCATTTAAAAAATACATAGGCATTGTTAAAAAGTATTAATTAAAGAAGATATATAACTGATTTATATTACGATTATAGTAGAAAATCTGCAAAATGAATAGGCTTTTCAGTCAATTATTGTGAAAAAAAGGGAGATACGGAAGTAACTTATAATAAATCGGAATGAAAATGAGGCGAGCCGTTGAAATAACTATGACTGAGTTGGAGATCGGGGTTTACTTATATACCGCACCAAGCAGCACCCGATTGATTCAAATAATGACAAAATCTTTGACATTTGTGATCTTCTCCGAATCAGTTCGAGTCGAAATACGCATTATTATTTGTCTTCGTTAAAATGTATACGAACCCTTTTAAAGGATTATGAAACCTTTGTGCGTTAATCGTTTATTAAATATAACTTTTAAACTATTGTTTCCAATTAAATTTATTAAACGTTCATTTAGATTCTCTTATATAAATATCTTATAATATAAAATCTTATATAAATCTACGGTACATGAAAATATTTTAAAATTCAACACATAAGTAAACGTTCGTATTAAGTATACTTTGATAAAAATCTCGCTTCAAAAATATGGCATAGCGCGTTTCTTACACATAAGAATTATGCACATAATTATTGTACACAATTTAGCATTGATCAAATTATATATAGATATATTTGACCAGTGCTAAATTGTGCACAACAATTACGTGTATAATTCTTATGTGTAAGAAACGCACTATGCCAAAAATATCGTCTTGTCTTGGTCTTGTGCAGCCCTAAATTGATGATGGAGCGCGAGTGAAAGTCTCGGGTGCCGAAGGCGTCCGAGATCAACACCAGTGATCAAATCATTATCTGAGTCTGAAAAAGCCCTTTTTACCCGTGTTACACATCGTATTTTTTTAATAAGCGCTTATGAATATGGCCTTTTTCATGCGTGCAAAGGGAATGGAGAAATGGGCATTACGAGTCGTCCACTAATACCTAAGAAATTTAGGAGCGGGAGATAATGACCATTACCTGCCGCTCAGGCGAAGACGCTCGGAATGCCCAATTTTCCATTCGCTTTGCAATCGTGGAAAAGGGCCTTTTTCATGCACGTGTTGAGAAAATAACTTTATTCCCGGCTTAACCATAATGGCCATTCTATTGACCTGAAAAGCGGGATAAGAGTGACGTATTATTCTCCATTTTAAATTTGTGGGAAATAAAGTAAATTTGCGGGAAATAAATGAAATTGTGGGAAATAAAGTAGAATTGCGGGAAATAAAGTAAAGTTCAGTTTCTCTAGCTTTCTCTTTTTTTTTTCAATTTTGAACTCTTTCTGTTTCCGTGGGTCCCACTCTTCAATATCAATAAAGTGGCCACAGTTAAGTCGGAAATAAAGTTCTATATTCAACACGGGAATAAAGCCGACTATTCCCTCGGGCGATTACTGCTCTTGCTTCACTCGTGCCGTAAACCCACTCGCGGGAATAATCCTCTACTTTATTCCCTTGTTGCATATAATGTACTATTGTATAATATCAAAAAATATGCAGAAAACGTAATAAGTGCATAATTATTTAATAAAACAAAATAAAATGTTGCTTAAGCTTAAAATTAGTTATATTTTATGTTCAGTTTGAAATACTATAGAAATTATAACGAAAATTGTTTTGATTATCGAAAAAGAAGGGTGACCGGAATTACCCATTGACGGGCATACCCCGCTCTCCTCTAACCGTTAAATGTTATAATTATTATTATTGTTTTAGCCACAAAAAGCTTTATTATTTGATTGATTTACTGCAGATTATATATTAATCTATTTACTAGGAGTAATACAGACCCATTAATTTATAAACGTTCTCGATTCACTTTGATGTAACCACTTAATCACCTATAATAGATTATATTGTTAATTTTCATATTAGTAATAAATTAGGTAGAAATTAGCTATAAAGCATGTCGCTTTAATTGGTAAATTAGTTAATTCCTTAACTGGAAAGAAATAAGTTAATTTGTCAAATATTAGCTAAATTCTACCTAATTTTCCTCTTAGACTTCTACCAACTAACGAGTTTAGATTTTCGCGCTAACGCCCAGTGTCACCTGAGGGGAGCATAACATTTATGGTGTTGAGAAAATGAGGAAAAGAAAGAATTATGCCGTTTGACTGGTTCAGATCATTAACGTATTCAGAATGTATGCTTATAAAAAATTACAAAATAACATTTTTGACAATTTATTTTGTTTTCTCAAGAAAGAGACAAGAGTCTTGTAACTTGAAATTTTAGTCTAATATTCAGTAAAAATTTCATTGAATTTTATCATATAGTTCTTGAGTTATGAAAACAATCCGACCATACTCGCAGAAATTCTCAAGTTCTTCCTAAATACTGATAAGAAACATTCATGCAAAATTTAATTTGGTTTTACCATAGAATATTCCATTATTATACATGTTTACAAATATTATTAAGACTACCCGTGTAAAAAAGACTTCTGTGTGAGAAGTCTGGCAAAAGTCTGGCTCAGAAAGTCTAGCAAAAGTCTGGCTACGGAGACTATCCCAGACTATAAGCCAAAGTATATGCCAGACTTTTGTTGAATTATGTCACGAAAACATATTTTTACATACAAGTAATAGAGACATTTAAATTAAACCGTGAAAAAGTTTTTTTTAAATATTGCAATCTTTCGCGAAATTCGAATATTTGTTAAAAAATAGACACAGATTTAGGTTACTCCAAACTTGACGGAACGCTATGATTTTGTTTTACATTCTTTGCCAAAAGTCTGGGATCGTCTCCGTAACCATACTTTTGCCAGACTTGTCCCAGACTTATTCTTTTTACACGGGTAGTGTAAAAAACACAAAAGGAATTTTTATCGTCACAAAGCTTTCTCTTTAAGAAAGCAATGGAAGGTCAGATACTGAGTCGATAAGAATGAATGGCTTATCCGCATAGCGTTTAGCACTCACATCACTGTAGGCGAATAAAAAAAATCCGCTTCACGATCTACAAAACGCGCAAATACTTCATCCTAATGACTTTTTCATCGTCCACAAACGAGCCAATGAGTTTCCGTTTTCAACTGGTCTGCGCCTCCAGCAGCACTACGTGATCTATGAATACACCGATGGATCATGCCCAACCACCGCGTGGTCGCTATTTTTACACATCGACGCGGTTGTCGTTGACGCCGCGACGCGGCGACGCTGACGCAGACACTCGAGTGCGCCCAGATGTGTGGCTCCGTTCTCCCGCGCGAGAGGTTCCTTCTCGTTTTTCACGCCCGTCTCCATTACGACCTTGCGTGCGACGTTTTTGCGAAAGGGCGTACAGTCCTACTCGTAATTGATGTGCATAATACGTATGTGTTAGCTAAGCTTATGGGATGTGGTGGTTCTTTACTGACCGGAGCTTGTCAACTAATATGATTTATGATTCAATAATTTCATCAAAATACAGTATAATAATGACGTAACATGATGTAAAATAATAAAATGTATTCAAATATATTTGTTATTCTATATAGTTTTAGAGTAAATGACATATTTATATATTATATTTAGATGAATATTACAGTCCACATCTCATCTAAATACATAATTATACTATGTTCATTAAGTATAGTGTTTTTCTACAACACTTCAAATGTTAAACAGGAATCGCGATATATGAGTGCGCCAAATTTTGCATGGGTAGAAAAGCCCCAGAGAAAGAAAAAAATTGCATAATCTCGCTTCTCCCACACATTTATACACACACCCCTATGTCGTTATTCCACTGGGTGATTTAATTCGTACCTGGGTAAATGTAATTAGCGCGAGTGAAAGCGGGCAAAAAGGAATGAGAGAGAAGTGGGAGTGAGGAAAGTGCTTTGAAAATAAATAATAAAATGTGCGTAATTAAGCTATAAGTATTATGAACCGACTACCTCATGGTCATTTATTATAATTATTGGATGAGGAGCGAAATTGATTAAATAGAAAAGGATAGATATATTTTAAGAGCGGAAATTTCGACCTTTTGCCGTCTAAAACAATATGCATGGATTAAAAGTGCAAATGTATATTTTAAAAAATTACAATTTGTTTGTATAATTATTTTGTCGCGAACATCAAAGTAAAATATGTTACTTGATAAACTTTTTTCTCTACTATGGGGAAATGCTACCAAGATTGGTTGTAAATTTTTAATTTTTTTTTTTACTACTGAATAACCTGTGAACTAGAATATTACAACGAATATACTCGAAAAATTATCCAGATTCCTATTAGTAATATTGGAATGCTTTTTCACATTAGCTTGAACAATTTCTTAATCTTAATCTTGCTATGTTATGCATCAAACAATCGATTTTTCTTAAAAACTTATAATATATAATATATAAACACTACAAAATTTTATTGAATATACCTTATAACATGACTAATTACCACAATATTGTAATTATTATTGTACCTAACGAAAGTGCAACAAAGCAAATCGAAAAATTGTTTTGGGAAATGACAGATAATTTAAGACTCTTTCAAGTATATCGTAATGCATTAATTATATTACTTTAATATTATCAAAATCTTAAAAAAAATGTCATAAATTCCAAAAACTTTTTTGAGATTCACTGATTAGGACTTGCACATACACATTAATTAAAAATCCACTATGAAGATTTTGTAATTACTGGATGTAATAAAAAGCATACATTACTGAATGTAATAGTGTGCATTGTGAGCTATTCGTCACTGTACACTTAACACTAAAATTAAAATGAAATATATGACTTCAAAATCGAACCTCTGAGGAATCAGTGATGAACAGGTGCAAATTATACGTAGACTGTGTGTTAAAGTGCATCATTCAATGTAGTAAAATCCCTGTATATGTAAAGTCACACATTTTTAATGAAATTGCAGACTTAAATTGGAAGTCTGCAAAATGTTGAAATTCAATCTAAAGTCGGCAATTTGAGCGTTACTTTTTTCTTTTCCAACGCAGACACTCGCATAAATATGCACACATACGCAGAAGCAGACATTTTCTCGAAAAAGTGTATATTTTGATTCCGTAAATACTTATCACACAATGAACCCTGGCTGTCCAACACGACGGGCAAAGTAATAAAGTCATCTGAATCGCTTTTTATTATTATAAAATCAATCCAATTGAAGATTGAACAATATAATAAAAGTAATTGAAATCACCCTCCAGAGGAGTGCAGAGCGAAAGCAGCCGACACCAGCAGACTCCATTATTAGCTGTATCGCGCCGGTATATTGTTTTCTCCCATTTCACCGGAAATCTCATTTCCCGTGTGCGCAAGGCAATCATCATCGTTATCGTCATCGCTCCCCATCATCATCATCGTCCTCACGTCAATCGTCGCGACGTTTGAAAAGCACCGCCGCCGCCGCCGCCACTCGTCGGCGAAATCGCGCGCGCACGTTAGCCCTCCTTGCTCGCTTGCTATTGCTTGCTCCGTCGGGCGTACATATATATCTGTAAGAGACATATGTAGGTGAAATGTACGTTCTTCTCTCGGCGCAGAGCTCGCGCGTTATTGAATCCAGCCTGCATGTCAGTCGAGTTTATCGATGCTTCGTGCCAGGTCAAACGTCAAGTCGGCCCGACGGCCGCCAGCAGCCTCACCGCATCGCGAACTTGCTCGGTCTCTCTCGCTCTCGGCTCTCGCTCTCGCTCTCTGTTATACGGCTGCCGGCTCCGGCTCGGACAACTGCACGGGAGTTCGCGGACCAAGACAATGCATAATATACTGGCCGGACTAACTGAAACCTAATGCTGGAAATGGGAATAGGAGTACGAGGAGATGGATGAAAAGGCTTAGCTGAAATATCCTTCCTTCTCAATGCATGGTCAGATTTCAGGGAGAAACGGATTTTTCATTTTCCAAACTAAACTGCAAAATGAAAATCTTGTACTTTATGATTGAAATTCATCTTAAACGACTGCGTAAATCGTCTTGTGCCATTAACGTCTCAAGCAGCCATCTACCTACCGATTGGGGTTTCTAGTAATAAAGTTTTTCAGAATAATTAATATACCTGCTTTTTCATAATTCGAGGCCACAATCTTTAATGGAAATTAAATGTTAAAAATTTCATAATTATTACTCGCTTTTGAGCAGCAATATTGAATTCCAATGAAAATAAATAGAAAGCTAATAAGTAATTGATTCTAAAAGAGCAGGTATTAAACCTTCCGAAAAGTCAATTTGAGTCAATAATTTTATTGATTTAGTAAATCTAATTAATCGAAACCCCTGTCGATTCCTAAATGGTCAATTAGGAAGTAATGATTCATTTCAGCCGGTTATTGTCTTAAGATTAGATTCAAACCAACATGATGTGATATCTAAAAGATCTACCCTAAACCCATTTTTAGACATGTATGATATATTCGGACACGATTAATGCTTTCTTCATGTATTACATGCATATTGTTTTATGTAAAAAAATGATTGGATTTAAGTTAGTACACAGAGTTAATTATCTAAATTATCATTTATCTTATCATATGTACTATAAAAAAACATTTAATCAGTTATATAATAAATAAGTTTTTCTGAAAGACACAAAACAAAATAAAATTATAAGTATTTCTGTTAAAATTCCTTTCATATACGATCAAACAATTATAGGAAACTAGAAAAATATATACACTGAGTGATCGCGTATAAAGAAGAAAGTGCTGGATAAAAGCGAAAAAGTGAAGAATGCTGCAGAAAAAGTATGAAACATTCGAGGGGAAGAGAGAGGCAAATAGAGAGAGAGAGAGAGAGAGAGAGAGAGAGAGAGAGAGAGAGAGAGAGAGAGAGAAAAGTTGAAGAAGAGAGAAGCGTGCGAGCAAAAGAGTTTTGCCATTGGCCACTCGACGTACGAGGCAATATTCTTCGCACGTACATCAGAGAGATGCGATATTGTTACGTGAATTTGCCCCCTTCGGCGTTGCTTGGCTCTCCTTTGTCTATATAGATACATAAAGTCAGTCGTGCAGACGCTCGAACATTGAACCTCAACACGCGCGCGCTCGCGCGCACATATACACAATACTGCTCTGTACGTAATATGTACACAAGGCGATACACACACATGTGCACATGCACACAAGCGATTTAGTAGGTAAATCCATACGATTGCATTGAAGCGTATGAGTAATCTCTTCGGCTCTTGCTTTGTCGGGCAAATTGCAGCGCGAACTTCTCTCCGCGAGGGAGCTCGCCGCGAGGATTATTATATGGCAGGGATGCGCGCGGAACTCTGTCGGCCGGCCACAGCGACCTGCAGAGACGGAGCCGGATACTGCCAAGCCAGCTGAAAAGAGACAGAGGAATCAGAGAAGGAAGCGCAGGAGAGTAAGCAAGTGTAAAGTACAAATGCCTGCTGAGTGCCCGTGAGATGAGACAAGATAAGAATTATAAAAGAGGAGAATAAGAGCTAAGCTAAGCTTTGCTGCTTGTTCTTTTCTCAGACGCGACAATTTTCAACTTGCTCGGGCTTTCAAATTCATATTCTTATGAAAATGCTTGCTTATTTTCGGAGGAAGACTTGTACTTCAAATAAGCACTTATTTACTTACAGGTTACTTCGATCATAAATGCCCAAAAACGATCTTAAACATATCTAGGCACCCTAAAATATGTCGCATCATCCGGTTGGTACCCCATGTTTACAGGGGGGGACTGAAGGCATTTAGGACCTATGCTATTTAAGGTTTTGGTTTCGTTTTACAGAAACTGGAAATTACACGACATCACTGTTGCATATATTATAATATTCCAATAATTCTTATACCTACATCGCTTTACTAACGTTCGTTTTCACTTTAGACATTCAAAAGGTAAATATGGATAGTCAGTGCATAACTTACAATATACCATACAATACCATTTTAGATTCTTCATCAGCAGTTCATGCATCTAATGAAATTATAAAAATGCTTTGAAATTTACGACACGAGTGACATCGCAAACGAATACTCGTATTTTCAATCAAATTGGCTATCGCCGCAGAAAGAAGATTAGAAGTTCGCTGGTCGGGGCTTAAGTACAAGGTTAGCCGCGGTAATATCCGCGATAGTTTGTATGTGGCAGTCGAAACCGTCGTAAAAAGGATAGCGAACAAACTAAGGGATCGCCGTCTTTCCTTATCCGACTCGGTCAGCTAAAAAGAAATAAAGCCCCTTGATTTTCTTTTTCTCTTTCTCTCTGGGCGATGACTTTGTTTTTCCCGCTCGATCTGGCTCTATGGCGTTGTGTACACATCACCGAGAGAGAAGAAAAGCATTGCAAAATATAAATAAGAAGGGATAAAGGAGAGGTTATAAGACTAAGTAAAAAGTCAACGTTGTAAATATGCGGATACTTTACTTAGAAGTTTGTAACCGTTGCTCGTATGTGAACCGTATGTATCTTTGGAATTATTTATGATATGGGTATATGAGTTATATGACGTACAACATTGCTTTCTCCTAATACAGTCGAGTTACAAATTCGAAGTAGGACATCGTGTTTTATTTCAGAGTTTGCGGATGGAAGATTGCACCTTTACATAATTTTGCCATTGACTTTCATCAAACACAATTTATATTAATATTATTTTATTAAATTTCTCTTGGTTTCATATATCGCTATGGTGTTTATGTATATTACTATTTGCCTGTACAATCTCATCCGACTTAAGGCGCTTTATTACTAAATACGCTTTCCAAAATACGTAATCCAGATTATATGATAAAATATGCGTTTAGCTGCGTATTTGTCCCTTACTCTTTGGAAGATTTACGCAAATACCTGCCTCTATAGGTTTCTGATTTTGAAAATGAGAAGATAACGGGGAAATACTAATCTCAAAGAATGTATTAACAAAGCAAATAAGATAATAATATTGCAAAATGCTTTGTTGTCCAAGTAGCTTGTATTTCTGTTTTAATACACAAATATTAGTAGAAAGAATTTGGTTTATTTAGTTAGAATTGTAAGGTATGGTCGAGAAAGGTG
Source organism: Gastracanthus pulcherrimus (assembly GCA_949152435.1). NCBI lineage: Eukaryota > Metazoa > Arthropoda > Insecta > Hymenoptera > Pteromalidae > Gastracanthus > Gastracanthus pulcherrimus. Next base: position 45,886,627 of record OX424574.1, read on the forward strand.
AAAACGTAGTCCCGTAGCTCGTCGCAGAGGGTAGAAGTAGAACGTAGTTGCGAGAAGCTCGCTTAGCCATTAATTTTCCGGGGACGTAACCGCGCGAAGGATAGTTCATCCGAGTGACATCGAGTGCTAAAGTGGGAGAAGCGCGCGCACACGTAGAGGAAGAATGCGCAAAGGACAGACGGTCGAAAACGTGGCAGTGCACGCGGGGGCGAGGCGTGGAACGACTGCGGAAGAATAAGAAGGAGGGATAGGAGGAGAGGCGCGAGCCACGCGAGAGGAGAGATGAGATGAGAGAACGTATGGGAAGGTCAGTTTTGTAACGAGCGGGGGGAGCGAGAGTGTGCAGTGTGCAGTGCGCGCCGCGGTAGCCCATAATTTCTGCACTCTCTCCGTTCTCTTTGGCTTTCCGCTCCTCTTCACCTCGCTGCGGCTGCACTGCACAGCTACGCCGCTCCTTCGCTCCTCGTCGCGCCCAGTCGTGTCGACGTCGCTCGGTGATCATGACTCTCTTTCCCTTTCTCTCTCTCTCTCTCTCACACACACATACCCTCACTCTCCCGCGATCGCTTTTCCACGAAAAGAGAGAGAGAGAGGACAAAGTGCCCGGTCGCTGCTGCTGCTGGTCCTGCTGCTTGTGCACTGGCGGAGATAAAGTCATTTAGATATAGCTTTATTTATAACGAGAACGCGGGGACGTTCCGAGAAACTGCGATGAATTAACTGTGAGAAATACGCGTGAGCATATTGTATAGTTCCTCTCTCCCTCTCACTCTCTCTTTCTCTCTCTCTCTCTCTCTCTCTCTTTGAGGTAGTTCGAGAAAATAGAATTATCGATTTAGTTGGCAATCGTGGATAAGTTTAGGTACATATGCTATAGGTACTTTTATGGCTTTTCCCGAATTGGATATTCCACCGCCAAGATTGATGATATGAGAAGTCAATATTTTTTAACTTGATTTTTACATATAAAATTGCTAGCACGAATAAGGTTGAAACCCATGATACAATAATGAAATAGATAAGCAAAATATTTAGTTGTCACAGTCATGTTCTGGGAGTACAAAATTATATAACTTGTCTACTTTTTATAAAATATGAAAGCATATACTTTATTTTAAAAAATCTTTGAAAAGTTTTAATGATATGTTTTCTTTGTGCATGTCATTAAACTGTTATTAATACTGCATACTTAATAATTTAAATAAAAATAATTCACCTAATAACTGAAATTCATACACTTTGTGATTCGAAAAATATATTTAAGTATTTCTCTTTTAATTTTCAGTTACATATTGTTAATGAATACTGTAATTTAATTTACATTAACTGAAATTAAATTCGTACAGTAAAATTAATTTATTTTAATTAATACATGTAATAAATATATATTGATATTTTAAGTAGAAAAAGTCAATTATGGTGCGACTGCCATAGGGGAAACTGGGGTAAAGTGAACATACGGGTAAAGTGAATCATGCTTATTATTTCTTCAATAAATTATTATTTATGCCTAATTTTAATTTTAGCGAAAGATAATTATGCAAGTATGATAATAACAAAGTTTCACTACATAACAATCAATATTCTACGAAAGAAAAATAATTGTATTTTTCGATCTTAAAAGAAAGTTGGTTTGTCGAATTTAATATAACGATTATAGATATTTAATATAATCAGTTTTATTGCTTCTGTTTTTAAACAAGCATTTTTAAGAATCGACGTCTAGGGGTAAAGTGAATCGGGGTAAAGTGGTTCGGAAAAGAATGCGATTGCACTAATTTATACGCGGCCAGGTGGAAAATTTAACAAAATATTGATCAAGGTGTGTGTTATTATAGTATACAAAGCCTTTGTTGCAACGCATTTTGTATTTAAGCCTAGATGGACCAACATAATCTCCATATTTAATTATTTCGTATTCTACAGTATTTTAAAGGTTTCAAGATGTCATTTAAGTTTTATTATTATCTAAATTAACGTTTTTATCTATTGCCGTACAAAAACTAGTAAAATATTTTCAAAATATTTAATTATATCCTCTAGTTCACTTTACCCCGCACTGGAAGGCCCGGATAAAGTGATCCGTCATTTTTCAAAAATAGCTAAATAATATTAAACTTAATAAATGACTTTTTAAGTTGCTATTATGTTTATTAATGTTAGAAGTTTCTTGTGCAACTTACAATGTAATGTTTCAAGTCTGAAAAATACATTATTTTCGACTTTTACAGTTACTACGTTCACTTTACCCTGGTTTCCCCTATGTGGGTAAATAATAATCCAAAACTTCTGAATTTAGAAAGAAATCTTAAAAAGTATAACAGCTTACATTTAATCGATTTATTGAATTGTTCCATTAAGGTGAGTCTACACTAATTTTATAACAAAAAATCGAAAAAAATTTTATGACATTTTTTGAAGCTCTACATTTGGAAGAACATTTTGGGACCTGACAGAATAAGAAAAATTCATAATCAACAAAGTTATAACCATTCAAAGAAAATAATTAACATTACTTCTTATGTAGAACTGAATATTTAAATGCATTATTCTTCAAACTTATTTTTCAAACATCAAAAAGTCGATGAGTGTAGCTGTAACTCGCAGCAAATATTCCTATAAGGACTATTTAAAGAAGTTAGTATTTTTTGCAAGAATTGCGTACATGCAAATTTTTGCCGATTAAATATGTATACGAAAACATGATATTTTTTGTCATATATTTATTTAAAATGGAGATATATTTTTTTCAAGCTATTTATGATAGAAACTTATAATAAAAAATACTAACTTTTGTTTGTTATGGGTTCTAAAGTTAGTGAGAATTTATTAGGTTGATATTGTCAAACTTCAATACGCAAGGAACTTTTTGAATTAACCTTTATTTTGACTGCAAGAAAGTGCATTTTGTTCAGTGAATTGGGATTAGGAAAGTGAAAATTTCTCAAAATTGGTATATATTACTCGTATTTGGTTACTAATAACATATTAAAATTTTGAATTAAAATTCCGGATGTTTAACGATTTTGAAAAAATGAGTGTAGACCCACCTTAAGTACAAACAGACTGTTGAGCTCACTTTGACACAACTGTGAAATACAATTATGCAGAATCACGCTTGTTGGAAATTGTACTGTATTACGTAACTTTTGTAACTTGCTTGTTCATGATCAGGAAAGTTCAATTAAGATAAACGAAGTGATTTCTACATTTGTCGCAGTACTATTTCAATCTAGCTTATATGTAGATAATTTTCTTGGCCTCCCAAAAAGTAATCGAAAAAACTCAAGTCAAATTAACCTTGCACAGAAACAGTTCGATAATAATAAGTCATTGTTAATATTTTCTTCTAAATTCATTTAATTGGCCAAGTCCCTTTTACACGAGCGCCCAATAGAAATTCATCAGAGCGAGTCCTCGCTGTGCTCGCGCGACACGAAAAGATGTGTGTAACGTTAGGGGCACGTAGGGAAGGCGCGCAATCTGCAAATTTACGGTCTGCTAGTTGGCGGACTAGGCTCTTTCTCACTCCCTTTCTCTCTCTCTCTCTCTCTCTTTCGGCTCGAGGGTTGGCCAGTGTCGGAAGAACCCGGAATACCAGAGTCCGACTATGCAGGAACAGCAGCAGCAGCAGCAGCAGCAGCAGTCAGCGGCCGCTGGCAGGATCTCTGAAGCGGACAGTGCGGAGGAGCGAATAGGTATAAGGGAATGCAGCGGAGATCTGCGCCGGGAGTGCGCGCGATGCGCGGCGCGGACTCTCGCGAATTTACGGCTCGTGCACGAGTGCTCCTCGACGCGCGGCGACATTTTTCCTTCCCCTTCGCCTCCTCCCGCTATCTCCTTCTTTCTCTCTCACGCGCGCCGCTATTTTCGACTTCGCCTTTTTTTAGCGTGCGCGCTCCGTCGCTCGCTGGTTTTTCGACTCGCTCCCGACTCTCTCCCGACTCTCTCCCGGCAATTTTACAATTCAAAACGACTCGCGAGCGTAAATACTCGACGTGACGCTTTTTTGCGATGCGTCGCTCTTTCTCGCTCTTTCTCTCTCGAGCGATAAAGTGCTTTCATTGAATGGAAAAGCGAGCTGCGTCTTTTGTTGGGCCATTCGTACCGTGTATGTGCCTTTTTTTCTTCCTCCTCCTCCTCCTCCTCCTCCGCCGCCGTCCTCGGCGAGAGTAATTGTCTACGTACTTTGGTTTTGTTATGCCGAGTTGCGCCACCGGGTTGGATTGTTTATTAGTGTCGTTTGCATCGCTGCGGTTTTCCTTCTTATGTGTTCAAAGCAGTTAGAAAGTGTACGAGGAAGCTATTTTAAACATAAATTTATACACTTTGTTACAATTGCAGACCTTGAACTTTGACAGGTTGAGCAAATTAATTAAACGTTTAATTTTATCCCTAACGGAAATGAAAGCATTAAAAATAGCCAGGAAATCAGTATATGGTCAGTAGAAATAGCTTGTATCTGGGTAGTAATGGAATCTTCTTACGAGTAATTTTCGGACAGCTTTTGTTACAATTCTATAATCCTCCCTAACCTCAAAATTTGACAACTTGACTTTTATCATTTATGAACTAAAAGCAAAAAGAATTTTTAATACAATACATGATTTAGTGTGCTTTTAAAAATAAAAACTTTTATGCTCATTTCAACGAAAATGGCCACTTTTTGCCCTGAAAAGCGAGACCAAAGTAACACTTTCTCCCCGCAAATGTGAGAAAAAAGTGACTTCACTAGAAACTAGTCCAAATTCCTTTATTTCATCAAGTTCTACCAATAACCCTGATTTTAGATTGTCTTTTAACAATATAAGTTATTTTTTACCCAATAAAATTAAAACATAGACATTTTATACAAAATTTATTAAAATATTCAATATTTAATACGAAAAACTATTACTTAGAGAGTAGAGCAGCGCCGTCCATACCGCGCACCGACCACGTTTTCAAACATTCTACGTCAGTTCATTAGTCCCGCTTGCCAAGTCAAAAAGTGGTCACAGTTGAGATGGGCATAAAGTACTATATGTAACTCGAGAAAAAAACTCCGAAGCTTATTCATTTGATGTAGGTAATTCTCTCTTCGACAACTAGCTTAAAGTTTTTGTCTCAAACGCAGAACATTTTGATGGTCCTTACGAAGACGTTTGCACCTTTCGCGATTTTCCGACGCCGGACTTTTACGGGATACTTTTATTTGTTCGAGCAGCCAGATTTTCTTGGGTAAACCGATCATTGTTTAAAGTAGTAGTAGTTGTGTCATTGTTTGAAGAGTCAAGTACGACCCGACCCGAACTCGATACAAAAAAGAATCGACCTGACTTCTCGACCTGATTTCTCGAGAGTTCGTCGGCACAGTTCTCATTTTAGTCATATCATATACGAATTGCGCTAGTCTTCGTGGGGAAATTATGAAAAATGTTAGATTTCGTGTAAAACTTATGAATAATGCTAGTCATCGTGGGAAACCGAGAAAAGTGTTAGTCTTCGTGGTAAGCGCTCAAAGGTGTTAGTCTTCGTGGGAATTTGACATGTGTTAGTCTTCGTAGGGCTATCAATTTACAAGCGCTATAAAATGGCCAGTAACAATCGAACAAAAATGTCTAGACTGAGGATTCCATTTATATACTGGAATAACGTTACAAAGAAACGTTTTATTGATACCAGAAAAATGCAACCATTTTTCGAGCATTTGAAAACCAATCAGACCTTTTACTAGGCTAAAAATGAAATTCATATACATTAATTAAATAGTTTGCTCTATCACAGTGTAAACGCACAAGCAAATTGACTTCCTGTAAGGACGCTATTATTAAAAAACTTGTATACCAAATATTCACACTGCGTATTGCCACTACGTTAAATAATAAAATAATAATGCCTTACTTTAATAACTATTCGTATAATTAAAATATTAAGTTCTATATTAAATATACGTATTTCACAATCTCATGTAATCATAACCCGGGTAACAATTACTCATATATGATCATTGATCATATATAATGTTTCAAATATGATTATATATATTAAATCCAAGATATTAACAGTGTATTGTACCTCCAAACGAAATTAAATTTCCATATGCGAACTTGCATTAACTGGGAGAAAACAAAGCTTTCCAAGTGGATACGTGGATATTTTAAATAAAAATGGTCTAAAAATTAAAACATATAATAAGAAGACAAGCGAGTTTAATGGCGTGCCAAATTATAAAGGAAAATACGTCGAGCAACCGCATTCGAATTGACAATTTCATCGTTGCGCGTCCGGCTGACTTCCTAGCGAATCAGTTTTCCGCGCACACACACAAGCGAGAAACTGGCACGCACGCGTGATTTGTCAGAGCTCCAAGCGAACTGAAAACGCGTGAAATTGCCAAAAATAGGTTTCTTCCAATTTTCCTTTTTTCCTCGGTGCTGCTGCTGCTACATAGTGCCAAGTCCCGGTGCACACGTAGACGCGCACACTGGCGCACTCACACAGTCGCACGGCGCGACGGCGGGCACACATCGTACATATAGCTTGGCTTTCTCGTCGATGGAGTCCTGGGCGCGTTCGCGCGAGCGCCACCGACAATAACCGTCTATCCCTTTTATGCGCGCGAATGAGGCCGGGCTGCTTTCTTTCCGCGCTTCTGACGCTTTTCGCGCGGAAGAAAACTCCTCGCACTCTGGAAACCGAAGGAAGGAAGGAGAGAAAAAGGAGTGGCACTAAAGAAGAGAAAAAGGAACCGTCTGAGGGAGAGAAGGAGAGAGAGAAAGAGAGAGAGAATGAGAGAGAGAAAGAAAGATTCGATATGCCGATATGCGCGCGCGTACCGATATCTATCTTTTGCCGCTTACTTCTGCCTCGCGGGTCAAAGAGACGCCAGCGCCCGCCGCCGTCGCCGTCGCTGTCGTGCCGTTCGCGTTCTCGTTTTTCCACCGCTTCCTTCCGACTCTTTCGTTCTCTTTTCCTTTTTTTTTACTTTTAAGCGAATGATACCGAAATGCTTATGCTGATGATCCGCGGTCACGCACACAAGCCAACGATGCGAGAGACATTTGAAATTCTATACTACTTTTACTTTTGAAACATATTTTGCATCAAGAAATAGAATATTTAATATTTGCTTTTACAAAATGTTAGCACAAGTACATTTATCTTTGAATTGCGTACTCGTGAAAGGTCGAATTCAGTTATTTGCTTGTTCCAATTATAATAACAATATTATGCTGAAAACAGTAATTGAAATTAATAATCAATTTTGTTGGAACCATAAATGAACGAGGCATTTAATCGATACATCAAAATCATAGTAGAGCATTAATGCAGTATTTCATAAAACATCTAGGTGTAATCATATAATAACTAGACCTCATAAATTAACATTTATTTTTTGCCACAATAATTTCTCATTATTATAAAATGATTTTAGAACAAAATGTACCTAACTTTACTTTCATCACGTAGTAACACAAACCTGTTTTATTGATGTTTAATTCTCGTATAAATTTCTGGCTTAAAATTGTTATTGAATGCATTTTTCGCAATTTTGTTTTCTCATATTCCAAACAAATCTACCACTTACGCCCTTCATTTCCGCTAAAATGCACTGAAAAATTTACCTGGTAAACTACGCGTGGAACGCAAGCGCAATCTGATTTCATCTTCAAAAATTGCATTTTCGCTTACAAACAAAAGTTTCGGAAATTGGCCACATGGTCGCGCTAGAAAAAAGTAGTCGAATCAGTGCATATAATGGACAAAAAATAAGCGCACCGAGTGTACTGCCGCCCTCGCTGCATCATCGTCCACAAAAGAGATCCGTGTCAGTGGGTACAATTAACAGAAAGCGTATATTTTCCCCGGTGCATTTGGAAAATACTGCTTTATCTCTTCGTCTGTCGCAGCGGTATCTACCTTTGAAGCGCAGTGGGCCGGAGAAAGAGAGCTTGCTACAACCCCTTTTTTCCCACAAGCCACGCAATTATAGGGATTTTTATATTCGAGGAACGAGAACCCATTTAGTCGGTTTCGAATGCGTACACATGTATGCAGCGAAACGCGAAAACTCGTTCTCTCTCTCCCTCTCTCTCTCTCTCTCTCTCTGCCTCTTTTCCCCCGTTCTTTTTCTGTTATTCTCATTCGCGACAAGACGAACAGAGAAGAACCCGAGCAGCACTCGTTCTTCGACGTGACTGAAGAGGCACTTTCGAAGGACCGCATCGAGCGCAAACGGTGCACCACTGGCTTACTCCTACATACGGCGTTGTATTTGAATGAAATTCAACATCAGATATTTCTACCTTTCTAGCTTTTCTCTCTATTTTTTCCACTACCCATTTATCTTCCTGTTAATATAATCATAAGTATAAAAAAAAGTGAACAACATTAAACAAATATTTAAATAGCTAACTAAATATCTTGGTTGAACCCTTCATTCACATAGTTATGTCTCGGTATACACTAGCAAAAATGTAACAAAACAAAAATGTAACGAAACAACAATTTGCATATTAACTTTACGCGATGTATTTTGTGCAACCTGACTCAGATGGCAGATTGAGGATAGTTTAGTGTATTCGAACGATCAGTCGATCTGTCGACCGATAATAAATGTTGACTCTTAATTAGAGCTAACACAGGTCCATCATTGAAACCCTGCTCATCGTAACTTTTACGACACGGGGATTATCTACTAGTATCGTTAGTCGTCGTTCAATAATGGCCTTGCACAAGATTCATCCCCCATTTCAACCTAATAGCAAAGATTTGAACACGTTCAAGATTGTATTCTGTAATCTGAGAGAAGATAATTCCATTTTTTAATAAGTATTCTAATAATAATCTAATAGTCAATTGTAATAAAAAAATTGCTCATACACTAAATAATTTTTATCATTTAATTCAAGAAATACGATGCTATTATTAAAGCATAAGATGCAATTTTTTAAGCTAAAAAGGATAATTCGTTGAAAGAATGTAAAAAAGTTTGACCATAAACAGTAATCGTTAAATTTAGCGTGACCAATATGAAATATGTATGAAAGTTTACTGGCCGTGCACTACTGTGAGGCTGTAAATCATTATACGTTTGCTATTGAGCGTCTAATAACGAGCCATTTGACGAATTTCTCACTTTCTCTGTAACTTCTACTTTTTGCGGTACGCGTTTTTTTCTCGCGCTCTCTTTTCTTCTCTGAAATCTATTTGAAGCCGTAGTATTTATTCATGGATAGGGAGCGCTACGGAGTTTAGTTTCTGTGGGAAATTCGAGTTTCTTATGGCATGCGCATAGGTAAGAGGAGAAGGAGGTGGAGGTTAGACAGAGAGAGATAGAGAGGAGAGGAGGGGGTAGAGAATGATAAAGGGAGGGAGGGTGAAGAGATAGACAGAGATAAAGGCGTAGTGGGAGGGTGAGTAAGAGGGGTAGAGGATGGCGGAAGGAATATTCGGGAAAATGCCACGTCGGAATTCAGGGTTACGAGCTTAAGTTAAATTCGAGGACGCGCGAAAGCTCCCGTCGAGGGAGATTAAGGCTCTTGCGACTGCAATACTCTCAGCGATAATTGTCGTAAAAGTTGCAGTAAATTTTGCGTAATTGTGCCGAGCTTATGGGGCAAGTTTTGCCGCGAGTGTGATTTAAGTTTCGGGCAAAAATTTTATTGGCGGAAATGAGGAATCTTTTATAGCTTAAAAACCAATGGCTGATAACCCACATCATAACGTATTTAATTAAATAGACGTAAAAACAATGATGAAAACATGACAAGTGGCTTATTTTCGATTTAACTATCTTAACATAGTTTTAATGCTGTTATTAACGTTGTATTTGATACTTTCTCATATCTTATAAACCGATAATGATTATTTTAATAATAAACTATAACGTTTGAAAAAATTAATGATACATATGTAAGGCACACCTCTGCAACTATTTCTTTCTTGTTTAACTATTTAAAATGTACATCATTTTAACCGAACCGACTTCGAAAAAGGAGGAGGTTCTCAATTCGACATGACTTTTTCTTTCTTTTATGTTTGTCCAGCGATTATTCCGAAAATACTCAACCGATTCGCATGAAATTTTTTTATATGAAAGGTAATTATCCTCCGTTGGTCCCATTCAAATTTTGTGATTATTGGTCCAGTATCTCGCCAGTAATTTATGAATATTTTTTCTGTACATTTTGGACTCTGCCGACTCTGTCCGCCGATTATTCGGAAACTATTGAACCTATTTGGATAATATTTGTTTTTAATGAAAGAAAATGATCTCATGTTGGTCCCATTGTATTACTGGGCCAGTATTGAGCCAGTACTACGTCAGTACTGGTAAGTTATTATGTTTTTCCGCCGATTATTCGGAAACTACTGAACCGATTTTGATAATATTTTTTGAATGAAAGAGAATGATCCCATCGTGGTCCCATTATATTACTGGGCCAGTATGGAGCCAGTACTACGTAAGTACTGGTAATTTTTTATGTTCTTCCGCCGATTATTCGGTAACTACTGAACCGATTTTGATAATATTTTTTTAATATAAGATAATGATCTCATGTTGGTCATGTTATTTATTTTTGCGCCAGCCGGTCTAAAAAATTGTCCTTTAGGCCCGCTTAATAGGTACAGAAAAACGCGAAAATCGTGCTATTATTAATATTAGACAGGCCAAGTAGTAATGATAAACAGCAATAGTGCCTGCAGAACAACATCTATTACATAGTTTTAGGTCGGCTGTAGACGGGTTTGCATCATCACCATTGCTATCATAATTACTTGTTGGGACTAGGTATCCGTAGCTATGTAGTCCATAGCCTTGTACACACAGTTATACCATCTTTCTCTATTGTTTGCGAGTTGCATCCAATCCTCCTCATAACATCCTATTTCTCGTCGGTCAATTTTAAATTAATTTTTCAGGGCTCATTCACTGATTCGGTTAAAATTCAAAAAATTTTACAATAAGCTATAAGTTTCGCACGCTCTCATGCTCGCACGCACGCACACACACGTACATACAGACCAACATATTGAAAAACCTACATATTCTGATTCAGCGACCTCAAAAACATTGAAATTCATCAAAATTTTGGTGTTCAAAAAAATTATTGTTACAAAACTTTCTCTTTGAGAAAGCAAAATGTGACTCTAAGTAGCCCCGTGATAAGAGTGATTTTGGCCACCATTTTTCACAGTTTACTCAAAGGTATAGTTTTGAACTTGTATCTCTTTAAACTTTAAGCATTCGTTTTAGAATTTAATTGTTACACCGCAGCAAACTTGAGTAGTACGAAAATTCGAAGTGGTACAAAGTTTACGGTACTTCTAGAAAAGTCAAAATAACTTACAACGAATAATACATTTTTCACATTTTTATAAATATGAGTGTAAGTCAAGAGTAATTAGTGTAAGTAAGAGGTAACTAGTGTAAATATTTCCTCCTTTTACAAAATTACTTTAAAGTTATTTAATTACAAAAATAGATATTGAGGTTTGCCATATATTGACAACATAAATCTGTCATTATAAAACTCAATCTAGTTGTAAATAACATGCGATATTCAAGAAAGTTAGCAATATTTTGATTTTCTACTTTCAATTATTTAATGCTGGCTTTAGTAAGGTTTAAGAGATTTATTTTATTTATGCAACAAGTATGCAAGTGTAGTTAGTCAACAAATACAAGGTCTAAGAACTCTGAGTAATTTTATAAAAGAAAATCACGCAGAGGGCAATCAGAAATTAAAGGTGGTTAGACTAGTTAGAGCTCTCAATTTATTCGAGCATGACCGCATCAGGAACCTGGGAAGTGTTAGCCGGCCCGTGAGTCTCAGTAGCTACGCTACCACACTGCAACGCATGCAAGCTTGATTACTCTTGGCCTCCAGCCAATTCGGATTAGTTGACGTACTTTTCAGACTAAACGATCCTATCGTCTACCGAGCAAAGAATATAATTACTTGGGCCGATATTTGCAGACCAACATCTAACCAGCCCTTAATTATAATAATTGACTTACGTTGACTTTTCGCGACTGCTAGACTCTTTTACGATCTCATTCTGCAGATTGTTTTTTGAGACCTTAATGAATATAAGATGTAATTAATTAAATGATCTGTAATATCTTTATTTGGTCATTGGCATTGCTGGTAGGGGAGAACGGGGTAATGTCGATCACTGGCTAATTCCGGTCATCCTTATATTCAATAATCTAAACATTTTTAGGTAATAATTCGAATAGTATTTACAAACGCAACTTAAAATGCAATTAATCTAATGTCCAAACAACCTTTCCTACACAATCAAAGTTCAGGTCTACATTTCTTATAAGAAATCTGGTCTATAAAATAAGCTTTTATACATATTATTCGTTATTTTATGCAGTTATTTTTTTCAACTTTATTAATTTGAACAATCTAAGAATACGAAGTATTGAAGAAAAAAGAGTATAAATCTGTTGCTTTTTTGTGATTTGAATTTAAATTACTAAGCAGAATTGGAGTAATACCGGTCACAATGTTATTTATATGACGCTCCCGACAGTGAGCTAGGCTAAGAAAACGTTGCTTTGCGCTCTCAGGTAGAGCAACTTTGCTTAAGTGTTTTTGATTGAACAGTGGTTATGTGTTACATATTTTACTATGTAAATGCGAATAATAACGCGACTGATCATATGAAGGTTCATATAACTGATTTAAAGAAATTTTTCACCTATAAAAGTAACTTTTTAATAGTGACCGGAATTTTACCAAGGCTGCCCGATATTACCCTTTGATGTGGAGTAAATCCAGTCAAAATGCTTTCTTTTATTTCGTTTTATAGCTTCGATATCTTAAATTTTTATATTAAACCAATAAGAAATATTTAAAGTCAATGGTTTGAACTAACAGAATAATTATTTAAAGTTAATAAAAAACAATTATGAAAGTGGGAATAACAAGCATGTTTGTTTCGGTGACCGGCAATACCCCGTTCTCCTCTACCATTACATTTAACAACTCATTATTCGATATTTGTTAGTATTTGCGCTTTTAAACGTTATACAATGTACCAAGTCTTAGTACTACTAATAGAACCACTAAAAAAAGTTAGTTGAGTTAATAAAAATATGTCTAGATAATAGTAAACAACCTATCAGAATTATTCGAAATCTACAATGGATTAAACAAAGGGGATGCGCTATCAACCCTTCTATTCAATCTAGTATTAGAACACTTTGTCAGGGCCGTATATAAAAGCGGGGAAGGAGTAACACGAAACGGTTTTTTAACGCAAGTGTTAGCTTACGCAGACGATATAGATATAACAGGACAGAGCACGGAAACCACAATAGACGACGTTAAAATACTAATAAAAACGAAAAAAAAAGGACTAGAAATTAACGATAAGAAAACTGAATACATGGTTACTGACAGAATGGCATCCGAGAACGATGATTAAAGCGCCTTGAAGGTGTTGCACAAAACCTTCAAAATAGTAGAGGAGTTCAAATACCACGGCACTATAATCGACTTTAATAATGAGACTTATAAGAAAATAAAAAATAACTGCATTCGGGAAATGCATGCCTTTATCCGATGGGAAAATTACTAAAATCACGACTGCTATTATCGAAGACAAAACTAGATCGAGATATGTAGAAAAATTATAATGCCAGTATGTAGTCCTGTAATAAATGAGTGATATGGAAAACCGAATATTATTAGAGTTATAAAATCTGGAAGATCAGGGTGGGCTAGACATGTAAGTAGGATGGGAAATAAAAGGACAGTAATTAGAGTACTAGAAGAAAAATCAGAGGGCACAAGACCTGCGGATAGACCGAGACGAAGGTGGGAGGATATTATCCTACTATTCTAGCAGATCTACGAGAATTAGGATGCGATATGAGGGGAGATATGATCCGACTGGGTGGAGCTTGCAAAGAATAGGGAGAAATAGCTTGATTGTATGAACAAGGCCATGGACTAGGTAGTCTCATCATCAACCATTAATGGTAGCTACGGTAATGATGCGAACATGATCACAGTGTATATAGGAGTATAATAACTGCGGTCATTTAAGCATCATCACTGCTAGCGATTAATGACGGGTCACTATAATAATAATAATAATAATAATAATAATAATAATAATAATAATAATAATAATAATAATAATAATAATAATAATAATAATAATAATAACAATAATAATAATAATAATAATAATAATAATAATAATAATAATAATAATAATAATAATAATAATAATAATAATCATAACAGAATCGATAATGATGATAACACTTTTAGTAGTATTTGCATTGTGTGTAATCAAATCTCATGATATTTTAACTACAATTAATGCTCATTTTGTAAATACACTACTAAAGTATATGTTAACAAGAAAATTGTGATTTTAAGTGTAAGTAAAAGTTAGTGAACTCATCGATAAGTAAATTTAATTTAACCATAATTTGTTTCAACTGTAAGTACTTATATACTATGTATTTAAAAAGAATTTGAAAAGTCTCTATATATACTAAATCTATAGTGATAAGAAAGAGAATTATATTAAACTTTAAAGAGATATAAATTAAATTCATAAAAAAGGAAATATGATTCATGATATATGGACCTGAAAAGAAACAGTACATTAAACGACCGAAACTTCATATAATTAAAAACATTGTTATTTCAAGCACCTTCAAAACAGAAAACGAAGTCAAGAAGTCGTTTCAATCTTTGACTTGGTGTGAAAATTGATTGGCTAAACGATTCTTTGAGAAGACTGCATTGCAGCATATGCCTTTGTAGTTCTTTGGCTAAAAGAAGGAAGGCACCTTTTCTTTACTACCACCTAACGTGCAGTATATTTTATGCCGCTTACAAACTCAGCATCTCCTATATCCCCTCCTATATCCCCTCCTCTCTCTCTCTCTCACTCTCTCTATTCAGTTATCATACTACTAAATTATATGTATGTGGTATGTCTGCGTGCACGTGTATGTGTATGTGTTTGTGTGTATGGGCATAGATTGTCCTCCCATTCTTTGCCTAGCAATCTCATTCGCTCACTTTGACACTCTTTCTATTCTGCATACATTTTTTCTCCACTTCATCTGCTCTCTCTCTCTCTCTCTCTCTCTCTCTTTCTCTCCTTCTATCGGACACGTTTACCTTAGCTTCTTTTTCCACCAGCGCCATCTACAATGTCCGCTCTTCCTGCTCTCCCTCTACTCCAAACATCCATTTGCCTTTTTGATCTCCTTTATCACGCTGCTCTCTCCCTCGGCGATCCTGTCCCTTTACCTTGGCACTCGCTTTTATCGAGAGCCAGCACTACCACCGCCGCTGCTGCTGCCGGAAGCTTTATCGTCCTGTAAACATTGCACCTGCACAAGAACCACGCCGAGCTTCGACGCCCATGCCATTGTCGAGCTTTCTTGTGGACGCATCGTGTTCACTGCTGCGCTTGTTCTTCTCTCTCTCTCTCTCTCTCTCTCTCTCTCTCTCTCTCTCTCTCTCTCTCTCTCTCTCTCTCACACACACACACACACAAACACACATTTTTACCCACTCGGTTTTTTTACTTCTTTCAACGCTAGAGGGACACTTCATCTCTTTTCATTGTCTAATGCTGCGTACGCCACCTCGTCGCCGTCGGCAATTTCTTGCGCAGTCGTGGCGCCAAGAAGGATTGGAAAGTGCAATCAATGTGAAGATTTACTTCGCCTACCTAATCTCGGCGTGATTAATCGAGTAGTTTGCGAAAGATTTAGGCTGCGTCATCGCGCTGGTACTCAAAAACGTAATTGAAAATTGATTGCTAGATCAGATACTGTCACTCTAAGGTGGCGTAACTTTTTTGGACGTTTTCTTTGCATATACATGTTTTGTTCTTTTTTCTTCTCTGTGTAACCTTTATAAATCGACTATCAGAAACTTTAAATAATTTAACAAACCACTCTCTTGTTGGTTTGATTTAGCAAGCATAGTATGTAAGTTAATCTATCTTAGATACTGGCTCAATCTAATAAGAAATATCAATGTGGCGAATATTATTTTTTGATGCAGTGGGAGTGAAATTGCAACTTTAAGAATTTATGAAATGCGTAAAGTGCCACTTTAGGCACACTGGGTCAAAAGATATTCTACACATTTTTTATTCTTATTTTCTTTATCCCCTTTTGGAGTCCGCGTATAAGCGTTAAATCTTTTAATGGGGGAGCATCTATGTTCTGTGACTTAATACTCGTACACTTCTTAGTCATAACTGAAAAATGTCCTACGAAGATCCTGGCATTCGTCACCTATCCAAATAGCGCATGCGGAAAATACTGTTTAAATAGAATACTACGTACTTTAATTTAATAGGTACAAAACAGATTATACCAAAATATCTTCTATCTTATTATTCACACAACTTTTTAATTTCTATCCATTATATTTACCGTAATGAGCGATTGATTTTGCCGTTATCAGTTTTATATATATATATATATATAACTGATATATATACGAATGCCAAGATCCTCATAGGACATTTTTCAGTTATGACTACCATATATATATGGTATTTATAAAGTCAAAGGAAAATATCATCTATTTTGTTTTGTATAAAAATATTAATCTGTTCTAAAGTTCGTAATTTTTTTATTTTATTATTAAAGAAATGACAGATTTTCAGATCTGCATGAATAATTTTATTCATTACCAAATTCTTTCAATATCATATCGGATTATTAAAACATTAATTAATTTTGAATACGCATACCATTCACTGCATAATTTATTTGTAATATATCTTCGCATTATATTAACGAAAATAATTAAAATTATAAACATAATACTCTTTCACTCATTCTACGCATTTATAATTTAACCGCATTATTCAACTCGTAAAGTAATTTGTGCACACGCAATTCCGAAAATCTAAATTGTGACACGCAAACTGTACTTTAAACTTTAGGCAAACAATTCACGGCTATTAATCAACATTAAAACTACGCTGGTAGAAATCAGTAATTGATTTTACAATAAATAATCGGGAGTGTTAATATATTATGAGAAGCTCCGATGATAGAAAATCAGTAGCGGTAGCCATGTAGTCGGCTATTCAATAGTAGCAGTAAATCGCAATCAATTATCAGACAGAATGCGCTTTTATTTTTTATTGCATGATTTTTCATTTTTATTAGAATCTTTCAGTAATCTTCAACGTATCCTACCTTCTTATTTTCACACATTATCTCCTTGAAACATTCAAATGTCTTCGGTATTATAAGCTGTTTACCCTCACCTCCTTCCTAGTAAGTATATTTTACATCCTTTTATTGTTATTATTTCAGTGACTCATATTCATTAATTTTGATATTTAATGTAAGGTAACTGTACCCAATATGGCCCACTAAGTGGCTGGTGGCTTATGTATATGATGTCAATAGAAGCTTTCTGACGGAAAAATTATCTTACGGAAGTAAAAGGAAGTCAATCTATAATGGATTTTATCTCGCAAACGCTGAAGTAAACTAGTCACATATGATTTTGAGCGAGTAATTATATTTACTGTGATATTAAATAAAGAAATTGGTCCAAGTGGATATTGCCCTCGATATTACTACGTATCGTCAGCTCTTCAGTAGCATAGTTTATCTCATCTACTGGCAATATACCTCTTCAGTATAAGCAGAGATGTGTCCACACTCTCATTCTAAATAATATAGCTCATGTAATAGACAGAATACAACAAGCAAGTTATACATATAATGACTACTTTTAACATTTACTTTTATATTTAATTTTTTTAACCCCTTCCGATACTTGCAGCCTTCAGAATCACAACGAAACAATTCAATTTTAGGAATTTTGCAAACTCTTGTAAACATTTTAACATTAATGATATAAAAGAGTAAAATTTGTGTAATTTTATCACTACTATTGATGCTTGAATATATTATTTATCAATTGCATTGTTTACTAAATGGATGTTTATTAAATGTTGAAAAATAGACTTGTTTCGTTATGGTTCTGAACGCTTCACATATACATTTTCTTTTAATTTATGATTAAAGAACGAAAAATAAAGGCGGGTCATATTGGGTACGCGTTAAGCCCATTATCTCCCGCTAGCTGTTTTTATTTAAAATCTTTATAGAATACCAAATACATAGGTACATAAGGGGCCTGCGGCGGCTCAGTCGGTAGAGTGTCGGATTCCCACGCCGGTGACCCGGGTTCGAATCCTAGTCTCTGCCGATTGATACAAGCACCTCTGTAAAAATTACATGTGCTTTGTTTACAAACACACCGCAGACCCCCGTCGTCGATTAGCACCACATGGAAGCATAAACATGGCGACGTTAAATAATAAAAATAAAAAAAAAAAAAAACATAGGTACATAACTGATAACGACAAAGTCAAACGTTAATTATGGTAAAACATAATGGATAGAAATTAAATATGTAAATAATTTGTAGAAAAATTTCCGGCATACGTAGAACGGTCAAATTTCGTATCCTCATTAGCCCGGTGGGGTATCTTTTTCTCTTAATGAAAAATATATCGGATTTAAATATTCGGGGTCGCGGGAGAGGTATAGCCCGCGTGCAGCGGACGATCCTCTCATTTCGACTCTGGGCAACGATCGCTGAAGGGCCATTCAAAAAATAGCCTCCACCAGAACTTCGCGCTCCACATGTACAGTCCAATCGTGGCCAATAAAACTCTGCGATACATAAAGCAAAATGAAGCTCTCTCTCTCTCTCTCTCTCTCTCTCTCTCTCTCTCTCTCTCTCTCTCTCTCTCTCTCTCTCTCTCTCGGTCTCTCCACGTGTATCGAATCTAGTCGGCGTGCATACATACACCTCGTTAGCTCTCGTGCAAAATCGCATCCGAGGGAATTTTCGGAGTAAAGCCAGTTTCGTGCTGGGAGCGGAGGCGGCAGCGGCGCTATACTGCTCTCGGAAAAGCCGTACGTGAATCTGATGAAGCAGGAAACTGTCTGGAGATAGGCCGACCTGGAAACTCAATCTTAGAACATATCCGTTATCTCACTGGCGACGAAGCGCCGCGTTCCCGCTTGCGAGGATCTGTAATGGTGGCTGAACGAGCGTTAGTGTGCATTAGGGGTAAATACCGGAGTACTTATACAAGTATACATGCTCGAGTGTGCTTCAAGCCATAAAGCCACTTTCACGTATCTACTTTATTATGTTTATTATGTTTGTGCGGAATAGAAATAACCTGTACATTTATTTTTGCACACTCTTGTGCCAGCTACTTTAGAAATATTCTTGACATACTTCCTCTAGTTTACAAAGATATACAAGCAATATTACTGCTAACCGTTACTTGCTGGCTAATAGGAAAATAATAGAAATTCAAATTGTAGACTGATACGTCTACAGTGTGACTAGGCAAAAAATTAAATTATTTTTCGTTTTAAATATTCTTTATATTGTCATCTTAAATAAGGCATTCCTTTTAATGAAACATTACATTGCGGCTTTCGTTATTATGCAGTAGAGAAAATATTATAGTGTCTGATAAAAATCTACGATCTCCGAGTTTCACATGATCTCATTCCAAATATTCAATAACGCGAGAAAGCTGGAAATGTCGCACCTTATGGCGCGAACATGCCAAGGGATGTAAAAACGTAACGTACGTCAATAGAGCAATAACGTCCTTTACCATTCTTTTTATGAATTATGACAAGTTTTCTCTGAATTGATAGCATTATCCGAGTAAAAAAAGATCGCAAATGAAAATATGTAATTCATACATTCAGGTCACCATATTATATTACATGTATTAAGTATTTATAACTAAATTGAAATAATTCTGACTAGTATAAAATCTTGTCATATAATAATAATAATAAATAAAAATATTTTTTTTTAATAATTAAATGATCATCTCTATCATGTTTGAGCCACGAAATCCTTGCTGCATACTATTATTGTAGATAAATTATAAGGAACCAATCAGTAAAAGTTCACTTAGATAACAATTTAAGCAGCCTTAAAGTCTTTAAACATTTCTAGGAGCGCTAAGACGTACGCATGCAGGATGCAAATAAACTTTGGAGCGCAAGGAACGCTAGTTTCATCGTTTAACCAAAAGCCATTTGGCAAATGAAGCTCTTACTGTAACCGACATTTGCTACATTCCTTGTATACCGGTATACCCTTACATTTATTCCCATCTTAACACCTTGACTGCTGGTATTCAATGT
The DNA here is from genome assembly GCA_949152435.1 of Gastracanthus pulcherrimus. Classification (NCBI taxonomy): domain Eukaryota; kingdom Metazoa; phylum Arthropoda; class Insecta; order Hymenoptera; family Pteromalidae; genus Gastracanthus; species Gastracanthus pulcherrimus. The sequence continues at coordinate 45,906,836 of OX424574.1, forward strand.
GATCCAGCACTGTTCCTATTACGTGATTAATTAAATTTCTTTCAGATAAGATGCGAATAGAATAATTTTTAATATTTAATAACATTAAATTTTGAGTGAAAGAAATGAGTAACTCATTTTGAAAGCTGTATTTTACATATCGCAAAGAAAGAAAAAAATGTTAAGGGCGACCATAGCATCCTGTATTTGACAGTTTCTTTTTGGACACGTAGTAGGACAAGGTGCAGGTAACGCGCCATGTTCAAAATTAGTAATTTTTTAGGTCAAAAAAGTTACTAAACATTCATTAAATAATATAGTAATATAAATACATTTTTTTTTATTAAATTTTAGTCTTAATATAATATTAAAAAATCGTTAAGCAAAAATTTCGTAAACTATTGACTTGTTTCACTTTAAAAAATAATAGTTTTTTTTTAGATTTTTAATATTTAAAAAGATAACGATTTTTTAAAAAAACTTCGAATCATATTGTATACAGCTTCAAGAATATTGCAAAGCAAATTTTATTTAAATATAAATCAATCAACAGTGTGGGCCTGACAAGTATTTAATTGTTGGGACGTAAATAATCCCCAACGATCAAACTGTTATTATTTGGAGGTGTGACCACAGAGGGTTAATCTGCGCGTCACCCTGGTAGAAAATAATCCAATTCGGCTGGTTAACGTATTAATGTATAGCTAAATTTTTACATAAAAATAAGGTAATTTCTAGCTTATTTCTAGCTAATTTCAAGTTAAAAAGCAGTTAAGATAATTAAATTGTCATGGTAACCAAAACAAACCTATAGGTTAGGGCTGTTTTCGATAAATACTTGTACTATAAGTATTAATAAATTATTCTTAGTCGCCTTTTTGGTAAGAAAATTCTTATGCATTGTTAGTAGCGAGAGTCTTAACCTTAACTTTTCAATAATAAAGTAATACAAAGAAATATGCTTCGTGTAAAATACTTTTATGCTAATAGATAATTATACATTTCATTGTTTATACACTATGAATCGTTAAAAGTAGGGTCACCCATATTGGTTTTATCCCTTAATTTCTTTAAAATATAATTAAGAAATTATTTACTTAATTATAAGCCACTATTAGTTTTGTGATGTATACATCAATACATCATCTATGGATCAACCTTCGGTCTTACGATCAAAATCAGAATTACGGTGCCGACGGCCACGTAGAACCAATCCAACCAGGCTTATTTCTTATACATTAGACGTAAATTAAGCGAAACTGTGTAAACAGTTATTTTCGGAGGCGTAGATTTTGAACGTAAAGGTAAACATTTACTTTAATTAGCGTAACTACAATGGTATTCATATCAAGAAAAGACTATTTATTAACCATTGCATATAGAACAGAAGTTAGGTAATCATAGGTGTGAAGTAATACCGCCGAATTCAAATCTAAAGTGAAATTTGTAAAATAAATTTATTTGAATAATGTGTTTAAACGAACTACTGCAAAATTGAAGCTTCAACGACACCGGAAACCAATTGGAATAATTAAATACCATTTATACATAGACATACTCTGTTTCATCGATACACAAAAGAAAATGCACCACCGCTAAGGTGGTTTTGAAAATTTTTCTTTAAGTTAGACTTCACATTTGAAATCAAAATTAATTTGTTTTCTGTTTATAGGAAATAAGTCGGGGTCAAAATAGACTTCACTTGGCGGTCCAAGGTTTAAGATATGTAACTATAAATTATAACAAAATCATCAATTTAACCAAATTTTTGAACGTGTGTATTATATGTATAAATTATGCATCTTCAAATTATATATATATATATATGCGATAGTACCCTGGTAGAAAGTTAGCTAGAATGGCTGTTTAGCTTATTAATTATTAGCCAGATTAATAAGCTATCAATAAGCCAAATTATAGTTAATATCTGGCTAGAATCTGTTTTATATTGTGCTTTAAGCAAGTACGTAGTTTGTTTGCAAATCTAACCTATTTATATTTCGTTTCTAAAATGTATTAGTTTTTAATAATATACATTATTATACTTTATTGAATGTTCAACATAGTATGCCGCCAAAATAAATATTTTTATCAACAAATAACAACTTATGAGCTCATAGAAATATGCATATGCAATACTAAAAGTATTTGATAACTAATAATTTCCTTTCCGAAAATTAATCAATCAAAACTTAGTCAACAAAACTTTGTGATTGATTTTGAAAATAAAATTTTGTAATAAAAGTTCATTGTAAAACTACAAATATTTGTTTACTAATTCTCCAAATTTCGTCAAAACTTATATTATTCGGTTTTTATTGTTGCTTTTAAAATAACAGTAATTATATGACTACATGTATTCCATTATTTATAACATAAATTTCTTTAACAAAGACACTTCAATTTTACTCGGGGCTTTGGTACTTTTCGCGTAAATGCACACGTTATTATGTAAACAAATATCCTAACCTCCATTACAATTAAACATGTAAGGTACATTTTTAAGTTTAATTTGGTAAAATACTTAATGTAGTATGATTATAGAAGTGTCTATTACTTCGATTTTTATACAACTGTTATTATTTACATTATTAATTAATACATATATTATTTATATTATGAATTTTATATTAACTAGAATATTAAGCAGAATCTAGCTAGAATTTAGCTAAAAAGCATGTCGGTTTTAAATGATTTCTAGCTAATTCATTAACCAGAATTAAAGCAGATTAGAAAATCTAGCTAATATCTGGCTAGGAACAAGCTTAGATTTATACCAGGGATATGTAATCACATTAAAACACATGTCAACTGAAAGCTTGAAAATAACGTAAAACAGACGTATGTTATTAATACTGTTTCATGACGTATGTTTACACAAAAACAAAAATAATAATATGCAAATATATATATTTGTTTATGAACATATGTAATGGAGCATTATTATATGTTACGTTTTACATTATTCTGCAAGTGTGATTGCATATTTCCGAATATGAATATCTTTGAAGATACACAATTATATATTATAAGTATATATCAGACACGTGTCCAACATTATCGTTTAGTTATGTAAGTATAATCACACATAATTGCATATAATCTGTTTTACCCAGCCTACTTCCCTACTCAATAAAATCAAGTATAATTTCATCCTTATAAATCTTAAGCCATTGAGGACTTATAAATAAATACCTACGTGTATAATTATCCGTGAGCCAATTACATATATATGCATCTCTATCATTTACAGGTATTGGGCATAAATCGGCGTATGTGATAAGTCTCGTGGATCGGGTAATGTGAGCGTATTTACGCGAAGAGTCGGGAATTGGCGACTTCGACTGACATCCAGGCCAGATTTAATCCGGCTGCTGCACGCGCAGCGTCGTTTCCGTACGTTCCGGTCTGACGTGACGTGGCTCTACACGAGCGCAAGCGCCGGTATACCGGCTCAAGCCGCTAATCAATTTCACGCGGAGACCTTTTACTCGCAGGTCGATGGAGCCTGCGCGCACGAACCTGCACTTGCGCTGTGCACGCGTGTGTGCATTACCAACAGCGATCGCGAATGTGCAATGGCCGTACGTATGTAGAAGGGACGAAAGCGTTGGTCGCGTCGAGTCCTCGCGCTTCGGTCAAGTAGCACTGCTCGACGTTATACATGGAAATTGAAAATTCAAGGGGACACGTGCCGCTGGCGACGAGTGGATCGCGATAAATAGACCGATGGGTGACAACAAAAAAAAAGAACTGTGATGCGGCGTTGTAGCTGACGTTAACGAGCGTGCTTGTAATTTCAAAAAGCTCGAGTAACTGGGTCGCCAGTATGAATGTCGGGGGTTATAAGTTATAGCGGACCTAATCACCTCAAAATTACAAATAAATTGCTTATATATTTTTCGCTGAGGATAAAGTATTAATCATATATTAACTATTTTTTACGGTACATTTTAGTAAAATATAGATAATGAAAAAAATTATTTTGATTTTTTTATTGTCGTTAGATCTCTTTGTTAGGCTAGAATACAACCTTGTATATTTCTTGCTCTGCCGCAAGGTTTTGGGAGTCAAACTAATCGGATTGGAATTTTGGAGGTTTTATAGTGTTCAACATATATATATATATATATATATATATATATATATATATATATATATATATATATATATATATATATATATATATATATATATATATATATATATATATATATATATATATATATATATATATATATATATATATATATATATTTAATTAGGATATGAGTGTAGGAATTTTGAAAAACAATATTATTGGTCGAAGTTATAGCCTATTTATCTTGAATTATTCAATTTCTTTTTAATTTTATCATAAAATATGGCCTAAATAGGCTATAACTTTGTCAAATAATTTGGTTTTTAAATTCTCACACTTATATCCTAATTAATTATATGTATGTTGAACACTATAAAACCTGAAAAACTCAAATCCGATTAGTTTGACTTCCAAAACCTTGCGGTAGAGCAAGAAATATACAAGGTTGTATTATAACCTAAGAGACCTGATGATCATAAAATAGAAACAAAGAAAATTACCATTATATTTTAATAAAATGTTCAAATTTACCGTAAAAAACAGTTAATGTATCATGAATAATTTATCCTCACCTAAAAATATATAACCAATTTATTTGTAATTTTAAGAAACTAAAATATTTTTAATTGTAGCTTATTAGATGTACCAAGTATATTCTTACATATGTTCTATTATCGAAATCTGTACTAATTGAAGTCTTTCAATTTGCTACACATCTGTAATGACTTTATATTCAGTTTATACCTATATGTAGAAAAGATGCTAGCTTGTAGTCAGATAACTAGATTTACTTTGAACTTTAAGATGCAATACAAGTTTACAAGTAGAATCGTACTACTTCGTATGTTTGTTGTGTCAACAGGAGTAAGTTTACTTGGACCAATAGTCGTCTTTCTTTACGTAATGTTGTTAGCTTTTTCATTTAACTTGTTAGAAGACTGATTAAGTGCTTTTCTATATATAACGATAAATTTTGCTTTTCCAAAGAGAAAGCGTTGCAACGATAACAATTTGTTGAAATCTGAGATTTTGATAACCTTTGAAAAGATAGGTTTTTCAAAAATGACTATATGTAAATATCGTTAATTTTAAAATTTTGGCATTATAAAGTTTGGCAGATCCCAACTTCTGTCTGGTGGAACTTCACGTGGAATATAAAAACATCGATAAAAACCCACTCCTATTCAAAACCTTATATAGCGTAAATTTTGTTGTATTTCTTCTCATCGCAGTAAAGCAATGCATAATATATAAAACTTATCCTTAATATCTAGAAACAATAACTAGCTCGAGTTTGTAAATAACTCTCCCGAAAAAATTGTAGGAAAATAAATTTCTTCTCCAATTTGAAGGGTTTCATTGGCTTTAGAATCAGGCATCAAATAAGTCCCGAATCCAATATAGGAACGGTTACGTCGACGTATATATACAGACGCAACAATGGCATTCTCGAGACTACATAGCATTCCGTCGAAAAGAAGGCGAAAAAGGAGGAGGAAAAAGAAGAAGAAGAAAAAGGGTAGAGGCGAATGCGAGTAGTCGGGGATTCTCCGACGGCTCTGCCGCGTGCGTGTACAGACGTACACAAGCACATGCACACGGGCACAGCAGTAGGTAGAAGCGTCAGCCACGCATACGGATGCATAAATCGCATGATCCGGGCGTAAGCCAACAGCGCGACTTCCAGCGATTCTTCACGGGAGAAGTTTCAATAAGATTCGCGCGCTCGCCCACACTACCCAGGCTTTCCCGCGGCCCGCCCGCCCGGAAAATACATGATCGCGGTCTCATCCTCGCGAATCTCGTTTCCGGTTTTCGCAGCCGCGTAAAACTCGACTGCCGAGAGCCGGAGAGAAAGAGAGCGGGAAAGGGAGAGAAAGAGAGAGAGAGAGAGAGAAACTTTTCAGCTTTGTGGCCCCGCGCGTCGAGAGCCGCCCTGCGTGCACTGCACTGTTGCGGGATTTGCCGCGCGGGCTTCGGCGCTGTGCTGCAGGCCTTTTCGGTGCGGCCGCTGTCGGGGCAACGTCATGTTCGTTCGCTGTCTCGCGACGAATACGAAAACAACGTAGCTTTATGCGATTAAAACTATATGGTCGCGCCGCGGTTCTGTGAGTGCGCCGCGCTCGCGTTGCCATTCTTTTTTGGAATTATTGCGCGCTCAGCGGGCTCAGCTAGAGGTATATATAAGTATATTATTACGCTACTCTGATGTCTATTAGTGTGGAGATTCAAATTTTGAAATGGATACTGTTGACGTTTTTCAAACGAAATTTATTGCCATTGCTTCTAACATTACAGCTTATTTTATATTTAAAATTAATAAATAAGGTTTTACAGTCCAATTATAACAATGTTTTTGATTGTGCAGAAAAATAATAATTTAAAGTTGATCTAATTATTAAAATTATTTTGCGCAGAGAATATTTCTTGTTCGGCGACCAAAAAACTGGTGCACGGAGATTACAGTCCCACTGCGATTTATATATTACACGCAATATACGAATATTTCAGAATTCTTTAATATAACCCAATAGAAATTTGGTCTTTCCAACAATCAAATTCGTAAAGAACTTGACTTGATTGCTAGTACTATCTCTATTATTTTAAAAAGTAAGCTAAATTCAAAGAAGCTATTACATTCTGAAACTCCTTTACAATGTCATATCATTTTATCGCCGCTCTTTAAAATCTGTCGCTGGTCTATATACGTATTTTATGCACGTTCTTCATAGTAGATAAGTTCCTTTAATTTTGAATTATACCAGAATATTTCTAAGAATTCAAATAAATAATAACACTTAAATGTAGCAATATTAACACTGAGAAGGTATCTAATGAAATAATTTTTTTTTCAATATCATGTTTATTTTAAAATTTTGAATTTCTCGAGAATTTCACTGAGTTTATGATACATTCAAGAGCATGTGCTCTTATAATGCCTGTGTATTGCAGCGTAAGCGCGTTAAATTTTACTGTCATTATGACCAGTTTTCCGCTGCGCTCCCGAACGTGTTTCACGCGCGAGGAACGAAAAATTATGTTTCGCCGTGCACCTGCATTTCAATTTGTTCTAACATCTCTCATACATAAAACATTACCGTGCGCGAGCGAGACCTGGAGCTACTATATATACGAATATTCTTACATGTACGTGTACTGTGTAAATACATTGAGAACATTTTTCTGAACCAAAGTGCTAGCCATACTGGCTATCCCACGGAGTATAAACTCAAATTAAACTCGCTATACTTCTCGCAATTACTTCAACAGTGGTCAATATTTGAAAAAGCGCAGCACTATCCATATGTTCATAATATTATTCCAATATACTTCCAATTATTACTCATATTACAAAGGCAATATGAGAATGCACGATTAAACAATGAAACATTTGCTCGAATCCGGTAAAAAAGATACGAAAGCTTTTTCCAGCGGAGAGTCGAAAGAAGGGTAAAATCAGATGTACGACACTGAATTCGTTAGGACAGTAATTTTGGCGAGCGGCGCATGCACGCGCGTTTCTCGCATTCCGTCTGACGGAAAACCTTCAAGGCCGTAGTTTTGCGGGCTGCGGTGGCGTCGTTACACGATGCCTGCGGTGCCCGTACAACGCTCCGTCTATCCGGCGACCGCATATCCGTGTAACGCCCCCGCGCGCGCATTCGTGCCGCGTTTGCCTTTGCACACGGCAGTCCGCGCGGATCACCGCGGCCGCGCGCGAAGCTGCACTGGATTTGTCGCGGCTACTTTCGTTATTTTTCACTTGGCCGGATTTTTCTTTCGGGAGATGCATGTATACCTTTGAGCTTTTCGTGCATTGTACACACTGATTTCGACTAATTGAGAGGAGTTCATTTTAGTTTAAACGTAGTTTTAAGGTAGTTTTGAATTAAAATAAATTATATAATAATCGGTTCTTATATCACAATATGAGAAACGATATAATATAAAAGATGGATATTTCAAGCGTTGGAAACAAATTTTTTTAACTAAATTTCCATATTACAAAAGTATAAATATCGTCAATTAGAGAAAGATTCGATAAAATACTGTAGACTTTTTTAATTTTTACCCGTTTTTAATTCTGAAGATCTCATTTTGTTCCTTAAACGATATAAAAAGTGCAAAAAAACGATGAACCTGCAAAGGTACAGCTAATAGTTTATACTTATACACCTTATGCACCGACTTATAAACAGTTAACTGTACCTTTGCAGGTTCATCGATTTTTGGCAATTCTTATATCGCTATAAGTTTCCCTGAAATCTATCAAAGAACAAAATGAGACCTTCAAAATTAAAATCCGATAGAAAATAAAAAAGTTTTCAGTTTTTTATCGAATCTTTCTCTAATTGACGATATTTATACTTTTGTAATATGGAAATTTGGTTAAAAAAATTTTTCTCGACGCTTGAAATGTGAATAAAACTGACTTTAAGTTCTTCTTCAGTTTGAACCATTTTTGGAAAAACGTTAAGCAAGATATATTTATAAAAAGCTAGAAAACCAAAATACAAATACAATATAGAAACCTATGGTGAAACGTTAAAATCAACACACAGAAAACTTTAATATGTGAATCGATACTAACTAACGTAAATAAGTGAAAGGATTGCAGTGAAAGTATTGAAGACGATATTGTACTCTTACTTTCTTAAAAGGGAATTCATTGCTATAACTTTAAATATTAAACTTACAAATATCAATGTCTGTTTTGAGGAAAAGAGTATTCATGTTTACTGTATAAATATTTAATTTTATTTAAATAATTTAGCTAGAATTCTAAAAGTATATTAAAAATGTGAAAAATTGTGGAAAAGTTGAGAATAATTTAAAATTTTTTTGGACTTAGGTACTACAAATTTAATTGAATACGTACATACCGCAAATTTATCATCTTTGTTTAGATTAATTTTCGTTGTCCTAGTGACGCAATTACGTAATTTCGTTAGTTGTAGCAGTAACGTGTTCAGGGTTGGCACGATTGGGTGAATGGGTTAACATGCACGTTCTTGTCCTTACTTCTTCTTTTTGCACTTCGAACTAAAGCTTAATTCAAAGTAAATAACCGCTAGCTGAGATTCTAATGAGCAAAGAGAGTAAGAGAAATGAGACGAAGGTAATAATTTAGGGGGAAAGAATGAACGGAAAATAAAGGCGGAATAAGGCGATAGGAAGAGACGAGCGTTCATTAAGAAGAGGAGAGAGGAGGTAATAAAAGGAAATCGTGCTCTCGATTCTTCTCAAGTGATTTTTCTCTCTTATTTTTAAGAACAAAAAAAGTTTGGTTCTTTATAACGACCAATTTGCATTCTTAAACGAAAGAAACGACTCATCAATTACTTTTTTCCGCACTGGAAATAATTGTATTTTCTTTAATTAATACGGGCTAAAATAATGCAGAGCTTAAATGAAAATTTCTTCCTTATTTAAATTTAAAATTATGATAGTTAGTATTTATACGACGTATTACTTCTCAAAATGAAATCATAGTTATCAAATGACAATATAGTGCCATATTTAAGCATTTTATAATTTTTGATTCATTATTTATTTATTTATTTATTTATTTATATACTGACATTGCTGCCCTTTTACTTTGATTTAACAACGATACAAACATTGATAGGGATCGAGTTCGATCTTCACCGCCGATAAATTCGAATCATCAAGAGATTTTGTTGCCGAAAAAATCGAGCTGACGGGGATTCGAACTGGCCCCGCCTTAGGAAGCAAGCGACTTACCATCTGAGCCATGGCCGCTCAATTATAATTTAATTATAATTTTAGTTGGTTCCGAAGACATAAATTATGTATAGGGTAAGTGAGTCAGTTCCTGGTGCCCTGTGTCAGTTACTGTGTCCCACGGTAATTTTGCTTTAAAAAACAATAAAATCATAAAGTAACTCGATACAAAAGTAGTTTATATGTAAAGCTGCTATATCGTCGAGTAACATTTAGATTTTAGTATTTTTGAAAGAAAAATGTCGAGGGGCACAGTATCTACCACAGGGCACAGTAACTGACTCACTTACCCTATTGGCGATTTTTAAAAAAGTATGTGAATTTATATTCCACGCGTGTTTCCCAGTGACGTACAAATAATTGAATTGCTGTAGGTGCGCTACTTATATACGTACTTATATAATACTACGTATAATATTAACATTACAAATAGAATAACGAAGCATCCAAATTATAAATATATACACATAAGCACCGTATAATGTATCCAGAACTAAAAGACAACAATTAATTTAGATTGAGTTATTTCGTTGGAATTATATTATATTAACTCAACCGAAAACTACAGAATGATTCAAATTTAATGCCATAAGATTCACTTCTATTTGAAAGAAAATTAACGGAAGATAATTATACGATGAAGAATATTGACATAAAATATGTTGACAGGCATTTGTTACTCATTTTTAACAGACAATTGTCTCTAACATTTGTCAGTTATTTTCTCGGAAATATGATTTATGTGCTTGTAAAACGTAAAACAAGAATGAGTAAAATTGGTAATTATTTTTCAAGAGTCAGTTCAACGAATATATCAAAAACTTTTTCATTACATTTGGAATTATAGTTTCAATGCAAGGGTCGGTGTTTTCTTTAAATGTATAAAATATTTTGACTAATACTAACTAATTCGCTAATACCATATGCGCTTTAGTATATACTTACTTGTAACAGTAATACTTTCTATTTTGTGTTTGTTCTGGCAACAACATAAAGTTTTTGAAAGAAAATCGTTACGATGTCGTTGCGAGATCATGTTTTAAAAAATAAATTTTTATAGCCATATTTTGAGGCAAATGGGAATTGGACTTTTCATTCTGCGAAGAAAGATTTTATTGCCTTCGCTTAAACTGATACAATCGGATGGAACGCATCAGTATTGAATGACTTATTTTCCTTTTTCAGATAGCGAGACCAGGTGGAATTTCGCAATTTATGGACTCGAGTGGAAGTGATAGTTTTCAACGAACATCGACTAACCGTCCAACTGTGGCCTACAACGTAAGTCAATTTCAAATTTATTGAGAATGTATAACCACGCGTGTGGCTTCTGTTCTCTGAGCTTATGCAACTCCAATTCTCCCCTACGCATGCCTACATGGAAAACAAATAAAAACGCTTTATTGCCCTCTTGTGTATCTTTTTAGTAGTCACTTTATGGGGCTGGATACTCCCTTGTGTTACATTTAGTTGGGAAATAAGCATTTTTTAACATTTGTAAACCATAACATTTACATGACATAATAATAATTTACTACACTGAAGTATTACGCGTGAATTTTGATTACCAATTTATACATAATACTATTCTCAAAATAGCGAATGATTACAAGTTGTTGTTTTCCATAAAGATTTTGTATTTATATTGTTACTAACTTACTAAGAATGATCACTCATACACATACATTTAATCCTTAAAAAGCTGAGTAAACTGTTATGTTTCGTAGCTCTATCAGTCATCCTCCAACAATTTAGTAGACCGTCATCACTTTTGTTAATGAAAAACTTTGCTATCAACAAGCCAAGCGAGCGGGCGATAAATTTTTGAAGTATTGAAAAAGAAAATACAGTCGGTGGCCCTTTGTGGACTCTGGAGGTCCAGTTGGTTTTATTGCGACAAAGCACTTTTGGCGAAGATCCGACGAGCGGACGGGCTTCTCAAGTGTCTCGGTCTCTCTCTCGCTCTCGCTCTCCTTCTGCAGCGATAGAGCCGCGGGGGTCGAACGAACGAACGACGACGGCCGCCTCGTATCAATCAAGCCCTCGGCCCCACTATACATTTTTTTCTACGCGATGCACCCGACGACGAGCCGGCCGACCTGAATGGGGCTGCTGCTGCTGTTGTCGCTTTACCCCGGGGCGTCACACGTTCGCCTCGCCTTCTTCTTCTGCGCATCCCAGTCTGTCGGCTAGATACATTTTTCCTCGGCTTGGTCAATCTTTCCTCCCGTCGATTGGAAACTCTAGAGCTTGCTTTTAAGGGATATTGAAGGATTAGGTAGGATAATTTGATTTTAAAATTAACTTTAATTTCTTCAATTTATAAAGATAGATTTGTAAGGCAAAGGGCTCGAATGTGGGTCGGCATTTTTAAGTTTGCTCCAGATCCTGCAGACAATGTTTTCTTTTTCAAACTAGTTGTAAAGCAAAGTGTTTGAATGTGGGTCAGCATTTTTTAAATTCGCTCCAGATTCTGCAGCCAATGTTCTGTTTTTAACTTTTATATAGTTAAAGTTTACTGTATCAATAGATAGATGTTTGAATATTTAGCTATAAATAATCAATTTCTATATTTATTTATTTTTATTTTAAATTAAGTAATAATATTTGTAGAGATATAAGTAATACCCATTGGGGAGATGAATTACCGTTGGGGGCGCTATTGACATACAAAAATGGCGCAGTTATAGGGTAAATTCAAATTTTTCTAGCATTGCAGTATATATAATGTATATATATATACATTATATATACTGCAATGCTAGAAAAATTTATATATATATATGTATATATATATATATATATATATATATATATATATATATATATATATATATATATATATATATATATATATATATATATATATACATACCCTGTAATTGGGCCATATTGGCAATCCATCAGATGGCATTTTCTTAATTACAGGCTCCAATAGCATACATTGTTACACATGAACTTTAAATTCTATATTAATGCATCATAGTCAGCAAAAATTAAATTAAAAAGTAAAATACTGAAGTTCAAGTTGACAATGTAATAAATCGTAATAAATACTGCAATTATACTAAAAGCATAAGTGTTATCAGAATTTGTATATTAGGCAGAAATTTCCAACTATGTACAATACAGCCATAAACTTCGAACGCAAACTTTTATCCTGCGTGTTTTGCAATCGTAGCCGGCAATAGCGCACGCTTGATTTCAGGGTATTCTCGGGGCTGCGCGGAAGAGGAGAAAGAGGAACGAACAGTAATAGTAGGAGACCTGGAAAACTTGCCATCGGAACGATTTCGGGCGTGTATTATACAGCTCGACGTGCGCGTGCACACACGCGCGCGTGTGCGCTCAGGGAAACACGACAAAGGCTCGCTTCGCTTGTTTCTCGCATTTAAATAACAAAGTTTGATTCTGCTCCCGGCAGAAGTGAACAAAGTAAGCACGTTCGCGCCAAGCCGCGCCCGATTGTTTGCGCGCAAGCCGAAAGACAAAAATTTCCTGATTAACGTGCTTGCAGGGGTGCAGACCGCAGACTGGGGGCTTAGCCTCGACGCTACACCGCGGGCAAACGGCACTCGCTCTCTTCGCTCTAATTTGGCCATGTAATTTCTTATAGAATTTAGGACATTATTAGCCCGATTTTATATTTTCTTTTTTCTAAATAGTTAAAACTATACGTATTAGATTTTCTTTAAAGGCACTACTTTTTGCACAAATATTTTTCCTTGTCAAGAGCTTAACTTTTTTAAAATCTTTTTTTAAATCATCGCTGATACTTTCATGTGTAAAATAATTGTTTTCTTCTTTTTACCATAAATAAAAGAAATTGAACAGTTCACATTAGCAGAATCTGCTATTCATTCAATTTCTATTTAAAAGTTGTAGTAAACTTTACTTCAAACAATCTATAGAAACAACCTGCAATTAAAGTAGTTCACTTGTTGAAAAAGGCAATATATGTATACGGAAAAAGGCATCATTTTATAAAAGGATTAATTGCTGTTTTATTTAGCTCAATATGAATGATAATTCATACGATGGTCCTCATCTGAATACTATTCACAAACTGAACATTCCACACTCGATGCCTGACACAGACGCATAACCGAGGCATTAAATTTCTGTGGCTACCCTTATAAATTTACCCTTGGTCATGTTAACTCGCGGATGAACAAGTGAACCACGCCGGATCTGTCCAAAAAATATGGCTATTCTGGGAAATATTATAAAATTATACGAATTCGCGCTCTTTTCAAGTACCCATTTTAACAAAGAGCACTTCACATATTGCACGGAATCTTATGACTAATTAATGGTTTTAAAAAATGTTCATTCAGTTCCTGAATAAGTTTTTGGAATTTGAAATTTTATGAATATTAGAAAATGACATTCCAAATGTATAAAATCAAATAAATTTAACGGTTCTTTTAAAGCAATTAATTAGTAATAATAATTATAATAATAATGGAAATTCATTAAATAAATTCATGTGAATACATTTATTCAACAAATGTAATGAACATGAGCAGAACTAATATCAATTGTAGAAATAAATTAAAAACGTTTTTAATGTTTAAGGTTTTGATCTAAAAAATCATATGCATATTGAGTGAAATTCAAAAAAGTAAAAACTACAAGTTTCTTGTTTTTGTCTTAGAAATATTGATAAAATGTTTTAGAAGTATACAAAAAACTGTATGCGCTTTGAGTAAAATTTGCTTTATCAAAATTGTAATTTTTTCACTAAATTGTTGTTGTTTTATGCGCATACAGTTTTTTGTAGACTTCTAAAACATTTTTTTTATATTTCTAAGGCAAAAACAAGAAACTTGTAACTTTCACTTTTTGAATTTTAGTCATCATGAATTTTTAGATCAAAAAACCCATTTTTAGTAGATTTTAAGTGTAGTCTCACCTTAAAGAGCTAAAACTTGAAACATATATTTATATATTTTTTTTCGATGATTACATTCAATTTTAATTATTGATATTATTAAACTAAATTATTTTCAACTAAAACTACAATTTTTCAAAATTTTCGACTTAAACTATAACTTTTTCTAAAAAGGCATTAGACCCGTGGTAGAAAATAACCCAACCAAAATGACCTATTCGCCAACCGTTAACCAATTTTGCGCGAAGTAAGCTGTATGCACGTATCAACAACACGGATAATCTCAAAATCTGACATAACATATGCTTATTCTAAAACTTATCGTATGAAGTAACTATTATTTATTGATAATGCATTGTTAAATAAGCTATTTGAATAGTAAGTTAAATTAAATTGATTTTTATCGTGATTTTCGAAGAGAACCTTTCAAATAATTCAATTTTTTTATCTTATTTACCATATATTTTTAAAATTCTACTATGTTGGATGATTTTCGTAGAGTGTAATGAATACAAAAAATTGTAACGGATCGTACGTACCTCTCTACGGAATTTTACACGAGTCTTGAGCGTATAGATTGAGAGCGAAAAAGGTGCTATTAACGCGATTAATAATAAGTCTAATTCGTAATATTTTATTAAATTTAGATAGCAATTTAAAAGTGTACACATACTGCGCTATGTATGAAACTAAAAAACAGTCAATACTTCAATTTTCAATAAAGAAAAAAGATAAAAAAACGCTACCTTCAAATCAAACTTTTAAGTTTTAACCAGGAATGTAAAACACGCTACGCGCGCTATAATTCTGCTACAATTCTTATAGCATGAAAACGATAAATCTCTATTGTATTACGATTTGAAATGTGTCCGTCCGTCCGTCAGCCCATCTGCATTTTTAGTTTTAAATGTTTTTATATGTGGGTAAATGGGTGTATGTTGATGGGTGAGTAAGTGTATGAGTGTATGGATAAAGGTGGTTGGCTGTGTAGTTGTGTAAACAGACATATAACGTGTGTAAGTTTATGAATGAGTGGGAGGGTGTGAGCAGATGGATGACTGGGTGGGCGGATGGGCTTTTGGGCGAATAGATGGGTACGTAGGAGAATGGGTGGGTGTATATATTTTCATAGAAGAATATTCAAAATGTCAAATAAAAAAAATTCAAATAAAGAAAATTCCTATAATGTAAGGCAAAAATAACCGATTTCACTCAACTTTAAGCACACATCGAGTAATGATAGCAAATATCTGTGCAAAATTGTAGAAAAAAAGTATTTAGGAGATCTAAAATGCTATATACTAATATGCACCTTGTATATACATACATATATGTTTTAAAACTAATCTAGTGTTCGAATTATTCAAGTCACAATAGTACATTGTGCACCAAGGGGAGAAAATGAGCTATTTCTAGTGCTGCAAACACCTCACCCGCGTTTGAAATAGCTTTTCTTCCCGTGTTACACCGTATTTTTTGTTAACAAAGGCATGATTTTGTCTTTTTACGGGGTTTTTAACAATATCCATTTCTTTCCTGAAACTTGTGAGAAATGTCCATTTCTCACCTCTTTTCTGGTGAGAAATAGATATTTCTCACTTATTTTCGGAATAGAAATGGATATTTTTCACCTGTTTTTCATTTCTAACTTCTTTTCTGGGGAGAAATGGCTTTTTCTCAACACTTTGATCAAACTCGCTTGAAATGCGTAATTTTCCAACCGGTTTACAGTCATGGAAAAGAGTCCATTTCATGCCTGAGTTAAGAAAAATATGTTTTTTTGTTGAAACAATATAATAAAAATGATCATTGCCATAAAGCTAGTTTCTCTTTGAAAAATTAATATACAGTAATTGATACAAGAATTATAATTCATTATCAATAGTATATAAAAAATGTATCTATATTTATAACGACAAACGCAATTAATAAATGAAATATTTAATATTTTATCGTAATTATTCGTAAAAGCGTTTCGTGCAAGAGCCTTTCGATAACAGTACAGCTAATTTAACGACTACAAAGCGCGCTGATAGGTGGATAGGTTGTGATGGTGGATGGGATGGGGGGGGGGGGGGTGAGTATTTAAAAATTCCTCGGTTCATTCAAAGCGCCACTAATTGTAAAAAGTGTAGTAAAACAAGCCATTGAGCTCAGCTACGGAGTGCGGAATATCCCAAAACTCATTGAAAATCAATTAAACGCCGTGCACCGCCGTGGTGGAAAAATCGATGGCAGCAGGGCTGAGGTGGCGCGGACCGCGCTGGGAAAATGCAAAATCAATGAGCACTTGATCTGGCCGACAGAGCATCATGCGCGAAATCACAGTCTGTGAAACTTGGCGCGGAATTCAATTATCGCGTCGTCCTGGCGCCGGAGGACGAGGGAGAGGAACGAGTGAGAGAGATAGAGAGTGAGAGCGATGTGTGCGCGAGTCGCGATGGCAGAGCACCAGCCAGCCCGCCTTCAATGAGAGAAGGCACTCGACGCGAGCTCTGCCGGATGAGGTAATTGCGAAGCCAAATCACACCTCTTGCCTTCAACTATCTTCGTCAATCATCCTTCTTATCTCTCAGTCCTTCAATGTGAGTGCAGTTCGTTCAAAATATCACGATGATTGAAATCGTATATATGTGCAAGCATAAGGACATTTTTTTTCACCAAATTGAATGAGAAAAGATTGCACCTTCTTTAGAGAAAAAATATGCGTAATGGTAGTCATTTTATTGAAGTACAGTCTACGAACTCTAAGTTTCGAAGAGTATTTCAACATTCAGAATTTCTACAATGAATTCAGTAGAATTTTAAAGTTTCTTTTGTTTGAAGTTCGGTAGCACAAACTTCTCTCCATTCAATTGAAAGTCTTAGTCCGGCCATTAGACCGAGCCATTTACAGGATTGTAAACTACAAGGGCATAAGCTTCGATGCTAAGTTCAATATCTTCATCGATCAGAGGAATTAGCAGTCCCGACACTACTTCCTCTTGCTTCACTCTGCATCATCCGCACCAATACACCGTACTGCAGCTCCAGTTTTGTAATGGCCCCTTAGCGTGGTCGTTTATGTACCTTAGATTTGCCCACTGCAGCAAACCGGACTCGCGCTACAGATAACGGAGCAGCTCGTCCGTAAATACAGCTGCCTTGGAGCTGCACCACTCGAACGATCCATCCATATCCCTATACATGAACATTGTACGTACCTTTACCGTCTGCTTCTCGGCCGCGGCGTAGTTCTCGAGTGATTGTCGAGATGCGAAGTTCGCGCAATGGGTCGAACCTCGCCTCGGGGCCATCGTACTGTACATTTCATGCATGCATTGACCAATGGAATTCCAGATGAGATGCCGCGCAAAAAGGGACCTCCGGGACTTCCGCCTGGACGTATTACTCGCTGTGCCGGGCTTTGGGCTACAATTGGGAATTCGATGGACTACTTTTTTCCTGTGGCTGTCCTGTGATTTGATACAAAATTGCTGCCTTCTTACATTCAGAATTAGATCATGGAATATTGTTTTAACCCGCTGATGTCCAGCGTTGCTCATGAGCAACATACCTTTTTCTCGTTTATCTTACATTGTCATGTGATAAACTTAAAATTCTACTATATGCCCATCAGGTCAAAATGAAATAAGTTATTTTTCGCCGAATAGAAGCCGATAAATCTAAAAAAAATAGTCAAAGAATGTTTTTGCAAAAACATTTAATAATTACCAAAACACATTTCTAAAGACGTTTTACTCAACGATTTATATGTCTGGGTACTACGGGTTAAACACCTTAAAGAAGCATAATCAATTTGTGATAATGAGTTTTCAGTCTGGAGAAGAATCAATATAGTCACGTGAGCAGCTGTTCTGTGAAGCAGCGCGTCTCGAGCGCGAAAGGGTTAATTCACGCCAATGTAGCATAAGACACAGAAAAACAATCACACCAAAGGAACTCATTTGCAAAGACGATTAGCTATTATCAGCCAGTTGAGCAGTCGCAAACAACGCCCGAATCAATCTCGTAGAGCGGCAGTCCTTTTGCTCTTGCATCACGTTTCGATTCGATTAAAATTCCAATTTGGATAATCAGTCGTTCCGACCAAGTGTATACGCAGGGAGGCGCGAAACTTGTCCGTGCCAGACGGCAGAAGACGGAAAACGGCAGCGAGACGTGATGCGCGCGGGAAAAAGCAGCCAAGTCTAAAGTGATTAACGCCGAAGTTCGTCTCGACGCGACAAATTCGTATTCGGCGCTGCGCCTTCGCATATGCGAGCGTCTCGTCTTTGCCGTCGATGTAGCGTACATTATTAACGCCGCCGCGCTAACTTGCGATCGCGAGGCACCGAACTTTAAGCTACTTAGAGGAAAAGACGCGCGGCGAGCTTGAACCCAGGGGTGCGCTAGTTTCGCATGCGCTCTCGGTTGGAGGTGTTTACCTGCAGAAAAACGTCGGGGCGAAAGAGGAATGACTGAGTAGGAGGGAAAAAGATATCAATCCGAGCAGTCAGGCGCGAGAACGGCGCGTTGGATTCATTCCAGGGCGTGCACTTTGCGTCAGCTCGGCTGAAGGTTCGCGTCAATTTATTACCATGGCAGGAAGGAACGATTGCGAGTCGAGGAATTCTCTTCGTTCTGAGACGCAGATGTTGAGTATAATAATTTTCAAGTTTTTTTTTCTCGAAACTTATCTACCGAAAGCAAGAATATGGTTGTTGAAGGAACTTCTTTTAGTTCTCCTAGTTCAATTCTCGAGAGGGACCAATCTCTCGAGACCACACCATCGTTTCCTTCCTTCGAACTCTCCTCGCTACATTAGCGACATTAGCGATTTCTACATCGCTAAGTATCGGCGAATAACGACCCATACATGATGTATTATGTTTTAGCGCATCCCGATTAGCCACTGGGGAGGGGGTTTGGAGGGGCGAGGGGAGGGGGGGGGGGGGCAACGGTAGTAAACGGCCGCCCGACGAGGGCTCTTTAAGCATGGCTGATTCAGAGATTTTTCTTCTCATATACAGTTCTGAGCTGTGATCATATATCTAGAGTCCACAACATATCTATGTACCTAATAAATCGGTTGTATTTTAATAACAATAATAACAGTTGTTTACACTCGTACCTATCTGTGTGGTAAAATGCATTTACCTTTCGTCCACAACTTATAGTCAATGATTGAGCAGCTTCCTTTTCTTTCATCAGGCTGACTTTAAATTTAACTTTAACAAAAATAAATGATAACAATGTCAGACAGCATATAGTGACATACGTGCTAAAAAGGATAAAACTTGCAAAACAATCTTAACAGATTCCAAGAAAATGCGGTGATGTAAAGTCAAATATATACAAAATATGAAACACTTCTAAAGTAAAATAGGGCTTCGAAAGTGGAAGGAACCTTTGGCTTTGATGTATAAAAGGAATATTTGTTCCCCTTGGCACTAAAAAATTGGTGCATAAATCCAAGGAGAAAATCGATTTCGAATACCTCGCCTGTCGTAGCATAGCGCAAGGTACTCGCTAGCTCACGTGAAATGTTCTCAAAGAGAAAAAAAGTTAATTTCCAATCTCCCATTCTCTTCTGCCTTTCTCTTTTATTTCTTATTTCCCGCGCTTCGTGCTTGACACCCTCTTTATTTTTCTTCATTTTTTCTTCTGACCTTCTTTTTTTCATTGGTATCCTTCTGTTCTTTACACATCTTTGTTATATTCAACAGTCTTACTTTTCTTTTACTTTGTTTGTAAAATTTGTTTTTGTTCTTATAATATACAGTTACATATTTTATTATTCATTATTTTATTATCAAACTGCAAGTGTATTAATGCCCGTGGTTTATTACTGCCAGAATTCTCACTGCCCATGATGCGACTGAACTCCTTTACGGTAATTTTTTGATTTTTAAAAGTACTAGACATTAAAAAAGTTGAAACAAACTTCTGAAAAGTATTTAGAAATGTTTTCAGAATTTTTGAGAGGTTTAACACAATACATTGTTTTAAACAATTTTGTTTACAATTGTTTGAATTTTCTCGGCTTTTATGCGGCTATAGGACGTAGTCCCCCATTACGAGATCGGAAATGGTTCATTTCGATCTGGTGCACACGTTTATTTTTTAGGATTTTCCGTTCATCACATTGTAATAGAATATATGAGAGGATTCAGAGAAAAAGAAAATTTAGCGACAAACCTTTGAAGTAAAGTGAAGAAGTGGGAGAAATGTGACGAGAGATGAATAATTGCCGAAACTAAGGACTCGATCGCGACACACCACAGTGTGAAGACTAAGTACGTTTTTCTCGCTTGCGGCGCGAGCCGTTGGCTCGCTCGCAATCCTCTACACTTCAATTACTTCATCAGCGCAGAAGCTGAATAATTTCTTTGCCTCATAAAACCGCATGAATCCGAGGGACGGATTCATGTTAACGCAGATCTGCTGTCTACATCACCCTAAATTTTGGGTATTAATATCAAGTTAATCTACTAATATTCATCGTCGAAGAAAGGAAGAAAGAAGATTTGTATGCGTAGTATGTGTGAGTTAACGTTCCTCTGTTTATTTGTAAAGTACATGTACTAATATATGGTCTATTTTTTAATCGTAATCCACGACCCATTTGTTGATATTTATTTATACACTTATTTATTTCCTTTAATATAAATAAGTATCATTTATTTATTTCCCAGTCATCTTACCAATTTTTACCCTACAACATCAAAATCTTCATTTAAAGTATTTACTTGCATGTGCTTGGAAGCACACTTGGTAAAGATAGAGTTAAAGAGCATTTATTTAAACAATAAACTTAACTCCTTCCAAATTTGATTTCTATTTCCAAAATTTCTTTAAAGCAACAGTTACATATATAAATCCAATAAAAGAGATATTTATTTTAACATTATACTCGTATATATACAGTCAGACCTAGCGCACTGTTATCTCGCGCTCTGTTAACCCCTGCGCACTGTTAGGATTCAATACATGCGCACTGTTACAATATAATTCCATGTTCAGGTATGTATCAAGCTCACGGGGGCCCTTCAACAAATTTTCTTTATTTTAACATTATACATTGAATAAAGCTTGTTTTCATTGTAGAATATGAAAATTTTTATCATTTATGTTACTGAATTGAGGAAAGGTATTAAAGTTCTACTATTGTAGATATATGATTTGTAAATTTTAGTATGATATAATTTATATTTACAGAATTATTAATTATGAAATAACCTAATATTGTAATAAAAAGCATAAGTTAATTTTTTCTAAGCTTGCATAGATTTTGTAATTTATTTGATATACCTAACCTCAAAATATAATCTATTCTTATTAAAAATATTCAAAATTCGTCAAATAACATTGTTATTTATTAATCTCATGAATATTTATAACAGTGCGCAAGGTCTGACTGTGTATATATATATACATATATAAAGATATATATTTTTTTTAATTATATATAGTACCGAGGCTCAAAAATTATTTATCGATTTGTTAAAACAGTTAGTTGTTAAAAACCGCATATAAAATATTCAAAATTATATTTTTGATCAACAATCCTTCATAATCTGAAGCTGTATATTAAGAATATGTATATGAATATTATTTTTAGTGTTTAGTAACATCTCTTTTCTAGGCTCAGGGTAAGTTAAGAAAAGGCAAACCGATATTTGTCAAAATAAGTAGAAATATCCAAGTATGGTTAGACATAATAAATTGTGTTAAATTGGGTACATTCATACTGCCGTGCAAATGAAGAAAATAGGTATCTGGATTTCGCAGAAAGATTTGAACCGTATCAATAATTTCGCATAAAAATGATTAGAAACATTATTTTTCTTTTACAGAAATGGTTAGATATAATTCGTATTTTTAGGAAACGGATAGATATTTTTTCAATAAAAATATTACGCAAATAAATAAAAAAAATGAATTTATGCCCATCTGAATGAAGAAGGCCACTTTTTCCCCACAAATGCGGGAAAAAGTATTTTTTTTCCCGAGAGAAAAAAGTGACTTCACTAGAAAATAGTGAAAATTCCTTTATTTCATCAAGTTCTACCAATAACCCTGATGTTCAATTGTCTTTTAACAGTCCATTAGTCCCGATTTCCAAGTCAAAAAGTGGCCACAGATGAAATGGGCATAAAGTACTATATCTAACTCGAGAAAAAAGTCGATTTTTCCTTCGGGTGATACTGCCCACGTCTCGCTTCGCTCGCTCGGGCAGTAAACTCACCCGCGAGAAAAATATTCGACTTTTTGCCCTTGTTACATAATGTACTATTTATCATGTGTCTGTGATTCACTTCAAATACAGATCTTATTATACGTATTATTATATTATTATGTACGTATTATTATACGTCGATTTTTTTCCCGCAGACTAATAGTCCCCCGTCATCAGCTTTCCAGTCGCGCCTGCAGCACTCGTTAAGTATAAGGCACTGGCTTCCGCGAATTCCTCGCGGGCTCGTCGCATTATGATGTCCGGGCAACTCGTCGATTATTCAAAAGGCCTGCACTGGCAGTAGTAGCATCAGCGGCGGCGCGGTGCAGTTGCAGATAATCCGGCCCGAAAACGAAGATAAATCGAAGGGCTTACGTCTGCGTCTGTATGCACGAAATGGAAGTCTAAGCTCTCGGTCTCTCTTTCCTTCCCGCTTCTCTCTTTTTTTTCTCTCTTTCTCACCGTCTCAGACGAGAGTTTTCGAGTGCAGGCTGTACCTTGACGATCGTGCAACTGCCGAGCGTGATATACCACGGTCGTACCTATATACCTTGCCGGTGGAGCGAAGGGGCGGAAGCGTATACGAGAACGTCATCAATTTGCCGGGAGAAGTACGAGAAACAATAACAGGATGAATTGCTCAAGGCAACTCTTTTTTTGCCTGTCAAGTGCTTCGCCCGCGAACTCGGGCTAAGGACTCCTGTACACGATTTTATTCCTATGATACATTCTTGCTATTTATTTCTGAACACGGACACGACTTCTAGTTCGCTGCTGCAGCAACAAAATAAATGGCAGTGTTTTCTTTCTTTGATTAATGAATCGATCTTTTAAAGGCACTTCTCATATTCATATTGTTCAAATATTTTAATTAGAGATTAAGATTCTTATATCAATATAGTTGTCTTTAAAAATTTAACTTATTTTAACCCTTTAACCTGACCAAAAGCCTGTAGATACCGTATTGTTGTGACCTACTTTTGTGTCAGTAAATCATGGTTTCTGCTTTATTTTCTTAAACGCTGCATTAAAATATTAATAATTTTACTTTTTATGTTTACTCAGTAACATATACAGAGAGAATTTTCTAATAATAATTATGACGAAATTTGCAGTAAAACTTACCGTGAATGATTACCTATAATTTGCCTGTCGTAGAGTACAAATTCCCTATACGAATTTTAGAGAAAACTAATAGAATAGTGGAACATATAAATTTACACAATGAAATGGATGATAAAATTTGTGTGAATTATTTTTATAAAATGTAGAGCTTCTCTAATTGTTATAGTAGTATAATTAATACTCAAATAAGTACATTTATACCCATTTATATTAGAGTTAACCTAACATTTGTGCACGCTAAGTTGTTATCCTTTATAAGCTGTCTTCTTTTTCTCAAATCAGGCAAATTTTACCACTCAGTGCGGTCAAATTTATACTTCAGTGCAGTAACATTGATAGTAAAATATCAGTAAAACATGCCGGAAAGTCGGAGTGTCTCAGCTTTGTAGTTATTTACGGTAATTTTTACCATGAATTTTGTTATAATTTTTATTAGAAAGTTCTCTCTGTGTATGATCAATTATTTAAATGCTTTTTCAGCTTGGAAAGTAAAAAATTAGGCGGGCAATCGGACAAAATAGATTTTATGACGTTACTACTACTAATACACGATTCACGATAATGGGTTAAACTAACAGCCATATCAAATACCAGGACCGGCTCAGAATCTCCTTCTTGGATGTCATATCTCCTGAAGTGTTAATAAAAACCAAAATCCTTTCTGTACTTCCGTTCCAAGACAATCTCCTTTTTCTCGTCCCAAAGCATAAAATAAATTAGGGAATACCTAGGAGGCCAGGTTTTTTCGATACTTTATACTTATAACAAACATTGAAAATTTACTAAACAAAGTTCCTGGGCTAGCAAACTCTGTTTACAACCAAATTACAATTACGGAATTATTGATTAAAATTGTCTTTATTGAGATGTTATTAACTCGGATCCTAAGAGTGCCAGCAATTTGTTCACATAAGAACATATAAGTAAGTTAAAAAAGTTATAATTTCAGCTTTGTTTTATATAAAATAATCAATCATTGAGGTGAAGCCCCTTTATCCCTGACTTCCAAACATTTATTGGGGCGAATCCACTCTTGCAGACATGTATTATCTTATACTTCTCCTACATTTTTGCATTTCTTTCTTTGGAAAAGTAAATTTTTTACATCTACCGTGCATCTATATGCAGCTTGTTCTACTTTTATGTTTGTACCCTTAAGAGCTTAGTTATAAATATTTTTTTATTCAATGATTTTTTTATAATTATTTGTCCGTAAACAAGTTTATTAATCCATGAACTTTGTTTACTATATTTTTCATGTTGGAGATAGTACAAGGTATTAAAGAACTTGGCTTCATAGGCGTGCCCTAAAATATTTTCTTAATGTTTTAAGACGAAAAACAAGGAATTTTTCTGTAGAATTGCTCATATCTGCAGTTCGAAGTAAACGATTTCTTGACTTATTGGTGGAACTTCTGATTGATAATGACGATACAGTAAACCAAACCAAGTCGAGTGAAGCAACACTCAATATACGCAAAACGCCGTTCTCCGTAATTGGTGAGCCACCATTCATACAGCAATTACAGTTCCTACTCTTCAGACCCTATATTTGCGCAATGAACCGATACTTTACTAGTCGGAACTAGTGATCATAGAATTGGGGGTAAATGCTAGACGGCAGGCTTTCATAGAAATTGCAAATTGCTTGCATTTTCAGTTAAAGGTAATGCTTTAATAGTATGTTACGCTTTTGTGATGGTTAAAACCAATAAATGAACTGTATGTTCCTGTAATTCTCTAGCTTAAAGGTTTCTACAATACTATAATAATTGTGATTTATATGAATGATTGAACGGAAAATTCACTTTCTAGTGACGACCAGTACATTCTATTAGTGAAGCATTTAAATATGGACTTAAACTAAAATCATTACTAAACGTATGTACTGTTTCCAATAATCTATTGAAATTTACACCTGAAAGTATATTTTTCACTTACAAGTACAATATAAAACCAAATTACAGAAAATACTAATTTTGTACAAAAATATAAAAATTAATTTAAATGAATGCTCTTAATAATTACGAGTGGGCTTTCTGAAAATTTATTTTTTATTTAATATCATATTATATTTCATCAAGAAGTTAATACAATTCTCATAACCTGCATACTTATATTTAACCTAGAGTAGAGCTCGTCAATAATAATCAGCGCCTATTAGGGATAGTGGCAAACCTAATCTTAATTCTTGATGATTGTTGCCATATAAGTGCAAGCGTCTAGAACAAAAAATATTTGAATGCAGAAACTATATACATTACGATGAACTATATTAATATACATCGTTAACCCTTCTCTACCCGTCTAGCATATTACCCGAGCTATTACCATAATTGTGCAATATGATTGCCGTGCGTCCGCATGCTGCCGCACGACTTCTACCTATGCACTGCGTGCAACCGTCAAAAACATGGTTATATTTTGTTTTACACGCTTGAACTTTCATTACACACTACAATTTTTTTTTACTTTAAGAAAGAATATATGCTTTTTTTCTCAATTGAAGTAAACTGTCTATCTAAAAATCAGTAACTTTGGTTTTCTGCAATTCAAGACATATGAAAATTGTAACACTTTACGTACCGTAGAGTAGGGTGAATTTAGGCCGGTGTGGCAACTTTGAGCCAAATGAAAAAAATATGATTTTATATCCAGCACGCAGAAAGTATGCGTTTTGAAGCGATCAGAGGTTTTTAGTTATGATGATTAGATTCTTTAGATACTAAATGAACCAAAAAGAAAATTATTAAATACATCTATAAGCGATTTTTTGATTTTTGAAAGTAAACATAAATTTTACCAAATTTCCCACCTCAAAAGCTTTCTTCTGTTAGAGCGCAAAAAGGGCTGCAATTACGCCATTTTTGATTTTCGTATATAAATTTTTGAGTTATAAAATGAGTTTGTAACTGACTTGTAAGTGTCCCATATGAAAATTTAGCTATGAGATATATAGAAATAAAAAAGTGGCTCAAAGTACCCCTTTAAGCGCGATGACTTTGACCACCCTATTTTTCATACATTACTGAAAGCTACGCATTTGAAATTTTATTCGTAGGGTGTGAATATATACCTGTTTTAGAACGTAATTTTTCTCAGGAAGCAAACCTGAGTAGTATAAAGTTTCAAAGTTGTCCAAAGTCACCCCTTCTACGGTATTCAATTCGTAAATTAAATAGATATATGACAGACGGTAAATAAATATTTCGTTTTTGAAGAAAAATCCAAAACTTCCATTAAATCTAAAACAGTAATAGCGTCATAAATCAAACTTGTCACTAGAAAGTAAATTGTTCACTATTTGTCTTGAATTTATAACCAAAAGCATTCCGCAAACCTGATCTAAAATATGTACACTAAGACGAAAAATGTTACGTTGTCAGGTAGAGTGATTTTGATCTTTTGTAGAATTGCTCGTATAATAATTAATCAATAATTAAATTTATCAAGTATTTGGAATCAAGTTGTCTGTTTAAGAATTAATTTTTTTTTAATTATAAAAGTGAAATCCCCTACGTCTACCTGGGCTTAAGAGTTAATAATTATTTTCATAATTATAAATGTAGACTTCCTTTCTGTTTGAGACTTTAAAGTTTATAGCTTATTTTTATTATAAAAGTAGTTCTCTCTGTCTGTGGTTTAAGAATTTGTAGTTTTATTAATTTATAAAAGTAGTTTTCCCTGCCTGCCTGGAGTTTAAGAGTTTATTGTTTATTAAACGTAACCTTAATAAATGATTCCTATTTACGGATTACGATATGAATAAAATGTCGTAAAAAAAACGTATAAAATGATATCATGAATGGAATTTTATACGTGCATTCAGCGATGCGCCGTCGTAAATACGATTTACGACACAGCGCAGGTATTGTAGCCACCACTGGGTACTGATACAAACGCTTAAAAAAAGAATGACAATAGCTTGTAGTTCTTTACTTTAGACAACTTTCTTATCATGCGCTATGCGCCAAACTTTGTATTTAAGCAATATATTAATTTTTCAGTAAGGACTTTGTCTAATCTTGACTAAACATTGAGCTATACATTGCACACTCTCTTAGAGGAGCAATCAATCAAAATATCATTTTTCAACGAAGCACTCATATCTAAGAAAAATTGTTATATTCTATGATTATCCTTATTATAAGGCAAACAAAAGCGTTTATTTCGTTGAAATGACTGACAGTCGTCTCGGATTGCGCGTGTATCGTATAGCAACCGCAGAGACAATTACCTCGTCGTCGTAGTCGAAAGTTGACTCTTTAAAAGCTAGTCAAGTGTCCCTTTGATAAAGCCCCTGACAATCTGTTGCATCGATTTCCTTCGGCAAGCGGCGTCAGCTGCCGCTTGTATATCGACAATGTAAGAAGAAGCAGCAGCAGTAGCAGTGTGATATAGCTGGAGCGCGCGGCAACAGCATGGCAGCAGCAGCAGCAGCAGCAGCAGAAGAGAGTGACGCTAGGACCCTCGAACTTGCTCTATGCGACACGGACGCCAAAGAGAAGGTGGAGTGAGAGACGAAGAGAGAGAGGCGGTATGTACCGAGACGCCAGTGCTTAGCCGCGACTCTCCCCTCTTTATACGAGCAAAGTTTCAGCATAGAAAAGGCGGGCAGGTGGCGGCGGGCGTTGTCTCCGCGCGGCTGCAGAGCCTGCGGAGAAGCGCTCGCCGCGCGCACCGCACTGCTACTTATATATACACACGGCCGGCGAGCGCGAGCTTTTCAAGTCTCGCGGGCGCTCCCGCATATACTTTGCGCTGGCTTCGTGTGCTCCCGGCCTAAGCCACCTGTCTCCTAGCTCGCACGCGGACCGCGCACGTATACGGACGAATAAGTTCCACGAAAGTGCACGATTTCGCCCTCCCCCCGACTTCGACCGACCGACTTTATTATTATTTTTTCTTCTTCTATACTTTTTTCCCACAGTTCTGCAATGCTCTATTGCTTTTTTTTTTCTTTTCGGGGGGATACTTCTCGATCGCTGCTGCTTTTTTCTGTTCTCGGCTGATGAATTTTACTCTTTAATAGCTGCCAGATGTCTGACTGTTGTTACGTAAATGAATGTGCATAGCGGTTGATTTTTTCAAACTTGTTAGCAAGCGAAATGTAAAAAGTTTACGCTTGTTAGTGTTTTGTGTTCAAAGCAATTGTTATAACGTAAAAGTTGCTTTTACGTTAAGTGGACATGCACAATTATTCTTTACCTCATATGTAACTCTAACTATACATAATTAGACTTTGTTTATTATGCAAAACTCGAAATTATAATTTTAGAAAAATCTTTTTGACTCTGTACACACAATAATAGTATAAATACGTATTGCATAAGTCTTATTTTTTTGTCTAAATATTATTATTGGTTCACAGCGTTACATAAACCATACGCACAATACAACTACTTTTAAGCCTATGTGCGGAACGCATACGGACCATGAAAGAAAAGCGAGTTCTTTTACTTTGCTACGAAGCCTGTTAAGTTTATAATACAAAGTCATGTAACCAACGCATATGAAAAACAAATGTCAAAGTAAAATTAAATGCACATAAAGCTTGTGTACAATGTCCGTAATATTCTCCATTAATGTTTGCATTGGGTGTTTGTTGCGTATACGAGTTTATTTGATCTGTTAGACACAGAAAAAAATGTGTTTTTTTTGCCTTAACGTTGTGTATATATACTAAGTAAAACCATACCTATAATACTCAGTAGTTTCTTTGTGATATGTACAAACGTTTTTCCAAAATGTAAAAAGAGCAGCAACTATTCATGTATGAATATTTTTAATAAATGTTTTAATAACAGTATACTATCGATATGACTTAAAAGTTCTTATACGCACAAAGCAATTTTGTTATTTTTAGTTTTTCACTGTGTTAGATGCACTCCAAAGTTTATGGAATTCAATAAAAAAAGGCATTACTTCTTTTAAACTTTTAAACTTTATAATTGTACATAAAATACTTTATGCAAATAATACTTTTAAACAGAGTTTTACTTGAATAAAAGTACTGTTAAAAAGACCCTAGTAACATAACCAGGTGCAAAATGAGTATCCCCAGAATACGTGGAAATGGAAAAACCGTGTAAACCGCTAATCAGTCCATTACTAAGGTCTTTCTAAGTATACCGTAGAACTGTTTTTCTTTTTTTCCTTCTACTTGCATCAGCTCCCTTTATTAATCAGATCTTTTTACGCGAATGCATATATTGCAACTATTATTCTATAGTCCGTGTATACGTAACATACTTTGTATTGAAGTAGATGTA
Source organism: Gastracanthus pulcherrimus (assembly GCA_949152435.1). Taxonomy (NCBI): domain Eukaryota; kingdom Metazoa; phylum Arthropoda; class Insecta; order Hymenoptera; family Pteromalidae; genus Gastracanthus; species Gastracanthus pulcherrimus. The sequence goes on from OX424574.1 coordinate 45,937,153, forward strand.
GGTAATTGTTGTCATACTAAGTATTCTAAATAAGAATGAATATCACTTACTTTAAAATTAGTTTGCTGTTAAGCCTAATGAATGATCGATTTAGTTCATTTAAAAGATAAAAATACTTATTGTTCTACGCTATAGTAGAAACATGAACATTTATTGACCATGAACCAGTCTATTTTTGTTCAAGTTACCAAGAAGTATTTTATAAATGGTCTATTTACTACAAGGGTAGTATTTGAACGTTTAATTGTCAAATCATGTTACAATTCAAATTCTAATCGTATAAAACTAAGGCTGAATTAAATTTTTTTTTTAAACTTTCCATATAAAGCATGAAGCTGACTATGCAGTTTGCATGATTTACGCATTAATTCAAATTTAGTGTTCCAGTGCGGAACTTTTTACCAGGTCGAACCATTTTTCGTGGCACATATATAGGTTAAGCGATAATATACCTATGTCGTATTTTTCCTTCGATTTGGCGCGCAGCGTAGACAGCTTTTGGGAATGTTCTTTCCGTACCTACAAGTCGTAAGTTCGTTATCAATGCCATTTAGATAACAATGTCATCGCTGGCTTCGTCGGTGTCTTCTATCTCTTGCTTCTCTTTCTTTGTCTCGCCTTCTCTTACCTTGGGCTCTTCGTATCGACTCACGTACATGTACTATACTTACCTCGTAGAGAATTTTCTCTGACCCGTTATCACCTTAGTGATTGTTCTTTTTATCCTGCGATTACCTGAAATCGAGTTTATTATCGTTACAGGGTGAAGTAACGACAACACGGCTTTTTATATCTTGTCTTCGTGTAAGAAAATTATCTGTCTATAGTTTATCAGGTTTTGGTATCGTTAAACTATTATCTTCATTATATTTTTAGTTGTACTTACAACATTGTAAATACATAATTATCATTCATCAGCATCGCATTTCATCATTAAAACTAGTTTTAAATAAACAATTAAGAATTATTATTGTTTCCGTTATTATGAAAATTCCATTACCAAATTCCTTGTATATTATACAGTATGAGATGAAAAGAAATGAATAGGTGAACGATAGAAAAAAACAGTTAAATTAAAAATATTAAATATTTGAAAAAAATGTATGATGTATAAAGAAGTTACGCTGTTAAACGTATAAATTGTATTATCAAAGAGTACTTACTTTTCAATGAAGATTATAATACAATTTGTTCGTAAGAGTTTTGAAGGTGAATTTTCATTCCCAATCCCAAAGCAATTATCCAAGTGCAATAAAGAAAAACAACCGTCAGACTCGCGCGCACGTCCGTGAATTTCAAAGCAAACGGCAGACTCGCCGACAGCCGTCTCATATCTCATGCACATCGAGCCTCGAGAGAAGACGAGGACTACACGTCGCTGCTGATGAAGGTCAATGTCGGCCCGAGTAATCGTCAAACTACGCCCTTTCCCACCCAGCCGCATATCCTCGCGTTCGCTTTTTCCCCCCTCTCTCTCTCTCTCGTGATATAGCCATACCTGCCGACACATCTCCCGCGGACCACTTACATTTTTCAGGGTCCGAAAATTGCCAGGCGGCAGCAGCAGCCAGCAGCAGTAGCACGAGCCCCTCCGGCATCGATATATCTCGAGATCCCACGCGCCGCGCCGCGCTATATAGAGCTGGACGGCTAGCTCGCTCGAGTTAATTCAATTACGCGCAATCACCGCACGTCGAGAGAATCTCGTTTCCGCGCGAGAGGCGGTAAATTAATTTCCCCCTTCTCTCCCCCCCCGTCTGTCGCTCTCGCTCTATTCTATCCGCGATAGGGCTATACGCTATCGCGAACTCTCTCTCTCGCTCTGGCGTGAAAGGGCGCCGGCCGAACCCCGACACGACGACTTTTTTCAAGGGTCGCGACACTGCGGCTGTATACAGCTGGCTTTTTCCTTTCTTTTCGTTTGTTCTTCTTCGTTTTCCTTTCTTATATTAACGACATCGCGATGTACTTTACAAACCTTTTTACTACAGCCCTGCTCTTGTTCTTTTCATGTGAATAAGTGTGATATTAAAGAATAAGATGACTGACAATGAGTATTAATATTACATGTTCAGAGGTTATTATTAAGGTGATGCTATATTCAATTTTGAGTTAATATCTTTCTGAAATGTTATTATCCCAATGAAAAACTACAGCCATCCAGAGATTATATATTTTTTCATAAATGAGAATTAAATGAAAAAAGTGTTTCCCCGATTTCGCCGGTAATAGGGGGATTTTAGCACTTTAAAAAAGGGTCTATTACGACAGATTTTAGTATTTTACCAATTTTTAACGAAAACCAAATATATATTAGTTTAATCTAAATTATATATTCATTTGATTTATATATTATAATGACCGCAAGATTTTCATTCGTTAATTTTATATGTTGGACGTAATCCGTTGAATATAACTTTAACGGCATTATATATTTACATCTTTACTCTTAACGAATAATGCATTACCATATAATTTTAAACCAAATTTAGTATTTCATACTACTATAAAATCGAATAATCTTGTAACCTACATAACTAATTATTTGTTATCAATTATTTATGTTTATAATTTACGTATGCTATATAAATTGTAAAATATTTCGTGTCATTCCATTTATTAAATTACTCAATTATTTGCTGTATAATTTCCTGCAAAACATTTGTAAATTATATTTTATAAATAAATCGCATACTTTGATTGTAAAAATGAAAATATTTGATTATATAAATTGAATAAGGCTTCGGTATGGATGAAGACGAAAACAGCAGTAGAATAAGCAACATCAGAAATAACGTCGTCATTAGTAGTTCACGTTCAGTCAAGCCAAAGGTTTATTCGGAAAAAAGGCGCATTAGAAAAGCGCGAGTCGTAGCGCGTAAAAGCAGCATTAGGCGTCTCGGTCAAACAAGCAAGGTGCTATATAGTACTAGCAGCAGTAGCAGCAGTAGCAGCAGCAGCAACCACGCAGTGACATAACCGGGAGTAACTGCCGCCCTCTTTCTTAATACTGGCGAAAATCTACTTGCCGCAGCAGCGGCGAAATGATCGGTGGAGGGCAGTTTTCCGAGGATCCTCCGCGCCAACGCCCAGGTACATCCGTGCTACCGGCCCGTATTACCGCGATTTATGGTCTCGCTCGTGCGCCGCGGTCTTGTTCCTGCTGCAGGCACGCTAAGTAAGAGAGAGAGGGAGGAAGGATGGGAGAGAGAAGGATATAGAGAGGGGCGAGGGCAAAGTTAAGGGGCCCCGGAGTTATTACCCACGGATTGAAACTGCCCCGCGGCCGGACCTCCAGCTGTTCTTGCACGCCAATTTTTACAAGAGCGCAGCTGTGTTTGTAGGTGTGCAGTGCATCAAAGGGGGGGAAGGAACCATGATGATGTATAGCAGAACATTATCAGCTCGCGCTTACACGGAAGAAATTAGTGTTGATGAAGAATTACTTTATAAATATGAGTGAGAAAATATTTTTATCATGCTTTATTATATGAAGTATATATTTTACCAATGCAAAGAGTAGCAATTTATTGTCTGAAATTAAATTAGGATAAATCTAGGAATTTAAATATTTGTTTATGGAAATATGAACTCTTGAAACTGTATCTTCGGACTGTAATACAGCGGATGCTATATGCGTAATTCGGCGGACATGGAAAATTCTCAATCGTCATCGTATACGCAGGCACTACTGACGTCTCATACTTACACAGGATTCCCTTTACAGTGTCTGGATCGATTGGTCCCAAGATGTTACAATGTCCGGGGTTTGACCGTCAACAAAAAAATTTGATATGTCGAGTCGACGAAGTATGTATTTTATCTACATACACAGGTCAACATTAATAAAATCAACGATATAATATAAGATCTTACAAACTCCGATACAATAAAATTGTTTGAAGTGTTCGAATGTGAAAATAGGTGTTTATAAATGTATGCACCTACGTTTACGCTAAGTCATAGGAACATCATGAATACATTTTCTCTCGCACACGCAGAGCCGTATAGTAGCCTTAATACGGTCTTGATCATAATAAATGTAATAAGGTAGATAGAGTTTATTGTGAATCCGTATTTCCACCCCGTTCTCGTTTCGTAAATCCAAGAGCAAATACAGTATTAACCCTCAATTATCCTATGGAGGTTAAAAGGGTGCCGCATGCTTACGAAAACTCGCGTCATTCTTATATGAGCGAGGGTGGGTAGGGAATGAGGAGTCCGGCCCTGGAAGGAAACAACTTTAAGGACCAAAGAATGTTCCCCGTCACATACCAGCTTTGACAGCCAAGTAAAATGTTCGAAAGTTAGTAAATAGATGACTTCCATCCATAATTTTCTTTTTATTTTGAGATACATCGTAATAATAGCGACATTTTCTATTCATTGAGTATAATTTAAGATCTTTATTGATGTATTAATTAGTATCCATATTATTTTGTAGAAAAAAGTACGATTTAAGAAATGAGAGAAACTTTACAAATGTCAAAATTTTAAAAATGTATTTGAAACGAATGGAAAAGCTATCGATTGGAAAAAAAATCATTGCATTTGACCTACTTCGCACCGCACATACAAGCTTAAACCTTTTGCGCACAACCCCAAGTTAACTCGTCGAAACGAGGTCGTTACCGTATACACAATGACGAGTGAACTCGTCATAACTTTTTTTATATAACTTTTGATGTACTCACTTTTATCAAACCTGCGACTACGCAGGTTGAAAGCTTATGAATGGACCTTTCAGGTAAAATTTGGCCTCAATTTCAAATTTTTTCAATGTATTTTCCAATTTTCAGGTGGAAAATGGTGTAAATGCAAGTGTAATTAAAAGTTGGTGAATTTGTAGATACTCGGAGTACCTCTTCGATAGCTAAGTATGTGGAATAACTGATGGTTGATTTTAACGTATACCATTGAGCTTATCATATCTCATAGCGTGTCTTACACGATTCCAAATTTTGAAAAATGCGTGAAGAAGTATAATTACCTTTTCTGTAAACAGCGAAAAAACATAGTTTATTAATTTAACAATGTACCCCCTATCACTTGCATTAGTAATATATCAGTCTATTATGTTCTCGGTAGCCCCTATTATTTTCTCTACGCAGCACAATTGAAAATCAGAACATTAAGAGAGCTTCGGCCGGCCAATAAGAAAACTTCGTATTGCTCGCGAGACAGAGTGTCAGAATAAAGCCAGTCCCGCAGCAGTGGACGTGATCTGATTAAGATTCGGAAAACTTTCCGGCCCGAAAGTGCCATCAAAAATGAATTGTACTTGGATCCCCCGAGCATATAATAGAGCAGCAGCGCCGAATGGCAAAATAATAATATTATATCGGCTCCGGTCGAGATACGCGCTCGAGTAGCGCGTGTTGCAGAGAGTGCGAGGAGGGCGGGAGCGGCCTGCGTGACGAGCGACGACACACGCCACTGCTCACTTCTTTAGCGGCCTTTATTATCCCTTAGTTTCCCCTGGGCTTTGCCCGCCACCTCTTATTTCTCGACTTATATGCTGTCAAGCCCTCCGACCCCCGCGCACGCACATTCGACGTATGCTGGCGCACGCCCGCGTCACTCGGGAAATACGAAAAATCCTGGAGGATACGGAAGCGCCCCGCCCACCTTATTCACGCTATACATGACACGAGGGATATATTGCTATTTAGCGGGCTCGCGAGGCCTTTTTCCGGCTCTTTCTTTTTTCTTCTTGTTTTTTCTTTCTCCCTCGTCGAGCGCGAGGGTGAAGTGAAATTGGCTTGCTCTTTTTTTCCACCTCGATATTCGATAATTAATATGTATTCATTATTAGAGGCGATATTGATGCAGTGCGGAATCTTTGATTCTATCATGCTAGCCAGCCTTACTGCTACGAATAGATTTATGAAGCACTCTTGTAAAAGCGAACAATGGAGATTCCAGCGTTTTTTACATTAAAAACTAAGTGAATTTGTTAAAGGAAAAATGAATTTCAGTTGAATATTGGTTATTCAAACTAATATTTAACAAAAAATTCACTCGAAAGTTTAATTAAAATCTGCAATCAGAGAATAACGAAATATCAATTAAAAGTAAAGAGCGCTGTGTTTGGGTTTTTAAATTAAATTTAAAAATACGCAGTAATTATACGTCTTAGACACATTCCACATATACCTACTACTAATTATGTCTTTCATATAACACGCATGTTATAAATCACGAGCACGAAAAGGCTCGCTCTACATAAAAAGCAGCTACAAATTAAAAATTGTCTACTCGGCTCCGTGCAAAAAACTCATGCATACCTTTGCCGAATATCTCGGCATCGTTGCCCGATATCCCCTTCCGATACTTTCGAATAACATATACCATCGCATCGACGATTTTCCCAACGTTTTGCTAAAAAAAGGGATCATCCGCACCGGCCAGTATCCGTAGAAAAAGCAAAATCTCATGAAGTCTTCCTTCGTTTTTCAGCCTCGTATAACATTGACTGGCCCTTAAAAACAGCGCGTGCGTGGCATACGTCAAAGCGTGGCATACGTATATCCCCACATATCCGGGGCTGCAGCGCGGATTGCCGATTTAACGCACGAATCGCTCGTCAGCGCCGTGGGCAGTTTGCTCGCTTTGCCTTCGCTCTCTCTCGCCTGCTATGCCCCGCCGCGCGCGCTTTCGACCCTTTCATTCTGCTTTACGAACGGTGTAATTACTCGCGAGGTTCAGTCGGGGGGGTCGGGGAGAGAGGCCTTCCGCCGCCACCCGCAGGAAACAACCGGGAGCCTGCACTGGCGCACTCTGCCCGCGCGAGCGCCCCGTTAACGAGCGAACGAGATCGCGCTCGCAGCGGCCGTCGATCGTCATCGACACGTTATATTCGTACCGCGGCGCCGGGCGCTGCTGCTTCTGCCTGGGGACGCTCATTTTTAGCCGCTCGCCGAGGAACGCCCGACGCTGGCTTTGGCTTTTCCCTTTTTCTTCGCCGGCCTTTTTACAGCGCTGACTTGGAGAAAAGGCATTTTTATGGCTTTTTTGAGTGCTGTGGCTGGAAAAAAAGTCGGCGGAAGTTTGCTGATTATGCCTCTCGCAGTCGTGCTAGAGGACGCTCATTGGAAAGTCTGATAAGGGCGTTCATTCAGCATAATATATGTCGATACTCTATTTTTTTCATGTTTAACATCATTGTATTTATTTAGTTTCATATAACAATATTGTAAAAATAAAAATAAAAATATGAAACAGTGGAAAAATCTCTTAATAACATCTGTTGTGAATGGACTTAACATACAGTAATTCTCAAAAGACAATAATCGTCAGTAACTAACTGTCTTTCTTACTTGGAGTCATCTCATTAATATATTTTTAGTGCTTTGTCTAATTCCCATAATAGAATCGGATACTTGAAGTAGCTATAATGGGATGTTATTCGACAAAAATTGTACTTATCTATCGTAAAGCCTACCCTGATCATGCGAAGGTGATTCCTTCGGAGTAAAGCTCCTCCATTGCATTACGGTCTAATTGACCCTTGCGAATATTCCGAATGTAGATATATATCAGAATCGGATGTATAATTTTTGGTAGCTGGGGCTCCATTCATGATTTCCCGAGTCATCCAATTTAAATATAATACAAAAACAGTATAAATGTTTTTGTAACTCAATATTATCTAAATTAACGTATCGGTGAGTGGTTCTCAATGTAATTAATAAATTATCAATCATCAATCTTTCAATAAGAGTATTTTTAAGCTGAAAACAAGGTTTCTCTTCTTCTCTATACAGAAATCAACTTAAATTACAGACATTTTACATATTTTTGATGGTTCATTTAACTAATGATATTTTCTTGATTTATGTCAATACATATTAAATACCATTGATAATAATGGGAATGAATAATATACAATTCAATTTGTAAACTGCAACTCTTCGTCAGGTCATAGATTTAACAAATAATAAATAAATATTAAAATAATTTGCATTACTCTAGTCCCAATTATTGTTAGGCTCAAATTGTGCAGTTCACTGAATTAGTAATTATATTAATTAGTAACAACTATACAATTCAAACTGAAATACTAAGTATTTAAGTATTGATAATTAACACCTATTACTAATTACTCTTGAATTTGATGTCATATTAAATTTTTTATCAATGGGTTTCCGGTGGTATGAAAAACGCTTTTGTATTTGCCTTTGTAATGTCCGACTGGATTAACAAGCAACAGCTGCTCTTCAGTAATTATAACCGTAAAGTTGCCACTTGTTGCATTTTGTAAAATATTATATAATAGTGATTCATTTACGACTGAACAGTAGATTAGACAAAATTACTGTCAAAGGTCAAATATCATGTTTGAAAAATGAATCATGTGTAGTAAAAGTGAAATAAAAGAATAAAATATATTATGTTTACTGCATCAAAATATATTTGATTCTTTTATTTCACTTTTACTACACATGATTCATTTTTCAAACATGATGTTTGACTTTTTTGATTCCTAATGTCTCAAAACATGTTTTTAGCAAAACTATTTTTTTTACTATCACAAAGTTTCCTCTTTGAGGAAGCAAAAACTGTATAATTTAGTTTTTTTTAAATTTATTTTGTGTCTTATTTAAAAATAAAAATGATTTTTTCTTTAAATAATTAATAAAGAACTGTACTTTTCAAGTAGAAAGAGTTACAATTATAAAAATTGATATTTAAAAAAAAAGAACTGGACAATGTTTTTGAAATGTCTTTAACAAACATGTAAGGGTATATTTTAATTTAAAAATACCCGTCCTGCTCGCGATATCGAGAGCATCGCAGGATCGGTTATCTGTTCATGATCGATATAGATGAAGAGCGATAATAGCGCCGAAATTGTCTCCGCGCACTGCGTAAATACGCCACTTGCGCTCCCCTCACTCTCTCACTCACTGGGGACCCGTCGACCAGCACATGTCTAAGCTGACTCCTGGACGCCGATCGCTGTACCTCAACCACGTGTGGCATCATCTTCAGGAAAAGTGGCTTTCTTTCTACAGTTCAAGGTTATACCGTCTTCCTGACCACGGCCTGGAGTTTTATAAGGTCGGCATACAGCGCTCGTTTTAAGGACGTCGTGAAAGCGGCGTCGTTCCCGACAGAGGACTTTCTCTACTCTTCCGGGCCCGAGTGAGATAAAACATCGTGACGCATCGTCTCCGAAGCACAATATAAATCTTGAAGTTAATATGCAATAATTATGTAAGTTTATTCATGAATATGGGAGATTAACGTTCCAGCATAAGTAGAATAGGGCCGGAAGGGTTAGACGCGTTGCAGTAGTAACTGCCATGTTTATGAGACTCTCGTAGGTTTGTAATATGCGTTTATAAATATAAATTATTTAAACGGTATTGAGAGATAAAGATGATTAGATATTGATTCGATAAGACTTTTACTCTTACTTTATGATATGGAATAAATGAGGTCTTATTGATATTTAGATATTTGAAATGTTATATATGCGTTGAAATACTAGTTCGATTTTAGACTACGGCGTGCGAATTTTAAAGAAAATGTGCTTCTAGTTGGGAACCTCGGTTGACCACGAAATCCAGGTCCGGCTGCTTGGCTAGTATCATATGTTTATCACCTTTGATTTTAAGTTTAATAGTCAAATAGTAGCACTTAAATGCATAAGAATCTTTTAATATATTAAAAATACATTTTTCGCAACTTAAACTAGTTTTCATTAAGATATTACTAGTTTATATTGATAGACGGTACATGGTACGCAATGCTGTTATACAGTTGAGATGTGCTCCGATTTTCATGCCCTATCACGTATTCCACTCATGCCCCGTTTACTCTTTGTCTCATAATTGGAAAAAAATAATTAACTTAAACTACATACAGAAAAATAAAATAAAATGATACCTTAATAAGTAGAAGAAATAAACTTTCTCAGACACCTATTTCGATTTAGTAACTGAGCTTACTTAAGGTTTGAAAATATGTTGACAAGCGTAAGCTTACAGTTATGAAATTTCGAAAAATAGAATATAGAATTCGTTTATAATATAGAATTATAATTTCTTATTAGGATTGATTTTTATATTTAAGTTAAATATTTCTTACAAAACACTAGCATAAATTTGACGTTATTCTTTAAGAGTTTATAATTTTGTGTATCTATTCTAGAAAATACGAAATCTTTTATTTTCCCGTATTTTTTATTTTAACACGTATTTTTGACTATAACTTTGCATAGGAATGATATTTTTTGATCCAGCACATCTGAAATTAAAGCTCTTAATGTCTAGTTTAAGTTGCAGTTGTAAAATAATTGTTTCTTTTACCAACAGGAGTTGAGTTAATTGATGACTCAATAAGAGCACAAATTGTTTAACGGTAATGTGACCGTAGATCAAATTTTGCATTAGAAAAGGTATTGTTCACTATTTTTCCGGCTTTTAGAATACCGACAGCATTCGATAAAACAGGGTCTGGTAAATATGAACTCAACAAAAAAAATTTTTTTTTTGATTAAGTTGTTTCCAATTGTATGTAGAATTGCTTATATATACACTGAGTAGGCGACTAAGATTTTTATTTGATGAATTTATTACAATTTTATGAATTTCTTTAAGATATTTATAAACGTTAGTTCAGCTGGTTTCAGAATTAGATCACGCTTTATTCACCAGCTCATTATCTGTGGCAACCAAGACTTACTGAGTCTTCTCATTAAAATCTCTTTTGAGCTTCTCCGATACAAAAGGCATTTCTTTATACTCTGTTTAGAACCTTATCTCTTCGAAGGTGGAGAGATGGAGGTCGTATCAACATCACCATAAATAATTTAAAGAAAATGAAATTCTTTTTTTAAATAAACTTTTTCTTATAATTTTAATTCTTTGCTATATATTGAATACCATAGATTGCTTTGTATTATCATTTAAACGTAAATTATGTTGAATTTGAAAGCATTAGCCAGTACCGTTTTAAAGATAATTGACTTCAAAGTTTGACTCTTATATATGGGCTCTTATATTGGAGCAACTTGTAAACTACCAATAAACTTATAATTCGATTGTTTAAAAATGATAAGAAAGAAATAAAAAACAATGTAAAATATTGGAAAAGTATTAAAGATCATGTACGCGAAAGTTTAGAACTAATGATAACACCAATTCCGAGTACTAAGCGAAAGTGTAAATAAGAACACTAATCTGTAGGCTGCGTGATGAAGTGCGCGATGTGGGGGGACTTTCCTTTCCTCACCCCGCGCGGGAGATCTATCTACCCTTCTTAATTGTATCGGACTTTTCGTTTTAGACAGTAATTAATATCTAGTGGGACTATTTTTTTGCGGTCCGTTTCCGCTTTAGACAAGTTTCCGTTTTCTGGAGGTGACTTACATGTATTTAATATCGAAATTTGACGGGAATAGAAAAAAGTATCCGTAATGACAGGTTCCCGGCTTAATACAAGTTCCGATTAATACAAGTTTTACTGTATTTGTAAATATTACAGACTTATAATTCCGTGAAGGCTCAAATCTAACGATTGTTTTAACCCATTTCTTCCCAAGCGGCTATTTTATAGTCGATTGGTTTTCTGCCTAAAAAATTGTCGAAAAAAAAAATATAATAATAACCAATAGAAATTTTCTGAAGAAAAATTGTTCGCTCTTTCCGATTCTGAAGTCAGAATTTTGAAATTTCCGTTGGAAAATTTCAAAATGGCGGTTTTTAGGCAAAAAACCAATCGACTATAAAATGGCCGCTTGGGACGAAATGGGTTAAATTTCCTCCGCAATAATGTGTCAAAATATTATTATTCATAACATAATTGTTAAATATATTTAATATTTTTCTTGGGGTAACACCACTCTAGAGCCACGAGAAAATGCTTAACTTTGATAATTTTTTTTGAGGATATGGGTAAAGAGAACGGGTTTCTATTTTCAGGGTTTAATTAAACACATACTGAAGTATAAAAAAAAGTTTATTGGATTATCAAAACAAAATAGCGCCGTCAGAGCCATTTTCCAAAAACGTCTTTTTTTGTATACCTCCACGGGTGAAACCGTAACTCTAAAGGTATGAGAGCTAGGACAAAAAAATAAATTTTTTCTTAAAGTATATGTTATTGGCTATATAAGTGCATAGGTTTTATTTAAAATCAATTTTTTAAAAAATGGCATAGTTTTAAAAAATTTTCATTTTTTCTTTAGATAATGCGATTGTGAATCTACAGTAAAAATTTGAAAGCCATCCATCGAGCGGTTTTTGAGCAGCGTTTTCGCCCAGTTTGAGAAAAGTAGTTTTAAGAAAAACGCGTTTAATGTTTTACAAGTACTTAACTCTTAAAAAATTTCGTTTTATCTTTGAGGGGACGCCGGATATCTTTGTCCTTATCTAATTGAGTTTTCATTCATAATTTTAAGAGAAATAATTTTTCTGAAAAAATAATAGTTGTCTCCGCTTCGTTTTATAGTAATCTAAATATATATCCAAACTGGTGTTATATGATTGTTTTGCTTCGAATTCATATCGCTATTGTAAAATTTTGGATATATTATTTATACATTACGAATAACATTTAGCTTAATTAAGAATTATAATATATTGTATATTAAATACATTTAAGTATTGATGAAATGCATAAAATAAATTTATTAAATATGAAATAGAGCATGAGGATTACTGTGATAAATAATCGTGTATTTATAATAAAGATCTATAGATAGAAATACAATTAAATGTTTATTCATGTATGAGCAATTTATTTGAACGAGTGATGTATCTATTCAGAATTATAGGTTATTGCTAATATCACAATGTTATATTTAACCTCCATACGATTTTATTGCGACCCACATGTAACTATTTATGTCATATAAATCTACTACAATTTTGCGAAGATTATAATCCTGTTAGAACCAACCGTTCACCAAGTGTAGACCAAATGATTTGGCCAATGATTTAGCCATTAGTTGGTCAAAAATCCCGGTTATTTTGTCACAGAAAAGCCATTGTCGTTGTCAGACTAAGACTTAATTTTAAAAATCACAAAAATGGAAATTTGTCGTGATTTTATAATTAAAATAGTTCATAAAACATTGACTCATTGATACAAAGCTGCAAAATCACATACCGAAAAGAACTTTACCTTAAAAAAGTAGGTAATAATAAATATACTCTTCTCAGATTTTGAGGTTAAATTATTAAATATGAATATGTCAAATCAATTTTTAAATGAATTAATAAATAAATTATTAAATTGATGAATGATTTTTAAAGCCAAATGATAATTACAAATTTATTTAATTAAAAATATACTGGAATAGGGTTATGTAAACATTTATAAAATACAAATTTATTTAGCACACAATTTATTCAAATGTTTTTATATTTATTGTTAAGGATTGTGGGAGCAGATAAATGAACTGAACTACTACTACTACTACTACTACTACTTGTTGATTCTCTTTGAAGTTCACTATTTAACTTTGCTGAATGATCAACAAATTCGCTAGCTTCACAAACTTTCTCTTCTAATTTCCTAACCTTTTACCTCTTCCGATATTCTTTAGAACACTTCTTACTGCAATTCATGTTGTATAAAGTATTCAATAATATCAGAAAAGCAGGCAACAAAGATGATAAGACGTTACACAACTTTTCTGTTAGACGTTTTGCCCCGTTTTACACGTGTGTGCGAATTATGCTATGTTTATCAAACCTCTTATGAATTTTATAGGTTATATTTTTCACAATAAAATCGTTTTTTACGTATTAGTATTTTTTTTACTGTTATTGTTTTTTGTTCCAAATGTTCAATTATGATACAGATAAGGGACAAGAATGAAAATATTTGTAATGATTTATATTAGCACAGTTGACCAACCGTTGGTCAATATTGTCGTTACATGTTGGCTAAAAAAACTGACCAATAATTAGCACACAGACCATTTTGGTTGGGCAATTTTCTATCAGGGAAATGTACTATATACATCGAGATCTTTTAAATTACTGTTCAAAAAATGCATTTTTAATATTTTGTTTTTTTCTCTGAAGAAGCAATCAACCTTATGACTTGAAAATTTGGAAGGTTATAGTTTTCTATAAAAGTAAAAATATCATTCTATTTTATCATTTAGTTTTCGAATTATGGAGATTAAAAAAAATATTAATCACAGAGTATAACAAATGAAAAGTGGTACATTACGCATCAATTCCGGTCTTAAATTGAAGGATTTTATAAGACCCTACTACTTGTCAAAAAAAATTTCTTCCCAGAAAAACATTTGTTCATAGAACAATTTTCAGAAAACATAAAATTTCAAATTTTTAAATTATGAAAAATGGTTATAAAATCAAAATGAGACGACCATATTCGCTGAAATTATTAAGACTCTTCTATAGGTATGGATAAACAAACATGCATGCAAAGTTTAGTTAGTTTTTACCGCAGAATATTCGAACGCGAATGAGCGACACACCTACATACATACATACACACACGCACCCACACATACATACACGCACACACACGGACGCACGCACGCACGCACACACACGTACACGCACGCTCGCACGCACGAGCACACGCACACACACACATATTCACACTCAAACACAAACACTCACACGCATATCCATACAGCGGACATTTTTTGGCAGTAGCTAATTCGTACTTCCCAAGACATATAGTCTGTTTTACGTTATAAAATGGTAAAAAGAATTTTTATCAATACAATGCTTTGAGAAAGCAATAGAATTGATTTTAAAAAATAAATTTCTTGTTACTAACGAAACATACATTTGTGAATCGGAAACATATCGTAATCGAATTTTACTATAACATCGGTCTCACCGAAAGTAAATGCAAGAGAAAAAAGGAGAGGCCTGCACTCGTTTTCTCCGGTTCTCTCCGTCAGACTAAAGCGTGTCGCGTCAATATTGCAAAGTCGGTGAGGAAAAATGCAGATCGCGGGCCTCGCACGCAGCTTCTCGACGACGCTGCTGCAGCAGCAGCAGCCATCAGAATCGAAAAACCATCACGTTTTTCATTTTCCGAAAAACACCGCGCCCTCTTATCTCTTGCTTCTCAACTCTGAAGAGTAGATCGAGAGAAGGGTGGAGAAAATCGAGACAAATGAGAAATCGTGTGCGACTACAGCTCTGGAATACACGGTATAACTCTACTATGTAGGTGTACGTGCCCGCACCCTGAAAATTCGCGCTGGTGGGGCTCTTTCTCTGCGCGGCGGGCGCATAGTACAGGGCGAAACTCCGGCAACGTAGCGGAAAGTCAATTGCGCTAAAAGGTGGAGCGTATACCTACGTACTTTCTGTGTGGTCTCTTATTTTTTTGTCCGCACAACTGCGGGAATAGCTCAAGGAGTCGGGACCCTCTTTTTCTTCCTCCGCCTGCTCTCTTTTACTCGACTGTACTTTGGCTCGAGTGCTTGCCTCCTCGACTCGTGTCGAGGAAGTCGTGCAGGGCGCTCTTTCGTCTGCGGACTCGCGCTCGGAAGATGGAGAAAATTGTACCGGAAAGTATTGCGGGACACTTCTTGCGGGTCAAAAAGCCATGCTGCATATGCTGATCATGAAATTTCGTTCTTGGGCGAATTGAATTGCTAGCCAGTACGTGCGCGTTGGCACGGTGCTACGGATAGATGTAGTGTATTTCTTTCAAATTAAATACATAACTACAAAAGCAATACTACTGAATAATATATAAGTAACTAATGCATCAAATGTAATTTCCCGTAAAATAGAGCATCACGCAGAATGTTTTCGAGTATATTATTTGCTCTTTAAAGGAGGATGTCTATAGCGACCCCTCGAGGGAACGTATGAGACCAACACTATCGTTTAAAGCTCGTTTAGAAATGAATTTTATAAAAAAAAAATTAATACCCTTAAGTGCGGAGGAAGCTTAAAAATATAATATCAATGGATTTGTCCCATTTAAAGCAATGTCAAAAGTGTAACCATACTCGGGATTTTCTACTTACTTTTACGAATTTTCTCCGCGTTTTCCTCTACTTTCCAACCTTAAGGGGGTCAATTCTTTTTCTAAAATTCATATTTTGACGAGCTCTAAACAATGGTATTACTTTTATACGTTCCCCTTCAACGGAGCAATTTGTTATAAATATATGAAGAGTAAACAAAACAATTCAGATTGTTAAGGTACAGGTCCTCGGCCTATATGCGAATCTATGTATTTATTATTTTGTTTTAAAAACATAAAATATTCATCGTGACAAAAACAAAAATAGATTCATTACTTTATAGAATAGTCTTCAGGAAATCTTTTCTGCTAATTTATTTAATTTATTTAACATTTAACTTAGTCAGTGAAAATAAATTGTAAGATAAAGAATAAATAACAGTGTATATCTCATGTTTTCGACAAAGAACATAATAAACTTAGAAATTTTATAATCAAATAATATTTGTAGATTTTTCAAGGCAAAATAAGAAATACGAAAGTTAGCATAGGCCAGGGGATAACCAACTTAATAAAAATTGCGAATCAGTTTCATTTTAGCTTTTGAAGTATAAAAACAGGGCTGATGTCTGTTGATTTTCTTCCGTGAATATCTTAATAAAGAGATATTTAAAGAGAAATTACTGTGTTTAAGTGTTATTGTACTATTCATCTGCGGTATAATTTCGCTTCATAGGGAACATTCAGGTCTTACCAATTATATTTTAACATATTTTGTTGTGATGCTATTTATTAAGAGTAACAAGGCTATACAAAATTTATTTTATATTTGTTTGATAACAAATGTAAAGCTTTTTACAATAAACCAAATATTTACTTAAGTAGAGCAGGCGTAGTTATTAGATTATATATCTAGTAATTATAATAACTGTTATAAAAACAACTTAATTTATTATACAATAAGTTTAATGCATTCAATGATTTTTTTTAAATTATAAATTTTGAATTAATACATCAGATTAGGTTTCACAAGTATTGTAAATATTATTTAATCATCATGCAATCAACGATTTAATTTATTAAATATATTGAAAATTAAATATTATAAGTGCTTTGTATAGATGGAGAAAGCTCGTTAAAATATTCACGAAATCTTATATACTTGACTGATAATAAATTTAGACAGTCTGTTGTATCTGGGTCATGCGGAGTAGAGCGGTGCCTTCAATTTTGATACGCGATTTAATTCTCCACGAATGCGTACATTTCAAATTATAGTTTATGAAGAATTCAAAAGCAATTCACTGTACGGTTGCTAATAAGCGTATTCTACCCTATCAGGACATACTAACATTTCTGTATATGACTGGGAGTTAATTAACTGATGTAATCCATCAATTTGGATATTATTTTATATTTTAAAACGTTCAATTAATTTTAAATTTAAAAAATGAATAATCTGTTCGAATATTACGCATTTCTCTTTGAATTCTCAACTATCAACTCTCTTTTTAAAACCTAAGTAATAAATATATCATATTATATATAATCGTGCTACGTTAGCACAATAGTTCGTAGCCTGAAATTACCATTAACGCGGCGACATTAAACTAGAGTAAAAATTGCCGCATAAAAAGCGCGTGTAATTACAGGCGAAAAAAGCAGCATAAATATTAAGCATAATCGTCCTCAAATAATGTTTGACAGCGTCCAGAGCAGTAAGCGCGAAGCGTTTATTACGAGGCAATGAAAAGTCGGGCGCAAGCATAGGTGCAGCCTCCCGGCCGTAAACGCAGATTTTTACACTCGTGCACGCATCGTTAAAGAGGCATACGAGGAGAGGACAAGTATAGCTGCTCTCCCTCGTATCTATAGCGGAGATAGACGTGATGCGTGCGCTTGTAGGGTATAGCGCTCGCATTCGAGCCCACGTTTGTATGCGTGCGCATCCCTTTGGTATCGCACTTTGGCGCGCAGAGTCACCCACACACTCCGAATGCTTATGATGCGGCCCGAGCTCTCGTCAGTTTAATGGGTCTGTTATTTGCGTCTCCTGCGAGCGATGAGTTGCGAGTACACACACTGCCTACAGCTATTGCTCTATCTCTATCTCTATCTCTTTCTCTTTCTCTCTCCCCCTTGAGTTCTATGATTTTCTATGCTATGGATTGCTATCACTACTATTGAACAACGACAAGTCCTTTGATTTAGATATAGATGTTCCTCTATGAGGAAGCTTTGTGGTAGTAACAAAATTGTCCTAAAATCGTTTTAGAAACATGCTTTGAGACATTAGGAATCAAAATACACTATTATTAAAAAATGTATGTATGTGTGTGTGCATGTGTGTGCGTGTGCATGTGCGTATGCGCGTGTGCGTGTGCGTGTGCGTGTGCATGTATGTGTCTGTGGGTGCGTGCGTGCCTGCGTGCGTGTTTGAATAAGTGGAAAAATGATGGCATAATAATTAGGTTGTTAAATATTATGCTTAAAGAGCAGTTTAAATACAAAATGTCATCTCCGTGGCAATGTCACCTTCGTACGAAAAATAAATTTTACCATGTTAAATCCCATGAGGATTTAATTTAAAAGCTATTAAAAGTTTTCCTATCATAATTACGCACTTTAAGAATGTTCTCACGCAACGTAATACAACAATACACCTCTTTAAATAAAGTTCAAATTCGAGAAATTTGGACCCTAAATTTGACAATTTATTGAAAGTCACCCATTTAGGAAATTAATGGAACTGTTAAAAATGTTATTGGCTATTATATATACATAAAAGAACGTAGTTCTTATAAAGCAGCACGCAATAAGACCTTTTCTCACATGGCTTGAAACGGAGTTTGCTTTAGAAAAACGAAACAAGCTCCTTTCAATTGAATTAAGTGCTCGTTCGCAAACAAATGCATCAATCTTCAATCCTTTAAAAGTTTCGCTTCTTTCGGAAAAGTCGCAGCAGCAGCAAGAAAGCATCACGAGTCGAAGTAGCGGAGAGCGAGTTGGAGAGAAAAACGACAATGGAAGTCGGCGACGTCTCCAACGCGTGTAATAGTTTCCCTGCACTGGCGCATTATACTCCCGCCGCGCCATTGTAGACGCGCGTGCGTGGCGCAACCGCGGGTTCTCCGTCGTCGCGCGATTCCGCGTCTCGGCAATAAGCTGCGCGCGGAACCAGAAGACAGAGGGAAGAAGCGCTCGTGAATTTCGCGACGCGAGCTGCGTAGGATTTTTGGCGACGCTGCGCGTCGCGCGCTCGTGATTCGCCCAGGCAAGAGAGCGACGGATCGCATTCTCCCGCGGAGACGCGAGGCGAAGGGCCCGGCCCGGGCGCCGCGACGCGACAACCGGCGCGCGCTCGCTCGCCGATAAAAAGCAAGGGAGCGTGCAAAACGCCTCGGCTCGAGCTCGCAATACTTCTTCTTTTCTCGTCTTTTTTGCGCGCTGATTTTTTGCCTCTTCTACATCGCTTATTTCCATCGCCGCGATGCGAGAGATTATTTTTGCAGATCGGTATTCTGCGTATTTGAATTTCCTGGAAAATTCGTCGCCATGTACATAGCTGCGCTGCGATCAGCTCTCTCGCAGCCTTGTATATTGCAAAGTTTTAATATTGCAGCGAGTATGGCGAGGTGTAGCATGTATATACTTACATTTTATTGGTTATCGATTATATCAGGAATCGTTTGTAAAATTTGGATTGCTGACAGGAAGTACAGCAAAATATTAATTGTGTCAAGGTTTATTGCGCATTAACTGAAATATTATATATTTCTTTAGTTCTGAACATTCAAGTATGATTTTCTGCAATTTCGGTATTATTTCTGCTAATTTATTTATGATAAAATTCAAAATGTTCTCGTTATAAAAAATAAATTGTTTTCTTATTTAATTATCTGTCCTCTCTGAAATTGAAACAGTATAAATTCACTAATTTGTCAGTGACAACTTAGCCCCTGTTTCTAATTAGCGAAATTTCCTTTACTTAAATTAGCGAATTTTACAAATTTCCAGCGAACTTTCACTAATTTTCAGTCACAACTCAGCAATTGTTTTACATTAGTGAAAATTTCGTTATTTCTACGACTATACTGGAATAAAATTAATCTTATTCAACAATTATTTGAACTAACGAAGTTTTAATATAACTTTTAATAAACGATTTTTATAGTTCGTATAAACAATTAACATCCTGGTATAAAGATGAGAATTATAATTTCAAATAAGACTCGTGTATAATACTCCAAATATAACGCAGATTCAGCAGAACATTAGCATAAAGAGGAGAAAGGATAATTTACATTAAACTCGCGGCTGCGCGAGGGGGGCCAAATAAAAATCGCTGTAAATCACATTCGCTCGGGCTGAACTACACAATAGCTCCGATGTAGGTATATAAAGCCGGCGAAGCGCCGACGACAGCGGCATTGTGTTCGCGCGGAGCGCAGGCAAAGACGCGAATGGCTCCCGTTTAATTTACGTAAGTACTTGAGCGCGACTTTGCGTCTCGAAAAAGCCAAAAGTTCACTGCTGCGAGTTTTGGTACACTGCACGCACAGACGGATGCAAACACGCACCCGCGCAATAGATACGCACACAGATGGGAGGAATTTTTCAGTTGGTATATATTTTTGATGTTGGAATAGCTTTTATTGCGACAGCACGATAAAAATTACAGACAATTTACTACAATTTTCTATCGCTATAACTTTCCCGAAAGTTCAATAAAACAGAAAAGTATAAGTTCCAAATTCAAACATGTAATTTCAGATATGAATTAAAATGTCAAAAACTTGAAGACTACTGTTCCGATTTCAAGGGTCTACCATAAAGGAAGAAGCTCCAGCAGCCGTTCCTCAAAAACTTTCCGAAACCCATGCACAATAGCAGGAAAATTCGGCGCTCCAGCCACAGGCACGCGTACACGGGCCACGCTATCGAGGCAAAATTCAGGCAGACACAGAGGCGCAGAGCCGGCGGAAGAAATGTGGCGCGCGCGACGTTTCGTCGCGAGGCGTCGGCCTTTCGGCCGGGGCGCCGCCGGATCTTCCATCGTGAACCGAGTCGCGCGCGAGATGAATCGTCGAGCAAATCAGCAAGTCAAGTTTGGAGTCCGCAGCTGCGCTGGCTCGGGGACCCGGGGCAGGACCGACCGCGAATTCAGAAGCGATGTAATTTTCCCCTGGGCTGTATAGCGCTTGGCTCGACGCAGCCGGCACCTCGTCCCGACCCACGAGCTTACCTTAATTTTTACTAATTTTCGTCGCCGGCGAATCCTCCTCGCCTCGCCGCGGCCTTTGCCAAACGGAAACTTATACTTTGCGGCGACGTTGAATATTTCAGGGGAGCTTAATTCTTTGTGCACTTTTCCCCGTACCTTCTGCACGTGTTTTCTTTATAATTGGAAGGACCTAGTTACTTCGTTTCATAAATGGAACGATGAATAATTTTAACACTATGTATTTTAGGGTTCGAAAGATATATATATATATATATATATATATATATATATATATATATATATATATATATATATATATATATATATATATATATATATATATATATATATATCATCATCATTACCGCTTAGTTACTTCAAATATAAACGAGGTTATTCGTGGGTCTTGTTGAAGAAGTATTATTTGATTAAAGAAGTAAGTTATTAATGTAAACCAAAACCATTCATTTCACGTCAGTATAATAATAACACATTGATTTTCTGATATTTTTAAAAATAAAAATAAAAAAAATTAATATTTTCAATTTTAAATGCATGTTATTGCGGAAAGGTTTGTCGACTTGGCAATGAGTAGATGTTGATGCTCAGCGAATGTCTATCGATAGAGAATCCTCAATTCACTTCTCAATCCTCGCTAATCCCATGGGAAAGCCGTACGTGATTGGGGTCTATCGGTAATATGTTATCACAGATGGACTGTTTTGTCAGTTCAACGCATGAATCGAAAACATGGAAAATCGAGAATTCTACTACCACGTATGTTTTCTCAAAAAATTGTTATTTTATAAAGATTTTACTAATACTGCATTGATTTAAGGGCGTTCGCCGGCTGATAGTAGAGTTAGAAAGTTAATTTTCGAAAAAATTATCATTATAAGTCAAGATTTATAATGAAAACCCTTCTATTTACAACGTAAAGCATGAATATATTAGTAAAGAATATAAAAGTGATGAAATAGCGTCAACCAAAGTATGGCATTAATTTTTTTATACACAATAATTTTATATATATATTTATTTATTATTAACATTGGAGCACAATTTTAGATAGATAATATCTTTGAAAAAAGTACCGCTTGCTATGCCCAGCTTTTTATATTATTTATATGCTTTGTTTGCAATAAATAAAAATCGCCATCTTGTGAGAGCTCAAGATATAGAGCTCCCATATTAAAAATTGAAGTGAATATCCTTAAGTTCAATTTTAGTTTGATATTAAACTAAAAAATCTTTAACTGAACTAGAATCAAAGTACACACAAAACTGTGAACAATTCAGAACATAGTTGCAAATATAAAAACGAACGAAGATTTAAAAAAAATTTAAATTAATTATTCATATTCTTCTATTTTGTAAATTATTAGTTCAGATGTGCGCTGCGTTCACACAGCTCATGTCACATTTGCGGTAGACATTATAATAACCGATTCAAAATACCTATATGAATGCCTTTACATTCTACTAAATGAACATCAAATAAAGTAGGGTAGACTCGCCGGTAGTCAACCACTGTCTGGTAGTCGACCACCTTCGCCTTTTTGAAATTCTTAGAATTAAAGTCAAATCAATACGTCGGCTGCTCCAAATGAAAAAGACATCTCGCAAAAAAAGTTGTAAAAGACGTATCTCGCAGAAGTAGTTGGAAAAGACCTATCTCGCAGAAGTGTTTGGAAAACACGGTATTATCCGGATGATACGACATGTTTACCAGGGCCCGAACATTTTTAGGGTCTTTTACATAAGTCTGGCGTAGTTTAAGTTTGTACTACTAATTTTTATCATACGTTTTTTCACAAATTATGTACTCCAAAAAAAGTGTTTTCCAACCATTTCGACAAGATACGTATTTTTCCATTGGAGCCGTCGACGTACGCATGCAATATATTGAATAAAATGAAGTTCTGTATTAGTTCTTGATATCTCTATTTTAGTTAGTAAACCACTCATGAATTTGTTTGCGCGACCATGTTTCTTTTCGTCATGGAGATTGCAGTGTCCAATAAAACGTTTGATTAGATAAATTTATTTATGTAAAGTTTGTTAGTTGCCCACAAAAAGTTTTATTTTCAAGTACTTACGATTTGATGATTTGATAACTGTGAATTATGCAAGAACTGTTTGTAAATAAATTTTCGTCTCTTCTAAACCGTTTCTTTACAGAGCAATGCAATGCCCAACCGAAATACCGTTATTACATCTGCAACATTTTTGTAGGCGGAACTAAGAAGAGAGAAACATGACGACACCGGGGCGCAAAAAATATAGGGAAAATAAAAGAGAGCGTGCGTGCGGGGATGTTTCACTCGGTGCTTTTTTTTGCTCGTGTAGGAGGTCATTGGCGAAGCTGTTATTGGGCGATCGAGTGTCATTCAGCAACGTACAACGACGAGATTAATGGAAATCCGGGGGAATGGAAAAAAGAGCGGGTACGCGCTCGTGTGGATCGGTGCACGAGTCCGCTCGTATGTACACACGTGTGCGTGTGTATGTGAACGTGTGCGCAAGGTTACAGAGGGATGAGAGAAGCTAGTGCACTGGACTCTCGTTCGGAATTAGGATCGGAGCGCATGGCCGACCGACTGACCGGAAAGGTAAACGAGCCCGAAACTAATGGCCGGAATGACGAAACGCGCGTTAAAAGCCGGGGCGCGATCGATCTGTCCGTCGCCCTCGCGTATTTCGCGCTGTCCTTAGACACTCAAAGTCCTTTTTTTACTTTTTGCATGTTCTTTTTTTATCGTTTTGTGTAGCTCTTCTTTTTTTTCTATTTTTACGACTCGGAGGGTCCTCACAATCGCTTTTGTTCGATTTATCCATTTACGAGAGAAGATTAAACTGACGTACTTGAAACAATTCAATTTAATTACTTGCGATCACAAAGAACCCGGAAGTTTGACTGACATTTTTAAAGTGTACTTTGTTGTTTTACCCGAGTTACACGTTTCAGTGAATTTGTCGTTCATATGTTAATGAATTTATTTAGTTTTTCTATAATGTGCAAAGTTCCAAAAAGAGAAAAATTTAAAATATTGCAGTTTATAGTAACATAACGATAGTTTATATAAAGATTATTGAAAAATTGCTGTGGATTTGCACATATACTTATCTAAGTGCAAATCCACAGCAAATTTGCAATACTTAGTCGTTTCGAAAACTCGAAAAATTTTTTTTGAGGGCACACTTTTCGGACCAAGTTTTTTTGGTTTTCTAGGCCACCCTTAACATGGAAAAAATCGTGAACTAATCCCATCTTGGGGTATACTTTTTCTATAGCCACATTACTGTATCAGGATTTTGTATACAAATTAATATACTTGTAACTTTTCATCGGCACAGTGCTTAATTATGGATATGCATTAGAATTATTACTAGAAGAATATAGTTTTTTACGAAACTATTATAATTTTGACTCACGAAAGCCCCTGTTGTACTTGTAGTAATACCTTCAAATAAAATTAACAAAATAATACTAATTTTGACAAAAACACGAACAAATCGACTTTAATACTTGTCTCTATGTAAAATTATAAATTCCCTAATTATATTTCAAATTAATTGTTGTATAAATATATTTTCTCATATCTATATGTATATTATATACACATAATAGGGTTCAAGTCATGTTTTGTTTCAATTTTACGAAAATAAACTGATAGAAAGATTCATGCATTTGCGTAAACTCAGCCTGTTCACCCGATTCCCATTCTACCGAATGTCTTAGCACCTATAACGATGATGTTCATCAATTTCATAGTGCTAACATCATGGCCCGGTGGCCAAATACACGAGTATGTACGAACTGCCTTACCGACTGAGTTTACTAAATCTTTGTTACTATCCTATCGCGAGTGTAGGCATATTCGTAAAACTGTTCGTGTAACCGTCGTGTTATAGGACAATTACTGAACGCATTTCAAGGTTTTGTGATAAAACACGCATTGATTTTAATGGTCGATAAAGCTTAGTAAAGAATAAAAGAAAACACTGGTCTTAAAAATTTGACCATGGGTAAGAATTTGCAGAAAAAAAGAGCGTATACTCGCCTTAAGCGTGATAGACTAAAGGTTGTAAAAGATAGTAAATTACAAATGGTTCGTAAAAGTAATCTCAAAAGACGTAAGAATTTCATGTACTCAAAGAGGAATGATTTTTTATAAATTTATCTTTGTTAATTATATTTGAACGCAATATTTTTTTAAAGAAAAAACTCAGTTAATTTTACAAACATCGAAAGAGTTATTAATAGTCAATGTCAGTCACCTACAGTTGATGTTGTTGAGCTAACCTCTGAAATTACTCATTATAAATTAAGAAGTTCTGTTAACAAATCTACTTCTTTTGATAATCCCAAAAATCCTATTGACATACAGGGTTGTATTATAAATGCTCAAAATCAATCAGAGTTACCTACAGCCAAATTGAATTCTACAGTATGTAATGAAGAACTGACAAATTTATGTAGCAGTGTCAATACAGACTGCGTTCGTTGTAAATTAAATAAATCGTCTAGAGAAAATGAAATTATATAGAGAATCGAATCGTTTACAAGAAGAATTAGAGATAGAAAAATAGTTATCAAGTAAATGGCAAAGTAAATATAAAAAAGGTTTGAAACAGTTTAAGTGCTATAGAAAATCTTCTGAAAAACGACAGTAAAATCTTACACGACGCTTGAAATATAGTGAATAAATTATACGTAAAATTAGAGAAAAAAAGTCTCAATTAAAGAGCAAAATAGAAAAAAACAACATTACTGTAATTATTTCGAATTCAATTCCTAAATCTCGAGGTCCAAATAAGAGTCTATCTCTTGCGAACTATTATCATAGAAATAAATAATTAAAAGAGAAATGGTTTATTATTTCACACATAATAACTTGTTCGAATAAAAGAAAAGATGCGAAACAAAATATTTTACAAGAAATTTCATATAATTTTGTTAAAGGTGACTGGATTGCAGTTATTTATGATAGAATCTGGTATCCTGAAGTAATTGTACAAATTAAGAGTAATTAAATAATCGTAAAGTTTATGTCGTGCAATAAGAAAAATTTTACATGGCCAAAGGTTGGTGATATTCAGACATTATTTCCAACGCAAGTTTTATGCAAAATCAAAGCTCCAAATCAATTTAATCAGAAAAGAACGAAAAAGAATATTTTTAGATTCACCGATAATGATTATAAATATGTAGCGAAACAGCGGAAAAAAATAACAGCATAAAAATAAATTTACTTGTTATTTAAAACGTAAAAAGGCAATCAGTTCGTTATTTCTCAATTTCTATTGAATGTATACATACCTACCAGTTTATTTTCAATAAAATTGAAATAAACCATGATTTGAACTCTGTGTGTATGTAATATACATATTGAAATGAGAAAATATATTTATGCCCATCTGAACGTAAATGGCCATTTTTATCCCTGAGAAGCGAGACCAAAATTACACTTTTTACGCGCAAATTAATATACTTGTAATTTTTTATCGGCACAGCGCTTAATTATGGATATGCATTAAAATTATTGCTAGTAAAATATAGTTTTTTACGAAACTATTATAATGTTTACTTACTATAGCCCCTGTTGTGCTTTCAGTAATACCTTCAAACAAAATTAACAAAAAATACTAATTTTGACAAAAACACGAAAAAATCGACTTTAACCTTGTCTCTGTGTAAAATTATAAATTCCTTAAATATATTTCAAATTAATTTTTGTATAATAGTACATTATGTAACAAGGGCAAAAAGTCGAATATTTTCCCGCGGGTGAGTTTACTGCCCGAGCGACGCTTCGCTCGGGCAGTATCACCCGAGGGAAAAATCAACTTTTTTCTCGAGTTACATATAGTACTTTATGCCAATCTTAACTGTGGCCACTTTTTGACTTGGAAAGAGGGACTAATGGACTGTTAAAAGACAATATTGTTAAATGACAATCGAAAATCACGGTTATTAGTAGAACTTGATGAAATAAAAGAATTTGGACTATTTTCTAGTGAAGTCACTTTTTTCCCGCATTTGCGGAATTTGTATGTTTCTTTTTCGAAAAACAATCAATTCTGCGCAAAATCCTGAGACAGTAATGTGGCTGTAGAAAAAGTATACCCCAAGCTGAGATTTGTTCACGATTTTTCCCGTGTTCGGGATGACCTAGAGAACCAAAAAAACTTGGTCCGAGAGATGTGCCCTCAAAGAAAAATTTTCGTGTTTTCGAACCGACTTATGGCAAATTTTCTGTGGATTTGCACATATATATTTTGTGAACTTCAAGTCGAGCTGCTGAGTTATAACTTAAAAACAAAGTTAGTGATTTGACTGAAATGCGGTATCATACAGTACACAATCTTAAACAAACTGGAGTATTCCTCATAATTGATGAGCTCATTATCGTGTTCGTCAGAGGGCGGTGTAGCGACAGACGGTAAAATGTGTTGTCCTCATCAAGTTTGAACTTTTTAATACATAATAGAATTTTATAAACTACTGAATCTCTAATTGTCAATAAACAATTTCATGTATTAGTACAATCTACCTATCTATTTTAAGTGCATAATAAAAATAAATTTAACATAAAGGACCTTGACTCCATTTGCATTACTATTATCAACGATAGTATATGTATAAGATGGTTAACATTGAAATGAAAAAAAACGTATTTAGCTTGACTCAGATGGCGCACGAGTGCCAAGTCCAATGTGTCGAGTTTATGATGCGCAGTAAACATGCAACAGACACGCGCGATGCGCCTATGTTGGTAATGCCGGTATCCAGGGATACGCGCACACGCGGATATCGGCAAGGCCGACAAAATTAGTATTGCGCATCACAATCCCGCCATATTGCGCATCACAACTCCGTTGTATTGGGCTTAGCACTCGTGCGTCATCTGGGCCAAGCTTTACACCGTAGCATCCTAATATTGTCGGGTTATCAGAAAGATTTAATTATTTATGGGTGGCCATTTTATACCTGATTCTGCACAACGAAATTTATCTATATCATAAGGGGCAGGCCTGGCCTAAACCCAAAAATATAACTTTTTTTATATGTCCAGGAAACATTTTATATTTAAAAGCAATCATTTTGAAAATATTTGTGCTATATAAGCTTAGTAATATCTTACATTTTACCGCTGTAAAGCCTCAAAAACTTTATCTTACACGTCACAATAAATCACTATTTTCAATACCATATTTATTAAAGTTACTGTGTTCATCACACAATTGCAGGTGACATGATGAATGAGAATATTTTTTTCGACGGTTATTCGACTCCTTTTGACATTTATTACAAAAATAGTAAAGCACTTTTTCGTTAAAATTTTTGTTATTACTCTTTTTCGGTGACCTAACAGATTTTTTGAAAAATTTTTATTTTATTTTTTTAAATCGGTTGGATCTCCGAAAAGAAATAATAAAAAATATTTTAACGAAAAAGTGGTTCATTCTTTTTGTAATACATGTCAAAAGGAATCGAATAACCATCGAAAAAAATATTTTCGTTCATCATGTCACCTAGAATCGTCTGAGGACAAACAGCAACTTTAATAAAAATGGTACTGAAAATAGTGATTTATTGTGACGTGTCAGATCAAGATTTAGAGGTTCTACAACGGTAAAATTCAAGATATTACTAAGTATTTATAACATAAAAATTTTCAGAATAATTTCTTTTAAACATAAAGAGTTTTTTGGACTAGTAAACAGAAATTATTTTTTTGGGTTTAACCCAGGCCTGTCCCCTTAATTATAAGCATATATAAATAATCCATATTGTTTTAATTACTAATTTGAATTTTTTGTTTCAGGTAAGTGTTACTTCTATCTGATTGTTATTATAGGATTGTAAGTATATATTATTTTATTTTTTATTTTTAATCTGTTTAAATCACCCATAGTAATAGAAAACATACCAATATTTCATATAACTTTCCTCGCTTTCTTACGTAAGCATCAGTTTTGTAACTAAAATGATCGTTCTTGCCATTCGTATGGTCAGTTATTAAATATTTACTATAATTCTTTCAGTGGGCTCAGAATGAAAGTTTATTAAAAAAGAATAAACTTAAAAGCAAAATATTTTTATTTAATTCCTCGAATCGAACAAAACTTGTCTTCGAATAATATAGTATCGTCAGTTTTAATACTATTATATAATATTATTATAGGTATCACTGCAATCGCAATGTAATATTTAAACGTAAAAAAGTACATCCATTGATTAATGAAATAAGTCACTGCGCTATGACCTATACTGCGATACGATTTCTACCACGAAAAATGGTAAAAATAAAACTAATGCGAGTTCAAGTAAACTTGTGCAGAACGTTATAATAATTTCAAAAGTAGAAGTGAGTAGTGGTGAGTCATACGACGAAATTTGCAATTTACATGGCATTGGTCCATAAAAAGTGAGGAAAAGCAAAATAATAAAAAGGAAGGCGGGAGACGGGGAATTTGGGATAGTAAAAAAGTTTGGAGGGTAAAAAGTCCTTTTTTATCTGAAAGCCCGGCATTTTCGCGCAAGCGACTGCACTCGTCTGTTATCGTCGCGACGTGAGTCATACATCACCAAACAACCACTCGGCTCTCTCTCTCTCTCTCCCTCTCTCTCTCTCTCTCTCTCTCTTTCTTTTGCATTTACGAGAAGCTTGATACGCGCGCGTGACGCACTCTTTGGGCATAAGCGTTCGTGCCGTCGCTGGTTCTGCAAGCGAGTCTAGTTAAGCCATATGCTGCTCCCGCGCCACGACAGGCCGAATGCGCACGCGTGAAATGCAGAAGTTTACACGGCTCTTCAAAAAAGTTATCAGATTAAAATCTTGCACATGCTCCCTCTGCTATCTGTCGCTCGCCGTTTTTCTTTTCTTTTTTATTCATTTTAATTTCATCCCCGACGAATCGCGTAAAATCTCTTCTTTTTATTGTATATATCGTCCTGCGTTGAGATTTTACAGTTAAAGTTTTTGTACGAATGTTGCAAGTGGAATTTGCATGACTGAGTATAAATGCATGCATCGTGTGACTCCGCTAGTTTTTATTGAAGAATATAAAATATTACATTAAATTCTTTCTATTCATTCTCGTTTTTAATATTAACTACCCTGGTGGAAAATTAATTTAGAACTGTGTAGATCTATCTAGTTTACATTGGGAACAGTCGAGGGCCTCGATAAAACTAGATAATCTTCTACCAGGGTACTTATATGAATTTTAAATAAACTTTATCGTATTGAAAAATGTTTCCAGAATTGTTTTATCATATTTATGCATTCTCAAAAAGTTTGAGATATAAAGCAAAGACGTGGTTTCTTTATTTTAATTGTTTCTACGTTTTGAACAAAAAATAATCTGAACAGAGATGGTTTTGATTGTAATGCATAAGATAGGTCTTTTCTAATCATAACGCGTAATATCCAAGTAGATCTTGTCCTTATTTAAAGTTCGTAACGTCTAATAATATGAAAATATTCTTGTTCATATTTTTAAGTAGTGTCTAGTTCCGTCAGATGATTGGTATACATTTCTTTTCACTCTCAACGCCATTTTTGTAACATGTATAATTATATTATACAAATAGCACGAATATGCCGTTTAGTAATTAAGCTGGCAGCGTAGGTATAATTTTTGATCATTTTGCGGTGTTCATTAGTAAAAAAGTTACACTATACTAAACGTCGACATCATTAACACTAGTATTAATCACATAAGTAAAACTCCATTGTAAAGTGCTTGTCCCTCCGGTGCGACCGCAGGAGTTCACTTTGTGAATACGCAGCATAAACGAGTTTGTAAAGAGCAAAAGGCTACGCTGGCTCCCGGATTATAATGCACAAAATCACTTTAACCACAGCGTTGCAAACATGATTTTCCGCAAAGCCGATTCGATTTCGGCTCACTTAGGTCCTAGTGCCAGGTGAAACAGAGACGCAGTAATTTCGGGGGCGACACGGACTGTTACGCGACTGACGAATGTATCTGCACATTGACAAGGAGCGCCGAGCGGAGGCGATCGATCGCGTCTTTCGCGACGTACGTTACTCTGGGGACTCATCGGTGAACGACAAGAGGGCCCCTCGCGACCTGCACGGAACGAGCCACGCACTCTCGACTCCTACACTGCGCATTGGCTGGGCGAACTGCACGCCCCCGGGTCCACCGCGAGTCGCTCGCGCTATTATGTCGCTCGGAATTTATTATCGGATTAAGGACGACCACGAAACAGCCGGGAAATTGAATTTAAGAATACGGGGATATCATGCGCGCGGTATATAAGCGAGGGCTCAACTGCAGCTCTACGTAGCGCAGCCGGCGCGGGGCTGCCGCGATATTGTGGTCGACGACATTCCTTGCACGGTTAGCCCATCCAATTATCAATTATCCTGCTAGCTTTACTTGTAAAGCGCTAGTGAGATTTATATACCTGTTAGAGTGAAAATTAAGAGTTATAAGTCAGAATAACACGATTCGCTGCAATTTGCAATCATTCTCAGTGAGATACATTTTATTTATATCAATGTATTTACACTTTTTTCTTATAAAACTTGAGTTCATTAAAGTTATAATAGTGAAAAAGTATTTATTATATGTGTTTTACATGCAGGCTGAAATTATTATTAATGCTTCGTGTATGATAAAACAATACTTTCTGATATTACTTGTTGAAATCAAAAATACACAATTGTAATAAATGTTATAAATAATCCTTCCTGAAAAATAAATAAACTGTAATTATTTCGATTTTCACTATTTTTATTGAATTAGAATTTACCGTATCTAGTTCACAACTGTCTTGATTCAAGGAACTTGACGCCAAAGTAAACTGTCTTTATAGGCAGTGAAATAAAGCGAATTTTCAGCCGAGCTACTCCGCGTCTACGTTTGATGTAGAGTGGCCTAAGTGATGTATTCGTCATGCGAGCGACCACCAGGTGGCGAAATCGAGTCGCACTGCAGAAATGGTATATGTAAGCAGTGGCGGCTTTTGTAATAGAATCAGGCGCTTGAATGTGATATAAGGGGATGGGATCCGACGGCGAACATACTTACCAGGCGAAGTGGCTATGACCGTGTTCATTAGGATGCTACAGTGTAAAGCTATAGATGTAGATGGCGCATTGGTTGTAGGCACAACTTCTGTGTAGCATATGGCTCACACACGTGCATGTTAGGTTATATAATGTTCCCGCAGACACACAATACAAGCACGCACATGCGCGCGTTTACTCTCAGCTATGCGTTGTGTGCAGCGTTGGGCTCACTTGGATTTCAGATGACAGAATCCCTAGGTCAAAGCGATAAAATTTGGCATTGTGGTCAGCTCAGTTCAGATCGTTGGCGCGAAATGCCGCGGAATGTTCTCAAACCCATCCGACTTCCCCCGATTACCTAACCTGTTGAATTTCGATTGTTTTGATTTTCTTGCATCTTCTGCAGGTCGGATGGGTTTGTAGAACTCCTGCGGCATTTCGCGCCAACGATCTGAACTTAGCTGACCACAATGTCAAATGTTATCACTAGGACCTAGGGTTTCTGTCATGTGAAATCTAACGTGCCATCTATTTCTAGCTTTACACCGTAGTATCCTAATTGCTTTACGGTCGAGCTGACCTTTGCGAATATCCCTAATGTGGATAGGTTACGTATAATTTTTCTTAGCCGCGGCTGCATTTGCACTACGAACCCCGAATCATTCAATTCAAATACTATATTTATACCCAATTGAGTTCTTAATGTTTCTTATAACGTTACGGATTCAATAATATAATAGGTTTACGGCTCGAGCGAAGCGAGGGCAGTAATCACCAGAGGGAATAGTCGGCTTATTGGATCCACGGAAAGAGAAAGAAATAGTTCAAATATGAAGATAAAGAGAGAAAACCAGAGAAACTGAACTTTACTTTATTTTCCGCAAATTTAAAAGAGGAAATAATACGTTATTCGTCCCGCTTTTCAGGTCAATAAAGTGGCCATTATTGTCAAGCTGGGAATAAATAATTTTATGCTCATTCAAATGCATTTGAGCTAAACCCATGATATTAGTTCTACTCTATAAAATTTTTGTAGTGCTAAACTCACTCTAATGATTGTGTTTTTACAATCTTGGAATGGAATTTCTCATAAAAATTGTGAAAATACAGTCACCGGATTGACATTTTCACTCCAGAAATTTTAGAGCGTAATATACCGAAAAGTCGAATAACTAAATCTGGAAAAACCATTAAAACTAAACACGAATACAATAGTCAAAAAATGCTTTTGTTCCACACCATGTAGAAAAATCAAAGAAAATAAGTACTAAAAAATTAATGTTAAACAAGTAAATCTCGAGAAATAAGCGTATAAACACACGGACGTGTACACACACGCACGCACGCACACACACACACACATGCACATACGCACACATGCATACACACACATACACACACACGCACGCACGCACACCTCAAAACACATATCTAACATATTTTTTTGAAAACTTGCTCTGATCAATATAGAATCCTTCACAGCATTTAAGGGTGCATGTATCTACGTATAAAATTTTGATCATAATATTTTGTAAGAAATATTAATTTTTATAATTCGATCAATCCAAATTTTAGTTATCTCTTTTTGTGAGTTGTCATGCTTCAAGATTACACTTAGTTTACTTCACAATTAACTTTTATTAGACAGAAGTACAAATTTTAATTAATAATTCAAAGTTGAGAATTTGAAACAATGATAATATAAGTTCTTATTATGGATTTTATCTTTTGCAACATTCCGTAAATCGCAGCTGCGCAAAACTTTAAATGTGTCGTCTTGTTGCCGGTGACTATCTTAGTTTTCAAATAAGTATTTAAGAAGTCGAAGAGGGAAAGTAATCATCCTCCTCTTTTGGGCTTTCCAACTTACATTCCCTTATTTCCTGCTCTCTTCGCTGTGGGATGAGGGCAAGTATTTATCTCATCGCCCAGTTGGTACTTTTAACTTTCGATTGGAATACGATACCGTGCAAAGCGCGAGTCGATCGAGCAAATTGCCATCGATTATCGATATATTCTTGATAACGTCCTATTTGAACGGAAAAAACTGTTTGCCTTTTGCGATAAGTTCGATGCCTTGGCGACTGCAATCTCTCAGGCTGCTGACTCATCGTTTGCATGTACGTGGATTGCTCATAGATAATCATTTTTCTGTATATCCGTATACAGTTTACAAAATCTAAAGTCAACTTTCTTCTCTTTGAACAAGACAAGTCTTGCGTTTTCTTTGCCTCTTCATATAATATTTCGATTCTTGTAAAGATCGCAGCAACTTACATTGCTTAACTTTATTTTCTTCAAGTCCTTCAACAATTAAGTACGTATTATTTTTATTTTTGTCTTTTTAAAATTGTATAGGATATTTAAAAAAAAGTTAATCAAAAAAGTATGGTCCAAATATTAAATACTTTATGCATGATTAATTAAAGATTGATTCATTAATTAATTAATTTATATAATTTATTATACTTATTCTTAAAATGAATTTTACAATAACAAGAGGTGTCGATAAAAGAGGTAACGATTGATTGCCTTGGCTCTATAACTGTATAACTGTCATAAAACACCAAAGGTTTAGTGCACGCGTAGCGCTCTCTCTCTCACACACACACTCTGCACACACTGGTCGCTATCGCTCCTCGGTAGAATTATGAACTTCAAACTATTATAACTCGTAAACGGCACCGCCAGGCATCCCCAATTTTGTTACGTCATTCCTGATATTATCATGTGCAACATAGTAAGATACACAAAAAACTTTGGCTGCAATAAATCAAAATATACTCCCAGTAACCCAGTTATACTTTTATACGTGTTAAAAATGGCAACTTTCACAATGATCATGTCGACTGAGGTATCCGGTACGGCTCTTAGATTTTGACTGATACATAAATAATACTGTTACTTCGCCTTGTTAAGAGCACAGTGTCAAGCAGGGACATATGGTGTAGATGAGGTGACGAAAAACGGAACTGAGATATTCAGGCAGAAATACATTGCTCTTATGGGAGGTCTTAATGAACAGGGCGACCTATATAATGGTTCGAAGGATGATTTTAATTTGTTTTCTTAATTTTATAAAGGGTTATTTATTAAAAAGAAAATCACATGCAGAATCACATAAATAATTATGTAGTTTATACAAACTTTGCTTTCATGTGCAAATAACAAACTCTATCCTGTGAAATCCCCCAGAGTAGGTTTGAGCATTACACAAAGAAGCCGGTATGATGTGCGCATGTATTTTACGGAAGTTCTTATGGATTACACAATCAAGATTTTTCCATAAATTTTCAAGTACATACATAAGAAACTTAATCAGCCAGTAAACGTTCTCAAGCCAAATCATTTGAACAATTTTGAATAAAGAAAGATTCCAATCTTCGCCAGTGCGAAAGATCTCGTCCAATTGAGCCGTTTGAAAGAAAAAATAAATTTCGATCGCGTCTCAGCTCTTCCAATTAGAGAAAAGAAGGGAGGAAAACTCATATCCCGCCTCAGCTCCTGAATAAACATACACGATTTCCGGCGTCCGCGCGCGAACGGCGCACGCACACGCCACTCTCATCCCCTCCGCGCTCTCATGACTATCACGTGCATGTTCGCGGTCAATTAAGAGCGGAAACGAAAATCGAGCGACGGCGTGTGTCGCGCAGTCGCGGCTAGCCGACGACGGCCGGCTGCAGGCTCTTCTCCTCCTCCTCCTCCTCCTCCTCCTCCTCCTCCTCCTCCTCCTCCTCCTCCTCCTCCTCCGCGTCTCGCATAATTGAGCTCATAAAGTTCAATGAGCACTGCCTTTCGGCCCCATTTCCCAGCCGTATCTTATTTCAAGCTCGCGCATCTGCACGCCCAGCTACGCTTATAACAATGCGTCCAGAGGATAGTACAATGACGTATATCTGGTGCTGAGCGCGGGTCTAAATCACCATCTGTTTCTCCTTCATTTTGCTTGGCTTTCGATTTTTATGAAAAACTGCATGCATAACGTCATTATATTTTAACCAATTAACACCATAATCGGCATAAACTTTTCATTTTGTTGATCATACTAAAGGCATGAGAACAACAAGACGTTGACAGATCGTCATGAATGACTTTTCCAGAAGCTTCATACATTTTCCTCAAAAGGGTAATCCAAAGTCAACAGAGATTCAAACCGATTTTTTAAATTCATTTTATTTTCTATAACAAAGTGCTTTGTTTCGGATGAAAATCATTTTAAAGACTCTACAATATGAGGTACTGAAATTTCCGGTAAATAAGAGAGACGATAAAGGCGCTGTACAGTGTCTTCTTCGCGGCAATAGTGTCCACCACTCTCTTTGGTTGAAAGCCATATTTCATCAGACCACTCAGCATTTCATAAAAGTTAGGAATTTTAATAATATGATTGCACAATTCCACAACATCAAAAATTATAAATAAAAATATTATATTGTCGAAAGCAGACAACTATTGTTTAAATTGTCGATTTAAATAATAGAATTCTATATATTCAGAAAAAAAAGAATATTTTAATATCAATTATTTAAAAAAATACTTATGCGAATATACAGATATTCCTAAACTATGTGACTGATAATTTTCGAATACGTGTACTTTTGACTTTATAATTGGTTTCAATTTTATTTTGATACATTAGCTTTTCGATAATTATTCTTTTTAATTACAATTATTTTACCTAAAATTTAACTTATAATTAAACTATAATTTTTGGAAATTATACTTTATGGTATAAGAATCGGTTTCGCGAAAGTCGTAGTTTTTATACAAATACAGAGTTGACTGTCCAAATATTATACTGTCCTTCACTTTCCCCTGATTGATGTTGTACGATTGACCAAATGGTAGGTTAGGTCGGTATTGCAATGCCCAATCATCTGTCTCTCGAGTCGTTGCAGTATTTCTAGAATGAATATAATTAGTTGTACTTTAAAATAGTATTGTGCTGGGCTTGAAAAACGTAAAATATTTTTTGTAGCAGCTCATGTAATAACATTCGAATTGCGGAAGAACTAATAATTTTGAGATTATTTTCCACAAAAATCCGCCATATTCTATGTTAATGTTTACTGTCGTAGGATTGGAAACAAATTGCCTATTATAGAGAAAAAATTTACTTTTTCAATTGAAGCTGTCATGTGTCAATCAGCTTGAGTTTAAATGGCATCTTAAAATTTAACTGATCAGTCCAGCCAACTCAAATTATTATCCGAAACAGAGTACGTAGTATAGAATACATTTATTGAAATAAAATTCTTATTATGTTTCTGATCCTTTTTTACTTCAGATTGGTACATTGAAAAATGTATCCAATTTCCGATAAAATGTAGCATTCCTTTTATATTATGTGAAGCTTTAATGAAAATATAATTTTCACTTGAATTTAAAAAATTAATACTCGATTTTTATTATCCGAATTTCACTTTATATTATCAGAGCTACGCATTGCATTGTAATATAATTACTAAAATTCGATTATTCTCGGAAAATTAAAATCAATTGTCAATGTAACATATTACAGCAAAGAACGAGTTAAAGTAAAATTACATTAATTATGCAGAATTAAGTTCATTATATTTCACATAGTTTCAGCATTTAGCTTAGTTAGAATGCGTGTTATGTTGCTCAGTTTATTGTTCACAGGCATAACTTCGTATAGCATGCATAACCTGGAAATCGCATGAAGAGTATTCAATGGGAAATATAATGCGCATCCTACGCTACATTGTCATAAATGATTTGATCAGAAAATACTATTATTTTCAACTTTTACTTAATAATTTTTATCATTCGGAGTTGTTTGGAATTTTATTATAACATCAATGCATAAATATGTAACATTATGTTATTAATATTTGAATAGAACTTCATAATGTAACGTAACAAAACTAATATTCATAAGTTTTAGTATGACTGTAATCGTAATCACTCTTTAAAATAAATCTGTGGCCCATTTATTGATCTCGCTCAAAGCTCAGTGATTGCTAGAGATAAGTGATATTTTTCTATATTACACTTTCTAATTTTGACGTCTAATCTTGCACTCAAAGAAAAAATATAATTATATTTACGAAGAATTATTACGTTTACTGAAAAGCTCTCTTGAGTAAACAGTTAAATTCATAATTTTTTATTATAGAGATAATAGCTATATCTATTATCGCAAGTCACTACATTCACGAATGCTATGCAAATAGTAGGATCCTATACACGGATAAGTTAGAGCTGCACTTCGTCCTTCGTACTCGTATAATGTTTTTTTATTAATACGGAATCGCAAATCAGACTGGATAATGTCACACTTGATTTGTAAGACCTGCTGAATAATTTTCACTAAGATTGAATGCTCGCAACTTATACTTACTATATGAAATAATGATTACTCGCATAAATAATATATACATGCACTACATGCAGTAATTAACGAATCGATTAGTATACAATTTAGTTCATATCATTTTATTGAATTCGAATGACGATTGAATGGTTAAATAGTGAAACAATAATCGATCCGGTAGAGACTGTTCGGTTTCTCTTTATTATAATCGGATCAAATGTTAATCCAGGATTGCTCTATATGAATAACGTGAATAAGTTATTTTAACTCAGTGTGCACGCAACAATCACTTAGCAAAATTGTTGTTAATAAATATTTACGCATGTGAAATGCATTTGGATAATACACCAATAGAAGTTACATGTGATTTTACGTCTTATTGTAACCTTTCTATTTGTACACGGGAAAAAATCCTTAGTAAGTTTTACTTAGTTGTTGAGCAAATTTTGTTTAAAATGTTGAGCAAGACTGGCTAAGCAACGTTTACTCAACAGGTTAAGCGATTTTCGCTTAACTCGTCGAGCTGGAGTAGCGAGACAAATTATATGTATAAACTCATATGTTTTTAATAACATTTATTTGTTTTCAAATAAATTTTGGAAAAACTGTAGAAAGGTGTTGGAAATTGAACTCGGTACACCCAGGCGAAAAGCAAACGCCCTAATCGCTTATAGGCCAATGCGCGTACTATTTGTTAGTCGCGAATTGGAGGTTAGGCTTTTGCTAGAGCATTAGGCATATTCTGCTTAATTGTAGAAGTAAATTTTACTGAACTAAACTTCAGCGATGTTTACACAATCAACTTAAGCAAATCTTACTACGGGTTTTTTCCCGTATTAAAACATTTTAATAACTGTAATGTAAACCAAGAAAAGTATCCATTAGTAATTGAATGTTGATTTTTTATTTAACGAAGACTATAAAGAAAAATATACCTTCAGTTAAATTTGATTTGATAAAAATAATGACTGCGCCGTAATAAGCCATTTACCATTGTGTCCCCTCTAAAATGGCAAAGAAAAAGAGAAATTCGATATCAATTTGAGCGACAGCCGCCCATCACTCGACTCGAGCAGCTCGTCGTTCTCGCGATGGTTCGG
Source organism: Gastracanthus pulcherrimus (assembly GCA_949152435.1). NCBI lineage: Eukaryota > Metazoa > Arthropoda > Insecta > Hymenoptera > Pteromalidae > Gastracanthus > Gastracanthus pulcherrimus. The sequence continues at coordinate 45,976,801 of OX424574.1, forward strand.
CATAAAATTCGAGAGCATATAAAAAAGCAGCAGCAGCAGCAGCAGCGGCGGCGGCGGCGGCGCGGGCGCGGGTATAAATTACGATCATCGAAAAAGCCATAATAATAATCCGGCGCGCAAGACGGAGCGCGAGAGCGGAGGAGGGCTGCTACGGCAGTGTTTAAGCCCCCTCTCCTTGTCGTCGCACACTTAAGAATCGGCTGTAGCAGCAGTAGCAGCCGTCGCTCGCTCCCTGCAGCCGCGTATAAAGCGTGTGCAGCGCTGCGTGTGTGCCACTCGTCTGTTCCCGATATCGATTTGCAATTTGGCTCGGCGCTGGCGGCGGCGCGCCGGCGGCGGCGCCAGCAGCGTAGAGTGCGCGTATGTAGATTGCCGAGATCGAATGAATATTTACGAGCGCTTATAACACCCGCGATGCCAAGAGTAGCGGCAGCGCCGCCGCTGCCAGCGGAGAAGTCGTCGTAGTGCAACTGCATCGACTTTCTTTTTGCCTCTTTGGCTTTTTTGCAGATTATAGGATGTGTGTACACGCGGGGGAGACACGGGATCAGCGGAGTCGGGAAACGCGATGAGCCCTCAAGCGAGTTGCACTCGAATCGGGAATATCGCGCGCACGCAGATTTGTTGATTTCATTGGCCGGGGGGGCTCGTCGGGGATTTATTCGAGAGGAGTGATTTTCTCTCGAATGCCGTGGTATTATTATCCTTTCTCATTTTAAGCAGATTTTCGATTTGTCGAGCTTTTATAATGCTCCTTGACACTATCAAACGCAATACGCTGCGCGATGCTTTTTCTAATCAATTCATCCGTAGTTATTTTTTGTACGATATGACTAATTGCTTTTCTTTTATTTGTGCGTATACAAATATATTCTAATGCTACTAGGTCATTTTCGTTAATAACGTGAATAATAAGACTACTGAGATAGTGTAAAGTTCGACTCTAATGGTATATCTACAACAGTTGCGGTCCAAAACATTTAGAGAATGAAGCTTAACCGAATCTGTAAACAACGAAACTGCTACAATAGAACAGCAGCGAGGAAAGGTCGAGAGTAGTCGAAACATCTCCCTCTAATATGCAACCCTCTCTCTGAACGTTGCTAAACCAGTGCCTTGCATGCAGCAACACTTGTTCAATGTACGCTAGAAATATCATTTAACAAACGTAAGATGCGCGTTTGATTTTCATTAATTTGCGTACACTAACGCCAAAACAAATGTTAAAGTTTCATAAGGAGGCAAACATTTGAACTACAATAATGATACATAGAGAATTTTCTAATAAAAGTTGTGTTACAAATATTACATATATATTTTGGAAATAAACCAACATTAGGTACATATGTTTATAAATTCGTTTATTGAAATTCAATAGATTAGGCGTATAATTGATCGCTGGATCGTTGTCACAGGAATGTTATGATATAAAAATCTCCGTGTTGGTTTACAATTATATTTCAAATGTATACTCGATCTCGATACGATACAAATTAAAGCAATAATACCCTGTGCGCATGTGACCTTATCGGGCGGCAGTGGTCACAGATCGGAACCGTACAGACATGCCGAGCAGCGAGGTGAATTCCTCATACTGTCCATGATGCCATGCGGTGCGTGTCGCTGCACGCGGAGATGCGACGTGGCGGGCTCCAAAGCGTCGTCAAAAAGTGCAAGTTTGCACTTTGTCACCGTGTTGCCTTTTACTGCCCGTATGGATTGCTACTCAGAAGGAATAATTTTCAATTTTACACTATACGCGTATTACAATATATTCAACGTTAATATAATAAGAGATTCTTACCCCAATTACGCGAATCCACAGTGTATTCCGGCATACAAGATTATCGGATCCGCAGACAGAGGATAGATAAACAAATGTTACATCAAGAGATAATATAAATTAACGGTAAGAACAAACGAAACTCTTCATTCGTGAAATTCAACGTATAAATAGGGCGACTTACCACAATCCTTCGACGGCGGCGGCGACTCAGCCGCTCGTAGCACAGTTATGCTTAGGCGAGAATCGGGAGAAATGTCCGATCTCGATGAGAGTTCGACACGGAGAGAGTGGCCGAAGGTTTCCGAGTTTAAGTCATACGACACAGAGATACGCACACACGCACACATATACCCACACAAACACACAACCATACACACACATACACACACATACACACATACACATACACGCACGCACGCACGCACACACACGCATACACACACACGCAGATACTTGAAACCCTTAGGTTTAAAGTTGATTAAAGCTAAATATGAGCAAGTAGGGTTACTTTTTACATTTTTCAACAAAATTGTTCCAAAACCTTTTAATGCCCCTTTCGATTAATTAATCTCATTTTAAAACTTAAAATCTTCATGATTGTTGGTGTAATGGTTCGAGTGTTCAAACCCACTTTTTAAAGGATATTATAGTTTCTCACGGCAGTACGTCAACGGAAAAGCGCTTTCTTCAAGCAATAATTTTATGATTATATACGACAGAATATGCGAAGCGGAAAATCTTCGTACGCCAAATCCGTGTCTATTATTCGCGGCACGTTCGGGTAAGGTACCAAGAAAAGGGGACCGGACCGACGCCGCTCAAGCAACATCTCAATAAGCATAACTTCACTGCGAATACATTATAATATAGTCTTCGAGTTCGTTTTCCTTATAATTTTGTTATTAGTTTAAGTATTTTATAGTGCGAATAATCATTTTAGTTAAATATTAAATTTAATTAAAAACATTCTGTTGTGTCCACTTATTTCTTAACACAACAACAACCACTAGCTGTGCAATATTAATTTGGCGCACAGTAGAAGTCGGCGCGATACTCGTACCGGCTACAACACCAATACTGGCCACCTTATGAATTTAATTTCGTATTGGCCTTTAGTACTACTGCGAGTAATTAGAGCGTTCCAAATGTTATCACAGCGACAGTCCTATTTCTTCTCTTACTTAGAAATTGAATCAGCGCCTTCCCTTCAGCCGGCAATGTATATAATTCAAGTCCTACAAAAGCTCGTTTCGCGTACACGCAAGAGTACTCTGAAGAGACAGGAAGAGAGAAAGAGAGAGAGAGAGAGAGCGAGAGTGAGGCACAGAAGGATCACCTTGATTGAAATTGCGACGCAGGGACGCTGCAAAGAAGAATGCCTCACTGGTTTAAATTTATAAAAGAAACGTTAAGCAAAAAGAGTCGGAAGATGAAAATAGTGCACAAAGATAGAAGCCTGATTTACGCAGCTTCTCTCTTTCTTTCTGCATTTTCTGCTCTAGTTTGCCCACCGCCACTGTGTCTCAATGGCGAGAAACGGGCTACACTGCTTCTGCACTGCCGTTTCTGTTCAGACTTTTTTCGAAGCACTCGCAACCGCCCCGAGTGTCTGCGTCTACTGATGCTTCTTCTTACCGGAGGATCGGGAGGCGCTGCACTGCTTAATGGGGTGATTATGACAGCTGCGACGCGTGCACGACACTTGACAGACTGTGATTGACGCTTGATAAAGCGTCACAGTGACAATGCGTCTTGTTCTCCCTTTCACGTGGGAATAATCAAACGAACTCGATGAGTCTTGTTCTACTCGATAAGTGTGTTAATTGGCTGAATAAACGGCGTAGAATTAGCGCGTCGTTTGTGCTCTGTATGAACTCAATTTTTTTTCTCTTATGCTATTCAATTTTCTTGGTTGTGTGAGAGGTTTTATCACTGAACGTTGAAGCATTACACTGAAATAACTTTCGCAATTTTTATAAATAGTTTAGAATAAAGTATTTTGTTCAGAAAAGGCAAAAGATAATATGAAAACCATTACACTTTAATTAGCAGATTCAGATAGCAGTGTGTATTTTAGCTACTAAACCACGCCTAGTTGAAATCAGATATGAAGTAACAAACCATTATAGATATAAAACTCTTCATTTTGGTCAGTATTGGTCCCATTGCCACAATAAATTATTAGAATTATTATTATAATGAGGCTTAATTTGTTTGTTTGCAATTGAAAATAGTTTAAATAGAATTTTAATACGTCGATTTTCGAATTATTGAATGCCTCTATGTTTCAGTATTAATTATTTAAAAATGTAAAAATTCAAGTAGCGTACAATATGATAACTAAAAAACGCCCACCTAACCTAACATTAACTGCATTGAACCATGTGGTATGTAGGAGCCTGCGGTGGCTCAGCCGGTAGAGTGTTGGATTCCCACGCCGGTGACCCGGGTTCGATTCCTAGTCTTCGCCGACTGATACAAACACCTATGTAATTATCGTATGTGCTACGTTTATAAACACACCACTGACCCTTGCCGTCGATTAGTACCATATGGGAGCACAAATACGGAACGTTAAAAAAAATCATGTGGTATATCTGTATGTACACTGTATTGGCGCCACATGGGGGTGGTATTGGCCGCCATATAATAATTAATCATGTAACAACATTTAAAAAAAAGTCTGCTCACGAAATATTGCAGTAAAAATTCTAGTTTTTTAACTTTTGTGTATAATTCATCTCTCACTTTATTTTAAAAAATATTTGAAAATTCACGTCTGTTTCCTATTCTTATACTTCTATATTTTTCTCCATATCATGCACTACTTAAATTTTGAGTAAGTAACAAAATACGAATAATACGTTAATGTAATATATAAGTGAAGAAAAAAGTAAAATCAGCGTATGTTGCCATCGGGCACTATTGCGCCCCTTGATATATATTTTGAAAATAATTCTACGATTCAATCAAAGTAATGTTCATTATACCTTGAATAATGAAGCTATTGACTATATTAATAAGATTGATTTCCACCAGATGAATCATATCACATTTTTATATATGGAATATCTCCAATAATGGTCTATTATTTAATTTTCTTTCTTTAGTAACAAACTTGAGTTTTCCAAAATTGAATAAGATGTAGGGTAAAGTGGATATTTAATGCGGATGTTTTAATTCGGTTACCTTTAATGTTCGATATATGATGCATATAAAAAATACGGTTGTACTTCTTTTTCTAGATAAAATTTAACGCTTTCAAAAATCGATTTATAAAAAAAAAATGTTCTAAAACGAGTATTGTTTAATTGATGCTTCCACATTCAGAGTCACTAGTGTATTCTACTGCGACTTTACGTATATTACTGCACGTCAAATACTGCGTATAAAATTTTGTTCAATCAATTATTTTATTTCAAATTGATACATTATATTCTTAGTAGAAATATCTACACAATAGGGTTTCTCTGATTGCCAAAATATTGTTCAAATTCTATTGTGTCTTGAATGTGCAGGTGCCACTCGTACATAATACATAATTTCTCATTTTTCGTTGGAAACTTAATTAAATCATAAATACTGTCATGACATTAACTTCCCAAAATTATTATTACATACTGTCAACTCGTGTTTACATTTAATTTTTAATTATAAATCGTATTTGTTAATACAAATCATAAATGGGATTCAGTTATTTTTGCTAATTATTACGTACCTAAGCTTTCATATAATAATTCAAAATGTATCTATATGAATTTTGACACAGTTACTTCATTGATAACTCTTTCAGATATATCTATTGTGTTATTACAATATCAATAAAAATATTGTTTGAGAATTTGTTACTCAAATCCATCTAAAAAACTGAAATTTAAAACCAGAATCAAATAATTGAACGAAAAATACGTGAAAAGCTATTTGCATCAGGGGCTGCTATGAAAATGATAAAGGTTCGTCGAATTTCGATGAAACTCAGTGACAAAAGTCTGAGGAGTGTAGCGCTATACCTTTATTTTCTCCTGATTTACAAGCCATGTAAAAAAGTCAAGCGAGAAAGGGTGTGCGTGTGTGTGTGAGAGAGAGAGAGAGAGAGAGAGCACGATAAACTAAAAAGCGTTAATTGTTTGAAATTGTGTTGGCAGTTATTTATGGCAGTTGCCTCCGCTCTCGTGTGCAATTAATCTGAAGCTTCGGAAGCTTTTCACGAGTTTTAGGCGCTAGAGCTGGGCCTGTGCAGAAAGAGGGGTATTCAAAATCTACACACAATCGAGGATCTCGTGGAAAAGAGATATTACGCGACGGTAGCGGCAACCGAAAAGCAGCAACCACTGGCTGTGCGGCCAATGAATGACCGGTTTCGCGCCACCCCTAGCTACCCCCTCTCCCTACCGCCACTTTTCCACGACAGCTCGATGTATATCGTTTGCTCTTTTTTTTCACAAACTGCCTGGCTGTGTACTTCTCGCTTGCACATTGAATACATCGAAGAGAGAGAGGCAGATAGACAGGGTGAAAGAAAGGAGAGAGAGAGAGAGAAAGAGAGAGAGAGAGAGGGAGAGAGGTAGAGAGAGAGAGAGAGAGATGAAAAAAACAGTTCAGCAACGATGAGCATATTTTCACGAAATGGCCAGTTGAAACGCGGTTTCGCTACATTTCCGTGCCGCGCCATTACTCTCTGCCATTTCGAATGGTTTAATGCCAAAGGGTAATGCTCCTCGCTGTGTTTGTGCCCACACACGTAAATATGCTCCGCGCGTGCTCTTGCTGCCTGCGAATTTCTGCTCTCTTTCAGAATCAACTCTGTCTCTCTCCACGTCGCGTGCAGCATAGATGTGTTTTCTGTGAAACGCACGCACATGCAAAGACTTTCATTTGATCCAGTCGACTTAAATTATACAGCCGTTCAAAATTATCGTACATATATTTTTGGACTGGTATTTTCATTTAGTTATTATTATCTACCTTTCTAGTCGAGTCTCTTTTGCTACTAGGTTGCTTAGACTCTACATGACTGAGTTGATAACATTTTAGTTATACTGTAAATATTAGAACGGATGTTATATCTTTACTGGTATTCTTTTTTCGTAAATCGATATTTACCGAAATTAGAGACCAATGATTCGATACAATTTGATATCTCGTGGTGCAAAGGAGGATGCCCATGAATGGCCTATGCTGGCCCCATGTAACACATTGATAGCGGATCTATAAAACTTATCTGAGCATGAAGGATTTATAAAATCTTATGTATTTAAACAAAATTAAGTAGAATTTCCTTCTATACGAAGTGAAAAATATAATAAAAAATTAATTTTCTCTCCTCTTTTTTTTAAACACTCCTTCACTCTCCCTGGTTAAATTATTTTAATGCTCATATTTTGACAAACTCTAAGGAACAGAGTCAGTTGTGTACGTCCTCTGCATCCTCTTACTGACCTTGCATCCGTGGGCATCCTTCTTTATATGAGGCGGTTAGAACCGTAAAGAAATAAGTCCGTTTCAGAAATTCTGTAAACTGTGTCAAATATTTCAACATTCATGACATAAAATAGTGAAATTCGAGGTATATTATCACATATAATACTTGAATATACTATTTAGTATTTATTAATTGCATAGTTTAAAATAGATAAATAATGACGTGACTAACAAACAGTTTGCATGGAATTTTGCTTGCATTTTAATAATTATTTATAAATTAAAATAACTCAGTGTACATAGCTGAATCATATCTATCTGCATTATCCGATATTTTTCCATGTGAAAACAAATATTAAAGATTAATGCTTATATTTAATTAACACGTTAGCGAGCTAATATCATTTTTTTCTGCCAGGGGTTCTGAATGTTTCTGAATTCTGAATTTTCATCAGAATTTATTTTTTGATAGATAAATGGTCCTGCGCAAAACACAATAAGGCGGGATCAATTCATACCGCCTGATACCGTTCGACGGCGCGTCGACATGCAGGTCAGCAGCTCTAACATGATAATAGCGTTGAAATTTTGCCCCAAAACCATCATTTATGCTATATTTGTACGAATAAAGGCAAAAAATTGTAAAATTCGTTGTGGTCCGCAGTGATGATCTCTTGTATAAAACTTGTCCGCAGCAAGTGCCTGAAGTTACACACAAAGCACAAAGGCACATACTTGTCTATATCCACGGCGAGAGCCGCGCACATGAATACGGGCTTAAATAGGATTGCACACGTGCATACGCAGATCTGGCACAAGTGCATCTATTAGCAGCAGCACTTTCGCGCACGTTTATCCGTTTTCCACGAACGTAATCGAAGCGGGCACACGCGCGCGAGCGCATCATTGGCTGCAACAAACGCAGCATAAACATTGAACGCGACGACTGCTGGTGTCGGCGCGGCTCACGCTGCCGCCGCCGTCGATATTTATTATCCGGCCGCCAGCAAGCTTTGCTCTCCGCCACCGTGCGCAGCGGGAAAGAGGTGAAAGAAAAATTGCCGAGCGCTCGTGCAGAGTACGTGTTGGTGGCTGGCTGGGTGTGTGTGCGTGTGTAAAAGAGAGAGAGAGAGAGAGAGAGAGAGAGAGAGAGAGAGAGAGACGTGCGAGAGTGGCTTTTGCGAAAAGTGGCCCGTTTTCGATCCCCATCCCTCGCCCGCGAGAGCGAGTCGCGCGATTATGAAGGCAATCGCTGTTTGTTGTCCCCGCTGCTCGCATTCATTTTTTCCCCTGCTCTTGCCATATTTTGCGGCCTTCAGTGCGAGTTCGGCTGCTTTTTTTATATGGGGTGAATGCATTTTATTTGTGGGTTTATACTGTTTCGGTGAATCGTCAGAGAATTTTTGCCGATGAATCGCTTTGAAATTTAATTGAGACGTACTTTTCAAGTAGAACTACTAATAAGGAGCACACCAACCCTGCGGAACTCGGATTTTGATGAGGTTTTGGGAGGTGCTTTCTGGTATATATATCAGAAAAAATTAATATAATTCTCAAATTAATCGTTTCTTCGAAGAGCTTAGTGATGATAATAACTTTTTTTGTGTTCTTTCAAAACTTGTTTTATGTCTTAAAGAGTTTAATCTTCCTGTGCATTAGGCCGAATATATTCGTCCTAGCAAATATGTTCATAACTTTTGATCTACCTAACTCTAAAAGGTCTGCGACCTCGCAAATTAAAGCTTAAGTTCTATACTATATTATTAATGCGATTAAAAGCCAAGATTCTCATGAAAAATGTTTTAAATTTAAGAAAAATTGAATGAAGAATAACTCCACAGGATACAAAATTTCTACATTTGGAAGCGACTTCATGGGTAGAAACTCGAACGCAAGGGGGTTAACAAATATAATAAATAGTCTTAAACATGTCAATATGTATGTCTGTGTCAGTATGAGTGTGTGCATGTGCGTGTATTTATGTGTACGTATGTGTGTGTATGTGCGTATGTGTGTATGTGTGTTAATAAGTATTTATAGTATCACTGTTTCTTAACTCTGTAGTATACTTGACAGATGATGACCTATTCTGAGTTATTATAGGAGTTATTCAATTTGATAAATATGTTTCGCCATAGTAGGTGTAAAATGCTCAATTTATTTGTATTATTCTTTTAAATCTACTTACATTTATTTACTGTAGAAATAGGAGAGATGGGATGCATTGAGACATGAAGGTATATAATGAGTCAATTATAACAATTCTTTACCAAATAAACTTATCTTTTATTGCACCATATCTGAAGTTTCAAGAAATAACGCGCATAATATACAGTTTATATAGCACTAATAGACATAATACACAAACAAAATACAGATAATTTAATGTCATCGATGACTGCATATTTATTACTCTTTTAAAAAGCAATTTTTAAATAAAATATGTATAACGGTTCGTAGAAATAGAAAAAATATTATTGCAATGTTGAGATATTACCAGCTGAACACATGAAAAATATCCAATCAGTGCAAACGCAAATATTGAAAGTTAAAGCAGAAATGTGAAAATAAACTTTGATTTACACCAGATATACCGTTACTTACAACACACAAATTTCATTTTATTAAAGCCTCCATCGCCGATAAAATCCTAGCTCGTAAAATAATTTACTCTTTCATAATTTTCAATAATCAAAGTGAAAATCTTTTGCCCTCAAGTTAATCTTCTTATGAACGCTTCTTTTATTAGAGCCATTCCGAGGCGACTCATGCGCGCGTGGCTTGGAGCAAAGGAAGAGAAAAAAGAACGAGAACGAAACGCCGTACGAAAAAACCGATGCGGTATTAAAACAAATTCCTTCGTATTAAAGGCAATCTGTGTCGGTAGCGGTATCGCTATACAACACTGCATCGGCGGCGGCAGTGCGCGGTAGATGCTTCGGCGCGTAATTTAAAAACTTGAAAGAGCCGGTATATATATAAAGTATTGCAAAAGTTTCATCGCACTTTAACTGCGCGCCGCCGCCTACGATCTGGATTATGCTTTTCTGCCTTCCTCTTTTTCTTCTTCACTGCTACCCCCTCTCAACCTATATTTTTTCTGCCTCATAAGGCGCAGAAGCGTTCGCTTCTTCATTAGAGCGGATTTTAATATTGTTGGACGCGCGCTGCGTGTTCGTAAATATATACCTATATATAGTATCTAGCGGAACACTTTAGTCGGATACGCATTTTCGTGTCGCTATGTGTGTGTGTGTGTGAGCGTTCTATACGCCGAGGAGTTTCGCGCCAACTAACTTTCTTTAATGCGTTTGCTTTGCGCTGTTAACGAGTGGCCTCCATTTTCTCTTTCTCTTTATGGTTTTTATACCTCTGCTTCTCCGTTGGCCTTTTTCATTCTTTTTATGCTTTTTCGCTACTCAAGCTTATTTACCCTGTTATTCATTTGCCTGTGAGGCAAATCCGTAATATAGTTTTTAAATGTGCCCGTGTTTATAATGTAATTTGCGGTTCAGTAAATATCTGTTCAGCGATTTACACTTTTTTGCTCGTTATTTTAGGGATGTTACTTTTTAATTCGATTTCCGATAAAATATTTCTAAGCTATTACGTATAAATTAATTTAAATAAAATAGTGGTTAAGGTGGCCTGACCTATGCCTACCTGTGTTTTGAGTTATTTTGTTTTGAAAAATCTACAAATCTCATTTGATTCAAAATCTTCGAAGTTCATTATCTTCTTCATCGAAAATGTGAAATATTCACCGTGTCAAAACAATAAAAGTTATTATTTTATATATACTTTAATCAAATAGTTAAACACAATTAAATAGAGAATCGTAAAACGGTGAAAATTTCTTTTTTCCGATAAAGAACATAATAAATTTCGAAAATTTGAATTTAAATGGGATTTGTAGATTTTTTTAGCCAATATAAACAATACATATAAGTTAGCATAGCCTGGTGGATAACCATATTATTTAAATTAAATTATGCATTTTTAATTTTACATAATTTCATAATCTAGCTCTTATCAAATGGTACACATATTAAGTATAGAATCCTCGTATAAAATACTGATAATGAGGTCATTTTTAGGAATTTATTTAAAGGCACTATAGAATGAAAGTTATAATGCTATTATTATTTGTTTAGCAGTATTAGTAAATAGAAACAATTTTTCTTTATTCCAAAATATTTTATTTATGAGTAACAACAAATGAAATTCTTGAAGGCATTTTCAGCACTGATTTTACAATAGTTGCCGCTCAGCATTATATCTGTAATTCCTCACTGACATAGAAATACGACATCTCTTCTAATTATTATAAGATTTCATGAACTGAAAGAAAATATTCTTAGACTCGACTTCACCGTTAGTAATGCATCTTAAATTAAGTATTCCGAAGCTGCACAGTAAAATAGCGTAGCAACTTCTCATTATGTAGTTTTTAAAAGATGGGATTCTACGACGTCGGGTGCTTACAGTTGTAGTTAAGTATTTACGAGGTAAAGTTCAGTTTAAGTCTTCAAAAAGAAGAGCACAAAGTGTACTCTATACGTTATTCGTAAGTTGAATATACAGTCAAACAAAAGTTGTTTATTTTGAAGTATATTTTAACATTTAAATTAAGAGTTAAAAACATTCGAATAATTTTAATTTCGTGTCAAGAAAGAGATTTAAATTGTTGCAAATATAATACATTATCCGTAGAAGTAAAGTAATTTGAAGAAATGCTGTTGAAACATCGAAAAGCAATATATCGAAGAAAACAAGAGGAAAGACGCGAAGGATCCCCCAATGCCAGAGTCGTATCTTTTTCAGAGCGCCTCGAATAAATGAAAGCGTAAAATCTCCCAAAGTCTTTAAAACATCGCGACTCAAGGGCTCGCCTAAAACATAAAAAAACACATTCCTACAGCAAGGCATCGGCTGGTTTTCCGCACACGCAGATGCATAGGAGCTTTGCGCGAATTTAATACACGCATTTTCGTGGCTGCGGATCCGTGGAAAGCCGTCGGCCCGTGTCCCGTAATCCATGTTTCTCTCTATCTATCCCGGGCTGCGCCAGTGCAGCGCCAGTGCAGCGCCAGTGCAGCGCATGCATGTGTATGGTGCAGGTGTGCGTGCGCGTCAATGTTATATACAGCGATGGAGAGCAGAGCTGAGCGGAGCGGAGCAGCCGTTGTATCCTCTCGGCGCGGTATCCGGCTGATCTATCGCGCGGGGCTCCTGCAGGAGTTAGCCGCCCGCGCACCGGCAGCCAGCACGCGCTGCATACGTCCGGATTTATGGGGAGCTGTACTTTACGATCCGCGCGCGTATAAGGTACAGATTGGGTATCGCGCTTTGGCCCCCGCCCCCCTTGGGCTCATTATTCTACGGAGGCTCGCTTCCAGCACTGCCGCTGCTCTTGCTGCTAGTCTGCTTACTGCTACTGCCTGATGCGCGCAACAACGTGTACACTGCCGACGTAATGTATGTCGAATACCTGCAAGAATGCGACTGATGAGGAAGCAGTAACGAGGATGCAACTTGTGTGTGTGTGCGTGCGTGCGTGTGTTGTTTGTGAGAATCGGCTCTTGTTCGGCTGGTGATGAAGTACGTACAGCTCTTTTCGACGTTCCTAAGGCCATATTATTATTATTATGATTATTATTATTATGCGTTAGCCGGCCGCGTTCAAGTGCGCGAATGTGCAGGGGGGCAGCGTAAATCTTGTTTCAAGGGTTTCGCCAGTTGGATTCTGTGCTGGATTTGTGCTGGCGTCGAACGATGTTTTATTGCCTCTAGAAGATCAGACCAAGCACTGCGAGTGATAAAAAAAAATTCAGTGCTCTTAACATTTTTTTCATTTCTGGTACTTTTCATTAAGTTTTCGAAGTATTTCAAATATTGTGCAGTGTGCCAGACTTTATCATATGTATTATATTACATAACAAATTTTAAAGCTAAATTTTACATTACTTCAGTGATTGTATTACGTAACTGAAAACGTATTCCTTCTCAATCTGAACCAACCAGTTAGAGATTGCCACGACAATAGAAAGTATATAATCTAGTTTTCTAAATTTGCCGAAATAAGTACTATTCACGTCTCATACCTACCAATCTTTTAACATGTTCTCCATTGTAATCAATAAGAGAAATTGGGACAAAATGAGGTGCTCTAAGAAACAATAAAGAATATAGCTAAAAACCCTGTCATCTAACAGGAAAACTCGAAAAGGCTCAACATAATATTAGACTCATGTATTAATAGATTAAAACTATGTTCTAAAGTAAAGTGTGATACTTCTTTTTTCCCGTTGTTTTGGCAAATGTCAAGCGGTCACATTTTTAAATTCAGCATTTTTAGTTCATATGGAGTATTTATAAGCGTTCTATGACAATTTTATATTATTTTTTTTGCTAATGAGATGATAATAAATGACAATAACGTTTTTTTCACTCATGAAATACAATTATTTTACTCATTAAATAGAAGAAAACCAAACTTATTGTTAAATAATATGTTTTGCCACTGTCTTCCCTATCTTTATATACTTTGCTTAAAAGTAAATTATTGTAAGTTTCAATCTCATTTAAAACTCAGAATAGGATTGCTATAAATCTAGTTAGTACACACAAATCCACATGGCAACATTTGTTAATAGAACTATTATATGTAAATAAAAATAAACGGCAAATTACCCCATTAGGCACTCTAAATACTAAAGGGACGGGATCAGTAGAGATGAATATCGAGAAACATTGAGGAGCAAATGGGAACAGTAAGACACAACTAGAAGGAAGATAACCTCCTAAGTGTTCCTGGCTATTTTTTATTGTTCTTATTTTAGCGTATAAAACTCTTTTAATATATATTTTTAATAATTCTTTCAATTTAATGGAAGTTGAAGAAACGTCATCTGCATTGATATAAAATTTTCAATTTTTACGAAGATGTAGACTTTCATAACGACACTGTCACATTTTATGACTCTGTAAAATTTAATGGCTCATGAACCGTTTTTAAGGCACTCTATTAAAATAAATGCGAAACGTTTTTTTTATAATTTACTAATAAAACTACGGGAACCTTTGTGACATTTTTATCAATACATTAAAAATAATTAATGAACATACTTAATATTATCATTTGTATTATAATAAGGATCATAATGATCTTTCACTTATATACACGAAATCGTATATTTCCATACCGATGCAAAAATATTTTGTATATCTATACACGTTTCTTTAGCACATTATACTTATTAAAATGAATACTCAAAATGTGTTCGTCTGTTGATCAAAGACAATTTAATTAACTTGAAAGAAAGTCTAAATCAGGGATCTCTCAAGATATTTGATTTGCTAAAGTAAAATCACTCAAGTTGTCGACTGAAATCCATCAGAGCGGATTTTCTTTTTGTACTTTAATGTATTCTATCTGTGTCTTTGACGCAGAATTCCCGAACTCAAAGTAACCCCACTACCTTTGAATGAGCTCTTGAAATTTCTGTGAATACATTATCGATTTTCTTTTATTACTTTTTCATTAAAATGCACTGCACCTAGAACATTTTCTAAAATGCTTTGAATAATTTTGCTCATTTAACAATCCTTATTAAACTTACATGATTGATTCTGCTTTGAAAAAATTATAATTTAAGTAGTTCAACAAGAAATATAATAAAGGGTTATTTTATGATTCTGTATGTTTTATGAGAAGTTTAAATTTAAAATTTAACTTGTATAATTATTTACAGTTAAATTGAATGTTTATATAACAGATTAAGGAAGAAATGAAAACTGTGCTTATAGTAATACCGTATTAATTTCTATATAGATCTTTGATCGGCGGGAATTTTTTAAAAGCTTTTTATGTAACAAATCTCAGTGCTTTAATATTCAAACGAGTCTGGGTTTTCAACTACTTTACTAAATCCCGACAATCCTCTTAAGTGTCTTTTTTAATCTTTCGCTAATCCTTTTTAAGTATTAATTTCTTTCTTATAAAGCCCGATTTCTAGAAGTCTACCCTTTAAAGACATGTAATATTAAACCTTAAAATGATTATTAAGTAAAATAAAAATTAATGATAAATGCGCGCTGATGTGAACTTAAATAAAATTATACACATGTACATGAACATATAGGTATATAGATTTATGAATATCTCTTTTTACTACTTTTTACTACTTGAAGGACTACTTGAATAGTACGAAGGTACAATATTCAGCGAAGCTGAGTAACGCAAGTTTGAAAAACTGCGCGGATCTACCTAGCTTACTCAGTGCTACGGCGCATCATATATATTTTAAGGGAAGATGCATTAACTCGCAGCAGAATTTCGAATGATCATAGGTCGCGCCCAGTCTGGGTCAAATTTACATGGGATTTTTGCGAGATAATATTTCGACGACTGGTGCTGCTGTTGCTGCTGCTGCCGGCGCAGGAAGTTGCGCGACGTGGAGTTACATTTTCAAGGCACCGGATGCGCCTGTCCCTGCGATATCTCAACTCATGAGAAATGCATATTCTCCCGCGGGACACGTGACGCCTTCCGCCTTCAAATTCGCGCGTTTATGCTCTACGCCCGGACTGCTGCCTCTGCTTCCTTCGCTGCTACGATGCGCGCCATCTTTTCCCCGTCTGCTCTTCGAACTCCTATACGAGCCCTGTCTACTACGATCCGATTCTGCATATTATTGCATATTGCTGATTCACGTGATGCCGCTCTTTTTATCTTTTTCTTTTGCGACTAGCTGCGCTTCTGGATGTTTAAAACAGATAATTTACAAATTCTTTTCTAAATAATAGATTTTCTTTCTATTTTAATGCTCCTTGTAGCGCATAAATCGACTTTTTGTGAAAGTACTCAAACTATATTTAACACTAGGGGCGAGTGGGCAATCTTGAAAACTTCAAGAGGTAACGATAACAGCTAAATATTTTTTTTCGATTCCCATTATGAATTATCTCTCGGCAAGCAAGAACGAAGATGACGTAGTGAGAGGAAATCTTTCAGATTCAAAGTAGACGAAGCGAGGCCGAGAGTCGTGCGAAGTGTTTCTAATTAAATGTCTTCTGGTCTCGAGAGTTAAAAAGACGCTTCCACGGAATATTTTCGCGTGCAGGTGTGTACGCGCGGGCAAGGGGGTGCGGCAATGAGTTCGCTCAATATTTTCCGAGAGAGGAACTTTGCTGCCGCTTCAAGTTCAACTTTTATTTTCTCGCGGAATCTAGTTAACTGTCAGGCGAGGAGAGAGATCTTTTAACATTTACTTAGTTGTCTGCTTTATTTAGGAAAATGCAATTAAATTTTGATTCCACTTTCTTCTTTCGCATTTTAATTGCTACATTTAAGACAAATGACTTATACTTTACGTAATTTGAATCTTATTTGATTGAATTCTAAATAATTAGCTATACTTCAATTACTTCACTTGATTTAAGATAAAGCGAACACAATCAAGCACTCCGCATGAAATGAAACATAAACCTTTGAATATTGTATTAAAGGTCTAATATGGCATCGACGTTTCATCAAGTTTAATGTTTTAAGAGCGGTTCGAGAAAGCAATCTAGTAGTACAGTTAGCAGCAAGTTTTATACTGCGAAATGCTGTTTGTAAAATTTATAAGCCATTTACCTGATTCTCAATGTTAATCGATCATTTAAAACTTTAATCGGAACAAGTTTATTTTAAATAACGGTAAAGTTGTGGCTTTTTCTAAAAAGTTAGTTTTAAATTAAACGCAATAAATTGCAAGGAAACGTTTTCATTCTAAAAATGGTATAGAAATCAAAGTCGAAATAAAAGAAAGTTACACGTATCTTTCACGAAAGCAGTAAGAGAAAGCAGCGAACAAACAAGAAATCGCTTGAAAATGCAAAATTGTCCTTTCCGAGAGCATGTTATTGCGAAAACATCGGCGCCACTCATGCGCAGCACACACATAGAATGAAGAAAAACAGAGAGCTGTTGCTGCTGTTGGTCCATGCCGCCACTGCTGCAGTTAGTAGTGCAGAGGCGGACGAAGCAATTTTTCCTTGGCGAGCGTCTGTCACGTATAACGCCCTACGAAATAAATTGAGAGACGGGAGGAGGAAGCGGATAGCAAGAGTGCTTGCCGGCTTGGTAGGGGGGGGGGGGAGAGCAGTGACCCACGGTGATTTCCGCATTTTATATTTTACCCTCCTTTTCCCCGCGGACGATAAAACCTCGTGTGCGGGCTACGAGCGGAACCCATGAATTATTGAGGAATCGCCACCACCTCCACTCTTTCTCTCCCTCTCTCTCCCTACCCCTCCCTCTTTCTCTCGCACTCTACTCCAGTAGGTCTAGAGCGGGCGCGACGCCCCTGCCTTTGACCGCTTCATCTCCACCCTCGCCTTTAGAATCCTTCGTCGCTCATGAACTATACTACGCTCTCCTTCCTTCTTTTATGCACCGTCATGCGCATAAAAACTCTTTCTTGCATCAATCTTTTACCTCTAATTATACCGGCGGTTCTTTTTTTTTTCTCAGACAAGTGCAGCATATACTTGTATGCATCTCTTGACGTACACGCAAACATACATTATACGTGCTCGTGTAATCATGCTTTATTACCGTAGAAAACAAAATTATATAATAACTGTAGCAAGAATATGCAGAAAAAATTATTTATATTTATTACAGTAAATCTGGGAGCAAAAAGTATAAACTAGCATTCTCGGTGTCGCGCCGGGTAGACTCTGTAACTTTACATGCAAAAGTGGAATTTTACTGCACTGATCCATAAATTCTGCTCTATGACAGTCGCGACGTAAATGTCATAGAGGAGTAAAAATGCTGCACTGAAACCTGGTCGCTTTATTCCTACAGTCGATGCAGGCCTTTTACAGTTTCATGTAAATTCAGTGTAATACTGTAAATTGTACTATTCCAATTTATAGCAGTATTAGAAACCTTCTATCTTGAATGATGAATTGTTTATGGTGCAAACCAATGAATATAAAGCCACTATCCATTTGCAAATGCACGAATACTCGTTAATTTTCTTTATCTGTTATGAATAATTAAAATAATTATAAGAACATATTTTTATCATCAATAATAGAACAAATATTTATATACCTGTATGAATGCCAAAATGGACACATACATCCATAAAGGTGACGGGGTTCATTACATTTCTTTTGTGTATTTTAGGGTAATTGCTATTACGTGGTATTTCCATGTATATAATAATAGTTTTATTTCTAACTGAGAAATGTACGAACAAAAGTGTATAATTCCATTTTTATTTAGTATCTGACACAAAGTTGAATAACCACTTTATTTTTTGAATACTCATCTTATCTTAATTGTAAAATGTAAATTTACTCTATTCTTTAAATGATCAAATATTCACGTCTATTTATATAAAGTTATTATAAAATGATATGGAATTATCCGGTATCGTTCCGCTGCTCCTCAACTATGACTAAAAACTCGCTGCTAACTGCTTTTAGAGGAGGCCGTATCTACTGTCCTTGTCAAATTACATTTTTGCTATTTATTCAAATAGTAGTTTGTTAATTGAAAAATTAAGAGTCGTCCCCAATTCTTCGTAAAGTAAGGAATATTTTTAGACCTAAACAAATATTAACATTCTTTCCGTTCCGAGAATACTTAGGAAATAATGTTAGGTACTTTTATAGGTCTCAAAATATTCTTTATTTTATTAAGAAGAATTCGGAACGACTCTTAGTTTTTCAATTACCAAACTACTATCCGAGTAATTAGCAAAAATGTGATTAGACAGGGACAGTAGATACGGCTTCCTCTCAACAGAATGCTTTCTCAAAGAGACGTTCTGAATCATCAAGTCAGAGAATCTTTTAAATGAATTTAACGCTTAATAAAGGTATGTTAATCTTAAACTAATTATCAAAATAAGTATTTAAAATCATCGCATTAGCTTCAAAATCTAGTCAGTCGTGGAATGTATCTGCAAAATTGAACACATCCTGTTCTCTCCTTCAAGAGTTATGGTGGGCACTTGATTTTATTACATTATACATACGTACATACATATCATACACACATGTTGGAAAATACATAACTCGATGCATGCAAAGTTATTAATTCAGTAATGTAATTTTCAATGCGAGTGTAATTTTACGCAAACCCCTCCTTATTCTCAATTGACCACTGCTGAGTTAGTGATTTTTATATTTCAAGATTGTTTAAAAGTACAACTTTCAGTGTAGTCCAATTCAACTTTTTTTATGTATAAATGCTTTGACACGAATTAAACTAGAAATTCAAATACCAAAAATATTTCTGAAACTCATGCGATAGTTCGTATGTTGGGAATTTTTCTTAAATAGACGTTTCTAATCAATTCAATTTAATGTAAGGGAGGTACAGGTAATGTGGCCACCTTAAGGTACTTTCGATTAACAGTGGATATATATCGGGTTTTGGGGCTTCGAAAACTGTTGAGGCATATTATTCGAACCTTTCACTCTAAAACCTCATGAATGTGTT
Organism: Gastracanthus pulcherrimus; assembly: GCA_949152435.1. Classification (NCBI taxonomy): domain Eukaryota; kingdom Metazoa; phylum Arthropoda; class Insecta; order Hymenoptera; family Pteromalidae; genus Gastracanthus; species Gastracanthus pulcherrimus. Next base: position 45,996,516 of record OX424574.1, read on the forward strand.
GTAAAAAAATTACTCTCTGAATTTTAATTAAAGAAGTTTCAAATAGTTAAAAAGTGGCCACTGTACCAACAGTGCTGAAAGTCAAGACTATCCTAGCAGAGAATTTCTTTGTGTGTTATTTAACTACATGGTTCCGTTTCGTACGCCTTGGTGTCGATATTTTGTAATTAGTAGGCCTCGGAATTTTGAAAAAGCAACAGCCGTCGAAACATGATCCTATTTTATAATTAGAGGGCGCTAAGAGTGGGGTCCCCGTGCCTCTCAACATCTATTGTCACAATACAACGCATACAGCGAGATCTCGTATAGATTGTCACATTACCTGCATAGCCATATTACCACTCACCTTATATTAGAATATAAGACGAGTGACTAAGAGCACTTGTTTCAATTATTTTAGCTTGCAGTATTTTCAACCTAACCTCAAAATCTAAAGCTGAAAATTGGGAAATTTAATTTAAATAATGAAATTACAGACGAGTATTGAACAAATATTATTGACAATAATACATTTCTGAGTAGTGCAGAAACTACCTTTGTAGCAGTGGTCGATTCATTTCCATAACTCAACTGTTGAATTTTACATTAACTTTTTCACAGTGTACAAATAGATAGACATTTTTTAAAAACATGTCTTTTTTCTTCAGGGATCTTAAAACCATCGAAATTTATCCAAATCGCTAACCCAAAAAATGTACAAAGTTTTATCATTGAGAAAGGAATAATAGTAACAATCCACTTATTCACTTGGGGAAATTTCGATTGCGAAAAATAAAATTTGACAGCCTTCCATGCAATAAAATATAGTTGTTTCATTTCTGGATCATACCTCCACGCTACTTACATTTAGCGTTTGGATGCTTTATATAATAATTTAATTTATACCGTACTCAATGAAAAAATTACGTGCGAATAACATCAAATAATACAAGTAGATAAATTAGTATACTTATACAAAATTAAATTCGTAAAACATACGTGGAACGCAAATACACAGCATTTTTTAAGCTTACCGCAATGTGTTATCGCGTACTTTTCTATTAACATGTATTTTTTGACAAACAACGTTAGCTAAGTCCGTAGGCCCTTTTCACGCGTTTCTCTTAACTCATTGTAAGTCTTTCCGTAAACTTGGTATAGTTATTACGTGTCAGGGTTGATTGCGCGTGTGTCATGCGCGGAAAATTGTCAGCACGGTATTATACGCGGGCGATCCATGCCGTTAAGCTCCTTTTCTCCGCTTCTCGCTCCACTCCCGCTTTCGAAAATCACGCCGTATGCCGACGCCATTATCCGACGTGGTTATGGCTCGGCTCGGCTGGGCGATCGCTCGGAGAATAATGACCAGCCACGCGGCAGATGCCGCACTCCACCCACTCATCAGCACACGCATACGCACTCGACTTTGCGGGGCTAGAGTGATAACGTCAGCCGTGGAACGAGATTTATCTATTGATGTTTTTCCGCCGCTCTGTGACGCTAATGCTCATGTTTAATTACGGTTTGTTGATTGGGTAGTAGGCACGTGGGCCTAGCTGAAGTCTTCGAGAAGCTATTAATTAAATGGTAGAAGAAGGCTTATCCTTACATCAACACGATAGATATATGCGCAGTAAGAAGAAACCGATATGATGTTTTATAACGTAAATGCTGTAAGGCAAGAGAGTGCATATAATTAATATTTTTTTTGTATCACATGAACGATGGTCACGTTTTTTTTCGCCATCAAAACCGGGTCTAAAATGGCCGTTTTCCGACCAGCGGGCGTAAAGTGAATACTTTACGCCTGCTGCTCGTTATCCTTTACGCCCGCTCGTCTCGGCAATAGAAATGAGAATAAAACTGGCCTAAACTTGGTTTGTGAAAATCAATACATGTGTGCAAAAAATATAGTGCGCACCATGGATGAGAGGGCCTTTTTGACCTCGTGTGTTTGCACTACTCGGTCAAAAGACGCCCACTTCTCGACCTTGGTACATAATGTAGTATTGAGAATACGTTATCTAAATTTTCTTAGATGGGTAGAACGGGGTCAAATAGATCAGGTGGGTCAATCGGGGCACTTAATTATAAGAAAGATTAAGTTTATTGAATGGTGAAAATATTTGTATATTCTTTAGAATGTATCTTTTAACTTAATAAATGCTAAAACACAAATATATAAAAGAATTCTTTAAAGATATAGTTATATATTATAGTTATATAGTTATTATATTTTCTTATAAGATAAGTTTGTGTTATCTTATAAGAAAAGTAGCTAATATCTATCGATATATATATCTTTAAAGAATTCTTTTATATATTTGTTTTTTAGTATTTATTAAGTTAAAAGATACATTCTAAAGAATATACAAATATTTTCACCATTCAATAAATTTAGTTTGTGTTAAAACCATTTTTGCAATTTTTTCATTTAATTATTAGAGAATTTAAGTACGGGACTAATAAAATATAGCATTTAAACTTTTAGATTCAAAAATTTTTAATTGCCTATTATGATATTAATTATTTTTAAAATTAATGTTTAAATTGTATAGTGAAGTGGCGCCATTGTAATCAGCGTGTCCTTAAATGGGGGAAGCGCAAAAAGACGTTAGGATTATCGTATGTTTTTACGAGATAATAAAACGTTTGTAAAAGCTCGCTTTTGACTTTGCTAGCGCAAAATAGTTAAAAGATAAAGGTTTGAACTTATTCTAAAACGTATAAAAAGCAAAAACAATGTTAAAATCTCTTTTATTTATAACAAGTTTTTCTCAAGTGATCGACACAACCCATTTCTACCCTAACTGATACTAGAATCATTTATAGTTGTGTTGATTTTAGTACATTAGAAATTTTATTCCTATTTAATAGTGACAGATAATTATCAAAAGGCATAACCTTAAATAGTTAAATTGCACGAGCAGCTCGCAATGCGAATCCGGAGTGGCTTATAAAGTCTGCGCTCTCGAGCAGCAGTGGCGGAGCATTTCTGACTCATAAAATTTAGATATGTAGTAATGTCAGATATGTCCCGCTAAGTGAAATAAACATTCGAAACACTTATCTCGTCCCGGCGCTCCACCTGTTTTTAACTCGAGCTACAACAAAAAGCTAAAACACAGAATCAGCAAGAATAACGTCGTTAGTGATTAACGAGATCATCAATGAAGTACAAGCCGCGTCTTCCGCTCGCGCCACTCGCTACTACAACACTCCGCCGACATTTGGCAAGTCGCCCGGGCGCGTTTTCGGGCCGCCCTTCCGTTTCTCGTCCCCATACATATGTTATATATGTGTATATATACGCACGCGTACGAAAACCGGTGAACGTTGAGCCGTTTCGACCTGCAAATGTATTGGTGAACCGCAGTACGCGAGTGTATGTGTAACGTACGCTACATACAATTGTTCGCTTAATCCACGATAACGTTGTCTCGGATCATTTTTCGCGATTTTTCAGCACTACGCGCGTGCGCGCAAGAACGGATCCACTCGCGTTTGAAGTTATCCTTTGCAAAGAGAGGAGGATTACGCTGGTCTATGCCGGTGAGCTCGATTCGACGGAGACAGCGTTTTAACTTACTTTTTAGTGCTGCGATTCGTCTTTAGGAATGAGGAATGCTTAATCGGATGAAAGTATTTTATTATTAGATTTAATTATAGATATGACTTTATCGAAAATTAAATTCAAAGAGTTTATTATTGCAGAAAATAAACGCTTAAATCTGGAATAAAAACGCTTCTTTCCCAAGATTAAATTTTGTAAACTAGGTTAAGCTTATTACGAGTTGTTTTTCTGCCATTGCGAATAATAACTATTTCACAAAAATAAGATTTAACATTTTAAATTTATAATAAAATTTGTATAATGAAGGTTATTAAAATAAATCTTTTTAATTCATATAAACAAAGCGACATCATACAAAATAGAATTGTTAAGTCGACGAGCATTACTTGTTATTGTGAAAGGAGTAAAGTTTAAAAGAGCGGCTTCGACAGCGCAAGAAGCGCAGTAACTCAGATCCTCTGGGGCTTGAAATACAATTCCACGGATAATTCATGAGCCGTGGCACATGGGTCTATGTTCGTGGACGTGTATATACAGCTTCGGGCAGGGGCTTTACTCTGATTTTACTGTGGATCCCTATTAGGTAGCATAGGGCGGATTATGAGTAACAAGATGTATTCCTCCATAAACCATTTTATGCTCCAGCGTCTTCTTACATGCCGGCTAAATCCGAACGGATATCCCTGTACTTTACTATCAAGAAGTAAGATGCTTTATTTTAATATTCTTCTAAAATTGTCGTAATTACTTTTTACTAACGTAGTTTTCAAAAGTTCTCTTAAAACGTTTGTGAATTTCAAATTAATTCGTTCGTTCCATTTTAGTTGTTTTCAATTAAAACTTAACATAATTTTTACATACATATATTATTATTCTCTTATTTAAAATGCCAATCCCCTAAAAAATAATAAATAATTTAATAAAAACTTGTGCTAGTAATGATAAATAACTATATGTAATAATACTCCAGGCTTAATACCTCATACAAAACTAAATAAAAAGATCTATTTCTTCAATAACGCAATGACAATACACAATGCGACATTATATTAAGGCGAGACCAGCCGTAATTGTCATGCTCATTAACGTAAAATTAGTTTTCATTTCCATGGCATTAGTCTTGCACCACGGCCTCGTTTGGCTCGTGCCTCTTGAGCGAGGAAAAAAGGAAATAAAGGTCGACGATGAGAGTCCTCGTCAAGTGTCGCAGGTCTCGTCGGATAGTCGACGCCATCGTCCTCCTCCTCGTCGTCGTCGTCGTCGTGTCGCATGATGTGCCATCGCGCGCAATGCGGCAGCCCGTTCGCCAGCAGCCAGCGTTCAAGTCATCGCATCTTCCCTCGTCTTTTTCTTCCTTCCTTTTTTTTTGCGGCGAAAGCGCTGAAGGGTCTCTCTTCCAATATCGGCCGTCGGCCATTAACATAACGCTACACCTTGGCTCGACGCTACGCTGACGCTTTTTACGGCGCTGCTCGGATATCGGCGCGATTGCTGCGGCTGCGGCTACGGATGGAAGGAGGGGAGGGGGCACTGCGAGAAGCGCACTATAGAGAATTAGAGATGTTGAGAATAAAGATAATGCATCAGAACGAATTTGTTACTGATACTTACATCCTATTTTACGTGTTGTTATTTGAATATCGATGTCCAAATTGATAATTTTAAAGACGTTATGTTAATTATACATATAACCTAAGCTTTTTTAAAACCAAATATCCTTGAAAAAAAGAAATCTAATCTTTCAGAGCTCAAGAATTCTTCATTATGTCAAGAGGATATAGTATAGTGTATAACGTCCGACTGTAGTTGCTTATTCATTAGGTTGTTGTTGCACTTTATACAGACTTTTGAAAATAAAAGTACCTTGATCAAAGTTGGCGACCAAGTATCCTCAAACTTTCGAGCACTGCTAGCAAGTAGTTTTTGACAAAAAAGAGGGCTGTAAACGAATGATAGAAGCAAAGTAAAAAAGAAGAGATAAGAGAGAGAGAGAGAGGGAGAGAAAGAGAGGTACGGATGAAAGGAAGAAAGCACAGACGTCGATAGAAGACGTGCTTCACGAGAGAGAAAATCGAATTAAATTGCGGTCAATCATGTCGTTAACTTGATTTAGGTAAACTCTATCGCAATTTAAGTAGATTTCATTGTTGAAACCAATAACAAAACTTGTGAACATTTTTCGTTTGGCGAAAATATAATGACAACTATATAGTAAATATTTAAAGTTTGACCTATTTTTTTTCTTTTTCCTTGTCAATAAATAATGAGTGTAAGTTTACGTAAACATGGAGTATGTATGTATGCATACATGTGTGCATATGTGGATCTATGTGTAAATGCAGTATTGCCAGTTTTAACAAACCCTATTTTATGTAAAAAAATGTATGGAACTGTGGTAGAAATTACTAGGATAATAGTGTAAGTAATGACGCTAATAATAATAACCTTATAGAAAATTATCGAGTGCACTCTTGATTCCCGGTTTATTAAGCGGCTTATTAAGCTTCGATTATAACTATATGTATAACTAGAGAATCTATACAAGACTAGATAATTTTCTACTAGGGAAGATAAGTAAGAATATAAATATGGTACTATTATTCTAGACAGGTCAATCATTCATGCAGCTGCTGATAGATTTATGTATAATTAATAATTTCTTTATATTTTTAACATAATATGATTAATTTAAAATTTATTTTCAGGTACCAATCGTGTTAATCGTGGGCATCGAGGCGGTAAACTCTCCCGAAACTATAAGGTGAGTTCTAGAGTTACGTTTAATATTGTAATACTCAAAGTTAATAGGCGTAGACGTTCTAAGCTACGTAATTTAAACTTTGCCATCATTGCTTTCTATGTCATTTTCGAATAGTACCTATGAAATATCAGTAAACTTTGTAAGCTGTTATAGCAATGTTCATTCATTCGAGTTTCATATTTTTCTGAAAATAATATGATGAGACTATAGCGCTGACTCGCGTAAGTAATAATGGCATTTGCTTAGTCTAGATAAGTCTAGCCATGAGATAATTCGAAAAAGGTTTAAGTGAGCTTATTTGACGCTAAGATCTATCCAAGCGCTCTCGAGCCGCACGCAATTTTCATGCATCAAGCAGCATTTCCAGCTCTTTGTTAGCTGAAAGCACCCTTCAAGGTTGTTGCATCCAGAAAAAGTTTTCACTCGAAGGCAGAAAGCAAAAGAGTGCCCACTTCGTGCATGCACGCGTGTATAACGCTCCCGGCGCGAGCCCCGTCTACACTCGGGCGGGGCTTAAATTCTCATGCGCGAAAGTAACATTTGAATTCATGGCGTCGTGCTCTCGTTCGCGGAAATGAATTCTTTCTCGGCGTTTAAGTCTGCGCGTCGCGCTTGCGCCAAGCGCGTGAACCCTTTGAATGGACATTAAGCCCCTGGCTCGGCGGCCGGCCGGGCGCCTATTGAAAATTATGCGAACACGCTCGCGGGATTTAGCCGGCGTAATTCCCTTGCTCTCCGCGCGACTCAGAAAAACACAATAATGATGACGGGAGCTTTAGCAGTTTTAAGCTCTGGCCCACGTAGTCGGCTTTCGCGCGAAGAGCCGCGCGAACCTACGGCTCGGACTTAGCGCTCAAACTTCCCTCATTCTAGGTACGAAAAATATCTATCTCACAATGGACTTTTTCTCGCTGGTTTTCCAACGGAGAGTTGCGACAAATTATGTATCTTGTACATTTCATTTACGCACCTTATTTTAAGAACATGCTGCTCTTATAAATATTTGTTCACTTTGCACTCGCAATCTCGTGCACGTGCATCAATGTTTAAAATACATTCAACTTACGAACTGAGATGAGGATCCTCTCGGAAAACACATTACACTCGCACTCTCTTCTGCGATGCCCGGGTGATAAGGATAATGCAGGGACTGGGTGTGGATCATCAGCGGTCGTCGTCCTATATGTCTCCAAAAGTTCTCGTATTATATCCGCAACACCGACTGAGGCCGATGGCTGCTACTTGGACTGAAAAGAATAATACGTTATCCCAACTCGACAGTCAAGCAATAACTGCTGTAATCAGTCAAGTAGAGGTAGTCAAGTTGCAGCTACTTGCAGAGTCAAACAACATCTGTTTGGGCGCGTCGTACAGAAAACAGAATCTACTTGGAGTCAAGTAGAAGCTACCGAACTCTTGAGCAAAAGTAGCTTGGCACGTTTTAAACTTTATAAAAGTAGATATTGCTTGGGCTCACAAAGCTGACATAGCATTTTATTTTTTTTTTCAGTGTGGACTCGATGTCACGGGAAAGTAATGGATTTCTATATATATATATATATATATATATATATATATATATATATATATAGCGAAAATCTCCCAAAATTCAGCAGCCTATTTTCGTGTGGCGAGAGCCATAATCTCGCGAGCTTCTATAAACAAAGATTTCAGAATTTCAAGTAAATTCCCAAATCCATCACTAAAACATAAGTTTAAGGTATGAATTTTGACATGTTAATAAACATACTTCATAAGAGCTTAAATAAATAATTTGGGCAATCACTAATTTTGTATTGCAAATGCAGTATAATTGTTACCCCTATGTCAGTAAAAGCTTTTTCTTAACACGTGCATGTAATAGACCCTTTTTCATTCATCTAAAGCGAATGGCAAGTTGAGCATTTCGAGCGTTTTCGCCGGACCGGGTGGCAATGACGATTACATCCCATTCGCCCTATATGTTTAAAAAAGGGCCTTATATGCACTTGTCAAAAATAGTACGGTGTGTAACAAGGGAGAGGGTAATTCTTACCCCTCTAGTTGCATAATATACTATTCCACTGAAAAAATATGTCATGCAAAACAGAAACAAATAAAAACTAGTTGAAAATAAGCGTGAATTTGAAAAAAGATTGTAAAACTTTGTATCAGGTTTTATGGATCCATAATCTGCTGACAAATTCATTTCATTAATTATTCGTCATCACAAAAAGAACACGCAATAAAATGCAATTCCTAGCAACTGCAACGTTCATCATAAACTTCAGATCCCGTTAAAGCCAGTGCCTCTCGCTCCTGGCGAATACGCGCGCACATACGAAAATCAGCGTGAAATTGACACCTCCTTCTCGCTCTCATCCTCGTGCGAAGTCCCTCCGGTCGCTTGTTCGCTCCTCGACGACAAGCGGAGCGTCTGTTCGAGCGTAATAACTTGCGCGAAGAATTCTCAAGCAGACAAGCGCGAAGTCGAAAAACTGGGTGCGAGAATCAAAGCGTCGAGATGGCATAACAGTCGCAGTGCGTCTCGGCATCTATCGCTTCCTGAAATAAATATGACGACAATCGCAGCGGACGAGGTTGCACGAATACGCCGCTGCCGCCTGTCGAAGCCGTCGTCCGCGCCAGCAGCTGGCATCCGATATCTCCCTCTCGCGCGCTCTATATTTATTGAGCTGCGTACTTGCGTATATAAATTCCGTATATGGCCGTATTCGCTCTCTCGCCTAGGGCTGGCGGGGCTGCAGTGGCGATACGTCGAAATTCTGAAAAGCGTTATTGAATCTTTGTTTATCGCCTGTTTGTCGATGAGATCTCTGCTCCCGCTCCCGCTGCTGTTGCAGCTGCCGCTGCTGTTGCTTCGTTCGCCTTTTTTTTGCGCTTCGCGCGCACGCGACGCAGGGAGATTTGCTTGCCCCGATGGCCTCGACGATTCGAGTGATAAGTAAAAATATTGATGCTGTCGTTATATTTATCGCGAGGAGATTTATTGGGATGCGTGTGGGCGCCATGAAATCCTTGCAGTGAAAATTTCCGTTTAGATCCGTATGTGCCATGAAATCTGATGGCTTTGCCGTATGGAAAATGGAGACGGTAAAAATCACCGTATTTATACTTTTATCATTAACACTTCTCACAGTTTTCTACTTACGATGAAATGTCTAAGAAATTACATAGTGTCTCTGGCAAATAGATACTCTACATTATATTATAAATGTTTATCTAAAAACAAATACAATATGTGTTTAGACCTGAATATTTACGAATAGTTTTTACTTTTTTTAACACCGCGAAAAATAAATAAATAAATTCAAGCATTTAAAATTTAAGAGGCGTATAATCCGGATTAATAATAGTTATGTTACCGAAAAAAATGCACACAAATATGGGCGTGCATGCGTGAGTGTGTGCGTGCGTGCATGCGTCCATGCGTGTGTGTGTGTGTGCATCCACCATAACTCTTCAAGGGAAGCATTTCACAAGCTGAAATTTTGCAGACATATTGGATAAGTTTAAACCTAGAACTGATTAGATTTTGTAATTAGATGGATAATATTCTAGACTTATTTTAGTAAATAATCAGATTTAAAGTTAAAAAATGTTTTTTTAAAAAACATACATAAATTTGAAAAATGTATACAAAAAATAACTATTTTAACAAGCATTGTTTTCCTTTAGTTTATATTAAATATATGTAAAATAAAGATACATATTCTTAAAATACGCCTGATTTTCTTTCGATTAATGGTTTTAAAATCTATTTTGAAATTATTATTAAAAATAAACGCTAATTTGAAGACTGGTGATACTGCTATTTATAAAAAGGATTGTGTTAGTTTTTATTCCTATTAATTATTAATTTTCAGTAATAAGATTTTTAATAAATTTTTCTTTGAGAAAGCATTCTGCTATAACAGTTAGCAGCGGTTTTTTGCATACATTGTCAAAGCTTGTAAGTGTTATATCACGAAGAGAAAATCTGGGCTATATCTGAAGATTCCGACACTTATAGTCCAAGTGGCTCAAGTAGTAGAATAACATCACTACCAAGCAGTGTCGACTGTATAACAAAGCAGTTTTAGTATGGCTGTCCAGAAACGGGTTACTGTTGTTGATTTACTAAGTTTTTCAAATTTCTTATATATTGTTACTGTAAAAATCAATAACTTACTTTGAAAATACAACAAACCTGAAATATCTGTCATTTCTGCTATTTGTCGGCAGGGGGCGAATCATGCTAAAACTGTTTTGTTCTACATCAGCTCAGGCGGTGTGCTTTTACCGCTGATTTGACATAACCGCTACAATGCTAAAACGGCGGAATTTTTCTCTTGCGTTAAAATTATTAATTACGCTATCATATTAAACGTGTTTGGAAGATTAAACTTCAAGAATACTCTATAAGAATCTTCGATTTATACGAACTCACTTCTACAATACAAAAGTCGAGAAACATATGAAGAATCATCACGGAAAAAGCTCGTAGTATTTACATAGCAACAATTTGGATACACCTCATGCAGATTCATGTGAATCTTACAGGCACAGCTTGCTGAAGTCCCAATCCAAGCTTGTAGGCTGGTCATGCCGAAACAATCTAACTTCTCTTTATCACACATATGCATCTGCTTGAATTCGTTGAAAAGCGAAGAAAATTAAGAATAAAATTGATTTAAAAATATAATGATAAATATATGAAAGCAAACATGTAGATTGTTATTTAACTTATATTATATAGTTGTGTATAATCGAAAAAATCGACGAAAAGTGAGGTTACATGGACGTAAGCAGACGCAGGTCTCCAAACCGCTGGCTTATTGTTCGTAAACTCGCAAGCCGCATTTGTACATTGTAAAAGATCACGCATGTGGGCGATACAAGTGACACTGTTTGGAGAATTAGCATAACTCGGTCGGTATATCCACGTGCTTGCTTTCCTGTACGAACAGCCGGCACCTTTTACCCGCGAAAGCCTACCATATCTGACGAATTCTCCGCTAAGAGCGTCGTGGATTATGTAATAAGAGTAATACTGCTCGTGGTTTTAAGCGGGTCCAAAGAGTAATAAATGCAGGGCTGAAGGAAGAACAACGCGCTCATACGAGCGCAAATCCACACAGAGATTTTTTAATGACGAGCACAAAAGCCTGCAGAGGCGCGGCAGCAGCAGGTACTTTGCTCGCCGCGCGAGTGCAGCACATTTTCCATTTTCGAGCCATCATGTACAATAGCGTCCTTTTTCACCACTGCATATATAAGGTAAGTAACCCGCAGTACGCGAGCTGTAGACGCTGTAGTCGCACAGCAGCGACGATGCAGGCGTGTGTGGGTGAGCTGGGGTGAACATGCACGATGGCGACGGCGCGCAAGCTCAAGCTCGGGATTAACTCGTTTGCACTTCTGTGACCCGATTGTTTTTATGGACGACAAGCAATATCGGCGTTATTGGATCGAACGATATCGATAAAAGTATATAGATATTATATACATATATATATATATATATATATATATATATATATATATATATATATATATATATATATATGTGTGTGTGTGTGTGTGTGTGTGTGTGTGTGTGTATGTGTGTGCATGTGTGTATGTATTCGATAACGCCCCGTCGTCGCCGAGTTGCGGGTATAGCTCGTACACGTCCATCGCCGCTCGTTCCCTCGCCGTTGTTATACACGCGACACCGAGATTATTATTCGTTACGATAAGGAATCGCTCTTATGTCTCCTCGATCCTTGTCCTCTCTGAACTTGTTAAACGCTGTTGTATCTGACACAGCTTGTCTTACAAATTACCGTTCGTCCGTCAATTACACATGGGTGATTTTCAGGAAATCACATTTGATGTATCCTCTTATGAATGTTATTAAGAAGCAAAATAATTGAAATCTCGTAATTGTATACGATAAATATATTTTTACAGAATGTACTATAATATTATATATGAAAGTCAGCACCCTTCGTACAATATACAGGTCAAATATATAAATAAATTCAGTATCATGGCATGTTTTTGTTGTAAAATTACAGTAAGTTTGGTTTGTAACTACCTTTATGAAAAATTTAATTAATTTAAAGATTTCGCTCTTAAAGATATACGAAAATGTGCAGATTTTGTATCTAGTCGGAAGTATTAAATACTTAATATAATCGCTTAAAGTAAGATTTACAATGTGCCGCATGTAAAATGGTCACTACGGTACAAATTTAGCGAGTAGAACGTGCGGAAACTATTTCCGGCATTTAAGGAAGTTCTATATAACTACACTAGTCAAAGTGATTGCACTTTTTATTTCTTGTTTATTCACGAGGTATACTCGATTGCAAAGGTTACACAGATAAAGTTATAGCAAATAACAATTGTACATTTAAATTAAACCGTTCTTTTCAACCTAATTATCAATTAAAAGTTCCATTAAGGTGCTGATTTGGCTCATTTTTTTAGGTTAAGGTGATGCTAAACCCCCTGTCACCATCAAATACGGGGAACCACTTATTTCATTGAATTCTCAATTTTGAGAAAATATCTCTCTGAAAAGTTGTTGTTTTTGATTAGGACTGTAACGTTTCATAAAGATATTTGCTCAAAATTGAAAATTAAATGAGAAAAGCGGTTCCTCGTATTTGTCGGTGACAGGTGGCTTTAGCATCGCCTTAAATCGACGTTTTTTGTTTTCAAAGAATTTTTTGTGTAAGTCAGAGGTACCAAATGATATTTACAAGTGCAATAATTCTTCATCAAATATTTCTCTTATACTACAAAAATTTTGAACAATATCTTAACGTCACATGCTTTATAATATATAAATTAGTACGACGAATTAGCAATTTCCCATAAGAGCCCATATTAAACAGTAAAAAATAAAAACATTGATATCTCGACTTCTAGGTACCCTAGTCTTCTGAAAAATTATATGGGTGTTTTTGAGGCATGTACCAACCCGTATACCAAATTCTATAATTATCTCATCGTTATTTCTATTTGGTATAGAACCCCTTTAACATAATCCTTGAAAACTTGTTAATATTAAACTGAAAAATCATTAAAAATTAAAACTTTTAAAACTGAAATTAATATTTAAATGAATGAATCAAAAATAAAGAATAATAATTTATTGAAATATTCCTATTAAAAAAAAATATATAGGATAGTATTCCGTAATCTAATAAATATATATATATCTGTATTTTACATATATTTGTATTTTAAAATTTAAAAACGAGGTTGAAATATATTTTAATTTTAATTTAATTTACACATTTCAACTTAAATTCAGCACATAATCTTGTCGTTTATGAATTCATATACAATGTTTTACTCATATTTATCGTTTAGAATTTTTCCTAATGCTCAATGGGCATACGGGGTGCAGGTAATAACAACAGCTGTAGATGACAGCAATGTCGAAAATGAATAATCTTTTTTGCAAAAAAAATATGACTAAACATTCTGGAAGTAATGTAGAAATATTAATAAAAGATTCATTTTCATTAACTTTTAGTCTAAAGAAATAATATAACTTTATAGGTTTTTAATATTTAATAAGAAACGAACAATTAAATAAAAAAAACATTCCATTCATATTGTACACTACTTTAAGAATGCAAATCAATTTTTATAACATAAAAAAATTAAAATTTAATGGAATAAATAGATTTTATTCGAACAAATGAAGTTAGTAAGTAAGCTGCTCCAGAAAATGACAGAATTTATTAAAACCTCTCTCTCTCTGTCTCCTATTCCTTTCTTTTTTTTTTTCTCTTTCTTTCTTTCTCTATCTATATATCGAAATATCTCAAGTCAGATTAAGTTCTCTATTAACGAGATATTTCCTAATTCTGCAGCCAAGCAATAGAGAGTATGGAGCATAGGCAGTGTACGTGAGTCGAAGAAGTACCAGCAGCATCCATTGTCGACTCTGTTTGCCGATATTAACTCCTCTTGAAATATGCATCGCGCATATATCTATAAGCTCTCTATCCATCTCCACGCATTCGATTGCGTGCTGCGGCTTGTTCTTCTCTTTATTTTCACAGGGTCGATGCAACGCCACAATGAAAGAGATTTTAGAGTCCGGAGATACTGCGTGAAGAAAAATAAGGAGAAGGATCGAGCAAGCACTTTAATACCGGGAAAAATTTATAAGTCCAGATCCATGCATGAAAATGCCAACTTCCGTACGCATCCCAGATTCTTTTATTTACAAAGAATGCACGTAGTGCTTTCTTAACTTTCCTATTCTTAACTCTCGTATATTATATATTTATTTAGAAATAGGATAAATGCAAAACTTTACAAAAGCCATATCATATAATTTGGTACGATTGTGTTCTTCTCGCTTTGCAAAACTCATCTCTTTCTTGTATGCGATATATTTTGCATCATTAAAAACATTATTAACTTTAACAAATTTTAATAACGTTTTTTATTATTTATCTATAATTTTCTTGTAAAATAAATATTAAATATAGACGTAGAAGTGTAAGAGTTTTATTCGTTGTTTAATTGGTTGTTAAAACGCGCCATTATTTATATAGTTTTGTGCATGAAGAAAAATTAAGTCTAGGTTGTGTGTTCTGCGACTTATGATGTCTACGTGACGTCTACGGCGAAGCGAGCTTTGTGGCAAAGAGAGCTTTTTCATTTTCTCTCACCGTCTTTAAATTTAGTGCTCAGAAAAATTTGAGAATATGTATTTTAACAGTCTGCAACTATACGATGAAGTAACCTTGCATTTGTGTTCGTTATTTTAAAATTTTAAAATAATAACACTTTCGAGGTATTTGAGATGATTTTGGTCTTGCTTGAATATTTCATTATATCTATAAATATTGTGCGTACTTAATTTTACCAAGATGTTTATTAATTATATATTATTTTTACTACTTAATAACTAAAAGCTCAATTTGACCCGTGCTCGGGACCAAATGACTTTCTTTATTATATTCAATGTTAAAAGTAATTTCATTTAATTTAAGAGGTTGTAAGTTTTATGTATCGTTAATGAAAGTTTAAAATAGAGTTTGAAACGAATTGCAATGTTTTTACTTCATAAATGTTCTTTATCTAAAACAAGAATGCTGAGTATACTACAATTCGATAAAAAAATATAATAAATATACCAGCACACTGCAGCGCGCATTACTTTTTCTAGTTAATTAAAAAATGGTTTTAACTACATAGTTCGATTGTTGTAACGTAATTATGCTTATACCATGCTTTTATAGAATATCAAATAATTATTTCGTATGTATAAGTGTAAAAAAAACAATAAAAAGAAATAGTGGTTTATTATAAATAACGAAGGTTGAAAATCTATAGCGCGCAAAAAGCCATTTTCCAATGCGCTCACGCGATATATCCGGCTTTTGCGAGCTTGCGCGGATAGTTAGAGAGATCCGATGACTCGACAAGGTTTGTTAACGAGACAGAGACGCGCGCGGGAGACACCTCGAGCCCAAGCTCCCTCCCTTTCTCTCTGTCTCTCTCCCACTGCCTCGACAGACGGATCGTTGGAATAACAACGACAGCAATCAAACTGACGAGGCTCGATTGGCTTTGCCGACCGCAGAGCCAACGCGCTCGCTGCAGATGAACTCGCGTAACCCCTTAGTTATGGGCGCCTTTCGTATATACGTGTGTACGTATAGACACACATCGCCTAGTGTACATCCAAGCTCGGCCGCGTTTGCAGAGCGAGAGAGAGGCGAACCTTCGGCAGCCGTCACCGCCACCGCCGCCGCTGCTGTTGCTACGATTAAACACGATTTGTCAAACGGCGCCGCCGCCACGGCCTGCCGCATCGCCCGGAAGCCGGAAAATTGACGCCCCCCGCTCATCCACCTCCTTCTGCGATGCTCCTTCGTGCCCTCGAAATTGGGATGGAAAGTTCGGCGACGTTCGCCGAATCCCCAGCGCAGACGCGGACGCGCTCGCGCAAACTTAACTGCTTCTTCGATAAACGACCTGGATAATCTCATCCATTCTCGAACTTGCCCTTTGTAATAATTTATACTCGCCGTGTGTATAAAACTTGCTGGAAATTCGATAAGTCTTCCGTCATCGCGAGCAGCGCCGCCGGAAGACGTTTAACGCAAGCTGCGCGAGGAAATCACTATTACACAAGGATTGAATTTCACAATTGTGCTGCCGTCTTCTAAATCAAGCTTTTGTTTGAAATTTATAAATGAAGACCGGATTTGAAGCGATAGCTAATCAAATACATAATATTGTTATCGATATGTTAGCGCACAAACAGCGGCTTTTGTTATCTTGATAGAAATTGCATGATTACCATTTTGTAAACAAAAGCTTACTATATTCAAAATGCATTGTTCACGCGGATTGCGCTATTCGCTGAATGTTTCTGTAATCTCAGCCGATGTGAAACAGCACGCTTTTGTGTTTTCACGACTGAGCTATTCGAGGTAATATACAACAAAAATGTACGTCTACCTTGATATTAGATTTAATATAAAATAAATTACTTTGTAAATTGAAAAAAAATCTTCGCAGGTATATTCTACTATATATTATCTATAAATGAGCTTTGGAACATTATATTTATATTACATAATAAGTAATAAATCACTTGGAAAACTTTAAATGCAAATATCTCAAAGCAAAATAAATCGACTTACGTGGTTTTTGCACGCAACTCCTCAATTTTATAATTAAAATTCACTTTAAATTGAATAATACTAAAATTAACTTATTACACACAAGCGTTTAAACATTAATTCTTAAAAATATAAGTCTATTCAAAGTTTCGAATTAAAATAATTTTATTTCTTTTTCACTAAAATATCTTTTTAACGATTGTTAGATATATAAATTAGAAAGAAAGTGCGTCTTTTCTTTTGAAAACGGAAATATTTGTAACATTTAACGTATAAACTTTGAGATAGCATCGATAAAATAGCAAAAATGTTTTCACAAGATTTAAAATCATAATTGTCAGAAAATAATTTAAATAGAAATAATGTATATTTCAAATTAACGCATATTTATTAACAATTTTGAAATTAAGAATAAATTTTTTCACATAATTGAGGGGGCTGGCCTGGGTTGAACCCAATAAAACGGTAAAATTTAAGATATTATTGTGTTTTGATAGCATACAAATTTTCAGAATGATTGCTTTTGAACATAAAAATTTTTCTGGACTCGTAAAAAAAGTATTTTTTTGTGTTTAACCCAGGCCTGCTCCCTTAATTAATATAATAGTATATTGTGTATCAAGGGCGGAAAGTAGGCGATTACTACGAGGGCATTGCAGGCTTAGCCCAGGCAACTCGAGCAGCACTAGGCGAGCGTTTCTCGCTTTTTGCCCGTGGTACACACGATACTTTTTGTCCTACCTGGACTGAAATGATGCTTTTTCGTGTATATGACGAAATCTCAAAAAGGAATACTTTTTTGGGTCCAGAAATCGTTCAAAAAAATTTGAATGCTGGGGTTTCCAAACCTGTTTATCTTGTTTTAGGGGCCAAATTATGAAGAATAACGCGTTTGAACAATGAAAATTGGTCATGTAACTATGTTTTTCTGGCAAATTTGGTGTTTTTTACGTTTTTTTATATATAGCAAAAAGAATGGGTTTTACTGCGCAGTTAATAACTGTTCACACAAAGGTGGATTTTTTTTCCAATAAAGTATGTAAAAGTAGAAGAAAAGACCTTTAATTTGAGTTTTTGTTCGTTGAAAATGGATGTTCCAGTGCAAAGTTATGACCAATTGAAAATGGGTGGGGATAAATATACCGAAGATAAATTTGCAGATGGATAAATTTACCGAACGGTTGAAATTGCCGAAAAAATCAATACCTATGGATAAATATGTCGAAAGTTAAGAATGCCGAAAACAAGAATTCCGAAAAAGAAAACGCCGAAAGTTAACAATGCCGAAAACGAAAATTTGGACAAAAAAGTGTTTTCATTAGAATATGCCACTGTAGTATAATGTGATAATTGTTTCTAGGTCGTTTCTTTTCAATATTCGATATTTATAGTTTTTACCCGTTGCCATTCAACATTTCGGCATTTTTAACTGTCGGCATTTTTATCCATCGGCATTTTTGCCCGCCGGAACTTCTTTTTTCGGCACTTCTATTAATCGATTACTTTACTGTATGGCACATTGCACCTTTCGGCAAATTTACCCTTCGATGTAATAGATTCGGCATAATTATCCGTCTTCAAAACTATGTTTCGGCAAATTTCTCCCCACCCATTGAAAATAGGGTAATAAATCGTTAAAAATTGGGTTAAAGCGATCGGATTTTCCATTTTTATGCAGAATCAGAGATCTTCGACCGCGTAATACTGAAATTTAGATTGTAAAAAGTTATTGAGCAGGAGCACATTTTTGCATTTTTCTGGATAATCATCAAAGATATAATAAAACGTACAATGAAGCTTCCAATCGAATGTATTCCAGTATAATAATTGTTCAATGTTCAGATATTTAAAACAATATTGCATATAATTGGTACATGCCATCTTATTCTGTTTCTTATACTTAATTTTTCAATTATATATTGCCTATTTAAGATTGCTATTTACAATCACTATTTTCTGTTTTTCAATTTGTCAGTGTGTAACGAGCTTTGCACATATTGTTCGGCTAACTTTTATCTGTCATATTATATGAAGTATTTTCGCACAGACTTTTAATTGCAGAAGTTTAGTGGCGTAATAATTAATAAATGTTTTGATAGCGTTTGAGCTTCTAACCGGACGCGTGCATTTTTCATGAAATGTGCAACGTAACGCTTTGAAGCTGCGAACTAATTTTTTTCTCCCGGTCGTTGCGACGTCAACCGCGCGGCGCCGCCTAGAGTGTCAAGAACCAAGTGGCCCTGGTCTCTAATAATTGACAAAGCAGACCAAAGTTTTTTACTCTATATCAGAAAATGTTAACGGAGAGCAGGTATAATAGAGTTCAGCGGAGGCTTAAAATAAGTAGTGAAATTAATAATACGGATAATAGTGACGGGTACGTTATACTATATTTGTATTTTTTTTAACATTTAATATTGGTCCTGTATCTTTATATTTGCAATGACTAGTTTTTTGCTTCTTCAAAGCCAGAAAGAATATCAGCGAAGTTTCTTATTTAAAATAGAATAAGAAGAGAGAGAGAGATAGAGAGAGAGAACGGCTAATTTAGTAGGGAGCAGTGGTAAGGGCCATTAACTCTATTAAAGCGTCAAGCGCGTTATACAGCATGTGGGGGGACGCGACGAGCCATGCGAGTGCAAAGTTTAAGGACTTTCCCTTCCCTCCTCGCATTACCTCGTCCGGCAGCAGCAATACCAGTCTCTGCCAAGGGCGCGACATTCTGCTGAGGGACGACATCGGCCACTGTTTGCCGGTTGCTCTCCTCTAAACGTGACACCTCCCTCGTTTACCCGCTCCTTTTCGCTCTCGCCGACCCTCAGAAGCTGCATGCGCGTTCGCTTGCTGCCGCCACCGCGGCGATAAAACCAATTTATACGGACGACCGAGTCACTCGCAGAGCTCGCTTCCGCCTCTTCGCTTCGTCGAGCATTTGCCGCTTAGTTTGTATGCGGCAATGCGAGTGATGTGCGTGCCACGCGGAAAGATTGACAAAGTTTTCCCGCTCGTCTGAATTGATAATGCATAAGATTGCTTTAGTTCTTAGTGCTAGGAGAATCCTTGTCTTCTATAGCTCTCTCAGGATATTTTCAAACTCATTTTCGTGTAAAGAAGGTTACGATGTGTTGTTTCTAATTAGATAGCAGAAAAAAAATTATATAAAAGCATGGGAGAATTTAGGGAAAAACATTTTTGTTTTTCAAACTCTTAACATTAGAAGCGTAAATATTGTTAATGCAAAAGAATGCTACTTAAAATGAAGATTTTAACGCCATGATTTAGTTGAAATAATTTTTTTCTATTCCGTTAAGGACCTTCTACATCTGTAACTTTGCCGTATTAAGAAAAGTTGTATTACAGTTTATGAATAAAAACTCACATCTGCAACAATATATGTAAGAGAAGTGTATTTTATGAAACGTGTACTTATACCATGAAACAGAAAAACATATTTTTATCAAAATTATGTCTAAGCATAGGATATTGTCCATTAAACAAAAGTTACTTAAAATGGTTAATCTTCTTTATTCTTTATTCGTTTTGTCATGGGTCGGTTCTATGCTCTTCTATATACTATGGTATTATTATAAATCTGATTTTTTATATCCGCTTACTATACATTTGAAATTTGCAATAAAGGTATTATGTAAAATAATTAATAATAGAAATACTCTTTGTACCTTTCCATGCTTGAATCAATAATCACAACACGTCGAATCGCATATTTCTTCTTCATCCGGTTCTGATCTCTCGCGCTGCTTAAAGTAGAATAACAATACCACTCTAGCGACGAAGCTCCCAGGTAATCCTCTTGAAAGCGTTCCAATATTAAAGTTTACAGCATCATCATCGACGATCTTAGGTACGAGAGAAAAGGTAAGGAAGAAAGAAGAAGCCACTACGCGTAAAGCGCACTGGTCCTCCTATTCTAATCCTGTACGCCCGCGAGCGCAAAAAAAGGCGAGCTAGAGTGCCGCTAAGCCATATAATAACGCTCAACGGAGGCCCCATAAAAGCTGCAGAGCGTTATATGTCGAAATGTTGTATCGGTAGCAGAGGCAATAGAAGAAGAAGAAGAAAAAGAAGAAGAAGAAGAAGAAGAAGAAGAAGAAGAAGAAGAAGAAGAAGAAGAACAAGACGAAGAAAGAGATGAAGAAGAAGAAAAAGAATACGAAGAAGAACAAGAGAAGCTGGAGCAAAAGAAAAGCAAAAGACACAAAGACATTACGAGCTTGTTCGCGGCTACTATGCCACTACACGGTATATACGGTATATACAAGTAATAGCAGTTGGGCAGATGCGACCCCCTGGGATATGTATCCCCACTTGCAACAAGAAGCCAAGTGGTGCGCGAATAGCTTTGACTTTCAACCGAAAGAGTTTGGGATGTCGGGCTTTTTTGCGGATTTCCGTTGTCGTTAAAAATATCGTTCGCTCTGAGCCTTGATGCGAGAGGGAGAAGTTGATGGATCAGTGAATTATTGATGGGGCTCTTTTGGGATTTTGTGAATTTCAAAGCAAGGTCGACGAACAGAATATTTTCTTATTTCGTGGTGGACAGCCATTCTTTTAAATGCTCGACAGAATGAAATGTTCAATGTGTTCCGCGTTTATTGCAATATATGTCAAAAGGAGTCGAATAACCATTGAAACAAAAATTTCGTTCATTATGTCACCTAGAATCGTGCGAGGAACAAAGTTCCTTGAATAAATATGGTATTGATAATAGTGATTTATTGTGACGTGTAGGATCAGAGTTTGAGGTTTTCCAATGGTAAAATTTAAGATATTATTGTATATTGATAGCATACAACTTTTCAAAATGATTGCTTTTAATCATAAAAAGTTTTCCGGACACTTAAAAAATATTTTTTTTCGTTTAATCCAGGCTTGCCCCCTTAATACATTGCTAAGAAGAATATGTCCAATTAGTTTCAAAAAGTTGGGACAAAAATTAATGCTGCTAGAATGTTTCGAATAAAGAAAAAAGTAAACTGCAAATTCATCAAAATCTTGGTTTTCGAAAAAGTCATCGTGACTATTACCTTCATCACATAATTAATTCAATTAAAATTTTTAAACAGTTATTACATCATTCATTTATTGTTAGTATAGAAATTATTAAATTATATGTTGGTATTATATGAACAGATTTAATCATTTAATTACAAAAAATATAACAAAAATTGGCGATAAATAATTATTGGTTGGTTACGTAAGTGACGTCGTTATGGAAAAATGGACTTTCAAAAGTGATGGAACTCAATATATATATTTATTGCCTCGTATATATCATATTTATCTTCTATCCTAAAATAAATCTTGGCGCAACCATTTTTTATTTATCAGTTGACATCTTGAACATGATGCCATCGCTGAAAGAGTTAATTAAGCAGCTTGCACGCTAATACGTTGGTGTATTCATAATTCAATTCTGACAAAGTTGATTTTGTCTAATGCTTTATTATGGATTCTAGAATAGTCGTAAATACTTTAGAACATAAACCAGATTTCAGAGTATGTTAATATTGTTGATTAAAATCAATTCTTTGGGGAAAAGATGGGAAGTAGTGGCTTGTTTAATTAATCTTATAAGAAAATATATCGAGGAAGGGATAAATTTCACCTTTTTATTAAATATTTTTTAAAAAATATTCCGCAATTCTGAGTAATTTATTTGCTATTAAGTTTATTAATATCATTGTGTCAATAATAATTGACATAGAGGTTACTTATCGCAAAAATCAACAACTTCCATATTTGTTAAATAATTTGACGTATTATTGTTATTGTTATTATTATTATATTGGCTAGCTAGTAATGGTAAGCAGTAATGGTGCCTGAAAGATAACAACTATCATAATTTATATTTTACCTGTGATTTTATATTTCACCTATGATCATGCTTGCATCATCACCATGGCCAGCAGAACTAGTTGTTGGGACTAATGGTCAGTATCCACAGTCTTGTTCATACCGACGGCCCTTACGAAGACTAGCATATTTCAAACTGCCACGAAGA
Source organism: Gastracanthus pulcherrimus (assembly GCA_949152435.1). Classification (NCBI taxonomy): domain Eukaryota; kingdom Metazoa; phylum Arthropoda; class Insecta; order Hymenoptera; family Pteromalidae; genus Gastracanthus; species Gastracanthus pulcherrimus. Next base: position 46,019,483 of record OX424574.1, read on the forward strand.
GTAGCACATTTCAGCACTTGCCACGAAGAGTAGCACATTTGGAAATCTGCCATGAAGACTAGCACATTTCGCAATTCAGCCAGGAAGACTAGCACCATTCGCCGTTCTCCCACGAAGACTACCACATTTCGCCGTTCTCCCACGAAGACTACCACATTTCGCAATTCTGCCACGAAGACTAGCACTTTTCGTATAGAATATGTAAATTTAAGTTATACTAATAAACTCTCAGTAAATCGGGTTGATTCATTTTTCATCGAGTTCGGGTCGGGTACTAGACCATTTTAGTACTAAAAAAATTATCCGTTACCCGAATAAATAAAAGTAGCCTGAAAAAATTGGGCGGCAGAAAATCGCCAAATGTGCTAGTCTTCGTGGCCAAATCCTGAAAAGTGCTAGTCTTCGTGGGAAAATTACGAAACGTGCTAGTCTTCGTAAAGGCCATCGATACAATTACGCTATTTCTCTCTATTCTTTGCAAATTCCAAAGTACATTTTAATATTGTTCTCTTCCGTTCGGTCGATCTGGGGGCCTTGCGCCTGTCGGTTTCCCTACAAGTACTTTAAATGAGCGAAGGACAATATTAAAATGGACTTATACTTGTTAGGGGAAATAGGATGCTGCAGAGAGGTTATTCTATTAATGTTTGGATTTCCGAATAACTCATGTATTTCCTGATTATGTATAGTTCTCTCGAATATTCTTCTCCGAGCTCTATTCTTAAATTCTAAATCTATTGCCTTCTTGAAGAGGAAGCTTTGTGATGGTAAAATTTCTTTTGTGATTTTTAAAGTATAAACACATTTTATGGCTTGGGGAGTCCGAATACACTAGTCTTAAAAATGTCTGTATGTGTATGTATGTGTGTATGTTTGTGTGTGTGCGTGAGTGTTAGTATGTAGCATATCACTATTCGTTAAAACTACCGTATAACTTTCCTAAACTTTGCACATATGCTTGATATCAATACCCAGTGTGCACTTGAAAGTTTCAGCAAAACTTGTCAAATAAATTTCTTTTTATGGACATTTTTCCAAAATTTAAGATTTTTTTATATTTTTTTAATGCAAGAATGGGATTTGGGAAGCGAATTTTTCAAACAATAGAGTACTCATAAAATCCTTCATTTTAAGTGATGAAAAAATGTTATATGAATCGTTTTCCAGTTGTTATGCAGTGTGATAACATTTTTGATTTCAACATTTATTACTCGAAAACTATACGATAAAAGTCAGTGAATTTTGTACTGAATATATACTTGTTTCATACACAAGTATATTCCTCTACATTTTTAGGTAGTAAGACTGGTTGTTTGCTGAGGAAAAAAATAAAATGTTAAAAAAATGCAATTCTTGTTGGACAATGATAACTTGAGTAATACTTGATGTAATACCTTGAAAATTTCAAAGAATTTTCTTTGAGAAAGCATAGTGCCAAAGTGTTGTTTTTCGTTTAGTTCGCGCTCACGTTTTGTATCCGTATAACAGTATTGGCACTATAATTTTTTTATATACTTCTAATTTTGTCCGTCGGAACAGTATAGTCTGAATTTCAATAGATATATTCGATTAGATAAAATTAATAACTTACAAGTTATTTCACTAAGTTAACTAGGAATAAAGGTGTCACGGATGAAGAATCCGCGACGCTCGCGGTACGAGCTATGTGACGAGTCAGCGATAAGAGATGTAGACAGCGAAAGACATCGGCTAGCATCGCAGATGTAAGCTCGGTGGTCTGAGCACGCGCTTCGCACTGTTGGGGTCCCCGGATCGAATCCCGTCGTTCACATATTTTTTCGTTGCCTACTTTGTCTTCCGATTTGTAGACTTTTCTTGATTTTCTTACGAGTCTGATTTTTGTAGTCAATTACGGGTGCTACACGGCTTAGGCGATAACTGACTTGGTGTTCCCGAGGCGGCAATAGTAACAACTAACGCAATTACGAGGCCGGAGTGCAGTTATCATCGCTTGAAGTTGCCGAAAATATTCTCCCACGGTGCTCTCTCTCTCTCTCTCTCGCTCTCATGTTCAGATGCACGCGCACGCAACAATAAAGTGGCCCGTATAGGAGCGAAGGGGGCCAAGGCTCGCGCAGCTATTACCACGGCGGTGCGATGCAGGCGCTAACGACCGAGCTCGGTCAGAGACACTACTACTAAAGCCTAACGGCCGACTCACGCTCTCTAAAGAGTCGTACATTGTGCGACGAGTGGCGAGCTGCACCGACGAGTATACTGCTTCAACGCGATGTGTGCAGCCTGTCTGTCTCTCTCCCACTCTCTCTCTCTCTCTCTCTCTCTCTCTCTCTCTCTCTCTCTCTCGCTCTGCCGTATATCCGACTCTCGTTGGCATCGCGACCGACTGATGGACGAACTGACATCACGGACCGCGGCGGGTACAGCCTTTGCACATCAGGACGACTATGCGTATTATATAACTCCACGTAATGCCGGTAGCGAGCGCGAATTACAGGTTTGGTCTGTACTTTGCCCCCTCCCCACCTTCCTTTCCCAGACCGATGTGCGTTTGTTCGGCTACTTTAATCCCTTTATGGTATTAAATCGTTGAATTGAATGACCGATTGTGAGAGGCATTGGATTAGCCGGACTTTGTTATTTCGGCAATTAATGTTGTCGAAATTTTGCATTTTCCAAAGTAATCGAGTATTTTAATAAGTTGAGCACCAATTATCCCATTAAAGGCAAAATTGTGTTTGTACATACATTGAGAGAAGGATTTGCATGTAAACCTCTGAAAGTAATTAGGTTTACAGCTTATAATTATGAAATTAAATGCCTACGACGGTTATTTGGACACATAAGCCCTAAGAAAAGAGCGTGACCAAAAAAAACAAGAAAATAACTTTCTGTAACTAACGATCCCCTTCACAATTTAATTGGCTACACGTGCATCTCGGTCGTTCCCACATTGAAATTGCACTTCACGTATATAATAAGTCCCTAGGGAGTTTGACCTGCGCAGATAATTATGTTTTCCATGGACGGGATAAGCGCTGACGAAAGTTCATTATGAAGCCAATAAACAAGCTGGAGCAGATAGACAAAGAGAGAGTGATAGTGCATTAATATATAGATGACTATAAAAAGAGCGAGAGAGAGAGAGAGAGAGAGAGAGAGACGACCATTACCGCGATCACTCAGTGACATACCGAGGGGCGTCAAGAAGGCGCGGTCGAGAGCTGGCGATTCAGTCGGAGTTGATTTTGAATCGATCATAAGGGGGCCACTTAGTGAGCGAGTGAGAAGGAGAGAGGAGGCCAATTTAAAACAAGACCAATACTTGAGAGGTACGGTGAAAGTGTGTGTGTGTGTGTGAAGAGAGAGAGGGAGAGAGAGGAAGAGAGAGACAGAGTGAAAGAGACAGAGACAGAGAGAGGGGAGAGAGAGGGAGAGAGAGAGAGAGGGAGATGGTATGACAGTATAGTATACCGAGGGACTTGACCTGGGAGACTATATACTAGATACTAGATACTTAGTATCTAGTCTCCCTGGACTTGACGTCCCACTCGCGACCATACGTGACTGGCACCAAACAAGAGAGGCAGATACGTACGCTTAATTGAGAGGATAGCTTTGCAATATACATCGCAAGCGAGATTTGTTTGCCGTACGCGTGCACAGAAAAAAATAAAAAGCCATGTCAGCTTTGTGAACTCAAGCAGTATCTACTTTTTAGGTGTCAAGCTACTTTTGCTCAAGAGTTCGGTAGCTTCTACTTAGCTCCGAGTAGATTCTCATTTCAGAGTAAGCAGTAATCATTCGAAGCGCCCAAGCAGATGCTGCTTGGCTCTGCAAGTAACTGCAACTTGAGTACCTCTAATTGACTGACAACGGCAGTTATTGCTTGACAGTCGAGTCGATATAACCTTGTTATTCTTTTTCAGTATGCTAATTATGGGCCGACTGTTATTTATTTCCTATAGATGCGCGAGTTCTCCATCATCTATCATTCGTAAAAACGAGGAATAAACGTAACCCTGGTACCACGAGGCTAGACATATACCAATTTGTGTTATTCTTATATCTTTGGATTGTGAGACTCTGTAGCGAATTTATGTTTTACAAAGAAAAATGTATGACTTTATGCAGGTGACTTTTTAAATATTGCCTTACTCATGTAATTGTAATTTTCTACCATTGTAATTTTAGTATACAGTTTCATCTTTATTTTGGATATTAAAGTCCTTAAGAATTAATGTATTATAACTTTCAAGATAATATATACTTGCTTAGAGACATACAGAAATACTGTAAATTACTGTATGATACAATGTTTACAAAAAATTTACAGGACACAACAGGAAACTTGCATGAATAAATTAAATCCATTAGGTCCGTCAGATAGAATATCGAAAAATAATAGATACATATTTTCTCTATTTTCAATTAAATGATTATTGAAATGCAGGTTGAAATGTCGCATGACGTCACAAACTCGCACTATATAGATATACTACGAGGAAAATTTGTGACGTCACGCATCATTTCAACCTGATGTATCTTTGTTAATAATATTTTAATTGAAAGAAGAAAAAATACGTATCTATTATTTTTCGATATTCTATTCTGACGGACCTAATGGATTTTTTCACTCAAGTTCCCTGTTGTAGTTATAAAATAAGAGTAAAGATATAGATTTCATAACAATGTTAAATTGAGAGATGATTTATATAAGGGAATATAAATTGTTTCAATTTATAGTTAAAAAAATTAAAAATACTACTGCGTTCCACATAATAAAATATTGTTTGTTATAATTTTGAGATACCTACGGTGATTATATTTAGCATTCGGATGCTTTATAATTTAATTTTCAACGTTCCCATTGCAAAAATCAAATATTGATAAAATAACAAAATTGGAAGATTAATTAATATATAAAAGATTAATTTATCTTTTATTTCATTGTAAAACATGTGTGGGATAGAAAATTGCAACATTTTTTGAAATTATTCATGTGTACCTAACGAATGAAAAATGGTTTATTTCAGATAAAAATGTAAATATTTTGTTTATCATTGGGAAATTTCAATATTGCAAGTAATTATCAGATTTTATAAAGCAATATTCGATTGAGTACTTGCATGAACTATTTTTTGTTTAGCGGAATCTGTGGTTTGGATAAAAAACAAGTAAAAATGTCGCTTTTATCGAATTTAAAAAAATAACGCTGCCAACTCATTTAATACTCAGCTTTCTCAAAGATGTATCAGTCATGTCATATAGTATATATTAGTATGCACAGGTAAATATCTGTTGATGTATTTGGCAAAATACGTAATATATTATAAAACAAATTTGCTTCATTAAAAATTTGTCAAATAACCTAAATTTTCAAATTTTTAAAAATGACTATAAAATCAAAATGAGTCGACTATAATTGCTGAATTTTTTAAGTCCCACCTGGGCATGAATAACAAACATGAGGATATGAACACACATATTTACACACACGCACAGGCACGCACCACGCACACACACGGAAAAAAATATCTCGTAATATTTACATGACAGTAATTTGGGTACACAACATGTTGATTCCTGTAAATCTTACAGGCTCAGTTTGTAGAAATCCCAATCTAAGCTTGAGCCAAAATAACATAACCTTTTTTCATCACACACGTGTCTCTGCTTAAATTTGTCGGAAAACGAAGAAAACTAACAATAAAATTGACTTTAAAATATGATAAATATACGAAAGTAAACAAATAGATTGTCTTTTAACTAATATATAGTTATATATAATAGAAAAAATTATCGAAATGTGAGGTTACACGGACGTAAACAGGCGCACGTCTCCAAGGCGCTAGATTGGTAAAATCCCAAGCCGCGTCTGTAGAGTATCCAAGATCACGCATGGGGGCGATACAAGCTACACTGTTTGGAGAATTAATATGACTCGGCCTGGAGTATCCACGTTCTTTCCTGTAGAAATAGCCGATTAATTTTTTTCCGTGCATACGCACACGCACACATATCCATACAGACATTTTTTTTAAATAGTGTATTTTGATTTCCAATGTCTCAAAACATGTTTCTATAATGATTATAGCTTAATTATCTTTTACCATCACAAAGCTTATAAGCTTTTATATGAGGAAGCAATATGTATCGAATATTTTTCGACATTCTTTCAGACGGATCTAATTCTTAATACATAGATAGACACAATAATATATATTTCAATTAACAAATAATGTCATGATTCCAAGGTTTAATTTTGGTACAAGGGCAGCAAGGAAGGTCTCCTAATGCTTTTGATGATAATTCAATATAAAATGCTAACATTCACTACATAGTAACGATGTGCTCGAGGTCACAATATGCCTTCTGAGATGACGTATACCTAATTCGATGCTCTGTGGTGGTGGGCCGCATTTTCAGAATAAAAAGCAAAAGTACAATCAACTACTAACTGAATAAAAAAGTTCGTTATTCCTTTTTCCTGTGTCTAGCAGAAAAAGTCCAGAAAAAAATGAAATTATCTTGTGCATAAAAGCGGTGCTCTGCTACTCTGCTCTTTGCTGGGATTTGCAGATATAAAGCCCTAATGAATTTCTAACGAGAATAATAATATACGGCGACAGAGCGAAAAAACGTGCGGCTATTACGTAGTCCGAAACTTTTTACTTAAAAGAAAAACCATACTTTAAAAGTGTTACTTACTTCAACGATATAAACGATATAAATTTGTAGTACTTTCCTAATTAAATTGTATGCAGACTTCACAAAAAATGTTGTTTAATAGCAATTATCATTTACTTATTTCAGAATAAGTTCTAATCGTGACAAACAGTAAACTAATGAAATATGTCAATTATCAAGCGATACACAGTAATATTAATTTACTCGTATATAAAACTGAAATTACAGCAAAGGACGTAAATATCTATAGGGCAATTCATTAATATGGTAAGACCTCCTGTAGCAGCCGATTCTCCAGGCGCGGGCCTAGCGCGATACAAATCCCAAATATCTGCTGTGTAGATCCGCGGCTACGGCAGCCTAATTGTCGGGCGCTGCGCAGTACCAGGGACCCAAGAATCCAGTCCGCCGCGCCGTCTAAATCGATTAACTAAAAGCCCATCCGCTCTCCCAGGAGCTGAGCTCGAAAGAAAAAGCAGCAGCAGCAGCAGTAGGAAATCGCGCAGCGCGGACAGAGGATTACCGGTTTCGCGGGTTCCCCGTCGAAATGAGCGGCTGGCTCTGCTCTTCTCTACTCTATAAAGCGAGTTCGATCCGTTAATTCCGATAATCCCTCGAATCGGTAGCAATTTCCAAACGCACGCGCGGCCGCGGCCAAGTTATTCCGGATGTCTCTCGATTAGCGCGCGAGCTTGCTGCTGCTGCTGCTGCTGCTGCTGCTGCTCGCGTTATTATCATCCGCGGCGCAGTGGCTGGCTTTAAGCCAGATTGCCCCGGCGATTATCGTCCGAAAACCGAGCTGCCGAACGTCAAAGATATCAAGCTCAGGGGGAGGGCGAGGGTGCACCGAATATGCGGGACCTATCGCGTATATTAATGGCTGTCGATGCTGCGCGCCTGCGTGCGCAGCGCTTTTCCTTTGCGACCTCCCAGGGGCCCCCTGCTGCTCGGGACTGCTCTTTATTCAAGACGTTCGGGGACAAAATTTCATTCGGAAAATCGCACGCGCAATCGGATTTCAGAGTGGGCAGGCCGGATTTATTCTCGGCCGTTGACCTCTCGTGCTCAACGAGACTAATAAATACCGAGGAATGTATAACATATTGGACGCAACATCAAATAATACAATAATTGCTCGAGCAAACTGTGTTATTTATAAGGACTTAAAACTTCACACAGAGGAGTACCATTTTTACCTATTATTAGTTATTACTCAACTGCAATAGATTAATTTAAAATAAACTTGACATGTATATTTACAAAATATTTAGCCTAATTTATGTGTAGAATACTCAAAAGAACATATCTTGTAAGTTTCATCAATATTAGGTATTTTGGTATGCGTCAAAAACATTTTAAAGATTGAAAAGTTACTTAATGAGATATAGCTATATTTTATAATAAGATAATGCAAGTTTACGGAAATTTATTGAATACAAAATATGAATAATATTTCTTGAAAAAAGTGTAGATTATTTTCAACATAATAAACTGAAAAAGACTTCCTTTCACTTAATTTTCACCGACAATAAAAGATCAAAGTTATAAATAAAAGTATGTTAAACTCCAATAAATAAATAAAATATGAAAAAATAAGAAAATTTTTTACCCAAATTTTACGACCTGAATTGCCAAAATATAAAATAAAATTAAATACATGCAGATAGCCAATTTTACGCTTTAGACAACATTGTTAATTTAATTATTCATCTAAAACTAAAAAGCAAATAAAAGAAAAGCCGATTTGACAGAAAGGTGCTTTTTTTAAGTCAAACAATTTCCGGGAATACACAAGTTCAACAAATTGGGGCTAAAGGCTAAAATAAAATAATCCTTTGTGTAGCATTGAAAAGTCAACGGGAGCAGCAGTCGTTAATTGACTCGGTACACGTGTTAACAGCGCAGTGCTCGCCGATTAAAGTCCCGATAAACAAGGCGGCAAAGCAACGAAACAACAAAATTAGAAAAACGGTCGTATGAAAAAACTGTCGAGCGCATTTTCCAATCAGTAAATCGCAAAGGCACGCGCATCGTCAGAGGTTAAAGCGCACGCACGCGCCCGCGATAATAAAGGCGTTGAATTGCATATATATAGCCGAGAGATATAGCACATGCATCACGGGACGCGCGTGATTTTCGCGACAGAGCGATTCGTTAATTGCTCGTTGGCTGAAAATTCGCGCGTCAGCGCGATGCATTCAGCGAAATCCAGGATCGCGCCGAAATTGCAGCGACGAGCGTGTTGCAGCCAGGGCGCTGCTCGTCTTTTCCTGCAGCAACGAACGAACGAATGAACGAACGAACAGCTGCCAAGGGAGGAACGAAACCAGCGCTCTCTCTCTCTCCCTCTCTCCCTCTATGCCTTCGCTCTCTTGCATCGGCACTCGTGCACAAGCTGCCCTTTCGCAATTACGCCTTGCTTGATAACTGAGCGCGCGAGAGTATTGCACGAAAATAGAGAGGGCGTTCAGGATACCCATGCACTTGCGCATACTTCACGCGGCAAGCTTAATTTAGCTGATCTTAGGTTTTTTAATTTCATTATACACTGATATCATTCACTCTTTGAGATTATTACGTAATTAATATATCAAGACGTTTGGCTATGATATATCAAATTTTATATATTTATTCTGCTTCTTCGGGGGCTAAGGCTGAAAACGACCTCCCTATGGGAAACGAATTTTGCTGAAACTTTGGAAAATGTCTTTTGGTACCTGAAAATCAACCCTGAACCCATTCTCGGCGTCTTAAAAAAGCGCCTCGAGCATCATCTTCGAATTGAAATCATTAAAACTTTTTAGAATTGTTACATGCTTTTTACATTTTTCACAAATTTACAGAGCAATATGTTTCGTGAAAAAATGTAATCGATAGTTTTGTATGGGTGAAATCCTTGAACGAGTGACATTTTGTATAAAATCTAAAATCGTCACTGTTGTAAGTTCAAAGCTAGTTATTTTTATTGATTGAATCTGAGTACGGATCATTTTTTTCAAAAAGGGTCGTTCAAGGAACAAATCCTTTTTGGGGGTTTTAATTTTGATTCTTTCAATCAAAAGTTACAGCCAAAATAGCAAAATAGCTGTCCATACTGTGCGAACTTTCTCTATACTTTCTGTCTTGGATATGCGAAAAGACTAAACGAGTGGGATAATCAAAGTAACAATATAATATGCCAATGCGATATATCAGCCGACAATACTTGATGTAACCGAAATTCGACTGTAAGAGAATGTTTTAATAATGCTGCTGAGGAATCTGCACGACATGCACACATGAGCGATTGTATAATTACGCAGCGCGAACAAGCTCGAGGCACGGCGGCAAATGCGTTCGTTTACACCTACGCATTTAGCCGCGTTTATTTCGAATTATGTTACTCGTTCCGGCACTCCGCGTGTCGGATGCGATTTGTACTCTTTTGCGTAAATAATTTGCGACTCCCAACTGCACTGTGTTGTTCTTGACATGTACACAGAGGCCAAATTTACGGTGAACAACTGTTAACGAATTATCCATTGTCTACTCTCGGAATTAATGTGCTGTTTTTGCCCAGCTCGTATAATCGTTCTTAATTTTGCTAAAATTGAATGTATTTTACGCTCATTTATATTACTTTCTAGAACAAGATTAATTTTGCCCTTTGAAAGGTACTCGCGCTTATTAACTTTAAATAATTATCTACCATTATGTACATAAATCTCTTTTACGCATATATATTATACATTTTTGGAAACAAATTATTGTTATATTTTTTATTTTTACAATAGTTGGTAAAAAAAGGCATTTTAATCATTAAGGAATCGAGAATCCTCCACAAAGCAAGACGAAGAGAAAAGGCGAAATGAAAGCCGAAGAGCTACAAAATACGGGAAGGACGAAAAAGATACCTCTATATATCTGACGCCATTCAGCAGCTACTAATTTCGCTGTTATTTCTCTTTGTAGACTCGGATTCCGCACAAAGCAGCTGTTGCAGCGTTCTAGCGCTCTAGCGCTCACAGAGGAAAGCTACTACGAGAGAGAGAGAGAGAAAGGAAGAGAGTTAGAAAACGAAAAGAAAAGAAGAAATTGGAAAGGCAGAGAAGAGAGCACAAGAGAGAATGAGAGAGAGAGAGAGAGAGAGAAAATAGGAATTCAGGAAACTTGGCGTATAGCTTAATCATCGCTTGCAGGCGCCCGTGTACATACTGTGCACACACACACAAGCCATTTTCTACAGCATGACGGTGCAGTCTGCAAAAGTAAGCGAAAATAAGTAAGCAAGCTAGTGCGCGTAGCCTGTTTATTTCGCACATAATTTAGAATAGTGCCGACGCAATGAAGGCGAAACATCGCTGCGAAGAAGGATTTTAGGTTAGGTCACAGGGGCTGGAGGTTGAGCAAGGATCAAACTTATAATAATGCCTCCTGCTGCATCGTGCAAGAAAGCGAAACACACGAGAGCGACTTTCCTCTGGACTCCGAAAGCCTGCTCGCGAAAAAGACGATCTGAATAAGAGAAGAGAGAGAGCGAGAGAGAAACGGTATGTAGGTAAGGGAAGGGGTAAGAAGTGCGAAGAACTGGTGCACGATGAATGCGCTCGGTTTTTGTCGATCCTCGTGAATTCGAGCGCGGCAAAATGATGCGGAAAAGGATCGAGCCGAGAGGGAAATTCAAATGCGCGGCACTGCGCGCGAGGCTTGTGGAAAAAATGTAAATGTAGAGAGGTGGAAGAAATTCGAGGAGATATTTCAGAGGAGTCGTGCCGCTGCACGAGGTGTTGCGAGTATAATTTCGCAGGTTGCTTTTAAGGCTGCGGAGAAGTCACGTTGATGTAAAATGCTTGCATTTACAAATTCACATGTATATTCAAATTCATTCATTTACAAATACTAAATTACTACTGACTTACACCTAGTTTCTACTAAATTTTCAGATTTTTAAATTCTATTGCCTTTATGTAACTTTTTAAATGTAAAACTTTCTTAATGTTAATTAAAATATTTTAAATACATATTTCTTAAAAATAAAAATAAAAGTAAAAATAGGAAACACTTAATAACGAGAACTTTAAAATTAATTAGAAAACATTTGAAACATTAAATTTTATATATTTATACTTTATAAAACCCTTGAAAGGAATTCAATGTATATTCCTACTTACAAAATTATTTTCAACCAGAATATTCATAGGATCCATGTGTTGTATAAAATTACTTCAATAATCGTAGTCTTTATTTTTGTCATGTTTATTTGAATTGTTCATAACAGCGTAATACAAAGCGCACGAGACTCTGTTGTTGCTTGGCTAAATGATGATCGACGAGTACGTGCTTATTATACAGCAAAATTCTTCGGGATTCCGAGCGAAACTCGTGGCATAAGTCGCCTTACCACTACGTCACAGGGTATGAATTCCTGCGATGCTCGACACTTTGACCCGACTGAGAGTTCGAGCACAGCATATGTTCGTTCTCCCCTTCTCTTGCTCTTTCTTTCTTTTCATCTCGCTCTCTCTCCCTCTTCTTCTCTCTTTCTCTTTCTCATTTCTCGTGTGTATAGTCATTTTCATAGGAATGTCCTAATGAATTTTCTCGAATTATGAACCTACATTCTTTTTTCCTTTTTTTTTTAATTTCTCCATATTAATTATGTTTTATTTTGTCTTTAAATTTCTGAAGTATTCGTAGAAAAATGTAATGATTTTCTCTCATTAGTGATACTCTTGCAGCGTATTGTTTGCTTTCATTATCGGAAGTGCAAAATTTATATATATTACTATATTTTATACGCACAAGCAGTAGTTAAAAATATAATTTAGCGGACTTTGTTCCTTTACAGACCATGCAATGTATTTGAAAGAATAAAATAACATTGCTCCATGTTTATATTGTGAATAAAATAAAATTTGGAAGAATTCTTGATTTAAAAAATATATCCCTTAAATTCATCATTGTCGAAACTGATGAAGTTCCCTTAACTGTAATGGATTACTTTCTACTAAATTAGTCAATCTAGTTAATCGATAATTATTATTTTGTCTGTAAACAGGTTTGAAAAATGAACTGGGCTTGAAGCAAGATTCATTACGTAAAGATCATCGTATGGCCTCGTACAGGCCAATGATCGATATACCCTGGCACAATTAGTTCTCCGACTGGCGTCGCTCTCTTTCTCTCTCTTGCAACGTCCTCGTAATTGCTCGCAACGTCTTCATAATTGACGCGAAGCCGCCACGTTCTTAGCGTTCGTTATATACGGCCGTTCTTCTGTCTCGCTCTGTTCTCTCTTTGGAGGCCCACTCGGCGCTCCCCCCGGGCTCATTTTCAGCCGCCTCCTCATTCGCCGCTCGTCCTTCAGCGCCCGAAACTCCCTTAATCAGTAATAACGATACGCGCGCCGGTGCTCCGGTAATGATGACGCGAGATAAAGATAAAGAGCCGGGACGCAAGTCTTATCGGCGTAGCAGCTGTCGTCGCCGCCGCCGCCGCTGCTACTGCTGCTGCTGCTGCTGCTTCTACTGCTTTAGGCAGCGGCAACGGCTGCGCGTGGATTCGCGATGATTAAATGTTCCAGACGCGCGCGCGCGCAAACGCTGGGGGAGATGATATAATAACTGCAGACGAATTATTATTGTCCTCACTCTCATGTATTCTACTAATGGATGCGCTTCGCTATATCTTGTTCTAATTCATTCCTTCCGTAATTTGCGTTTAAGTGAAAGAAAACATTAGACTTTGAGTATAAGCAATCGAGAACATTTGAAAAAATAGTGATAGATTTTAGAATATTACTTTTCATCACGTACTATTTGTTTTATTTTATTAAAGGTATATTCTTATTCAACCCTTTAATGTGAACAAGGAAGAAAGCATATAGTTGTGAGCTGTGTTAATGTTAGTAAATCGTAGTCATTTTTTCAAATTTACATTGTCACATTAATATTTTTGCTGTTCATGTACACTCACAAGGAGATCGAGTACACAACCTGCGGGAAGTAGTATTCAATGCCGCTTTAGGAAGTGGTTTCTGGTAACTAAAGTGATGCCTAGCACCCGTAGTTTCGTCTCATAGGCTTCTGGGCTCAAGATCTGACCTTTCCTATTCAAAATACGCCTTATTTTAGTAAATAATGGTACCTATACTTTGAATCATAAGTTTGCAAGTTTTTTTAATAGATAAATATTAATGTAATAAGATAAAAAAAATGACCAAATAAGCTTTAATTTAAGCTTTGCTTCATATAAAAATATTATTCTGTTGCAACGTTATAAACAAGCTAAATTAATGACGAAAATAGCATGAAAATATGAGAATTTTTAGCTCTTTAAATTGAATAGTTTTCCATGCATTATTCGTCATCATTTTTTATTGTTCATAACTTTGCAACAGAATAATATTTTTATATGAAACAAAGCTTAAATTAAAGCTCTTTTAGTAAACCATTTTTATCTTATTACATTATTTCTCTAGTAAAAAAACTTGCAGAGTTATGATACGAAGTATATGTACCACTTTTTACTGAAATAACTCGTATTTTTAATGCGAAAGGTCATATCTTGACCTCAAGGGCCTATGAGACGAAGCTATGGGTGCTAGACATCATTTTTAGGTACCAGAAACCACTTCCTGAAGCCTCATCGAAAACCGCTTCAAGTAGATTGTGGACACTCCTTGTCAGTAATTAATGTATGATACATTAATTAAGTGCCTTTAAGCTTAGAAAATATTAAAATTATGTGGGCAGCTAAACAAAATTGATTTCAAGACGTTACTGTACTACAAAAAGTGCACGGTTCATATTAAAGGGTTGATAACATAAGGTATGTATACCCGTAGTTACATTGTTAATAATGTTAAACGACGAACAAATGTATGACGACCCGTTGCTGAAATTATATATGAGTAAAAAGAGGTAACATATTTGTAATCTTGTTACTTAATCTAAAATTTATATGTCTGCATATTTAGTTAAAGCAGAAATAGGCACTGTGTACTGATTGAGATCTACCTCCGCAAAACCAATAATATCCAAATTATTTATACATACCAGACGTTTTATCTTTTCATTGTTTATCTTTTGTACTTTTATAGGTGAAACTTAATTGATTAAATAAGAACATGCATTCTTCATGAAATCCTGAAATCCACATATTTAACGAGACAGCATAACTAACGTCAACACAATTTAAATATATCTATGAAATTTATAGTTACCGGATGTTTCTAGTTTATCAGAAAACTTGGAAGACAAACTTTGTTAAAATGTAAAAACTATTGTTACGCCCCAACGTATCTTTTCTTTTTTTTTTTTCATAAATATAATTCTACTAATACAACGAATATATTTAGAGAATGAACGGTGCTATGGAAGAGTGCGTATTAAACGATGACAGTGGACGGCGCGTCCAGTTGATGCAAGTTTTCATCCTTCTATAAGAGAATGATCGTGAGATCACGCTGAAATGCCCGCACATCCCTTGAGTCGCGCACGCATTCTGTGAGCTGCGCGCGCATGCCTAGGTTTGTGCGCGTAACGCTATATCATCAGTAAGAGGTGATGAGAGATAGAATTACATGAGTTATCGTTGTACAAATAAAACTTTTTTTTGACATTATTTTCTTCTTTTTTTAAAGAAGCTGATAATTTTATTACTTTAATTTTACTTAAAGATTGACGTCCGCACGTCGTGAGCTTTATTAAAAAGATTATATCATTTTTATAAACAAGAGCCGCGACGCACGACGTTTCATAAAATTCCCTACTTTCTCTGTCAAACGCGAAAAGTATACTCTCTTAATTTAAACCAGTGAAAATTCACTAATTTGTAGTGAATAATCACTTATTGAATCAGTGAAAAGTATGTCACTGCAAAATAGTGACTATTCACGTTTTGAAACAGTGAAATAGATTCACTAATTGAAACAGTGAATATTCGCTGATAAATTAGTGAAAATCCACGGAATGAAACAGTGAATATTCGCTGATAAATCAGTGAAAATCCATGGAATGAAACAGTGAATATTCGCTGATAAATCAGAGAAAATCCACGGAATGAAACAGTGAAAAAGTATACTGCGAAGCAGTGAACTGTAATGCCACTGTTTTAAACAGTAACGTTAAGATATCCTACTATCAGTAATTACAGGAATTCATTGTTTATTTAATTTTTAATTGCGCACAGTTA
This sequence comes from Gastracanthus pulcherrimus, assembly GCA_949152435.1. Classification (NCBI taxonomy): domain Eukaryota; kingdom Metazoa; phylum Arthropoda; class Insecta; order Hymenoptera; family Pteromalidae; genus Gastracanthus; species Gastracanthus pulcherrimus. The sequence goes on from OX424574.1 coordinate 46,035,326, forward strand.
CTTTCTGGAACATCGTTGCTTCTTGTTAATATTCCAGAAAGATATTTTTTGACAATTGAAAATTAAATGGAAAACGAGGTTACGTTGTTGCAGTTTATCGAGTACACGTATGTGAGCTGTGTACTTAGTAAATGCACGCACACTCCGAACTATCTATATAATATCTCGTAGATCACTTTAATACTATTGTAGAATGCTATGCGAAAAATGAACACGAGCCTCCTATAATCCTCCTTGCACAAGAAACGCACGAGCAGCCATCTTTGTCCAGAATTTGACGACGCGGTGTGCTGGCGCGGACGAGCGCGCGCGTATGCGCGCTGCACGTATAATATAGATAACAGAAAACACCGATCACCGAATTACTGCTAAATTTATTCGTTCGAGATACATACTGTCGTTCATACAGCACTCGTTTTTAAACGATATAGGTGAAACACCTCACACGAGGCCTTATGAACGAGAAAAATCAGTACGCAATTTCCTGCCTCGTACGAACGACTGTCTTTCGTTGTCTAACGCGAGAGTGGCGCTGCGGGGGGCAAGCATTTCACTGTTTTAACAGTGACTATTATTCACTAATTGAGCAGTCAAAACTGTGTTTCACTATAACAAACAGTGACAATCTACTGTTCTTATAGTGAATTAAGTAGTTCACTGATAAAGCAGTGAAAGTTCCACTGTTTCATAAGTGGCAATACTAATCACTGCATAAATTAGTGAAAATTTCACTGGTTTAAATTTAGAGAGTAGGGACACCTATGTATAAAAAGTCGCCGGGCCTCGACGGCTAATTCTTTAAAAGGTCCCGACGAATCTATGAATGGGTCAGTTGTGCGCCGTCCCTGGCCAGTCGTTCGCCGTCTCTCACCTGGCCAGTCGTTCGCCATCTCGAATCAGTCGTTTGCCCGTCTACCATTAGTCGAGACCAATCGTTCGCTCGCCTCCCGTCAGTCGAAATCAGTCGTAGCAGTCATCGACAATCATTCGTCAATCGCGGCTCAGTCATCGACGATCGACCGTTCATATCTCGCTGATTCTGAAACATCGTTCTGTCTCCAGTGTCGTGTGTTTCTTTGTCTTCACCTTCAATACCCCCCCCCCCTCCGCTACCTCTCCCTCTCCACATTGAATCCATAGCGAAACCATGCCAAATCCAATTTACAGAATTAACTTCCTCTCCCTCCTTGACGCCGCGGGTTTTCATAAACCCATGCCTCCGTCAAGATATACAAACATACAGTTGTATATGTAAATAATATTTAGTGAAAATTTGATTGAATTATAGCATATAATTTTCGAGTTATAGAACTATAAAAAGTATCTTAACAAAACAGTAAAACAAATAAAAAAAAGAAAACCTTCTAAAAGAAATGTGTTATCTCAAATAAAGAATTAGAGAAAAACAAGTAATCGAGTAATCATGTTTTGACATTAAAAATCATAGGATTTGTAATTGAAATTATTTGTAACTTTCGGAGATTTGGGTATGCTATATTAATGCTATAATAATCTGGCAGTACCAATGTGACACACTTCGTTTATATATATGATTTAAAGTAGGTAAACGAATTCTACGTTAATTTATTAAATATACATCAGATATGAAATCAAGTAAGAAAATGTTTTAAATTTTCAAGCTTTTTTCACCTCATTTAGTAGTTAAAGGTACATGAATTTTTCTGTAGTGGCATAAAACCATCGTCTAATTATTTATATCTAAGAATATGATTTAATACTTTAGTTATGATATCATTAATAATCAGATTTTTCATATTATATATAATGAATATACATGATTCCACGTACTAGAGTGATATTAATATCCACTTCATGCAATTGTTATTGACATTGCTGATGTTTGAAAGTTTGGCGCGCATAGCGCGCCTAAGGTGCCTAGTATCTTAAATATGTATGTTATATGTGAGTTTGTCACGATTTAGACCTCTTTAAGTGGTTTTTATAGTCCCCGAAAAATTCGCTAATCTAAATTATTGAATTTAAGACTTTTTAACCACTTACCACGGGTTTTTAAGTTAGGCGGTACATTTTTCATGACCACCGAAGCTTTAAACTATTGTTCAGAAGTGTACCCATGGACTTTTCGGATTACATTTCTTTAAAAAAATTATATCCAACTGTTGGACACACATATGTCAATAATGATACTATGAAAATATTATAAAAATTCTATTATTATTGATATATATGTCTAAAAGATCAAAATAATTTATTTATAAAAATTTAGTTTGGTAAGTCCATGAGTACACTTCTAAATAATAGTTTAAATCCTCGGTGACCATGAAAAATATATCGCCTGATTCAAAAACCCGTGGTAAGTGAGTAAAAAGGCTTAAATTCAATAATGTAGAATAGCGAATTCTTAGGGGACTATAAAGACCACTTAGAGGGGACTAAATCGTGATAAAGTCACATATAATATACATATTTAAGATATTAAAACTTGCTTCGATTTAGATTTCGTCAAAATACTTTTGCAGTGTATATAATGGTTAATGACTTTTTACAGGATTTAACTCAAGCTGCCCCCCTCAAGTCGTTTACAGCTTTTTTGAATTATAGAATGTACTATAGGTAGTTAACTACCTAAATAAACTTTACTTGAAAGGAATTTATACAAAATTCGAAATTATGGAGTTTCTGAATGGTACTATATCTAATGTGTTCTACTCTCACCCACGTACCTGAAGTATCCCAAAAGCAGCTACAACGCTTTCAATTAATTAACGTTTCACTGATGCAGGTATTATAATTTCTGGTTCACCTCTCAAAGAAGCTTTTGACTTGCTTTAGTCGTATGTGTATTTAAGAGTACATAAGAAAAGTTATCATCTCATTTATAACTTCACGTAATATTGTACTGATTATAGAATGCTTTATGAAGACTAAAATTAATGAAGATATTATCTTCTCATAAAAACTAACGGGATTTTATATTTTATGAGATGGCTGGATCTTGATGAGAACAAGTTAATGTTAATATTAATTTAATATACGTATGCAGTGTAAAGATTTTATGTCCTATTGCTTTGAAAACATGTTCTTTATATGAAGTTTCTTTTGAATTTTATACAAAATTTCTACAAAGTATGGAATTAATCTTTAATGTTGTGATTGCAGTGTATGATTGAATATTTCGTAATAAGTGTCCAATTGTATAACAGAATATACTTTATAAGTAGTTATAACAAACGAATAATCAATAAACAACTAATAGTTAATTTGTTTAATAAATTAATGTATTAATTAAACTTCAAAAGATAGTGATTTGGCCTAGAATCATAATCGTATTATAATAGTATATAGTTTGCAGAGCTCAATAAAACGACGTTTATAAGCAAGAAAAAGGAAGGACAATACAAGAACCTTTTGAGCTGCCGGGGCTTCCGCTTCTTCATCTCCGCTCGAAGGCTAACCACAGGGAAAGAAAAAGTAGTGGAAGTAACCAGTCTCGTGAAAGTCGAACGCTTCCTCTAAATGTAGCTTTTTCCTGTCAATGAGGACTAGCCAGTCCGGTCACGAAGTATCATTAACCCTTAAAGCGGTCTTCCTTTTGGGACATGAGTTTTGCACCCAATGCCCACTGCCTCACGACAGCTGGCGTCAATGTCAAAGGATTAAGGTCAGAGGATACCGGAACATAGACTGTTTTACAGGGGTCCTGACCTCTTTTATTTGCATTGAAAGAGGGTTAATTCTTTAAATATCTTCTAAAAGATAATTGACGCTTCATATTTTTGCTTTATATTTATCTTAAAAATGTAGAATAATTTATTTATATTGTTATTAAATGTTAAAAAACGTTATATTTAGATTAAAACTAATCAAATTGAAAATAACTCTATTTTTAAGCCAAACGGCGTACAAGTAAAGAATTGCTTTCTTGGGTACGTGAAACCGTTTATATGGGTTATTTTAATACTTTTCGAACGAACCTTGCGCACTCATGTCAGGAATTTGTTCGGCGATTTTTTATATGATAGTACTCATCAAAATACACGCTCAAAATCTTTTTTAGGGTCCCCTGTGCGACCTAGTAGAGTGTTCTAAATTTTCAAAAGAGCCCAAAAATGGCTATTTTCGAAAAATTCGTGGGAGCTCTCATTAATATCAATTTAAACGTATAAAAAGAAAACTATTCTTTTTTTACGAAGTTTAAGAAAAAAAATATTAGACCCCCTTGTAAATTCAATGGGTCACCCCTATAGAGCTAAATAAACCTAAAATTTTGCGTTTTTTAGGTTATGTTTGCTCGTTTGCCATTTTACGAAATCGAAACGAATTCAGATATTCCGCATTTCAGATTCTTCGTCTTTAAAAGGCCTTTAATTCCTTTTTGAAACGCTCAAATTGGTTTCTTATAGCTAACGATACAGTCTCCATAAAATAGGTACTTTTTTAAAAATCGTGAAGTTGGTACCCCTGTAACTTTTTTCTCTTTGCCTCTTTTCAACTCTAACTTTCAGGAAGCATAGTTAAAACATACTAGAAAAGAATGCTTTTGGTTTGGTGTTGAGTATTGAACTTATTAGCATAACCGAGAATTTCTTTTCCAGCTTGCTAATTTATTTACGTAACGTATTATACATTATGGACAATTATACGTACGGTTAGAAGGATGCTGCCATTAAAACCTTTTTTTATACGTTTAAATTGCTATAAATGAGAGCTCCCACGAAATATGTTAACATAGCCGTTATTGTCGACTTTTGAAAATTCAGAACACACTATTGGGTCGTACAGGGGCCCTTAGGTGCTAAATTTTTTTTTCGGCTTATTTTGATGAGTACTTTCATATAAAATCGCCGGAAAAATCCCTGACATGAGTGCGCAAGATTTGTTCGAAAAGTATTAGAATGAACCATATATATATATATAGTACAAACTATATAAAATTCTGTATTTGACTTCATGCATGCAGGCATGCGCAGTAGTAATTGTGTGCTCAAAGGCATGCGCAAAAGTAACTTCGTGCTCGCAGGCATGCGCGATAGTGATTTCATGCACACACGCATGCGCAGTAATGACTTCATGGACATAAAAGTGTGTTAAAATTTAAACTATTTTTTACTCTATTTTTTATTTAGATATAATTTGACGGTTTTCATTAGCGATTCTTTATTCTTTTATTTACATATTTTGTCATGACATCATTATTTTATTTTTATGTAAATATATAGGTTTGATACTTAAGTTAAAACTATCTAATTACTATTAAAATCTATTTTCTGTAATTCATATTAATATTGATATCGTCAACAATGGAAATTGTGACGCGCGTAGCGCGTCTGTGATTCCTAGTGTCTCACATTTTGAACCAAATCGACCAATAATATGTTCTACTAATAATATATTTGCTGTAACTAATATCCTGTTATAATGGAGATCATTAAGGTGATGATATATCCACCCGCCACCGACAATTCAAGGACCCACTTTTTCTGAAATGTTGTTGCCCCAATCAAAAACAACAAATCCAGATAGATATTTTGTAAAAATTGAAAATTTAATGAAAGAAGTGATTCCTCGTATTAGACTGTAACAGGAGGGTTTAGCAAATTCAAATTTCCCGTATTGTTTTTTATGTACCAAGAAGCGATGTTTAATAATTATAAATATACTTATATTTAGACAAAAACTCAAACTCGCTTGCCCTTGATTGAATATATGGACCTTTATTCGAAGTTTCATTTTTTAAAAGCCACAGTACCCTAAAAAGTTATTGGAATGAAATGTTGACAAAATGTGTAAAATCTTTAATGTAAAATACTACGGATAAATTGATATTACATAGTGATCTTTTTCAGACTAAATTGAAAATTCCAAGAAGTAAAAATAATTAAATACTAAAGTTAACCAATTGTCTATTTTATGAGCCTACTTGCTTTCCACTTGCAATAGCAGTTCCACTTGACCGCTGAGAAAATGGGCTATCCACGACAAGACAAGTAGGTACTATTACTATAAAGAAAAGGAGGCAACCTCTTCTTCGCGTTTCGTCGATGCAGTTTGTTCGCTTCTATCGCCCTATTTTTCCCTTCCTTACTCCTTCTCTATTCCTTCATTCACTTCTTTATCTTTATAACCTGTAGAAGCATAAACTTTAACTTAATGTCAAACCTTCAGTAACTTTTTAACTCAGTGTAATGCGCAAAAATAGTATTTTTGTTCGTAAAATTTAATAATATCTGATCCTCATGTTTAAAAAATGTATTAAGGATGTAACCAAAAATATTTCTATACAATAGTCGCCAAAAGTTTAGAGCCCCAAAAGATTTTTACATTTAAATAGATATATTTTTTTTTGTGTTTGAAATTTAAAACTTCAAAGAAAAAATTGTAAAGTGATTTCAAAAAATCAAATGAAAGTTAATTTTATTCTTTTAAAAATGCCACCAAAATTATTTTTCAATTAATTTTAGCAAAAATTACTGTCGAGTAAAACAGAGTTTGAAAATAGTCCTATTTAAGGGGTCAAACATGAGTTAAATTCTGTAAAAAATCATTCATAGACGGTATATTTTATAACCGGCAAATATATTTTGACACAATCTAAGTAGATGCAAGTTTCTATATCTTAAATATGTATATTATATATTATACGTGACTTTGCCATGAATTAGACCCCTCTAAGTGGTCTTATAGTCCCTTGAAAATTCGCTAATCTACAGTATTGAATTTAAGCCTATGTACCCACTTACCACGTGCTTTTGAATCAGGTGGTGTATTTTTCATGGTCACCGAGGCTGTAAAGTGTCCTTCAGAAGTGTACTTATGGACTTAAGGAGCTACATTTTTAAAAAAAGATTATTTTCGATTGTTAGACACACATGTATCAATAATAGTAGTATTTTATAGTATTTTCGTAGTATTATTATTGATATGCGTATCTCTAATAATTGGAAATAATCTTTTTTTAAAAATGTAGCTTCTTAAGTCCGTGTGTACACTTCTGAAGAATACTTTAAAGCCTCGGTGACCAAGAAAAATGCACCGCCTGATTCAAAACCAGGTGGTAAGTGGTTAAAAAGTCTTAAATTTAATAATATAGTTTATCGCATTTTCAAGGGGCTACAAAGACCTTTTAGAGGAGCCTAATTCGTGGCAAAATCACATGTAATATACATATTTAAGATATAAGAACTTGCATCAACTTAGATTATGTCAAAATATTTTTGCCGTCTATAAAATAGACTATGATTTTTACAGAATTTAACTCAGACTTGACCCCTTAAGTGAATGTAAATTTTAAATCTAATTTTCAAGCTTTGTTTATTCCCTCGTAACTTTTCTTAAAACTTATTTAAAATATATAGTTTGGTGGATTTTTAAAGAGAATAAAATATCCTTTCATTTGATTTTTTTGAAATTTTTTAACGATTTTTTCTTTCATAGTTATATGTTTTAAAATACAAAATAAAATATATGTATTTAAATGTCAAACTGTTTGGGAGCTCAAAAATTTGGTCACTACTGTACAAGTTTGATATATTATAAGTATACATACATTAGACATAGTGATATATAATATTATATAATTAGAATAATTATTTTATTGTATTCTGCGAATTGCTCTGGTTTTGAAAGCTCTTCTATTGCTTTTATTAAGAAAAATTCAGCATACCCGTTAACTAAAATTTATTAATGAACTTAGTTGTAGTATTCGAATCACAATTCATGGTCTATTTGTGAATTAGGATGTTTGATTGATTTTTCGAGAGCCAAACCCGTGAAATGGGTAAAATAAATAACACCATGTTTACTTTGCTAAAATTATGTATCATTATTTAGGCAACTAATACAATATAACATGACCTATATTTCCAGGCGAGTTAACTAGAAGTATATTTGGGTCTTATCATTTCACGAAGCTGGGTAATGAGATAATTCATTTACCGTGAGTGATGCTAACTGAGTTGCTCGAAAAATCCAAAGTGTCTCGCAAGCGGAAGGAAGACGTATGTGTATCGGCAAAGAAAGATAAGGGGGAGAGGGAAACCCCCCTAAAGAAGAAAAGCGCTAAAAGTGCACGCTTAATGTCGGGACCCTAAATAACGACGTGGGGTTAACGCGGCTCTTACCTGATAATCCTCTCGTTTATATTACTTTGCCAGTCTTCTTCCATCCCTCGCCTCTAGTAGCTTTACTTAGCTAGCTGCCTTCACATCTTCTTCTTCCTCTTCTTCTTCTCGTTTCCGTCTTCTTCCTCTTTCGAGCGACTTCTACGCATGTTCTCTCGAAAATGGCACAGTAATGCGAGACACTTTGCGCTTTCTTATCGCGCCTTTTTAAATTTCTAGAGTTACTTTGAACGTACGCCTGGCTGCGCCTACCTTTATTCGGGATTCAAGAAAAGAGAGCTAAGAGATAATCGCCTCGTTACCTTAAGTCACGAGCTTAAAGCATCCTCAGGAAAAACGTGAAAGTCAGCTTTTACCGACCGTGTAATACCACTTACAGCGTTGAAGATACCCACTTTTTTATTTGGAAAAGTTATCTTATATACGTCTTTTGCTACTATTGCGCGTCATAATGAACTGTGCAAATACACTCAAACTTTCTCTGAAGCAATATTAAGTAATAAAATTAAAGTTTGTTCTAGAATAATTGAAAATTTCATTAAAATTATTGGTATATGCAATATTTTTGTATACTTGATATACAACAAACTGTCAAACAGTCAAAAATATTTAGTGAACGAAGAGAATTTTTTTGTTTAAATAAAACTGCTTTACAATGAAATGGACAGCTGATTGACATAGCTTCTACATAAGGATTCCCCATAAAAAAACATGATATTATATTTAAAAACTGCCATAATTTGAGAAGAAAGAGAAAATATTTCGGGTTAACAGTATTCGTGGTACATAAAGCAGCCAGAGGCGACAAACCCATATAATAGAGTTTCTATCGTATCCAATTGCAAAAGGCACAAAGAGCTTACTTTGACCCGTTAACTTTTTTTGTGCCATTAAAAAGGTACATACGAAAAATCTGTATAAAGAAAATAGAAAGAAGAAATGAAGTAAAGAGTATTTCCAGACATAGATGGAAACGATAAATTAGCGAAAGACTCGGCTATTATAATGAGAAATGCAAAGAATTAGCGACAAAGACAGCAATAGAGCTAAAGCATAGGAAAATCTCGGTAGTTCGCTCGCAGCTATAGGTATGCACGCGTCAGCGTAGCTACGTACCGAAAACGAAGCTACGCCAATAGACACCGCAGATGTACGCGCGCTTGAGCCCGGGCTTATACGGCGAACCACTCCCAAGAAAGTGGATGTACACTGGCAGCGGGGCCGCGCCATCCCTTTGATCAGGTTCGACCCCGTTCATCCGATTTATCTGCCACCGACTGTGCACACACGCTCTAAAGAACTCTCTTTCTCTTTGCGAGTTCTGCGATTTCTTTTTCTTCTGTGCTGCTTCTCCTCTCTATCTCTGTCTGTTTCTCTCTCCCTCTCTCACACACACTCTCTGACTCTCTCCATCGAACCTTTACTCCTTCCTGCACTACACATCTCCTTCATTCTCTGTGTCTGGAAAGTTTGATAATCAGGAAACTACTATTAATATTAAAAAGCCTGCATAAATCACATTTCATTCGGTATTTACTTTAGTTGGGTAGTTTTTAATTCTGGAGAACTTATCTTAAATTTAATGACACAATATAAACATTGTTATAGAATATTATTGCACCATCATTATGTATTAAAATAATTTAGGTATAACATTGATTAGTTCGAAAGACATTCGACGGCAGTCACAGTTTTTAAAATTGTATTTATAATTATTTATAATATATTATTTTATAATTTATGCTTATGGTAAATAGTATATAAACACTTTGCAAATTCCCTGGTAGAAACGTTAAGGAGTTCTTAGCTATTGTTTAAGTAATTTTATATGGATTAGTTAATATATCCTTAAGAAATTAGCTAAAAACCCCGGTACCTGGCGACGTTTTTTCGTTACGGACTAGTTAAAAACTAGTTAATTTTAAAAATATATTTAGAAGTAATTTAATAATGAATCGATTAAGTTTAGTTATCAGAGTAACTATTTGATAATAAGTGTATAATTATAAATGATTAAAATGTATGTACATTCAGCTTTCAAATCTATCCCCACTTTGTAAATAAATATTCCGGGTTATGGTGAAGTAAAACGTTTTCGCGCTTTTGCGAACAACAATTCTACACAAAATATACGAGTATATAAGTTTGTTCGTTTCGTCTAAAGAACGTTTACTTTGAAACGTTCAATTCTAAGTCGCGCGAGGGGTTTTTGGGACAATTTTTTTTAGTTTCATGTTTTTTTGTACTCTTAACATCTATATTAGTTAGATATATGACACTATTAATGGTTATACTCCGTTGATCGTTACATCATTTTTAGGTTATTAAATGATTTATATTTTTTGAAAATATTGCGTTTGCTAACAATTATAGTTAATAAATTACTCAATTGCTTTAAAAAATTAACAATATAAATAAATTAGGGTTTTTAACACAAAAAACAATCACGTGTAATCCAATGATGAGACTCCGAAATAAATTGCAACTCCGATTTAAATATGCGACGCGGTGTAACGGTCTGCTGTATTTTGCTGAGAATTAAATTGGAGCATGCGCTTTTGATTTGATGTACGTGATAAATAAAAAATATTTTTAATTATATACTGCAATTTTTTTATCTGTATAATTTGGATCTCTTAGCGAATCCTAAGCTTGATTTTATCCTTAATATTAGTTAAGATTAGCTAACGAGATTAGCTAATCGTTGACATCTTAAGTAATTCGACTCGTTAATTTTCTACCAGGGTTAATAAGTCTTAAATATACAGTGCGTCTCATAACTATAGAAACACCACAAATTTTCACGTTTAAATGTGTATATTATACCTTTTTTTAAAGAACCTGTAACTTTGGAAGCAATAATCCGAGGATAATTTTGCAAAAAGCCAATGAATGGAAAATATATTCTCTTTAAAACATTACTAGAATATTTCTTTCGCATCAACATTAAAGAAGTTATCGTTGTTTCATAACTATAGAAACACTTTAAATTTTTAGACCCATTTAAATCAATGTAAATTTTTTATCTAGTATTCAAGTTTTGTTTAAACCGTCCGTGAATTTTTCATAAGTTAATGTAGACACAATATTTTGGTAACGTCTTAAAGAGAATAAAATTGCCTTTTATTTGCTATTTTTAAAATTATCCTTGGTTTTTTGCTTCGAAAGTTACAGGTTTTTTAAGAAAAGGTATAATACACAGATTTAAATGTAAAAATTTTTGGTGTTTCTATAGTTATGAGACGCACTGTATTAATAGCTTAATGTTTTCAACAATAAAAATTATTTTTATAAAAAAAAACTCCTTATTGCTATGTTTTGTGTTTAAATACAAATAATTCTAGTATACATTAGTCATCTTAACGCAAATATACTTTAAGAATATCATCATGTAAAATTAAATTTGAAGGTAGAAATCTTAAATTATAAACGGTCGTGACCTAGTTCATTTCAAACTAAAACGAGTAAAGAAGTTTTACCCCTTAATTAATTAGCAACTTTGTCGTTGCGTTCTTTTTTGCATGTACCTTGCTACTTTTGCACATAGACTATCCTTTAGTGCACATCTATGTTTGCGGTCATGTTGTTTGTTGTATATACCCTTAACTTGTAAGTTTAGTAATGGTGTTTCGGCAGTACGTGCTATTCTGAAACTCGTGCTACGATATAAACTAGACTGTTCTTCCATGACAAAATTTAATCAAGTTTCCAGTTGCTTCAACTGATTACGCTCATTTCATTCCGTTTGATAACATTATTTTTATATTAATTTTATAGATTTTGATTATCAGCAAATTACACATTCGAATGCAAAATAAGTTTTACTACCAACTTTCTTATGCAGTCTTTTTGTATACATATAAACGGGCATTGCTGCCCTTACCAAATTAGCGGGTTGCAGGCCTGATCTCTGCCACCGAAAAATCCGGAAAAAACATTTTCTTTAAATGTTCCCGAAAAATTCGGACTGGCGAGGATTCAAACCAACGACCCTTAATAATAAAATTCTTAAACTTGCAACTTCCTGCATTCATTACTTGTAGCATTAAGCGACTTAATAAAAATATACATTTCTTATTTATTCTAAGCAGGTAACGCCATCTAAGCTGAGTACAAATCGATACACATCGAACATGAAACACTGTAGAATCCTGGTACTTTCACAAAGTACAAACTGTTGTACATTTTAGTTCTCAATTAGTATGTTTACTAATTGATTAGCACTGTTTACTGTAGCTTGTCGTGATATACCCTGAAGGACATTTCTAGGTTGCCAGATAGTCTATGCAAAAATTTAGTAACCTTCCATTTGCATGGAACGTACAGCTTTTCCCAAGTGAATTTATCGGATTTCAAGTACATTCGGCGTCTTTCGTATCTGCTCCAAGAAAATTTGAATGCAGGAGTTGAAGCTGACACTTTTGCGATCGATATATTTTACTGACAGAGTCCACAACCTGCGGTAAACGAATTTCGATGGGGCTTTGGGAAAAGGTTTCTGGTAGCTAAAATGATGCCTACCACCCGTACTTTCGTCTCAAAGGCCTTTCAGGTCAGGATATGACCTTCGACTCATAATACAACAGCATAGTGTTCTGTCAAGTCCTCAGTAACCTAAATATGTGTTCTCTTTTTTACAAATATTTAAATTTCATAGAGAATTGCAATATTAAAACAAATTTTTCACGGTTTAATAAAGAAACAATTATTTTTTACGATTGCGGTCGATATGTAAAAATAAATTTTCGTGACATAATTCAACAAAAGTCTGGCCCATAATCTGACACATAGTCTGTCTTATATTCTGGGATAGTGTCCACAGCCAGACTTTCTGAGCCATACTTTTGCCAGACTTCTTTCAGATTTTCTTTTACACGGAAGTCAAAAAAGTTGACCAAAAGAGCTTTAATTTGAGCTTTGTTTCATATAGAAATATCAATTTGTTCTAAAGTTATGAAAAAACCTTGCAAAGTTATGAGTCGAAGTATAGGTAACATTTTTTACTGAAATAACACAAATAAAGATAAGTTTATATGTATAACTGTTAAATATCAGAGCGAAGAATTATTTGCTCTCTACTATCGCAACTTATATTATCCATTAAATACAGATTGAATAATATAATAAAACAATAAACAAGTTCGACATCGTTGTAAAATAAAAAGTAATCTTCGAAGCACTTTGCTGCTGAAATTCTGTGCCATTGCCTCTCGGTTAGTCCAGTTGGTTAATGCAGGAGTTAACAACAGTTCGTGGCGAAAGCAGCTAAAATCATTGCAGCGAGCAAAGTTCAAAATGGTCAGTCGAAGCCTACGAAAGTTGTACAAATGCATTTTGACATCTGTGCCTCCTCCCCTCTCCTCGCTTAAACCCCTCTTTCGCTTTTGGTATATTATATATCCATTTACTCAATCCTCATTTCTCTTTCTCCCGCTCCTTTTATACTCCATCTAATTCTCTTAGCGTCTTGGTCTATTGGGGGCGGCCGAGAGGTAGCCAGGGGCTCGCCTCTATAGGTACAGCGCGGCTGACCTCACAACTTCATCGCGCTTGATAAACGAGGAGTCCTGGCGCGCTCGAGCTAATCCAACTACTCTATTCCCATCCGTCTGGCGTATTTCGGAATAAGGACGCGCTCTGCTCGAGGTTGCTGGACAGCGCGCAACCGGACCGTGTACGGTCAATCCGGAAGGGGGGAGGGGGCGTGAAAATCGTCTGTATAAATATCGCGACGTGTGCAGAGGCCGATTACTCGCGCGGAAGAGCGAGTGCTTTCCTGCTGCTCTTCCTTCTTCTTCTTCCGCCAACCTGTGCTGCTGCTGCTTTCAGACTAACCTGTTGGCGGGGAACGATTGATAAATTTCGCTGATAAAGTATCCCCGTCCCCCTTACCCCTCCTTTACCTCTAGTCTTCCCTGCAGAGATCACGTGAACACCCGCCTGCCGCTTAGAGTAATTGACCCGCTAACTCAGACTCTAACTTATATTTTCACCGCTTTTTCACCGCGCATTACGAGCATCACTATAATGAGTTTTTACGTAAACAACTCGCTTTATCAGTTTATTTCATGGGGGATCATATTATTTATCATTAGTATTGGATTGTGACAGAAGCATTAGTACTCTTAATTATATTCTTCCTTCTGCATAAATACTTAATAAACTGAAAGTAATTAAATTCTTTTACTTCCTCATAGAGGATGCTTTGTAATGGTAAAAAAAAAAGTTTGCTAAAAACACGTTAGAAACATGTTTTGAGACATTAGAAATTAAAATATTCTATTATTAGAAAATGTCTGTATGAATTCGTGTGGTGTGTGTGTGCGCGTGTGTATGAGTATGTGTGTGTGTGTGTGTGTCTGTGTATGTGTATCTGTGTGTATGTGTATGTGTGTGTGCGTGCGTGTGTATAAGTGTGTATGTTTGTGTGTGTGTGCGTGTGTGTGTGTGCGCGTATGGATTTGACCACGGTTCAAAAAAAATTTCTTTTTCGATGCGTTTTTGTTTATTTAGCGATTTTTCGATTTTCGAGTTTTAGTTCTTCGTTTTCTTTTGATACCTTAGAAATAATATCATCGATTGAGTGAAAATGCATTTGAAAGAGTATAAAATTACCTATCTTTTATGATCCGAAATTTTAATTTTGAATAATCTATTTCCCTTATTTTGTTATACACGAAGTATCTGTGAAATATAAGAAGGAAAATTTTTGTAAAAAATAAGTTTATTAGGAATTTTACGAACAATATTCAGTAAAATTTTTGAAGCGTCATGTTTTTCTTTTGTATAGAAAAAAATGTTTTTGTAAAAAATCAATTTTTTGTCACCTACGATAACTGAAGTAAATCGGCAGCATTTGATTTGAAACGTTTCAAAAAGTTAGCTATTTACTATTTCTTGGTTGAATTCTTTGCCCAGAGTATAACGACCTTTATATTCCGAGATATTGGAGGTTATGTATTATTTGAAAACTATTTTTGATTTTTGGATTTTTGAGTTTTAGTTTTTCGAGTTTTTTGGTATCTTAGAAATATTATGATCAATTTAGTGTAAATGCATTAAAAAGAGCATAAAATTGCCTATATTTTACAACCGCAAATTTGGATAGGCTCTTTCCCTTCTTTTGTTATACACGAAAAAAGTCATATTTAGTTTAAGCGGTTATATCTCAGAAATCTATGATGAAAAATCGTTTAAAATTGTTTAGATTATTAGGAATTTAGTGAATTTAAGTATTAATATCTGATTACATTCAATTTAAATATTTAAATAATTTTAATAAATTACGTACAGAGAAGAAATTGCTGTGATAAGGATTATTACCTATCGTTTTGTAATTTTAGTAAAAAATTATCTTTTGTCAAACCATCAAAGATAAAAAAGCATACCTTTTTTGAGCTATTAATTAGAAAGAGATATAGCAATTTAAGATTAATTTATTAGAACAAAGAATTTCATATTGGAACAATTAATTTAGTTTGAGGAAGCTAAGTGTCAATGAATTGGCAGCGGATTTTCTTAGTGATCTGACCTTGGGTTAATTTCCTTAATTATAATTTCAAATTTATGAATCATGTATATATGCGTTGCAAAGATGTTTCGAATTTACTGACAAGTTTGAAGAAGCTTTTGATTTGGCATGGAATGTACTAAAAAGACAAGAGGTGCATATGGCATTTAACAGTTCATAATTAACAAAAATCTTGTATTATTGGACGTCCCAACCATTGTACCTGTAATAACCATTCACTGAATAAAAGAAAATAATACGCTGTTCAATAATACAGAGAGAGCATAATAGTCTCATTTGCTAGTCATACGAGGCGTATTTATTAGCATGCATGTAGTGATGTAGTATGTACATTTGGTAAACATAGTACAAATCACTGACCGGAATGTATAGAGCTCTATTAGTTGATTAAACTGATCGATGAATTTAGAGAAATATTGCGAATAATATTTCAAAATGTCATTTATCATTCTATTCTCTGTATAAGAATCAATCAACTTGTATAAAACATCAAATGTATAACAGAAGTACCAAGTTTACACCCATTGATTATTTTCTTCAGTAACTTGGAAAAGATTCTCCGGTGCAGTACACGCGACGCGTAATTATCTTTTTACGACGATTCCCACGTGTAATCAAAAAGTAAATCAGGTTAACAGCGTCTTAAGAGAAAAATCTATATCGCGCCCTCTTGTACAGCCCTGCATAGCGCGTCTCTCTCTCTCTCTCTTCCCCCTACTTGCTTGCTCCAACACCAGGAAATAGCATTTTTATCATCGTCCCAATAAAATTAGCTCGGCGTTAGAGGCAAATAGAGGAGCTGAAAGCAGCAGCAGCAGCAGCAACGGCAGCATGGCATGATGCATCGAGGCCTCGGGGCGAGGCGGCAGCGTGACTGCTCGTGGCCCACCGGCTTATCAGGGCCCTGCGCCTCCCGATTGGCGATAACTTGCCGAGGAGGTGCGATAGCGCACGCTCTGGCTTACACAGCCCTTTTCTAGCTGATTTCTTCCTCTCCTCCCCGCTTTTTTTCCTTCCCGCTTTCTCTCCTTCATTTCTTTGTTTCTCGTGCGGCTTTTCATCCTGGCGTGCTCTTCTTACCGCTTTTCGATTTCCGTGTAAAAAAATAAGTCTGGGACAAGTCTGGAAAAAGTCTGACTGAGAAAGTCTGGCAAAAGTCTGGCTACACGAGCCCAGACTTTTGGCAAAAAATGCGAAACAAAAACATAGTGTTCCGCCATTTCTTCAGTAACCTAAATTTATGTCTCTTTTTTACAAATATTTAAATTTTCTGGAAGATTGCAATATGTAAAAAAATGTTTCCACGGTTTAATCGGAAACTATTACTTTTTTAAGTTTTCGGTTGATATTAACAATAAGTGTAGTGTACTAATTACTTGTATGTAAAAGTAAGATTTCTTGATATAATTCAACCAAAGTTTGGCATATAGTCTGGCTGATAATCTGGGATCGTCTCCGTAGTCAGACTTTTGCAAGTCTTTCTGAGCAAGACTTGTCCCAGACTTATTTTTATTCCACGGTTTGTATGGCTTTTTCCCGGTTTGGTTTCTCGCACTTTTGAACGTCCCGTGCTCGCGAGAAATCGACAACATACCGCGGTAGGCGACAGCTAGCAGCAGCTGAGAAGCGCCAGCATTGTCGGCCAAGAATACCGGGCCTCTCCTCCCTCATCTCGAGTAAAAATCCATAAAGCTGTCGGAGCTTGAGGGTGTGCGCGGGAGAGGGAAAGGAGCAAAATGCAAGGAGCACGCGTGGAAGGGAGACTGCAGAAAGCTTCTTTTTATTCGCTTATCGCCGTGGCGATTGGCGCGCGAACGAGCGACGAAAATCTGCTGCTCGGCCTTCTTTTGGCTCCTGCTTCCACTTCTCCTTCTTTCCTCGGCTCTGCGGGCCTCTTCTTCCTCACTTTGTCCCGGGCAATCGCCTGTGTTCCCTCTATCCGTGAAGCGAGATTATTTCTTGTACAAGCTCTCTCTCTCTCTCTCTCTCTCTCTCTCTCTCTCTCTCTCTCTCTCTCTCTCTCGCTCCATGCCTGTCTAGCTCGCGCCGTATGAAGCGAAAATCGTCGTTCCATTTTTCCGCATGACCGAGACTGACTTGCGCGCGTGGCTGCCGGAAAAGCGAATAACACCGCAGTTGTTCGCTCTTTTTCTTCTTTGCGCCGTACGCGCAAGGTATTCTTTTTATTTTTATTTCATTTTTTCATTCCAGTGACGAAAATAATTTTTTCACTTTTTATTACGTACGAAAATCCGAGAAAACTGAATTCGGGTGTAAAGTGAATATAGTTTATTATATTTACAAAAAATTGTCAATTTTAAGTTAATCAAAAATCATTCTGATATAATTATATTTTCTTAATATTAGGCAAACATTTACCTATAAACAATACTCACTTACCTGCGTTTTCCCTATTTTATTAATTTAGCAAAATGTGCTTCCAATCTTTGATCGGTCATAGAGATAAAAATTTCATAGTTCTTGTCCTTATATTCCAATTAAGTGAAATTACAAAAATACATCGACGAAAGGAATGCTGCCAACTGATTTGACACTCAGTTTTCTCAAAGAGATATCGGGCATGTCATACAGTATATTATATTATTCTGTATAATAGGTCAATATATGTTGATACGTAAATCGTGCTTAACTCCTGCGAAACTTATCTTGATAGTCTTTTCCATACGGGATTTTTATGCGAAAAGTCTTACATAGAAATGTGTAAATTATTTATGTTCTAGCAAAATAATTATTTATCATATTAATATTTATTTATGTTGTAACAAAAAAATGTATCTATTTTCTGACTGTTACAATTTTCTGATTTCAGGTATGATCATAGTTGCTTGACATTTTCTTCTCGACTCTAGTGACCTGTAAGTTAAGCATTTGTTTAAGAATATATAATTAACTGTCGTATTCTCATGCTCAGCAGAATATTCAGGCTGCAACAAATATTTTGCCAGGACGCAGTAATTGCTTAAACTTATGACCTAGTTTCGCGCATAATCGGTTTAACTGTAGCCATAAAAAATGATCCTCGCGCGAATCACGAGCAATCCCGATCGTAAATCCGCGAAGAGCACAAGACTCGGTGCGCGGTTCGAGTCGCGCGCGGCACGGCGACGCGGCACACGACAACAACACCGCTAACGACAGAGCATTCACGCACGGCTATTATTGCTGGGGTAGCTGCAAGTATAGAAAGCGGGGCTGGAGGGACGGGCACGCTGAAAACTTGCGTAACTACTTGCGGCGCTCAGCCGCAATGTCAGGTAGTTTATATTAAACCGCGCGTTCAGACGAGACGCAGCGGCGGCGGCGGCGGCTGCCTCGCTCGTACGCGTTAAAGACTTGCTATTGCGCTCTTACACAATACACCGGCACTACGAACGCACCTACCTACACTTACAGAACGAGTCGTTAGATCGATAGCGAAGGTTCAGTACGGCGCATGGCGCGCACGCTTACTATGCTTGCATGTATTGAAAATAATTGTTTTCACGAGAAACTATTGACGGGCGGGTTAGCTGCTAGGCTATTCATGTTTAACTCGAGTAATTTCATATGCAACTTGCTCTCTCTCCCTCTCGTACCGCCACCGCTTCTTTAAATGTCTATCCGAATTTCTTCCTACATTAAATAATAATTTTACATGTGATTTTAATATTCATACGAGCACTCTAAACGCGGCAACATCTTTCCTAAACTCTAAAGCGGTAGGCCTAGATGGAAGTTCTAGTAGTCTACCAAGAACTATCTGCCGAGTGATTCTACAACCATTGATAACTAATCACTACCCCAGGTTTCTTACCCAACTCTCTGTAAGAAGGCTCTTCTAATGCCTCTCTTAAAGGCAATATCACCTTTAACTCCCCCTGATATTTGACCGATCGCCAAATTATATTATTATTCTGTAATACTTGAACGACTCGTTCATGCTCAACTCTGTGTTTACCTCGAATAAATAATAATTTGAACTTTTAATCGATTTTGCGTTAGTTAACGAACAACGAAACGTTAGTTTCGAAACGGATTTTTGCTTCCCATTTTGAAGTGTAAGCTGTTTTCATACTTTATCCATTTCCTGTCATTGGATAAATTACTTGGAAAATTGAGAGTCCCCAGTAATCCACATGATTGCAACATTAAGAAATTAAAAAGCAAGAAAACCATTAGCCTATATCCTACAATGATTTAAATAATCTCTCGAATGACAACATCACCTGCGAATATGAGCCAAATAAGTCTGCTTGAAGAATAATTGCAATAATTTTCTAAGTAAAAATTGTCACACTTTTGGAGCGTGTTGCATAAGCGAGAAATGTGCACCGGTACCTAATAATCCTCTCGCCGTCCACGCGTAACCCTCGTCCTTTTTGCCTAAATACACACGGAGTGGTCGGCGTCGCGTCGTACATATATATATATATATATAGAGAGTGAGAGAGTGAGAGAGTGAGAGAGTGAGAGAGTGAAAGCGGAGAGAGCAAGAGAGTTAGGCAGTCTCGCAGTAATTACCGTCATTGGTCTCTCATGTTCGTGTGCGATCGGACACGAAAGCCTCTGCCTCTGGCGATATGACGAGGCGAGTGGTACAGCTGTAATGCACGTTACACGCGCATTAAGTACACGCGCGGCACGCTGGCATATATTTATTGACTCCAGTGAGGTAGAACAGTATAGAGCTCGGTCGAAGTAGCATGAGGTTCCCGCTTGCGGCACGGGCCCCTGATTTCACGTGTATATACGTAGGCGAGTGTTTTCACAGGGCGTTGGACCTTGACTCTAGACTCCAGACGTACACGCACGCGCACAGATAGACACACACGTGCTCATCGAGGGCACTTTCCGCGCGGCTTGACTCTCTGTGTGTCATGTTGTTCCTAGGCTCGGAGCATCCTCGTTGCCTCTGCACTTGGCCCTCCAGCGAATGCTATTCTCGGCGCTGCTGCAGCGCACAAAGGCTGGATGCTGCTGCAGATATCCCTTCTCTCCAGACCTCATCGATGCCAACCAGTCAATCGATGCCAGCCGAGCCGAGCCACCTACTTGCCGGCTACGTGCCGGCTACATGCCGGCTACATCAGCCTCTATTGAGTACACTAACCATTCTTTCCAGCAGAAGAGAGAGAGAGAGTCTCTTTGCCTATCCCTTCTTCGGACGCGTATAATGTGTGCTCGCGCGTCTATGTGTATGTGTTCGCACGGCAAACATATTTAATAACAGTGTAAAAGAAATTGTAGTTGTGGACACAATCTGGGCAATCGGCTTCTGATCGAGCTTTTAACGCGCGTTACTGCTTGCGCGCACCATTGTATTTATTTGCCAGAGAAAGGCAAACTGCAGAATTGTGTGCTGTGTAAAAACAGCTACACGCGATTGTTTCAGCCGTTAATGCGATTTGTTCACCTTACCATGCTTATCGCTAATTTAATTATAAAAGTAATTGCAAGTTCAGGCAATATGTTGCATTATTAGTCGGACGTTTTTAAGACGTAAGCTTTTTTCTTGCTTCTCAGGTGTGAATACAACGTAAATAATTTTTTCTATATGCAATAAGTATAATACATAAGTTATCGATAATGAATTATACCGATCATATGTACTACAAACTTGTTTATATAAATGATATGATAAACAATATAGTCAACGGTGTAATTAGATTGACACGTTTTAAGTTCAACTTGTAGATCAGAATCAAATTGATACCGGTTGAACACAATATGGACAGTACTATTTCATATCAATTATGTGTTCAAGTACTTTACTGATATAATAATTTCTATATATAGACCACTTCGATTATTTGTATGATTACTACTCTTTGTCTTGATTTTCTTCTATCATTGATCCGTAGTATTTGGACCAAATATAACTAATTAAATATTTTGCGCGCATTAACTGTTGAAGTACATCAAATATAATATCTTGTTTATACTTTGGCTTCACTCACTTCAATGTTTCAACATTGTTGGAAAATAAATAAATCTCTCATATACCATTCATGGAATGGGCTGATTTATTGTATTTTATTATTTCTATTTTTATTCGTGATAATCGCATAATATAAATATTCAAAATAACAGTAATATAAAGTATTTTATTTATCATTTAAATCGATATAATGATGTACGACATACAATATTATATAAAATATTAATTATTCGTTAAGTGGACTGAACATGGGGATTGTTTTTAACAAAATCGACATTAAACTTTTATATACGTTCATTCGTTCAGCGTCGAATCTGGAATTATTTATGATATAGGTATGAAAGACTATATTAAAAGTACCATAAGTGGCATAAATCAATATGTAAATTCCTCATCAAAATTGCTTGAACCTTATGCTTCAAGTGTGAAATTACGTCGACACGAGCAGTGAGCATTAATATTTGTGAAAAACAAATATAACAGTCGAATTATTTGAATTGGAAATAATAAATGTCAGAAATATTTTCATAAAAACGAGAAACTTTTATTATTCACTCTCTATAATGAGCTAATACTATCTATATTTAGTCAAATTTTGACAGCTGTATAAGACTGTTGTCATCTTCAAGCTAATTATATTGTTCATTGGAAGTCATACTTTTTCAGTCGCTTTGATATGACTTCTAATGTGTTATATAAATATAAATTTGTATGAAGAGAACTACAGTTCAAGCGTTGAAATAAAAACATAAAAAATCGTGTTCCTATACTTTGAAAATTGACGAATGCTTGATAGAGTTTCCGAAAATGTATAGAATTTTGAGAAACAAACAAAAGTAATCTCTCTCCTCTTGAACTAAAATAAACAAGCTTTCGATATAAACTAAGTACATACGCTACTATATCAGATAATTAAATTATTTATACGGTCTACATAGGTGCACGCTAGAGTTAATACTTTAAAGCTAAGTGAATTATTGAGTTATCCGGTTTGAAATGAGTGTAGCGAGGGAGAGAGAGAGAACTCCTTCCATGCCGAAGCGGCACGGCAGTGTTTATCGAATTAATCCGAAAATGTTTCTTGATGAGGCAAGTTTCGGCGGCTATCAGATAAAGGGACTGCAGCGAATCAAATCTCCGGATTCGCGAGTAGTTTCCCGAGTTGTGCCGCGTCGTGCTGCCTCGACTCCCCCTGTAGCCGCTCTCGTCCCGCAACAGCCGCGAACCGAGGCTGCACTGCATCAGGGACGTGACGTCATTGTCTTTCCATAGCTATTCCCTTCTTCCTCTCCTCTCTCTCTCTACCTCTCTCCTGAAATTGCCCTGACGTGAACGGCATGCACGTGAAATTGCGTGGCGTGGTTTCTCTGTCCTTTTTTTCATTAGCTCCTACCGGCACTCTTCGCTCTCCCTTTTTCTTTTCGACGCTACTCGCTCCCTTGACTTTCTTCTTGTTGTCCTTTATTGACTAGTTGTTTTTTCTCTGGCCCTCAACTGATAAATCTTTATTTTTTGTTAACCAGGTTATTTAAAAACTTATATAAATCATTACTAGAAAATCAGACTATTATGATTCACGATTGTTTATTAAATATTATTTATGCCCATTTGAACGAAAATGAACACTTTTTTCCCTAAATAGCGATACTGAAATTACACTTTTTGCCCGTAAAAATGATTAACGGGAAAAAAGTTACTTTTAAGTAATTTTTTTCCCTAGGAAAAAAGTGACTTCACTAGAAAATAGTCAAAATTCCTTTATTTCATCAAGTTCTACCAATAACCCTGATCGATTGTCTTTTAACAGTCCATTATTAGTCCCGCTTTTCAAGTCAAAAAGTGGCCACAGTTGAGATGGGCATAAAGTACTATATGTAACTCGAGAAAAAAGTCGATTCTTCCCTCGGGTGATACTGCCCTCGCTTCGCTTCACTCGCTCGGGCAGTACACTCACTCGCGGGAATAATATTCAACTTTTTGCCCTTGTTACATAATGTACTATTAACTACATCATTGCTTTATAATTTACATATTGGGCCAAACCTCACACCTGTTGTAAAGCAAAACTGTTAGCTTATTCATACTCAGATACGTTTAAAAGGCTATAGGGAGACTTGCCTAGTACCGCCACCCATAGCTATTTTGTCTGTCACTTTTCACCTTGACGGTGAAATTTAAAAATAAAAATTGGAACTTGTTTGTTGAATGGACCTTTTTTAAGAATTAATAATATTTTTAAAAAAAATAATAATCTGAATTAATTATAAATCCAAGTTTAAAATTTGAGTTCTTACGATTTAAAAAGGTTTACCAAGTACCGCCCACTAATAGTTTTTGTAGTTTTAATGGTGTAAATGACCAATAAATAATAGTTAAAAAGTATTTAAGGTAACAAAATAGTAATTTTATTAAGAATATGTACTTTATCAGTCGTTATTTTGTAGCTTTTTTACATTCTTTCCCTTTTGTTTTACCTTGTATTCAATTTTAGACATTTTGTTGCTCAAAAAAATACAAAGTAAAACTCAAGAGAATCTTGCAATTTAATTTAGATTCTAATAGGTTAAAAACAATTTAATTACGAAAAAAATATATAATAATATATGGGCGGTACCAGGCATAAGTTGCGCGGGCTGTACTAGGCAAAAATTCATTTTACCAATTTAGATAGTACTGCGCGAGGACAAGGAATTATCGGGGCACCGAGGATATTTTTAGCAGATAAAGGTTTAAATATCATGTATAAATTGCTACAATGACTCAAACTTATTCGCACAATAAGTATTGAGCTGTTAAAATGAACTTTGGACACTGGCAAAATTAACCTAACGACAATTTGCCCAAACATCTTTTGCATCTTTGAATTTCAAAGAATGATCTTGGAGTATATTTAATAGCACTATAATATGCAACAAATTACCGTACCTAAAAGCTTCCATTTAGGCAGTGGAAGAGAGAAACGACCGGTGGGCGGTACTAGGCAATGGGCTGTTCTAGTCAAGTCTCCCCTATTTCTACGCGCATCAGCATCTGAACTTCGCTATTCCGCATTTGCAATAACTATAGCACTTGGGTCAGTCGCGTTCTCACGCTATAGGTCATTATTCGAGCGCGGCCAGCAGCCATGACAATCGATCTAATGTTATCCGTCAATTTCGTTCGTCGCCCTTCGTCGTGCTCCTCCTCGTATCCGGTAGAGCCAGCAGCACTACTATCTCGCAATTTCAGCCGCCGGCAGCAGTGGCCATCATGCTCTCCAGGAACAACTGCGAATTAAACTCTCAAAGTGACCGGCCGCCATTCGGTAACCTC
Source organism: Gastracanthus pulcherrimus (assembly GCA_949152435.1). NCBI lineage: Eukaryota > Metazoa > Arthropoda > Insecta > Hymenoptera > Pteromalidae > Gastracanthus > Gastracanthus pulcherrimus. Next base: position 46,060,209 of record OX424574.1, read on the forward strand.
GAACCTTTTGCCGAGCTGGAGCGAGAGGGAGAGAGAAAGAGAGAGAGGGAGTGAGAGGGACAGCGAATGCCGCTGGAGAATCGGCACCAGCGCGGCAGCGAGGGTGCACTTGAGAATTACGCAATTGCACGTCCATTACGCGCACTTGAACAATTACCTCCCTGCGCTACGTCCACAAACTCGCATTACGCGCGTCTTCCTCACACTCCTGCTCCCCCCCCTCCTCTCTCTCTCTCTCTCTCGCGAGCTTTATGTCTATATATATATCTTGCTCTCACACTTTGCGGTTTATCGACTGAAGCATGCTTTAATAATCGACACTTCGTTTATTTCTTTCTTATTTGTTGCTTTCTCGTATACACTTACAAAAGTATTAAAACATCATACATAAAATACAAGAAAGTTTGCAACAACTATTGTTTGTGATAAAGAGTGTACAAGACACTCTAAAACTTTTTGAAAAAGAAGTTATTCGTGTACTGCACGCCGTAAAGTTCCTCCAATAAATGTGATTTATCGTCACCTATCGGATGAAGATTTTGACATTCTATAATAGTGAAATTAAAGATTTAATCAAGTATTTATAGTCAAAAAATATTCAAAATGATTGCTTTTAAATATATAAACAGTTATATGGACTCATAAAAAAAAATAATATTTTTGGTTTAACACATGCTCGACCATTTGCTAACATTATTAACAGGTTGAGGGCGGCTAATGTATACGACTTTGTTTTTAATTCTCTATAAAGTTAATTATAATATTGATCATTCAATAAAAAATCTATACCTCTTTCTAAGATCTTGTACGTTTACAGTAACACAAAATGCAAAGAAATTTGCGTCAATTCCTGACATATATATGCGTCACGCCGCCCGTAAACTATTAATATCATGTGCTGGCTGTTAAATTTAGTTTACACAGTCTTTTGTGCTCAGTCAAATGGAGATAAAATATTCTATGGAGAAAATATATTTACTTATCAATTGTTATTCAAATAACTTTCTGTTTATCGGATGGTCTCATAATTGAATAAGAATATAGTATCTTATTTTTAATCAATAGACAACATATGGTAACCTACTTTCAATGCGACAAAAATAAATAGGCTAAAAGACACAAAATCAAAGTGTAAAATAGGTGCAATCTTTAACATGTTTTAAGTAAATTAAAGTAATACAAAAGCAATAGTAATATTAGTAACATAAACGCAACAGGAAGTTTCAAAGAGTTTTTTTTAATCTGTAAATTTCATAGAGTAATCGATTAAGAGAGTTCAAAGTTTGAAGAAGATATTGAATGAATGAGCACTTTTTAACAGATTGTCAATTTAATTACTCCAAAAGACTTCTATCCACTTTTCCTCATCTTTTTAAAACTACTGCGCAGCGATCAATATCATTACCTGATTATCTTTGCATACTTAAATTTTTTTAATTATACTAACCGATTTTCATTAGGCTGAGTTAGCAAATGGAAAATAATAATTAGACTTAAAATTTAAGTTTGAATAGAGAAAATACTTCGCCACTTTAAAGTACCTCTACTAACACGATACAAAAACCACTGCTGATTCGTTGGCACTTAGCTTCCTCTAACCTTATTAAATGTTGCAATAAAATATTTTTTTTTCTATTTAATTCTGCGTTAAAAAGTCAAAACGACAAGTCCATTTTTTAAATGTCGAGATACATATAAATAAATATTTTAAATTGCCATTTAAGCCTCTGCAAAAGTATAGCATAGATTATGAAAACATATTTAAATTGTATAAAAACTTTATCAAGTAACATTTTTTTCAATTGACAATAAATTTTCAACCCTTTAAAATTGTTGAGTAAATTTCCTTTTTTCGCATATAAAAAATGCATACTACTTTTACAAATAAGTTTTTTTGTAATTTTGTAATTTGATTTGAATTTATTCAATTAATACCTACACAAATACCATAAAAATGAAGAATAGTTATAAAACATAACCAAATCGATGGATCTCACTTTTTGTTTTATTTCAAATCTTCATAAAAAAACGAAAAAGAATACGCGTTCAATGACCAAAAATTACAATCATGCAATTGAAAGTTTTTGAAAAAAAATATAACCTGAAATATTTTGCAAAATAAAAATCCTCATGATCTCGGCAAAGAACTCAGCCAAAAGATAATAGATAATTAAAAGCTACCTTTCTAGATATTTTCAAAAGGAATAATGCCGTTTTACTCAAGTAATTATATGCCATAGAAAATCGAATTCTTTTTAAAAAAAGATTTTTTGCTCGGAAGCAGAAAAGTATTAACAAAAAGTAATAGAAAAAATACTGAATATTCCTCTCAGTGTTGTACTAATAACCAGAAAAGTTTTCAATACATTTTCATGATATATTTACCAGATACAAGCGTTTAAAAAAATTACGTTTTTGTGCATATATAAGAAGCGAATTAGCTTATCAAAAATTTAGGATCGAAAAAGATATATATATATATATATATATCCGATATTTAATATTGCTTATATGGACAATGTTGATGTTCTTTGACTATGCCTCAGGTTATAGGGTTCATTGGATAAAATTATGAGTATTGTGCTACATTTTACGTTCCAAAAGTCGATCCTTAAAGTTTCATCAAATTCCAAAATCCGAACTTCATGGTCTCCTCTCGCAAATGCACATTATGTTAGAAAGAAATTTTACCTTACTTGTTATCATAACTCTGCAAGTTTTTATGCTAAATTTGAAATATCTAAAACAATTTTGATTTCATGGTTCTTGAACTATTTTAACGTCAGAATTAAATGTTTAAATGGCATAGATCATTAAAAAATTATTAACCTAGCGATATTTTGTCTACGGGTTTATTTTTTAAAAGTAAATAGTCAAAGTAACCGACTACTGAAGTCACTACCCTATTGAAAATAGTGATTTATTGTAATATGCAGAATTAAGATTTCGACGTTTTACAACGGTAAAATTTAAGATATAACTAAGTATTTTTAACATACAAATTTTTTGATTGATTGCTTTTAAATATAAAAAGTTTTCTCGACTCGTAGAAACAAAACTTTATTTGGGTTTATCCCAGACCTGCCCTCTAAATTTCAGACATCAAAATCGTACTAAGAAATTTCAGAAAATATTCAGGTATGGTGTTGGGTCTTGTGATTGGACATGAGCAATAATTTTTAATTTTTGAGTTTTTAGGCTATTTTTAGTATGTAGCAATCTTAAAAAAAACGAAAAAAATGTATGGTTCCCGGAGGATCCACCAGGACTTAAAGGGTTAATGCAGCTCATGATTTATTCAGGTAACTCTATAAAAAATTAAGTTATTTAAAAAGTACTTGATTGCAAAAGGAAACAGATTCTGGGTATGTTACTTCAAAGATGTGCTTTTTGAGCAAAACATGGCTCTTTTTGCAAAAATTTTTATTTTATATTATGTTCTATTTAAGCAATTGCTCATTTAAACGAAGTATTTAAAAATAAATATGCCAAATAGTTTAAAAATTTAACGCTTTCTCATATTTTCGGTCTATAATACTTTTAAATACTTCCATCAAATCATTCAACTGTGAATGTTATTCTGAGCTGTAAAAATTATATTCACACGTGCAGTTACATAAAACATGTGTCCATTTAAAAAATTTAAGACACGCACATTGAAAATGCTCTTAATGCGTATCGTCCCAGTGAAGAAAACTTTTTGCGCGACTTGACTAGAACTCTACCTTCAGTAGCACGTAATGCTGCGGCACCAAATCTTGGAAGCTTTTCGCAATCGAAGTGTGAGTGAGTGTGTGTGTGTGTGAGAGAGAGAGAGAGAGAGAGAGAGAGAACGCGACTCGGAATACAGTAGTAGCAGCAGCGCAGGAATCTGCAGCGCGCACTTTGAAATAGTTCGACTACTAATCATGCCCATCATCAAGAATTTCTGCCTTGGAATCCGAGCCCAGGCGGCCCGCTGCGCGCCACTTCTCGGCCGCGTTCTCCAAACTTTAACTCCGCGCTCGCTCGCTGCTCGCGCCCAAGCTTCGAGGGATTCGAAAATGAACGGCGCCTGCCTCGCCAGTCGCGCTCTACCAACTTTCTGCCTCTTCTCTTCCTTCTCTCCCTCCCTCCCTCTCTCTCTTTTTTTTGAGCCCTCGTTCTCCATCCCCCCCACCCTTCCTTCCGGCACTTCTCTCGCCCTCTCTCGGCAGCCACTTGGCCGTCTCGATCTCTCAATTACGCGGAGCTTCCGTTTCGAATTCTCTCGAGTTTCCGCGCCAACTGTCTGATCCTTTAATTTTGCTATTATACGCTCGTATGCGAAGCCACGTGCCAGCGAGCAGCGCACACTGCGGCTGCGTCAATATTTCGTTTTACCTTTGCGCTTTACTTTAAATGAATTCAGCCCGCTACACCCATGCATATTCAGATATTTGCGTATTTTAATTATTCGGTTAACCCATAGTCACCGCACTATTGCAAATTTGCACCAAAAGAGTTTGGAGATTCGCGTGTTTTATTTCATATATTTTGAAACCAATAGAAACTAAATTTACACACAAATTACATTTTAATGCACGACATCTTCAAGAATTGATTATTCTCATCGAAACATTGTATTGTTTCAAAAAATCCTTTTTGCAGTAGAGCTATTAGTACGTATACTGATTTGGGGTGTGGTTGCTACGAGTTAATTATCACAAATCTTTTTTCTTCTACTAATACTCTCATTCGATTATTTAAAACTATTCCCACTCAAATCAGGATACCACGGCACGAGAATTATAATACAATAAAAACACTAATTTCACATTTAATAACACATTCGTATTCTACGTATACGGATTAGAAAAATGTTCACATAAAAAAGTCTAAAGTACAATACTGATTTACATTTAATATCAACATTGAAACTTCTACGTAACGCTTTTCATCTATTTATGACGAGACCAAGAACAAATAATAGTATAAAATTTATGGCATAACGCTAATCGATATTTGATTTAACTGGAATTTACATACCCATTATATATGGGTCATTCTTATACTTTTTTTAAAAAGCATGCGCAGGGGTCTTCTAAATTTGCCGCCGATTCTTTATATGAAAGTGTTCATCAAAATAAGATCTAAGAAATGTTTATCCCCTAATATTCCCGTGCGACCTACTAGAGTGTTCTGAATTTTCAAAAGTGGCCAAGAAACGGTTATTTAAAAAAAAATCGACAAAGCTCTCAGTAATACCAATTTGAACGTACCGAAAACAGATTTTTTCATCTCTTTACGAAATATAAGAAAAAGAATATTAGACATCCTTAGCAGCGCAATGGGTCACCCATATGGAGCTGGATATAAACCTAAAATGTTGCGTGTTTTTAGGTTCTGTTCGATTGTTTGTCATTTTACGAAATCGATACAGATTTAGGTCTACCACGTCTCAAATTTTAAACCTTCGCCTTTAAAAGACCTTTAATTCCTTTTTTGGTACGTTCATAACGGTTTCTTATAGCTAAAGATACAACCGTTGGAAAGCAGGCACTTTTTTGAAAATCGTTCAGTTGGTACTCCTGTTACTTTTTTCTCTGAGCCCCTTTTGAGCTCTAACTTTCAGGAAACATAGTTCAAATATTCTAGAAATCAATGCTTTTGGTTTGATGTTGTGTATTGAACTTATAGCAAAACCGTGAATTTTTTCCGCTTTCTTTTTTCACCTAAAGTAAACGTCATACCATTGAAGTCCGACGTAATTTACATGATGTATTATATATTACGGATAATTTTGTGCTTCAATGGTTGGAGCAGCTTTGAGGATATTTTGATGAAAAGTTACGCTCGATTCAAAATTATGAAAAAATTTAGATGACCAAATGGGGGACCGTAAGTAGCCGACGACTCGTGATTTTGTTGACAAGATACAGTCCCCCATTTGGTCACATACATTTTTTCATAATTTTGAATCGAGTGTAACTTTTCATCAAAATATCTTCAAAGCTGCTCCAACAACTCAAATTAAAGGTCTCAATGTTAGCTTTTTTTTCGACATACACAGAAATGTCTGTAATGTATAATATGTCATGTAAATTACGTCATACTTCAATAGTATAACTTTTACTTTAGGTGAAAAAAGATAGCGGAAAAAAAATTCACGATTATTAGCTCTGAAAAATTTAAATTATCTATTTCATCGTTATGATCGATATGATTCTTACACCCCATGTTATTCTTCGCGTATTTCACGTATTTCATCTACCTTTTCCATCCGCATATAGGCAATGTTAATTATATTATATAATAAATAATTCAATATTGCAACGATTAATTAAGTTTGGCAGTAGTTTTCTTGGTGTCAATGTTTATACAGTCCAATTGTGATTGATTAGTGCTGTTAAATTTATATAGTATATAGACGTTTTAAATGTTGAAACAAAAAACAGTAAATGCTTACCATATAAAAATTCAAATGATTAAAATAATTATACTAAAACAGTAATTTTATATCAAATTAGAAGTATAATTTACAATACTATTATCACAATATATTTACGGAATCATTATACGTATTAGGTACTAGTTTTCGTACATTTCATCAAAAAGTTTTATGAGGTACAAAAATATTACGAGATCAAGTTTGATATGAATCTGATACTGTATGTGAAGTTTAATGGGATATCTTTGTATTACGAAAAGTTATTTAAGAATCAAGGATAACGGTAAACGAGAAGGTAAGGCATGTAGACGAATGTTATAGAACTTGAATTGCAAGTTACCAAGGTAATATTATGTAAGCTACGAAAAACTTTCTCTAATTTCTAAAAAAATCTATTCTATTCTCTTAGTACTAAAAGAAAAGTTTTTGAAAAAGGAATTGTTGAAATATATGGTGCTAAATATGGAAAAGGACTTACAAGGAGAGGACACACCCTCCGGGAAACGAAATTCGGTCAGACTTTGGGAGGTGTTTTCTGGTACTCAAAAATGAAGCCTAGTACCCGTAATTTATTCTAATGGTCCCTTGTTCTCGAGATATGAGGTATAATAAAAACTTTTAGAGTTATGGTTAGAAGATGAGGTATCTTTTTTCATTAAAATAACGAATATTTCGAGTGAATTTCTTCATATCTCGAGAACAAGGGCCCATTAGAATAAATTACGGGTACTAGGCTTCATTTTTGGTTACTAGAAAACACCTCCCAAAGTCTGACCGAATCCGTTTCCCAGAGGGTGTGCCCTCTCCTTGTTAGTTTCAAGGTCAGAAATCAGTCTAAAGACATTTTATCAATATCCTAGAGAGTGCAAAAATTATTTGCGGTCTACATTATTTTCACTTATCATATCAATTTAATTATTTTTACCGTAAGAATACAAGAAGTTTTGCTGTAGTTGTCGTCGTACTCAACTTTGTGTCATCTACTTTTAGTAAGTTCATCTTATACCAGCTAGTAATCTAGTGAGCATAAGAAACACATTTCAAAAACGTTTTCAACTAAAAAATGTTCACATTTAAAATTAATCTATGATTTTCAATTATAGTGCACAAAGTAGGTGATTCTCATACAAGTAGTTAGATTTATTCTAATAGCTAATTCTATATATATTGTTGATTATTAGGTGTTAGAATATATTCATTTATTTATTTATTATTGCGGTGTAGTAAATCTGAGTAGTATGAACCTACAAAGTGGTATAAAGTCAGTCCGGTTGACGGTGCGAATTATAAAATTAGATATGTGATCATGAAACCCAAATAGTAAATATGGTTAGTTTATAGTTTACTGAAATAATTTCAGCTTGTATTTATACGTCAACTATATTATTGTAATAGAAGGTACAAATTGATGAAACAGAAGCATATTGTTAGTTCGTTTGTAAATATTGGCTGTTACTAATGATGATCACGGAAATATGCATTTCACGATGACTTTTGTCAATGATTAAAGAGGGTATTCATAAGGAGAGTGTCACACCTACGGGAAACGGATTCGTCTACAACTTTGGGAACTGTTTTCTAATACCTAAAACTAAAGCCCAATACCTATTCTTTAATATCATAGGCCCTAGAACCTGAGATATAGCTAAAAACGCTAATTTTGCTCATATAGCCAATGCAAAAAAATTGTATATATATTTATACTTACAATGTTCATCTTTTTTGTTATATCTCAAGTTCTAGAGCCTATGACATGAAACTGAGAGTACAAACATTCATTTTTAGGCATTGGAAAACAATTCCCAAAATTCTAGACAAATCCGTTTCCCGCAGTTCTGACACTCTCCCTGTCAATTAATTCTTTCTATCATGAGCATTCTGCTTGCAGATAACGATAATCTTTCTGACCTTACCCGAAAACTCGGCCACGCTGTTACATACATAAGTTATTCAACGTGCACAGGGCATAATAAAAAAATGCGAAAATCCGGATATTTAGAGTGAAAAAAGCGTCGAAAGCAGTTGGGCAAACAACTGATACGCCTCGTTTTACGCAAGACAGGACATAGCTCGTCGCCGGGGGTCGGCGGGGCAGCGCAAGGATTGTCGCGTCGGGTCGTGGACAGTAAATATTTCGCGCGCGACGGCAGCGTCCGCGCGCTCTCCTCCTCTTCCCCCGCGTTATCAAGCGGAGCGCGATAATAAAAAAAGGGCAAAAAAGCCGAACAAAGGATTTTCGAAGCGCGCGCGCGCACGCGTACACTGTGAAATCCCGACAAGGATATCGCGTTGCAGTCGGCCGCCGCCGCCACCGCACCACTCGGCCCCACAACGAACCGCATCGCGTGTTTTCCCATCTTGCCTTGCAGAGTTTAAAACTGACTGTTTTACGTCCAGCTGCAATTTATAATCCGCGAGTCGCGCCGGAGCGCCGCCTGTACCTCCAACGATCCGATAAGGGGCATTTTTTTCTTTTTAATTAAATACTGTGCTTTGATATTTATTATTCTTGTTCGTTTATGATCCTGTGTGTGCTTAATTGATATTTTTTATCTGCCGTGCTAGTTTTTGGCCTTTTCTGTTACATGACGTATCATAACTTTACGCTGCTTACTAAATGCGTAAAATACATCAGAAACTGTTATTATCATACGGATGATTTTAGTTGAATAAATATAGTACACTATACTTCTTTATAATTTATAACACCTGTAGTTACTAACCATTACAGATTGTCAAGAATATTTCTAATTCGTGTTGGTATTTCAGCCTTGTGAGCAACAATTTTCACGTTTTACCTTATTGAATTCTAAATTGAAAGCTGCTATGAATCACATGAGCATTCATCTTATATATGAAGCATTCAGAACTATAGCGAATGAGTCCATTTTCGAAATATAGTAAACGTCCATTAAACTTTTGAATTATTTTATAAATCACGTCATTATTTATCTGTTTCCAATTATGGAATTGATAAATAGCACATTAAAGTATCAATTGCAGTAATAAAATCAATTGATTTTTATGCTTTTATATGACTAATGTTGAAATGTTTGCAATAGTTGACAAAACTTCTAAAATGAACTTGTTTCATTATAGTTCTGAATACCCCATATATAACTATCATTATAACTAATATTAATTTCTCTAATTTTAAACGATAATCCATAATTAACTGAAATGTTTTTCTTTTGCTGCAGGTGAGTTACCGAAATTATTTTTCCGTTTAATCATTGCTATTGAGCGTAAGTTTAATGTCATTTGCTATAGAGAAATATTTTAATCCAAACATTATGATCAAATCTAAATATATTTGTTTGATACTACTTTATTTATTCCTTTGGAAAATTACTAAAATTAAACGTAACCAAACGAAGAATGTCTACCTCTCATCTCTTCCGTTCCTCTTGTGTATTAATTTTCCACGCGTAGCAGCGCAAAGATAAACAGTATTAAGTAGCTGCATCCAGCGCCTCTTTTTGTTAATTTTTCGCGCCATAACATAAAGAAAGCGAGAGTAAAAGGAAGAACAGGCGAGGAAAAAAGTCCTTTCGCGCAACGAATTTACAAGCGAAGCCGCCTTGCTCTCGGAACGTACGGCAAGTACAGCAGCCGTAGCAGCTTATAGTCTCGTGTGCCGTAGCTTTGGGCAGGCGCGCGGAATTTCGAAATTGCGCGAAATGAGAGGAGCGGGGAGCAAAAGGAAGCGGTACAAGGAGGTGGAGGCGCGGAGCGAACGTATGAAAATGCCGGGCCGAAGAAAGAGACCGGGACTTTTAATTTTGCACGGGGATGGATGACGAAACTTCGGCCCGTGAAATAAGACGCGAGCGTGCATACCTTGTGCTATCGTCAGGGGTACGACGCGCACTGGGAGGAAAAATCTTTCGCAAATTACTTATGTTTCTTCGTAATTCGTTTTGCTCTCGGGCTACACTATTTGCAAAGGAAATTAAATCTTTACCGGCTTTCCTACTGGACAAAAGATTTTTTGGAAAAAGTTTGCATTCGTGTAGTGGAGAGTAGTGGGTCGATTCTGCGAAATATTATGTTATCAATAAGATAATCCTTAAATTTCCTTTTATCAAAAAGTAGCATTTTTGCTACAAAAATTATTAATTTCATAGAAAACGTACTATATAATATATAGGATAATATGCTTCGCAATGTAATGCGATTGAAATTAAGAAAATTTCAAATATAGCCAAACAATATTTACGTCAAATTATTATTCTTCGCTTTGAAATAAATCCTTACTAATGTATGAATGAGAAAGTTTGCTCGATGGTTTATTTGTTTGTTACCGCATTTTGCAGAAATGAAACTACTACACCGATATTAATAAGACTTGAACGATTCTCGCGAATTATTTAAATTCAATTTTTTACATTTGTGTTTTACCGCATCAAACAAAAACTTCTGCATTAAACGATTCGTTTGGTTTTGATCCCAAGAAACACGTAAACTACGTAAGATATTTAGGCAATGCTTTCGTTTTTCAGAGAAAAATTTAAATATCTTATACGTAAACCAAATTTTTCGCATATTTGGCATGTATTTGTTGAAGAAACCTTTGAGGATTATCTTCTTTTTTTATCCTGGCACAATAAATACATAAATATATTCTGCCTAAAGCAGAACTTCAATGGAGGGTAGAATAATAATGAAAAAACTGTTTTTTACTACATGCCTTTTATTAAATTTTCACAATTGATGGATTCTTGCGACGCATGCTTGTTACAAAAATGAATCAAGGATCGCCAAAACTGGCCCTTCGCTGCTTGCAAAATCTCTGCGGGAAATAAAACATCTTTATTCGTTTCTCGCGAACGATATCATGTTCTCGACCTTTCTTAATACTGTTATAGCTATCGGTTTATACATCTTAACTTTAAATTATTCCATTATTTTTTAAATTATATAATTTAATTCTTTATTGTTCATATTCAAAATTCACTATTTCAGTTTGTACCACTGATTTAAGCCTTACTATTATCTGTATTAATAGAACTTAAATGATCTTCTTTGTTTCAATCCCAGGAATACGTAAGCTACATATATGTATTACAGAATGTATGTATTTCATTAAATGCAAAAATTGCCTTACTAACATTTATGATTGACTAAAATATTTACGCTAGCGGAGCCGTAGGGTATAGCTGGTAATTGTAATCATTGTAAAACAAGTTTGTTCAGCAAAACAAATTCCCGAGTCTAGTATATTCGTTGAGAGGTAAAGAATGTAATTGTACGTTTTTTCTGCAAAATGAAAGATAAAGAACATTTTCCGGCAAAATTGAATCTGTACGTGAATGCAAACTAAAATAAATCGTCCTTAGCGTTTAACCCTTCAATTACTCCAGAGTAATTGCAGTACTTGGCGAATTTGAAGTCTTTTTAGTTAAAAAAGCATTTCAGTTTTGTGAAGTGAAGCGCGGCAACCAAACTATGGTTATTGCATCGATGCACGCTATAACAGAAATAAAATAAAACCAAAAAGGTTGTTGTAGTGCTCTTTTAATGGAGATGTATGATAGTCTTTGCCTGAAAGATCTGTCGTATTCTTTTGATATTTATTTAGATGTTAATAAATAGTACTATAAGAAAATATTTTATGTAAGTAAGAGTATCATAATATCAATATATATTTGCAAAAATGGTATCGGAAAAGCTTTTATCGACGTCACGTGTGTAAAGTAGTGGAATATCTGGCACTTAAATTTAAATCTGATTATTATTATAATTAATTTTTTTACATAATACTCTTAATAGTATTTCTAGATAATTACGTAGAATATTATCGCGTTATTCAAAACTTAACATTTGTAATATAATTAACATTACATGTAAAATTTTTCAAAAAAATCTTTTTCTTTCCGTTTACCTTTTTTAAAAATATTAATAAAATTTCTATGTTTTTCTATAGATAATCTATTAAAGAGCATTTATTTTGTGAAATTTTTAAGTAAATTGGATGAAAATTGCAGCGACGTGACCACAGTGACATCAATTATCATTCAAAACGTTTAATAAAAATTTGTTTCCACTTTTCAAAGCTTATTTAGAAAACTCAAAAGACAAAAATAAATTATTACAAAAATGTTCTATCGAATGCTAAAACAAATTTTTAAATAATTTTCCAAAGGTTTTCTTAATTTCTTCAGGTTTGCAGTGTTAATGGGTTAACAAATTCCTAGTGAAACATTCGATTTTATTTAAGTCTTTCTTGTATTAAAAGTTTCGGAATCTATGTGTGAGGTCGGTGGGAAATGTTTTAATCTACCTATGTGTGCCATTTGAGTGTTTAGTGTCCGTGTATGCCATGCGGCGTGCTGATTGGCGGAGCAGCGCCCACGTAACTATATCGAACTTTTCAGCTGTGTGAGTGGGAAATTGCAGACTGGCACCAGAAAGAGTTAAAACTCTTAATTTATGGACGTGGTTTTGACATCGTTCAAGAAATTTAACATTTCTATCCATTCTAATATATTCCTTTACATCCATTTTTTATAAATGAATCTTTTTCTACTTTGCTGAATTTGATGATCCTTTACATCCTTTTTTTTTTGGAAAATATTTTCATTTTTCCCAGAAAATTAACCAAATGAAATAACCTTTTTAATTAGTTATACTAATTAATTATCCAACTTCTAGTGCGAGTTTTCTCACAAGAAAGCATTAATGAAAGAACGGTGAGGTTTATACTGCAATTTAATTCCTAATTTGACTTGACTGTTTGCGATCATAGAGAGAGAAGCCGCAGAATGAAGCGCGACGGCACTTCAATAAACAAACGCGCGTATATCAATTTGAGGGGGTGTAATAACGGGCGAGTGTCGTTCCGTTTCCTGAGTTGCCACCGGGCCTGCACGGGGGCGTGTGAATTCGTAATGAACAAAGTTTCGCTTACCGGCTCCCTCCCCGCGCATGTGTACACCCAGCAAAGATTCACGGCTGTATGAGCGCGCGAAACGGCGTCTCTGAGAAATTCTAGACTGATTGTCGAGGTGTGGGTGAGAGGATTGCCGCCGTCGCCCCCGTCCCTGCCATATACGTGTCCTCCTTGCGACTCAATACTCGTGATGACGATATACGGAACTGCTCCTGGAGTTACGCCGAGTTCTGAAATCACGTAGATCGATAGCTGGCTAGACCATGCTGAGAATCACGAAGTTCAAGGTACTGCGTTATTCGATTGTACAAGTTCATTACTAATTCATATGCGTATTATTTCAACTATAAATTGTTATTTATGTATCTACTTTTAATTTTAGTGAAAGATATTTCTACAAGGATGACGATTTACAGTATTTTAAGATACTGTTGAACTTTCAATATGTAAATTAAAAGTTTAATATTAAAATAGTTTATTCCATTCTCTAGTTTACTTTATCTCACCCTGGAATGGGTAAAGTGAACCGGTATTTTTCAAAGATAGTTAAATATGTAATATTAAACTTCATAAATTACTTTATTAAATTTTCTATACGATATTAAATTAACGTAAGGACTTTCTTGTGTAACATAATATAAAGTAATATTTTAGGTGTGAAAATACATTTTTTTTCTTGAATAGTTGCTATATTCATTTTACTCATATTTCACCTACTTTTTATATTATTTAATTATTTCACTGCAATTATGTTAAAAATGAGATAAATGAAGATACTCATTCACAACTTATCACACAAAACATTTTATATTTTAAAAAAATGTTAATATTTAAAGTTTGTTTATACGTTTAAGCATATGTAGGTCTTTTGACCGAACAGAGTGTCCTCATTAGACTTGTTGGCCTGGGCGAACAACTCGGTCCAACTCGCGGAAGTTATATACCTTATATTAATTATGTGTGTCAGGTGACTCGAAATTTAATTAAATAAACTTGCACAAAAATTTTTATAATTATTATAATTAATTATTTAACACTATAATATATAATTTAAAAATATATATTATTAAATATATCAATCAATCCTTTTGTTAAAATTCTTTGTTGCGTCATATGCTTTTTTTTATAAATTAGTATAATTCTCATTATTAACAGTATCGCATAAGTTGGACTTTTTTTTAAATTACACGCTACTTCTATGCGACTACTAACCCACATGATAGCAGAAATAAATAGCACATTTTTTCCACACTTTCCTCCCACACTAACGAACCTCGGGCTTTCCCTGAAACTCTCTCATTTAAAAACCAAAAAAGAAAAGAAAGAAAAAAAAAGCAGCAAAGAACTCGGTAAAATGCAAAAGCCACACACGCGGAGCAAATAGCTGGGTCGCGCTGCAGGATTTCAGCGGCATATGCTTCGGGGGCGAACGTAGCATCTTCTCCAAGGCTTCGTCGTCGCAAAATTTCGTGGAAGCGAGTGTAGCGATGGCATCGAATGAAAAATAAAAAAAGAAAGGGCCCCGAGGCGTATCTTATACCGCGGGCAGACTAATATTTTATCCAAGTTCCGTGCAAGACTTGCTTGTGCTCCCCGAGAAAGTATACCTTCCGCGGGCGCCCAGGCTAGAGCCGCTGCGCGCTCGTATACGTGCGGTCGTTACGTATATATATATATGTAAAAGTTTCAGGCGCGAGTCCCGGCCAATACTCGGGCGCATTTACTCAGCCGTAGTCGCGAGCGCGCAAGCCCAGCTCTCGACTCATGCGCGTCTCTCTCTCTCTCTCTCTCTCTCTCTTTCCCTTCATTCTCGCGCTATTCTATTCATTATCCTGTTTCTCCTTTTCTGCGAGGCTGGCTCTACTTAGATACGTCTGTGTACACGGCGCATCGAGAACGTCGCAATTCTTTTATGCGAGCTGGAAATTCGTTCAACGTCTTCCTCGCGCGCAACTGCACAGCGACCTGCACCGAGAGATATTATTCCAACGAATAAAGTAGATTGAATTATCCCGAGAACGAATGGCTTGAGTTTTCAAATAAAAAAAGAACAAATTCTAGCTATACTGATACGTCTGTGAGAAACTTGCTTTTTAAAGAATCTTTAAACCCAGTCGAGTTTAAATTAAAATTTCTATAGCTGCTGTATACAATATATTTTGGTATATATTAAAGAATGTGTAGTACTAAATTAACTGATTAGTAGTATTTTATATATTTGCGTTTCAGGACGAAGAACGAGGATCAAATTAATCAATCAACGAAGGCGCGATCCCAAATGAACGTTCGATCACGCTGGAATTACTGGGTGAAATATTTTCATGCACGCTCAATTGAAATAGATGAGCGTCAGATTCGACGTTGTTAAAGCCATGCGTGCCGTATACTTTTTATGCCTGCGTGCCGCCCGCGCGCGTATATATACGTATATACTTATACCCATATAATCGCGTCATCAATTTGATATTATAATCATCCTCGATCCAGGCCCACGTGCTTGCTCATCCCTGCGTTATTCGAGCTGCTTAGCGCGATGCTCTTTCCTCCTGCTCTCTCGCCGAGGGCAACCTTCTCTGCGATAAATATTTCAACAAAGTGTGCCGCCGCCGGAATATCGCGCAATCGTATATAATTCCCTCCCTCTCCTGAGCCTGAATAATATAAAATTGGACCCTTTGTGCGCGCCGGCCGCTGGCTGAGCTCGCTCGTACAGCTCCGCAGCGTGCACTCGTATATACCTGTACGTAGCTGGGTGAACTCGGGTAGTATATATATAAGTGGACAGAGAGCTGTAAACTAGGGGCCGCCCGCCGCGTAAGCGCGCGTCCAACGATAAACGCCGAATTTGAAGTGCTGCCGAGGTGGAGAGGAGAGGGGCGCTGCACGGCAAACTTGAATAGCAGTTTGGCGAGATTCGAGTGTACCTACGCCCCCCCGCCACGCCGTCGATCGAACCTGCTTCAGAGCTGCGCGGAAGCGGTGCATGGCCCTCTGCGCTCTAGGTCACGCGAGACAAAGCTAAATTGGCGCATTCGATAGATAGGCACTGGAAAAGTCGAGTGTCGCTGACTGAAAGAGGCGGATAGACATCGAGCAGAAGGCTAAAGAAACGCGCGGGCTATCAAGAGGGATGAAAATCGGATTCTATGACGCAAACAACGCTGCCAAGTGTATATATAAGCAACAATTTTACAATGTTGGATACCGGTCGTTTTGATAGTCCGTAAAGTGAGCCATATAAACAGACGTAGTACAGCTAGTTATTTTAGACACTGTGTTTCTGTATTCATACGCGCTTCTGCGTGTTATCTTTGCTATAAAAATTGCGTTTATTGCGTAGTTTTACAATCTTAGTGCACGCAAAGAATATGCTTTCATAAAATTAAAGTTTTTTTTATTACTTTATTAGCTCCAAGCTTTGTGCTTACAATAAGAACTCTTTTGGCCCATGCATATTGATTAAACTATATTAAATTTATATATATTTTTTTAATGATGATAAAGCCGCGACTTTTATGGAACATTAAGGAATGATTACTGAAATTACTTAAAAACAGGAATAATCTAGTTTCAAAACATGGACAAATATCTATACTCAAATGCTCACTTATGGTTTCACGTTTTAATAAATTAAACAAAAATACTCATACCTATCGTACTTATCAGATAAAGAAATATTTCTCAAAACAGACTTTTTTTACTTACTGCAAAAACGTAAAAAATATTTCTGGTTATAATCGACGAATTAGCATAATATACAAGTAGATACTAGCCGAGTATAGTCAGACTAGTTATTGAAATTTCTAATTATTTTATACAATCTGTTTTATTTCATATTGCTGTTAAGCAATGTTCATGTTCCATAGAACATTTATAAACACATTGTGGAATACAATAACAGTCAAGTATGCTCTGTAAAACAGCAAATATTTATTTATATTCAATACCTATCACCAGGACTTTACGTACCTAGCTATCTATACGTTCAAACGCTAAGGTTTACCTTTTATCATGTTAATCGTAAAGAAATGACGGATAAGTCTGCGTATTTACATAAAATAGTGCAGTAGATAATCTACGTCGTCATTAATAATAATATGTCCATCTATTTGTATCAAAGAACGCGATGTCGACCCACAACCATGCATACGAAATCATAGGATTACATATTAAACGTTGCACACGGGTGTCTATTTTCCTGTTGCTCTTTATGCTAAGCGTTATATATTGCCTGACTTATTTTACATAATTCAAGTGTTAATTTTCATTCAAAGCTTGCTTCTAACTTAAGTTTGTAAAAGTTACAAATTTTTACTTAGAAACAAAATACAGTCTTAAAATTAAAATTTTGAAATTATCATTTTGTACTCTCTAAATATGAATAAGTAACAATCACATAGAATGAGTGAATATTTTGATTTCACAGAGTATTTATTATCTTAAAAAAATAACAAACTCATGTCTGAAAGAAATAACTTGCGTCTAATTATTTGAAAATTTATTTATTAATGATTTTGATGTCTGTGAATGGTACACTCACTTATAACAATTACAAAATGCATAAAGTAATTTATAATTTTTTTTCCTTTTTCATTATATACGCTTTTGTTTTGAATAGATTTGAGTAGCAATTTAAAAATTCAAACCTCAATATCTCAACATTTAAAAAAATGGACTTAAGTCGTTCTCACCAGAAATTAATATGATGATATTAAGGTGCATTATTTTAATTCATAATAGAAATTTAAATATTTTTATTTATAATTAGACAAAAAATAAATCCAAGTAAAAGCTAGACAGGCATTGAGGCAAAGTAGATAAAATAAAGCAACTTCCTTGAATGGAAGACTTCGGTGAAGGAAGATAATGGAAATGAAGATCAAGAGAATAAAAGGGTTGGAGAAAGTGAGTAAGAGAAAGAGAATAATGGTGTTTGAGAAAAAGAGAATGATCTGCAGCAGAGACTGAGAAAAGAAAGAGACGTATGGTGAAAAAGAGTGACCGTCTCGTTTCCTCTACCCCCGATAACTAATAGTCCCTCACTAATACCGGGAATCTAATTTCGATAAGGAAATGTTTAGTCTGCGCCACTGCACTTTTATATGTACTTATATTCTTCGTTACACATTGGATAATGTGTAAATCGTTAATACCCCTTGTCAACATGATTATTATCAATGTAAAATATTTATCACTTGAAATATTTCGCATTTTTTGTTGAAAATAAGAATAATGCGATATATTTGTAATTAAAAAATAAAATAGTTCCGTAAAGATTGTAAATGACTATTTTCTCTGAGATTATTAAATATTAAATATATAACTTCAAAATCCAAAAAGATTGGTTTAATTTTATGGAGTTTGTAAAAAATGCAATTTTAGAAAAAGTGATTTTTTTAAAGAAGGATGACTATGAACGCGTAGTAAGCCCTTCTTTTATGTTAAACCCCCTTGTTATCGCAAAATACTGGTAACTACTTTTTTCATTTAATTCTCAATTTTGAGAAAATATCTATATGTAAAGTAGTACCTAGTTTTTGGTTAAGATGGCCGAGAGATATTTAAACAAAATTCCAATTTAAATGAAATGTGGCTCCTCGTAATTGTCGGTAACGGGTGACTTTAGCATCACCTTAAATAATTTGAGAAGACCAATTCAATTTATCAGAAATTTTAGCATTGAAAAATATTAATCTGTAGTTAATTTTGTATTTGATTTAATAATGCTGGTAAGCCGAATTAATAATGCTGGCAACTGATTTGGCACTCAGCTCTCTCAAAAAGGCATCAGTCATGTCATATAGTGATATATTATAGTATACTATTATACATAGGTCAATATCTGCTGATGTATTTGGCAAAATAGGTAATATATTATAAAGCAAATTTACTTGAAAAGTTCATAAGCATTACAAATACTTCAAGTTTAAATGTTAACTAAGAATTAATTTTTTGCAGACAGATGGATTAGATTATATCTGCTATACACGGAGAGAAATAAAAAGCTGAATCTACTGAAGCCCTCGTTGGTTCTACTCAAAATATAAGTCTATATTAGCAGCCGTCTGGCAAGTTACAACAGCTTTTAAAAAAAGGAGCTACTCCTTATTTCCCAGAAGCCTTAACTTATTTTCGAGACGGTATATTGACATGCATGGAACAGCTATTTTTTTATTTTATTTCTCTCCGTGTGGTTTTGGAGCCCAGATGAGTTACCCATGTATACATAAACACAACGCATGCACACGCACGTATACATACACACAATCATACACATATACATATACAAAATCATACACATATACATATACAAAATCATACACATATACATATACAAAATCATATACATATACTTACATACATACAAACATACGTATATATACATACTTACAAACATACATAGATACATATACATACATACTTACATACATACATACATACATACATACTTACAAACATACATAGATACATATACATACATACTTACATACATACATACATACATACATACATACTTACATACATACATACATACATACATACATACATACATACATATATACATACATACATACATACATACATACATACATATATACATACATACATACTTATATATATATACATACATACATACTTATATATATACATACATACATACTTATATATATATACATACATACATACCTATATATATACATACATACATACATACATACTTACATACATACATACATACATATACACATACGTACGTACATATTTTAACTTTTCATTTTCAATCCATAGAGGTTAGGAGAAAATTCCGAAACAAACGGTATAACTAGTATGAAAAAGAGTATATTTTCCATCGGTTTCGATCTTAAATTGAATGATCTTTGGAGTACTATATTGTGAAAAAATTCGCTTCCTCAAAATAGTACATTTCGACACGGGTGCAGAAATAGATTATTTAACGAAGCGAGAGTGAAAAGTCACATGAGGTAAATAATCTACTTACGCACTTGTTTCGAACCGCATTTATACCATGAGAGCCGAAAAATCATAGCAAAGTTGGGATCTTGAGGTTAGAGTGATATAAGACATTAAAAAAACTTCATAACATTTTTTTCAAAAAACTTATAGTTGCAAATTTTTAAATTTCGAAAAATTGCTATACAATTAAAATGCGTTGACTATATTCGCTGAAATTTTAAGCCCTTCCTAAACATAGATAACAAACATGCACGAAAAGTTTGGTCAGTTTTACCGTGGAATATTCGAAGGCGGATGAGCGACACACACACGCACTCACGCACGTACGCACTCACGCACGTACGCACTCACGCACGTACGCACTCACGTACGTATGCAATCACGCACGCACGCTTATTCGTGTTTATTCGAAGTTCTGAAGTCATATAATATGTTCTACGTTAAAAAATTTATCAAAACAATGCTTTCTCTTCGAAAAAGCAAAATTGCTAAACCCTATTAAAAAAGCTAAATATTTCTATTGAGTTTTAAAATAATAGTGCAATTGCACATCAGTGAGTTTAATACGAAATAATAGATCCAGTGTATACGCTCATGGATAGTTGAAACGTATGCAAATGCTCTTTTTCGCCATGCTGGGTAAAACTTTGAAACAATTTTTTCGAATTTCAATTTTTGATACTTTGAATAACGACGACCTACTACAGATGTACCCCGCGGGCATCTTTCTTCCCTGCACACAAATATTTTATTTGAACCAGTTTAAATTTTACTATTCAAATACAATACTGCAGAATACTCTTTTTAATCCAAAAAAGTTCGCGGAAAATTTTTTCATAAATGGGCTTTATTATTTCAGTGAAAATATGAATGGTCATTGATTATTTTGAGTGCACTAGAAAAAACAAATATTCATATTTCGTTAATTAAGACAGCAAGAAGACAAAAGGACGCGTCCATCACGATCTGCTTTGCAATAATTTTTGGCAAAAGTTCGCGCGCTTTAACCGTATTATCGAGCAATTATACTGCAATCGATTCGCAGTGCAGCGGCGAGCCAAGCAGAAAAATATTTGCGGTATTACTTTTATCGCTCACGCAGAATAATCGTGTATTCGGATAAAAATCGCGTGATACCGCGGACACCCACACAGTAGGCGCGCATATGCCGCATCACGCACGCAGGCAAAGAAACGCGTCACAGTGGCAGTGGCAGCGGCTGCGAGCGCTCAAAGAGAGCGAGAGAGAGAGTGAGAGAGGAAAAGCGGGGTTGGATAGAGGGACGGAATGAGGGGGGGGGGGGGGGAGAGCAGTTGTTGGCTAGAAGCCAGGATGGCGTGCGGCATTTTTCGACCGCACGCGGAATTCAAATATTTCGGGGCTGACCGTGTCACGTGATACGAGATAATTCAAACGGTCGCAAATGCGATTATGAAAATTCGCTTTTTGGCTGCACCTTCGTTCGTTGGTTCGTTGGTTCGTTCGTTCGTTCGTTCGTTCGTTCGTTCGTTCGTTCGTTCGTTCGTTCGTTCGTTCGTTCGTTCGTTCGTTCATTCGTTCGATGGTTCGTTCGTTCGTTCGTTCGTTCGTTGGTTCGTTCGTTCGGACGTTCATTCGTTCGTTCGTACCGTTCGTTCAGCTGGGCGCAAAAATTTGCCGATATATTCGTGATTTAAAACGGATAGAGTTGGTCTCGCGCACAGTCGCATCTCCTCGCATTTCTCTCACCTATTTTTCACGGCTGTCTCTCTTTCTCTCTTCATTTCTCTCTCTCCCTCTTTTATGTCCATTTGCACGAATGATTCCTTTGTAAAAATACGGAGAATATGTGCAGAGTCGGGACTTTTTTCTAAATGCAAATCGATCCGTATGTTTTCTACGCAAAATGCTCCTTTGTAAAAAATACTCGATACAATTCGAACAAGTTGAATAGGTCATTTATTTCTTTGGATTCCGGGGCGGGTTTTAGTGGAAGTTTCAAATCCGACGTAGTTTCTTCAGTTTTTTCATCTATCCGGGTTTTTCTAAAGTTTGCAACGTAGTACATTCATTAGATTGACTTTATGCTTTGATGACTATGTAGGAATTGAATAACCTATATAACTTGTTCAAGATATACAAATATCTTTGTACGAGTTTGTCAATAGTCGAGTTTGTCAAGACTTGAATCAACCTGAACTATGAGACACTGCTGAAATTTAATGAAAGAGTTTATATAATTGTTAAAGTTTGGCAGAAGCATTGCCAAGCTAAAGCGGAATTTGGCAAAGTTTGGCAGTGTCTCATAGCGCAAATTGTCCCAGATCATGTCATATTTGACTTTTGCCAAATTCAAGACATATTTTGTGCAATCCAGTAATTTTACACGAATAGTGTCTTTTTATCATCGCTGCAAAGTTACTTATAAATTTTGAACGATTTATCATTATTGAATTTGTGTACACGATATTTTCAAAACTCATACTGGGTACATTTTGGTCTCTATTAATGTTTCAATTTGTTGTGTATAGTTTACTAGAAGGGGCTATATACCCTCCGCGTTGCTGAATCTATAAGGAATACTTGTGTATTAAGATTACAGTCCCAATCCGAGTATTGTTATAAATCAGATACTGGTAAAAATAACTAATTCTTCAAACTGTCAAATTTTTAATACAAAAGTCAAAGTATGTATTGCGAAAAGATGGGAAAACAGAATGGTCTTCTTTTAACAATGTTCGTGTCTGAGTTTTACGTATGCTCATTTTTCACGGTACCTATAGACTTTTACTGTACGCTCAGCTTTAAAACAAATTTTGTCCTAAATTATACTAAAGCGTCAGCTGTCAATGGTATTAAAAAAACAGAGGACAGGAATTTCCATTCATTTTGATGCGCGCACAAAACGTTGAAGAAGAAATACAAGACAGTTCTAGCTTTTGTACGAAGGCACACACTTTCGCCTTGCAAAACGACTTGGTTGATTAACCGAGTTCTCATGGTAATCGCGTACCGCTGGCGCCGCTGTCGCTGCTCTCGGGCTGCGAGGAAAACCATTGGCATTTACACGAGCAAAAGGAGATTACAGACTTTACATTTTATGAATGAAGGCAGGCAAGTTAGTCGGTTTCATCTTCTGCTTCTGTTGCCCGCGCGCTCGTACACGGCCTCTAACCCCTTTTTCAGCCGAGCATCGCCGTCGACTGCGACAGCTGCGTCCAAGAGAAATAGAATTGCGGAAAATGTCTACAATGAAGCACCTGATAAGACAGTTTAAAAAGAAGCAAAGAAATCATAATCCGTTGTTTGCCCTTTAAATTTTCATACGCTTTTTACTGACTCATCAATTCATATAGCTATTTGCACAGCATGAATAATAACTATCGCACAATTTATGTAGCGAACTTTGAATTGAATTTACGATCTTGATCGTAATAAAAAATTCTTTTTATTTTTTACGCAAGCGGAAAAAGATTTGTTATGCTGCAATAAAGAAGTACTATAAACAAATATATTTTTAACATTCCGCAAAAAATGGAATGATTACTTAAATAGTTGAATATGAATTCATTATCATTCTAATTTGACATTATTTAACTATTTGCATTCTAATTTTACATAATTAAGTTAGTTTGCAATATAAAGTAGACTTTTTTTCTTCAGCTTAAGGGCATGGGATACTGAAGTTTTAACAAATATCGATAAAAAAACGATTTTTAAAAATATTTTTTTTTGTGTTTATTAACCCTTTTTAGATAATTTCCTTAAATATATAGACAGTATTAGTATTACTTGTAAAAATATTATAAGTATTTATAGATATTTTAAGTAATAATTTATAAACATTTAATAAAGGTGCTGTTTTCGCAAAACTTTATTATTATATATTTTTCAGATTTCAAAATGCTTCTCACGAAGAAGTTTTTGATGGATCGATCTGAAACTTGAACTCCTTATTTTTGAATATATAAGAAAGAGAAATACGTTTGATTTTTTTGGTAAAGATGAATCTTTTAAAACATAAGAATTTTTGTTAAATAATCATATAAATATTTTTCCTTTTAACATGAAATAAGCTTATTTAAATCTGCAAATGAAGATTTCTTCTTCTGATAAAATAGAATCTATACAAATTTTTTAAAAAATTCACCTTTAAAATGTCATTGTGGGAAGCTATACCAATTAAGGTTTAATTTGGTTGTCTTCACTGTGTATGATCTAGTAATATGGTCTTATATGCTTTCACAGCAAGATTTTTTTATGGTAATCTTTGGTATGTATCTAATAATTGGTGAAACCCTATAAGGTTAATTACATCATTTAGATTTTTCAGTATCCCTTGCCCTTAAGAATAATTCAAGTCTTCTAGAATATATATGCCAAGTTACACAACATTATTTTATCCTCTAGTATTTCACATTTTTTAATAAAGCTCATAATTTGCATTTTAATTGTTTTTAATTATATAGTAATTATATGAAAATATATTTTTCCAATCAATAACGCTTTAATTGACAGTCAAATATGACGATTATTTAATATTACCTCTGAGCATATATGACAGAAGCAGAATTTATAATTACATAAGACTCTGCAGAACAATTATCCACTTTTATGTCCTGATCAATATATGAATAATATAATCTCATAAATTAAAAAACTAAAATATACCTTATAACTATAAAATTTTAATTAAACGCATAAATTACAGCCGATTGTTTAAATGAATAAGAGGGACTCAGAAATAAAAGAGTGAATGAGAGGAAGAGAAAGAGAGGGAGAGAGAGATAGAGCGAGAGAGGGAGAGGGAGGGGGAAGGGAGAAAAGGAACACGGTTAAGCCCGCTGCAATTTCCCCTTATGCAAACTACGCTCGGAATTCACCGGTGAATTTTCGCTCACTTCACAGTTCACACAACGTAAGTGCAGCAGTAACATACATACATACACACACATGTGTATGTGCTGGTCCTTTCTATTACACGCTGCAGAGTTCTTAATTTTTAAGAAAAACAGAAATAAATAAAGATATATATATACATATATATATATATATACGCACACACACAAACATTTTTAAAACTAGTATATTTGGACTCCCCAAGATGTAGAACATGTTTATACGTTAAAAAACACAAAAAATTTCACCGCCACAAAGCTTTCTCTTTGAGAAAGCAATCCACTAAAAAAGTTAAACTACCCTGGTAGAAAATTATCTAGTTTTATCGAGGCCCTCGATTATTTCCTTGGCAAACTAGATAGATCTACATAGTTCTAGATTAATTTTCTACCAGGGTAACACACATATTAATTATATTACCTATACTATTTACGTATAGGTATTATTAATATTATTTATTGTATATTAGTTCTTTATTATATTAATTTGCTTTTATCATTTCATTCTCACGGGGAAGATGACTTATTTTTTTTCAAATAGAAAGCATTGTTTTGAAAAAGAATTTCTTCGCCATTTTTTAACATAAAATCATAACATAAAAAAATTATATATGGCTTAGAGCGTTCGAATAAGTGTGTGTTTCTGCTGTGTTCATTCGTAGAAAGCCAATCGGTTATGGTGCGTCGCGTATGTAAACGTCAAGGTGCATGTATGAGCATTTATAAATGAAGCGTTTAGATCCATAACGGAATAAGTCCATTTTTGAAATTAAGTAAACTACCAGCAAGATTTTAAAACATAACATATTTAAATGTATGTGTAAAAATGATACTAAAGTTTGGAGGACCTTCGCTGAATTTTTGCCAAACTCTGTTCTCTAAGTTTGACCAAACTTTCACAACTTTCGACAAACTTTTTATTTACGCGGGATAGAATACAGCATGAAATAGGAGTTTATGGAAGGAGACAAATTATCATAGGGTCATTCGTATTCGAAAATGTTGTTGGTGGGGGCAAATCTATCGCTAATATCGTCAGTGTTAATAATGCGCTATATTAATGCGGCGATGCGTTCATATGTCAACAAATTCTTGCGGCAGTGCGCTTTACAGCCTCGCTCTCTGGGTTAGTATGAGTAGAAGTGTTTTCGTAACGCCCGCGCTTTGGATACGGCCAAATCAAACAGAGAAAGATATATATATATATATATATATATATATATATATATATATATATATATATATATATATATATATATATATATATATATATATATATATATATATATATATATATATATATATATATATATATATATATATATATATATATATATATATATATATATATATATATATATATATATATATATATATATATATATATATATATATATATATAGAGAGAGAGGGGGGGGGGAGGGAGAGAAGGCGATGTGAATGCGGAGAAGAGAGGGAGTAGAATGTTGGCAGAATGCAAGCTCATGTTGGGGAAGCTTCAAGGGCTTTGTGCACACGCACGTGAATCCTCACCATCTCTCTCACGTGCTCTCTCTCTCTCCCTTCCTCCCGTTCTTCCTCCCTCTCTATGACTGGATCTTCATTCCTGTGGCTGGATATATATTTGCGCAGAGGTCCCACAGTGCTCTAGCCTTTACTCTTTACTATCTTCATTAATAATTTTCCACGGGTTCTGAAGTACTTGAATGACACACAGATTCATGGAAGTTGTAAACAACATGAGTTCTTAGACGACATATACCAAATCTATTTAGACTGTTATATTACTCTCAATCGTAGCGAAACCAAGGTCATTCTATTAGGATACAACACTTATTGTTAATATTGGCCGGAATCATAAAAACCATAGTTTTTGGATAAAACGTGAAAAAATGTTTCAATATTGCAATCTTGTATGAAATTAAATATTTGTAAAAAATAGACAAGACTTAGGTTACTGCAGACTTGACGGAACGCTATGCTTTTGTTTTACATTTTTTGCCAAATGTCTGAGATAGTCTCCGTAGACCTACTTCTGACAGACTTTCTGAGTCAAACTTTTGCCAGACTTGTCCCAGACTTATTCAAGAGTTATCGTGGATACCCAAACACATATACATACATACACGTATATACAGACATTTTCTAGAAATTGAGCTTCTCGATTCGTAATGTCTCAAAATAAGTTTCTAAATTAATTTTAGCATAACATTTTCTACAATCACAAATGTTTCTCTGTGAAGAAGCGATATCATTTTATTTAGAATATGATTAGGTCTTGTGTTGTCTATATAGTACACCTTTTGAAATTATGATTACATTTTAAACGACTTTCATACTCAAGAAGTAAATTCATATTTCATGGCTGTTCAATGTAATTTCTGCTTGTTGACTATTAAACATCTAAAATCCTTGTGAAACTCAAACTTCTCGAGAATTTTCAGATTTAATTTACTTGCAGTCTCTTAGGTCGCATAAGAAATGGACACGTTCTTTGTAACTTGCAAGTACTTTAATTGAAACATAGTTTTACGTGAACCTGATGAAATATTGCTGGTTTCATTTGTAAATTATATTCTGTCACTTATAATACACCTATAATTCATGGAGGGTCTTAATTGTATGAAACAGAAATACTCTTGAATGGATTCAAAATTTTACAAAAAGAGTTTACAGATTTTTTTTTTGGATTTCAAATTTTGTGAGTAGGTCACCGATCTTCAAATTAAGAAAATAGTTCGCGAAATCAAATAATTGACTGTAAGTTACTATGGTAGTCAAAATATTTACTATTTGTTTAATCTTTAAAATTCTTTTTGTTTTCAAATTTTCATAAAAATACGAAAATTATAAAGATGTATATAACCATATATTGACGCCTAATACGAAGAAAAATGCATTTCAATTTGCTACGAAGAGTATCGTTCAGTGTTGCGGCGAAAAGAGTAACGCGATTCAGAGGTTTGCGACGAATAGTAACGCAATTTAAAGGTTTATGAAAATGATTATAACACTAGCCAAATCCTTAAAATAGGTTTTAAATATATGTATATCCCTCTAAACATGCGGGGACCATCCTGACGATACCACATTTTTAGTGGATAATACAAGTTCAAGAGCTATTTTACGTATTTACGAAGTTTGCTTAATTTGGGTTCCCGGAGTAGTTAAATATTCGGAAAGATAAAATTGCATAAAAGTAAAATTCGGAAAGCTATTTTATAGAAAATAGAAAATTCTGTAAAGTTAAATTTGAAAAGAAAACAATTCGAAAATATTAGTATTGAATATAGAAATATTGAAAGACCAAAGTATAGAAAAAAGAATTCGTAAGGATGAAAATATAGAAAAGAAAAATTCGTAGAGCCAAAATATTGAAAATCAATAATTTTATAGACTAAAATATTGAAAATTTGATATGCAACCCGCTAACTTGGTAAGGGCTTGCTTGGTAATTACCCGTATATTAAAAAATAGTAAATTAACAATTTTCAGTATTCTAATCTATGAAATTATTGATTTTCATTATTTTGGCTCTACAAATTTTTATTTTTCAAATAATACCTCATAGAATTTTTTTTTCTACACTTTGGTCTTTCAATATTTCTATATTCAATACTGATATTTTCTGAATTTTTTTCTTTAAAAATTTTACTTTTCAAAATTTTTCATCAAATATCTTTCCGAATATTTAACTAGCCCCGATCTTATGACCATATATGCTCATATAAAAGATCTTTTCCCGGGTAACCTGAAATATCTTCTGAAACCCGAACACTCCTTAACTGCACGTGTACTTTTATGTGACATTAAAAAAATGTGAAACTTGTATCTGATTAAAAAGTTTCAGATTATTAGTGCTCAAAAGGCTCAGAAACTTAAGTGTATTTTACATCAGCAACTATAAATGTCATTGCGATTCTCAACGCCATCGACGATATTCTTAAATACAAATATTGCTCGCTCTTTTTTATACATACTTTTACTAAGTCTCCCCTTAGCTATAGAGATTGTATCGATGCTGTAAATAATCTCATTGAAAAATACATAGTCGAGCGAATCGCGAGAAACTTTCGTCGGAGTCACAATTATAGAAAATCTCCGGCTCCTCCTTCAGTCTTCTGCGTCCATGCCACGGGCGCTTCTCAAAGTTATAGAGAAACAGCAAAAGAGAGTAAGAAGAAGGACGCGGGAGAGAAACGATCGCTCAGTCGAGATAGCAGACGGTTATTCTGCCCCGGCAGGGGAGAGCTAATTAAGGGGATCGTTAACTGCGAAACACGATTTATTAGCTACAATTGGCCGTTTGAAGTTGAGGGAATCGCGCGGCGCAAGTCCCTTTGAATCGATGAAAACTGCTCACACGCCTCGCCACCTCTATAGCAGCAGCAGCAGCAGCAGCTGTTAAGGATTTCGAGCGACGTCCGCCTGCGCCGAGGATTCTTTGAGTACCCCGGAGTTCTCGAAGCCCGGCTTAACTTTCGCGTACGCGCGAAATACTCGAATCAAAAGCGCTGGAATTTCTTCGGAGAGGCTGGACTTGTGATAAAAGTAGAAACACGATAGCGTCTTATTAATTTTTTCAAAGTTTTGATGATGTGATTTAACGATTGGTAGCTCGAGACTTTTAATTGGAAAAAGCTTGTCGAGCTTGTCTTGTCTATTTTCTTTTATCGCTTATAACGTTTGTCAGAAGTTGTAAATTATGTTTACGGAAATATAGTTTTACAACGTCTGTCACAAGTTACTGATATAAGAGGAGTTTACTGCTCAGTTTTACAAACTCATTATTTTAAATCATTGTCTGGAAAGTTGGAATCGCATTTCATTTTTTTGTAAAGTAACATACGCTTATGATAAGCTTATTAGAAAGTAATACATTTATGTTTAACAGAATACTTTTTTAACGTGATTTGTTCGCAACCAAGCTTATATAATCAATCAACTAATTTAATTTTCTTTTTGTTATATAGCAGATGCTCATAATTTATTATAATATTGTTAAGCATATCATCATTATAGATATATTGCTCCTAGAAAAAACTATGTAATTTTAAAAAGAAGGTTTCCGGATATACATGATAGAAATGTATTTTGTTCAAAATGTCACATTAATTATTCAATAAACATGGTTTAAATATGAATATTGGTTTTGCCGGTGAGCAAATTCAATTATCTATATGAACACACCGGGCCAATTAGATTAATAAAATATTTTCTGAGTTACGTTGCGCGCCGATTTGAAAAAAGTATTTTCGAGAAAAGCACATTTCAAATTTTCGACGCCGTCTATACCTGTTCAACGCACAAAACAGTGTGAAAAATCTTCTTACGTAATTAAGAAGGTAGCCGTGCGAATTAATTTTCTTATAATGCTTTTAAAACTTTGACCATGTGATAATGATTACATTATCTATGACTAGTCAACATTTCAGAAAGCTTACCCGTGTAAGAAAATAAATCCGGGACAAGTCTGGCAAAAGTCTTACTACGGAGACGATCCCAGACTTTTGGTAAAAAATGCAAAATAAAAACATAGCATTTCATAATTTCTGCCGTATCTTTGTCTCTTTTTTTAAATATTTAAATTTTGTAGAAAATCGAAAATTATTATTTTTTACGATTACGGTCAATATTAACAATATGTGTAGTGTCCTAATTACTTGTATGTAAAAATAAGTTTTCGTGACATAATTTTACAAAAGTCTGGCATATAGTCTAGCTCATAGTCTCGGATCGACTCCATAGCCAGACTCTTGCAAGATTTTCTCAGCCAGACTTTTGTCAGGCTTATCCCAGACTTATTTTTTACACGAGTAGCGTGACGGTAATCGAGATACTTAACCTCAAAGTTTTGATAGATAACATACTGTCTTCAAAAGTTTATAGTAAGATTTTACATTATTTATGTATGTTTTATGTTAAAATATAGTCCAATTTACAGTTTGAAGCACTTATAACCTTATTATATTGTGATTTACAATAAAATTAACTTTTGACCACGATTGTAGCACGACTACTCCCTTAATGAATTGGCTCTAAGCTTATTAAAATAGCGCTATGATACTTTCTAAAATTCTAGATTTTCTTAAATTTGAATATTTACTTTATTTAATATTTTACTCACTAAAGATAAACAATATTATTTTTTGTCCTTAAGTATATTGCAGCACAAAAGTATACATACATGCCTAATACATTCATATAGAATTTTTAATTTTGCAACCACAGAATAAAACTTATTAATAAAAACTTAATAAAAATGACGAATATTCAATTACATGTAATTATTACATTAGCTTTGAGAACCGATAAATACAATGTGAAAAAAGCAAAGATATGCATAAGGCGCTTAATGTCGCTTGTTAATAATTTTAAAAAATCAATAATTTATATTACAGTGCACTAATTGTTTTATATTTTAATATTTCAGGGGCAACTAAATAATACAGTGGACTGCCGAACATCTTTAAGGTGAGTTAAATTTCCGTTTCAAAATATGTTATAAATCTTCCGATAAAGCAAGCTGACATAGCTTTGTAAAGTTTGAAATATTTATCAGTATATACGTTCACATAAAGCCGATTTCAACTCTTCCGATGGTAGAATGCGCTCGAGATACAGCCAAATCGCTCGATAATCCGTTAGAGGGCATCAAAAGGTATCAACATTCTCGATACATACAGGACAGTAAATAATTGTCTGTAGCACAAAATTTTGATCGTACAAAAGAAGAAGTAAAAGTTCTTTTTCCTGTTGTTATCGGTACACTCTTGTTAATAATAATGAATAAAATCCTGTGACATGATATGAAAATGTAATGAATTGAACGTAGAATATAATTAAAAGCATACAATGAGAAATAATTTTTAGCAATAAGTTTTTTAGAAATGTAATGGTTTTGCGCTTAAGAATAAAAAATTATTATATGGTAAAGCATATATCGACGTTCCTTACGAAGACTAGCACATTTCAGGTTTCTCGAAAAATACTAGTTCTTGTCCGCAATCTCTTACAAAAATTAGCAATTTTCTGAATTTTAAACAAAAACTATAATTTTATTAGAGGAACCAAGATAGTGTTTGTATTACGCTGAAAATCTAAAAAGTGCTTGTTCTTTATAAGAGGACTCTGAAGAGAACTAGGTGTTTTTGAGAAATCTGAAATGTGCTAGTCTTTGTAAGAAACGTCGATATATATTTGTTAGTTTGCATCTAAATAATTTATTGCTTATAACACTTTTTAAAGTTTTAATGAACTAAGGTGAAAATATCTAGAGATCGTGAAAAATCGAAACTAGTTTTTTTTAAAGCAAATAATGATTGTATCAGTTATCTTTAATCTTTTTTTGCATGTTTTGTGATTACTCGTAATATTAATAATTAAGTATTTAATATTTAAAGTGTTAAGAAATTATATACTAATATATCTAAATTATATACATCGTGTGTATATTATACCATTACTGTAGACCCATAACTATACAAATGGTTAACCGCGCATCATTTTTATTTCTAGCTCATATTTAAATATCATTTTACCTATTTCAACATTAATTATTTGCATGTAATCATTTTGCATTTCCAAGCAAATTCTAATGCACAGCAATTTACGGAAGGAAGCTGAAGACTTTTTCTACTTAGTCATGAATTCGAGGCATAAATATTTAAAATTCAATTAACCCGTATAGCCAAGTACATGGAGAGTTAAGAATCGAATGAAATGAAAACAAAGTATATGCACATATGGGTCAGCTGAAAATTTACACATCAAGCCACTATTACTTCTCTACGCTGAATTCGTTATAATAGAATTTCACTTGTTCGAAGTAAATTTTCACTCTTTAATTGTTAAGATAAACTTAAATTGAGATTCTTTCCAGACCTGTACTTTCTTTAAACCACAGTTTAGACAATCGTTAATATTGTGTAAATTAATGAACAATACTTTGTGTTGATGAACATCCTAATATTATATTTATTAATTAATTAATTAATTAATTAATTTACTAGTTAACTTGTACAAGCTCTTACAAACCGTCTAACCTGAACCCTGATGTTACTACTTACAACAAATAATTATTCCTTGGTAGAAACGTGACCATTTTGAGGATAGATGAAGATAGATATTTCTTTACAGAATTTTATAAAAACTTTCTATGTTTAGTCTCAAAAGTGTTTCATAAATGTGTTGTTTTGTAAAAGAATACCTAAGTTAACAAAATAAAAAAAATTTGAACCTAATTTTATATAACAAACCAAATGGCGTATTTATTAGAAAAAAAGTACTTTCCCCCAGTAAAATCAAAAATTTAACTATCACTAGGCTGAAATGTCAGCTGGGATACCCCTTAAGCTGCTTCATACAAGAATTAATTAAATATGTCGAGTTCAGTAGCTCACTTGACAGTAGCTTAGGTGGCTCACAATCTTTATAAGCCGCATGAAATTATGGTATAATCAAACTATTATAGAACAGATTACATATTTATGAACAGAACAGCTCAAGAGAGATCAAACATGTATTCTTTTATGTTTTTAAATTAAAATATGGACTATAAATAATACACAGTATTGCAAATCTGATTTTTTGAAAGCAAGTTCAAACTATCGACTAAATACAAAATATAAATCCAAAATAGTGGAAAAAATAATAACCGATAATAAAGTCTTATATGATTGTACTAAGAAACTAAGAATTTCCTAATTCTGAAACCGGATTCATATATGTTATATTATATATAATATAAAAAACTGTCAAGTAAAAGTTCAACAGAGAAATATATGCCTGAAAACATTGAGTCAAGAATATTACCAAACTTTGTATTCATTATTAACAAATTTTTACAAAGAGAAAACGCAAATGGCACTATATTACAGCCTAATTTTCGGCGCATTTTGATGGAAAGGAAAGAAGGAAAGAAAAAGAGAAAGAAAAAGAGAGCGAGAGAGGCAGGCAGCTAGCGCGAAAGATGTTTAAAAAGGCGCGGAAAAGTCGGCCGCGTTAAAAGTGAGCTTGCGCGGAGTGCGCGGGATGAGCTTAACGAGTTTTTTTACGAGCACGAGGTAGCAGCAGCGCCCCGCCGCGAATACGTGACTCTTGTCGAGGCACGTGACGCCGCGCCACGCTGGTGAACTCAGGCGGCGCGATCCTTGACCTACGAAACAGATACACACGTATACAGACGCAGCTCCAGGCGATGTTTAACTGCTCCGACGGCCTGGAATCCAACGAGACTCGGCCCTTCGTACCTCTTCAGCGCCTGTGCACATAGTCCTCGTGTCTTTTCGCTCCCTCCTTGCTAATTGTCTTTAATCTCGTACTTCCGGGGCGTGTATCTTTTTCTCTTTTCTTACTCTACTCTTCTTGCTCCAGGTGTAACATGTGAATTATACAAGAATTTCTTTTTATATTTTCACAGACTTGCACTGCACTTTATGCAGGTTGAGCTGACTTTCTCTTGCCATCTACACGATTCTTAAAACAGCTTGACAAACATTTTTTTAATGAAAAATATCTCCAGTTGCATATTCATTTGTAGTCCGCGGGTGATAACTTTAGTTGTAGTCCTGTTTAATTTTAGAAGGATGCGGCGCTAATACATAATAGCTGTTTTATTGCACCATGTGGTTAGGTTATCCATCAAAAACAAGCACTTATATGTCGCGCTGCTACCCCAAATAAGGGTGAGGGGAAAAGTTTAGAGAGCGATTTTTCGCGTTTAACATAAAACCTATTGATCTCAAACGAAAATTTTACATGGAAAAGTTGTAGGTATTAAAAAAACTACAAAACGAGCTCTGAGACGTTAAAGTATCTTTATTATTAGTTACTAACAAGGAGAGTGCACACCCTGTGGGAAACGATTTTTCATCAAACTTTAGGAGGTGGTTTCTGGTACCTTAAAATGAAGCCAAGCACCCGTAATCTTTTTCAATGGGCCCCAGCTGTTCCCGAAATATGAGGTGTTTTGCTTAAAATGTGCGTTATTTTAATACAAGAAATGTATCTCTTCTTTCGACAACAATTCTGCAAGCTTTTATGCTACAAATATTTACTCAAGAGTTAATAAAGTAGGTGGAAAGAATTGTACTTTAAGCTTTGTTTCGTATAAAAATATTATTCTGATGCAAAGTTATTA
This sequence comes from Gastracanthus pulcherrimus, assembly GCA_949152435.1. Classification (NCBI taxonomy): domain Eukaryota; kingdom Metazoa; phylum Arthropoda; class Insecta; order Hymenoptera; family Pteromalidae; genus Gastracanthus; species Gastracanthus pulcherrimus. The sequence continues at coordinate 46,095,503 of OX424574.1, forward strand.
ACATTTGAAGATGGATTAAAAATGCGGGAATATTCTATGAATTTTAACCTCGATTTTAACTTTTAAATTCAATGATTTCTCATGCATTTTAAATCGTCATCTTCAATTGTTAATAATTTTACATCAGAATAATGATTTAATACGAAACAATGCTTACATTGTAGCTATTTTCACCTACTTTAATTATCTTTTGGATCAATTTTGCTAGCAGAAAAACTTGTAGAGTTTTTCATTAAAATAACGCATATTTGAAGTAAAATACCTTATACCTCGAGAATAAGGACACATTGGAAAAGATCTCGGGTGCTAGCCTTCATTTTTAGGTACTAGAAACCATGTCTTTTAAGTTTGATAAAAAATCGTTTTCCACAGAGTGTGCACTATTCTTGTGAGTAAATTAAATACAATGAAAATGTTAGTAAATGTTCACCTTTTTTTTATTTCAATGAAATTTCCGTTATTTTACAAAACTACGAATAAAAAACCGTTATAAATACCATACATTTCTATCTATTTGATAGCAAGATATAAATAGACTTTTACATTGTAAATGTCCTTCTCAAATGTGAAATAATTTTGTATGATCATTGTTCAGAAAATAGTGTTAAAAATTAAATTTGAAGAAAAAAAATTTTTTTTTACCGAAAAATATTAATATTTTTTTTATTGAAATGCTGTATCGAAAAATTATACCCATGTTATTGTATTCGTCATAAATTTAATAAAGGAGACAAATTGTTTTCGAAAAAAATTTGAAAAATAGTGTTCGCGAGTGTATTGATGTGCGTGACTAGGGCAATCGAGTATAATAATTGAGACAAAATGTTAATTCCTAATAAATTTAATTTCAAAAAGTAACTGAATATAGTTAGTTATACTTGTGAAAGAGGATGTAAAACAATGACTTGCAGTTATAAAAAATATTATTAAAAATATTTAAATACTTGTGTAACTAATAGTTATAGTGAATATTGATGATATGTTGACCTAGAAATATTGATATTATACCTCATAATCATGACATTGTAGATGTAGATCAGGCGAATTAGGATGATAACGCGAATCAAGACGAGTCAGATGAAAGGGCCAATTTATATAGTAATAAAAGAATAAGGTTGAACGAAGACGATTAGAAAAGTTACATATTAGTGTATGTAATAAATTTTTGTAGTGCAATAAATTTTTTATTTATTCTTTATAAAACATCCACTTTCACATTTACAACTAACTATATTCAGTAACTTTTCAGGAAATAAATTTTCTGTAGTATTAACTGGACTTAGACCAATTGAAGTATTTGTCCAACCATATTGAATGGAGTGTTTTTTATTCCTAACCAAAATTGCACGGGCAAATATTTCCTCGGAGCATATTGTTCTTTTACGGCACCTTAGGTTGAAGACAATAATTCTTATTTAAAAGATTTCATAAAGTCAATTTTTTAAACAAGAACAACGATAATCATTGCGGGTTATTTTTTTCGTTTTGTACGTTCTCTTTAATACCTACAATTTTTTCACTTAAACTTTTCGTCTTCCACCCTTCTCTTATATTCGAAACAGCAGTCCTCTACGGCATTCAGGTGCTATATTAGATAGACAACCCTACCATTAAACGCGATAAAAACAGATCTTATATATTAAAGACATATTATCCTGTTTTACCTACAATTCGACAAGGCTATTGGTGATTCGTTACTCTCAAATTACAGAATAAATGAAGAATTGCGTTGTGCTAAATAACATAGCCTATGGAAATACAGAATTAATAATAAATTTGTTAACTATTTTGAGTACTAAACTGACTTTTAATAAAAATATTGAAGTATACAATACAAACTATAGAAAAATGTACACATTACGTAATTATAACGCAGACATTTTATTGTATTTATTTATATTTTTATTCGTTCATTTATTTATTTATTTATATATTTATTTATTTATCTATGTATATATTTATTTATTTATTTATTTCAATTTATTTATTTATTAAAATGTTTACTTAAACACGTTCAAAGTCTGTTTAGCCAATTTTGGTTTAAATAAATTTAACTTAAAATGACAACAGTTTGAAACAAAATGAGTGTGCTGACTCTGTCGAAGTTTCAATAGACCGCGAATCCAGCTAATGGGAACTTAAATTTGCATTCGTTAGTAAAAGTTCCAGTGGGCAAATTCAGGATAAAATTTCAATTTAATTATTGGGACTTCAAAAGTGTTTAACCCAAATAAATTAACTTTCAGCAGTTTTCAAAGTTTTCAATTTATTTACGTTTAATACGTCCTTTACTTTCTTTTGTAAATCGAAGCTCTATGGAGTTATATTATATTTTCCGACACAGGTCCGTCAGTCTGAGGAATGCTGCCGAGGAAAACGGACATGCGATAAAAATGCAATTCCTTGAACTTTTCGAAAGAAAGTGGGAAACGGTTATATACGCTGCACAGTGAGTGTGTGCAGATATCAAAACGTGTAACCGCGGGGTGTAGTTAAAAATTCAGAAAGTGTAAAGTACCGAATGTTAAAATAGATAGTTGAAAGTTATGAAAATGAAAATTCAGAATCTCCAAAGTACCGAATGTAAAAATATAAAAAGTTTAAAGTTTTGAAAATGAAAATTCAGAAAATCCAAAATACCAAAAGTAGTAAGTGAACCTTCTGCGCAGTTTTTTTTAATCCACTGGAATGACCCCAATATATATATTTTTTTCAAATATAAGTATTGTACAAAAAAAGATTTTACACAATTGAAATCAAGATAATTTCTTTTTATTCGTTGAAAGGCGTGAGACTGATGGAAATAGGGGATCCTGTCTTAGCTATGCAAAATTCTTAATTTATTGCCTTGATTTTTATCTAATTTTGATATAGTCATTATTTATCATCCAGATAGTAACACCCAAATGGGACGTGTTGCCTATGCAACTAGCGGTTTCAATGTTTTTTTTAATTGAAAATTTCCTCCAAGTGTATTATTTCTGCATACAACCTTGAAGGCAAAAACCTTGCAAAAGAATCTGCCGAAGAACCTGCAGAAAATTCTGCTGGTTCTAAAAATCTGCATGGAACTCTGCATCAAGTTCTGCATAATTTTCTGCATGTAATCCTGCAGATACTTCTGCAGATCTTTTCTGTAAGGGATTGGCTGAGTGTTTTTTCTCTCTTCGATCGCGTCGTAAAAAATATGTTGAAAAATGCATTTAAAGTTTTGTGCGCTGCGTATGTACGCGCAGCTGTAAATTTAACTGAAGGTTAATTTCGACATCGAATATTCATCTATAATTTTAATAATACGATCCATACAATCTTGGAGGATTGAATAATTATGAATATCTAATAATTAGCGAAGCTGACAGTAAAAGTGAAAAAACATGGTTTAATGAACGGACAGAGTAAATTGATAGCTTTGAAAGCACAAGTAAAAGGCAATAAAATCGTAGGTACGTAATTAAAGAAAACCGTCCTCCCCTGCTAATTCCCACTCTCAGCATGCAAGTCTTTTTAGAGTTAATAAATGAGCCCAATCTAGCGACGATCCATGTCCGTTAAAATAAAACTGGAAAGATTAGAAAGAACAAAGTATCCAAGTAGCAGAGCTTAACATTCCTGCAAGAGTGCGCACACTGATTTTCTTAATAGCGAGGCGTAGCGCCGTAAAGTCACAAAGTGTAAACCTCGCCTTTTATTTCCATCTAAATGAAAGAGTAAAAAGCACAGACTGGGCCGCTGCAAGAAAAATACCTCCGCGTCCCTTATTCCAGCAGCGCGCGCAGCGCGTACCGTCGCCTCGGCCAACATCCCCCCTAGCCCCGGTAGCCTAACCTTTCCGCGAGCGCGGGCGCAAAACCAAAGTAGAAACGATTTTAATCCCGAGAATGAAATGAAACTGGCGCGTAAAGCAAACTTGCGGATGCATCGTAAACTGCAGAATAATACGGAACGGCTTTATTGACGTCGTTTCGACGCTCGCAGCGCGCGCGCGCGCTCGCGATAGCATCGAAAATCGATGACAGTGCGCTGCTCCGCGCGCCGCGTGCCCGCACACACTGCGAGCCTCGTGGCCCCGAGTGGAGTGCTCGAGAGCGGATCCCTCTCCGCCGTCCTTTCCGCCTGTCCGCCTGCCCGAGTCCACGCTAATCGGATTAAAGGGCCTTTGGGGTCAACGGAGGCAGAGACAGAGATGAAAAGCCATAACTGCCGAAAGATGGAATCGATTTTGGCCTCGTCCGAGAAGCAACAGTTATGACGCTTCGCGAAGCACGGCGAATGGCTGCGTGTATCGCCGTGTCGGAATCCTAAGATATAGGAAGGTGCGGATCGAAGCTCGACGTATGTACGCGAGTCAGCCGGGCCGATTCATTCCCAGTTTGCATGAATATCGATTGCGAGAGGCAGTCAAAGAGGAGATACGATTCTAACTCGGGCTTGGCTCCGCTTTTATCTTTATCGCTCAATAAATATGTTGAGTTCTAGTGCCCACGAACACTCATCTTTTGTTTTTCTTTACGGAGGACCTTTTTTACGAAGACGTCGGAAGAGTATATGTTACGACGACACAACTTATTTTCATGCCGGGCTATAATCATCTTCCTTGTCAATAAAAACGCTGTCAACTGATTTGGCATTCAGCTTTCTCAAAGAGGTATCAGTCATTATTTCATATAGTATCATTATATTATTATGCATAGGTCAATATCAATATATGTAATATCTATTGATTTGCTTGAGGAGTATTACAAATACGTTTGGTTTAAATTGGGCCTTTGCATAAAAAAAAATTAAAGCCATTAAGTCCATCAGGTAGAGAACAACAAAATAATGGACACGTATTTTTCATACACACACAATCATTATCCGGTTACTGAACAACAACAAATGCAATTATTGCTGTAAAACAACAATTGCGTATTACAAAAGCTTTCTCGTCCTGTTTTTCTTTTTGTTATTTTTTAACGACCAATCATTTTTGCTTTGTTTTCAATGCGGCGTTATTTATACGCACGTTATTGAACTATTGTCCATTTATCTTTTTAATTCGCAACAAACCTATCCTATTTTGTTCTTTCTTATTCCTTTTCTTATTCTTTCGTCTATCTTTATTCCTTTCTTCTCACACTCTACGTAGGTATTCATCTTGTTTTATAACTGTTTTCTTGCTTTTCTGTTACACACCAATTTGTTTGTAAATCACAAAAATATTGGCTTTGTTTTTTTAAAACATTCATAACTCTACGATTGTATAACAAGCAAAATTAATTTCCAGTAAATCCCATTTTAAGTTTACAATATGTTATTTTTTTTATTACAAAATAGTTGACAGGACAATCGTTGTTTTGATTAAATTTCACACATAACCTGAGCTGTGCGTAAAATCACATAATCTTATTGATGTCTTATAAAATTAATCTTTTATCCCAGCGTTCTTTTTTTCATAATACAAAATAGATACTTATAAATTTGTTAAAACTTACTAAATTGATTATGTAGAACCCTTTTTTAAGTAATAAATTAATATTACAATACTGACTACTATTTTATTTATTAGTGCAATATTTTAAAACCAACAAACATTGAATTAAAAAAATATACGTGTCGTCGCTAAAGTGACTGCGATTTCCCTGTCTTCCCCTGTCATATTTGATGTATCAACTTGAATACAACAAGCACCAATTTGTTTGCAAAAATAATCTATTCTTGGACTAATTCAATTTGATATTAAGCTGCCTAGTATAAACTAAAGTAATAAATGAAATAACTGTTAGCGATACATATATATTGTTGTTCTGTGGTCGTTTTGTTTGACTTGTTTTGTTTTTATTAATTAAAATTCCTCAAAAAGCTCTCTTAAGTGCGTGGGCTAAAAGCCAAGCACGTAAGCGACCAGCACGGACAATTTATTCTCTTCCGGGCTGTAGTAGTCTCTCCCGGGATCTCTCCTTCGATCCCAGTGCAGCTGAACAACAGAGCCATGCCTCGAAATGACCAATCCACGGCCGTTTGGCTACAGACTGCGAGTTTTTGTGAAGAAGTCACTTGTCGACACGTCAGTGAGTGACAGTAGATCTCCTTTTGCTTTCTCAAAGACAAAGCGTTGTAACGATGAAAATTTTCGAATCAGAGATTTTGATAAATTTCGATATTCTTAATGTTCCGGAGTCAGAGAAATGTTTTAAAAAATATCTGTATGTATGTATGTATGTATATATGTATGTATGTATTTATGTATGTATGTATGTATGTATGTATGAATGTGCGTGTATGTGTGTGGTATGTGTGGTGGTGTGTGTGTATAAATATTAATACAATAATTCCCATTTGCATGCTCCGAGAATGTTTAACATTTCCCGGGGATGTAATCAACAAGCTCGTCAAAGATAACAATATCAGCGCTCGGATTTCAATGGTAACACGTGGAAACACCAGTTTGCAGGCACCTCCCCAAGCTTAGCGCACCAAGCGCAGCCGACCCATTGACACTGATATAACGCAGCCCGCGCCCTCTTTTCCCCGGCTGCGGCCGTGCCCCGGGGCAAAGTCTCTCGGTAATTTCGACGCGCCGCCGTACGTAGAGCGATAACGGCCCGGCAATGCCAGCGTTGCATTATTAATAAAGCCGTGAGCACACGCCTCGCGCCGCTATATAACGAAGTAACACGCAAAATGCAAATTAGACACTGTGCATTCCGGCTTTTTGCCCCTCGACATCTCCGCGGCGCTGCATCGTCGCCCCCGCTGCACTTTGACCTGTGCGCCTACATTTTGATTTCGGTGCGTTGATGGGGCAATTTCCAGGGATCCCCGCACGCCCTCCTATATAATGCATGCGTTAAATGTCCCGATTATTACGACGAAGCTGCACCTGCGCGCACCTATAGTCGACGGCTTTTCGGCCTGGGACCTGCTGCGCATTCGCAGAGAGTTGCACATCGGTATGCCCGAGCTGCATCGAGGGTTTGTTTAATTTTTCACCAGGAGATTATTCGCCGGATATTGCCCAACTTGTGGACGCCCACTGTGCGCGAGTGCGTTGCAACGTTACTCGTTGCAGGTGAAATGAATTTTTTTTAATTCACCGGAGCTGCCTTTGCACCGCTCGCGCGGAAATTCAATTAAAATTGGGCTTTGCGAAGAGTTCGCTGAATGATTCAGCGATCCATTTGAAAGTAACAGAATTATGCAACAGGACGATGCGTTGAAACTTCAACTGCTCATCTTATTGCCACTATTTACCACGCTAAAGGTTGAATTTTATATGCGTTTTTAAGTATGTGATTGTTTTTTAAAGATTCTCATTCATTCAAGCATTTGTTCTCTATTTTTTCTCTAATGGAAATTGTCAATTCACGTATTAAAATAGACGATGAAGTGTGGATTCAATGAAAAATGTATTTACAAGTCATGAAATAAATATAAATAAATATACTTTGATGTAGTTGCACTGAACTTGTGTAATATATAAAATATTGTAGATTCAAATTTAACTATAAATATTCGTAGAATATCGAGCCACCAGTGCAAATGTGAAATTTCATTTAAAAAGCTTTGTAAATATTTATCTTTCGTAAAATAAAATGAAGTCGTACAACTGTTCTCGAAAGCTGCCATCGATCGCATAATATTCGTAAATAATTTGCAATTTAATGCCATGCACGGTGCAACTACGAAGCACAGCCCCCCCCCCCATCCCCGCCCCCCTCCGAGCCCAAAAGACAAACGTGCGCGTAGACTTATTAGATGGTCGAGATAGGCCGCAGCGTGAACTCGAGCAGAGACGCTGTGTAGTCTCGCGCGTCACGCACGCACGCACTCCAACACGCCGCTCGATTAAGAAACACTATGTGCAGCCCGCGATCTCGCAGGGGTCGCGATGAGATAGAGCATATACTACACATCCGAGCTGTGCTGTCTCCTTAGGGGGGATGACAGCGGCGGCGGCGGTGCCGGCGACGACGACGACGACAACGACGAGGACGCAGATTAAGACCGATAGCGTACACCCTCGAAGAGACTGAGAGAGAGAGAGAGAGAGAGAGAGAGAGAGAGAGAGAGAGAGAGAGATACCCCTCCTTTGCACGATTAGTGTTAAGCAGGAAATTTGGGCATATAATGCGAATGCATTGCCACGTCAAGATGTTGAATGATGAAACTGAGGTGCAATCGAGTGTGTTGAATGATAAGAATTCTAGGGGAAAAATGTAAGACGGAGAGATTGGGATTTAGGCCAAAGAGAATGGTTTAAGGGAGAGAGTGAGTTATCGTCTGGTCTCTTTTTTTACAAATATTTGAATTTCGTAGAAGATTGCAATATTTAATAAAAATTTTCCACGGATTAATAAAAAACTATTATTTTTTTACGATTCCGGTCGATATTAACAATAAGTGTAGTATCCTAATTATTTGTATGTAAAAATCAGTTTTCGTAACATAATTCAACAAAAAATTGGCATATAATCTGGCTTATAGTCAGGGATAGTCTCTGTTGCCAGATTTTTGCAAGACTTTCTGAGCCAGACTTCTCCTAGACTTTTTTTACATGGGTAGCTAATATTCTTTTCATGATCAACCTAATGAATATTATTAAATGATATATCATCTGCTCTACTAATGTTCATGACTGTTTCATTTAAATAAATAAATAAATAAATAAATTAATAAATAAATATAATATATATATTAAAACATCGGCGGCACGTAACGCAGACTCGAGTGCGCACATGATACCAAACAAATTTTAAAAATCCGTGCGCACTCGAGTCTGCGTTACTTGCCGCCGATTTTTTATATGAAAGTACCAGTAGGTATACAATGACAGTTCTGGACCCCCCCCCCCCAACTCGACTTTTCGTATCACCTGTTCAGGTCGATATTTGGCGCAATACCATGCAAATTTTGTAGTATATTCGAGAATATACTATAGCATGACGTCATCGTGCCCAGGTGAGACAGGGGGTGGGGCATATTTGCGCCTGCTCGACTCGACCAATCAGAGCGATTCTCACCTGAACAGGTGAGTCGAAAAGTCGAGTGGGGGGAGGGTCTAGAACTGTCATTGTATACCTGCTAGTACCTATGAAAAGAAGGCTCTTAATAATTTCGGTCCCCCCTGTGTGATCTAGTGTATAGAATGTTTTGAATTTTCAGACATGGCCAAAACCGCTATTTTCAAAAAATTCTACGGAGCTCCCATTGTGATGAATTTGAATGTATAATACAATGATTTTTTCTTCTTTTTACAAACTTTAAGAAAAAAAATTAGACCGTCCGATATTTTGTATTTTTCAGGTTATGTTTGATCGCTTGCCATTTTACATAATCGACAGGAATTTAGGTCTGCCAAGTCTCAAATTTTTTGTCCTGAAAAGACCTTTAATTATTCTTTTTGTACGTTTAAATCCGTTACGTATAGCCAAAGATACAGCCTTTAGAAGATAGTTACTTTTTCGGAAATCGTTAAGTTGACACCCCTGTAACTCTTTTCTATTATAACCGTTTGAGTTCTACCTTTCAGGAATCATAGTTCAAATATTTTGGAAAACAATGCACTGGGTCCGTTTTTGCACATATAACATTACTGTGAATTATTTTTTTAGCTTGCTTTTTCCACCTAAAGTAAACGACATTTATTTGACGTAATTTCATAGGTACTTTCACGTACAAAATCGCCGATAAGTAATGCAGACGCGAGTGCGCACGGATTTTTAAAATTTGTTTGGAATGAAATAAAAATTTAAAAATCCGTGAATACTCGAGTCTTTGTTAAAGGAATTGAAGGTCTTTTTGATGATCCGTTTTGATGACGTAAAATGGCAAACGATCAAATATAACCTAAAAAGCACAAAATTACAGCTTTACATTCATCTCTTTAGAGGTGACCCATTGAGCTGCCAAGGGAGTATAAAATTTTTTCTGAAAGTTTGTAAAAAGACGAAGAATTTAATTTTTGGTACGTTCAAATTGATAATAATGGGAGCTCTCTAGAATTTTTTGAAAATAGCCGTTTGTTGGCTATGTTTAAAGATTTAGAACACTCTAATGGGGCACTTAGTGGACTTTAGGGACAACATTTTTTTTCAGAGCTTCTTTTCATAGGTACTTCCATATAAAAAATCGGCGGCAAGTAGCAAAGACTCGAGTGCGCACGGATTTTTAAAAATTGTTTTGAATGAATCATATATATATATATATAGATTTTATTGACTGTTAGTAATTGAACTGGAGAAGGATTAAAATTGCGAATTTGTATATTTCTTAAATTTTAATAAATCAATACAGTCGCTTCTCGATAATTTGAAGTTGAAGAGAGCGGAAAAAAAACTTCGAATTATCGAAAAATTCAAATTGTCGTAAAATCTTATAACTTCTAATTAGCGGAAGTGAAATTCATGAAAATCGTTCAAATTTAAATTAACAAAAGCTTTTTTTTTTACATTTTTTAACTAACTTTTGTAAATGCACTTCGAATTGTCGAGTTTTTAACGTTAATTAACAGGTTCCGTGCTGACAACGTATAAGAGTTTGTTAGCCTACTGTGCTGAAGCTAATAATTGAATTCTGAACATGTTTGTTTAATTATTATTGTAAATACATTTTTATTAGGCATGCCTTAGTTTTTATAAAATATTTTTGTTCTTTGGATCATATAGGACATATACTAGTATTTAATTTATCAGTCAAAAGAATTTTATTCATGTTTCATTCCATGTTAGTACTTTGAAGGAAAAAAATTTGTGAGTCACATATGTGTCACGTAGCACACAAGGAAAGAAAATCGTTACACATATATGGTTCACGCCGCACTGAACCTGTTAAAATAGAAAATACGTAGTCTGATTAAGAACTCAGTAAATACTTTGAATTATCGAAAAATTCAAATTATTAACGTTCGAATTATTGAGAGTCGGTTGTATGTATCAATAGCAAAGAGAAAATACCGATATAAAACTCAAATTACCGTAACTCGAAAATCAATTAGACTAATCATAACGAATTTTGTTGAGCTGATTTTGTTTGCCGACCGAGAATCCGTAAATACTATTTAAACCTTATCGTGTACCAATATTATTATGGATTCTTAGTAATTTTAGAAGTTTTCAAAAAATGTAAATAAGTATTAGAAACGGAAAGATATACTGAATTATTGATGTTTTTTCCAAATTAATGAATTAAATAAAAAATAAATGTTTTCAGAAAAACGGTAAAATTTATGCCCGTTTTCGAAAGAAAGAAACGTTTATTCAAAATTGGACTCCACCTGACTGATGGGCATACCCAATTAAAGTTCGCTAAGTAAAATGTCTATACATGTCCCAAGTAGATACACACCGAGTATAGTTAGACTCTGTCTTTATATATTCCGATTCTCAACGCGTATATATATACTTTTACTCTTCCGTATATCTCAAACTTTAACTTGGTTTTCCTCTATTTTCTTTTAAGAAGACTGAGTTAAGTATTTTTTAAAATCAGTAGTCGACATAATCAAAACAATGATATAGCTTCGATAGATAGATTGTCGATAGTTTAATATTTCTTGGTAATAATTTAGTATCATAGCGAAGAATGAGTACCAGTATCCATATCACAAGCAAGTATAATAATAAAAATCCAGTAGCAGCAAAGATAGTCTATATTATTCCAGGAAAAGCCAAAAGTCCAAATAAAAACGATCGAGTTTAATTTTCGGGCGACGAGTAGTCGCTACAGCTTCGCGCGATGTTTTCTCAATTCGAAATCCGATCTAAGCCGGTGGCGGTGGCGTTGGTGGTGGTAAAAATCGCGAGCAGCGGCGGCGCGCACGCAGGGATCAGGCGACGGAATGACGAGGAAGGAAGTTATTGACAGGCCTAAGCACCTTAGACTCGAGGCGCGCGAGCTTTAGTCTGCCAGCTCCGCGGCTCTCTCGCTGTACCTGCTTACGGCTCTGCGCCTCGGGGATGACTCGGTGAGTAATGCCGGCGAGGCTCTCGCGTCCCCCACCGATCAATATCCCACCCACGAGCCACCGCCGCCACCGCCATCGGGCGCTTTCGACTTCCGAGGCTGCTCGCTGCCGCCGCGGCAGCTCTAACCTTAAAGTAACATTCGCGCGAGCACTTGTGCCAGTGTATACCCAGCGCGGTGTGCGCCGCGGCCGCTCCATCTGGCCCTCCGGAATTTTCGCCGACGATATCATTCCGATGGATTTTCATGCAATTTCCCAACCAAGCTGCCTTGTAAAAATACACTGCAAGTCGATGGGATTCCCGGCTGCGGCTTTACTTTTCCTGCAGCTTTTCAGCTCGCGCAAGTGCAGATTAAATACGATCCGATAAGAGTTCGTGAATTTCCCGTAGATTAGATTTAACACGTACCCGGGAGGAGGCTCAATCGATCTCTCAGACCAAACAATACATTCATTTATTTTCGAGTAGACAATATCATCAAACTGCTTCTGAACGGACTTCTGAACATTTACAATATTTTTCTCTTCGTAAATCCAATTTGAAATTCGTTAAATAATTAGTAGCTGTACTCTTTATAACGTTCTGAAAATGCCTAAAGCATGTAAAACGCCCGTGAATCATCTAATTAAAGCACCGCTTTATAAAGACAAATAAACATGCCTCGCGCGGATGCGTGCTTGAAAGCCTCAACTAAGGTAGAAGAAAATTATCATATAACAAAAGAGTGGGTATTAATTGGCTTGTTATCGTAAAAGAGAGGCGCTGTCGATAAACAAGGAGCGATTGAAAATAACCAAGCCCGTCACATGGCCATTAGGCTTAAACTGGAGAATTGGATGACGCAAAGTGAGAGCGAGGCTCGCAAAGAGCGTTGTTTCTCCCTCGTCGATTAATGGCAGGATGTGCAGGCTTCTGAGTGCTTTCTTATCTCTGGGCTTATTATAGATTGCCAGCGCGAGAGGCCGCTCACCCGCTCGCTCGTTGTGCGAATAAATATTAAGAAGTGCCGGCCAAGCTGTGATTCATTGTATTGTCCGAGACTGCTTTCTCTCTCTCTCTCTCTCTCTCTCTCTCTCTCGATCTTTCTCTCTCTCCCTCTTCCTCTTTTCCGTCTCCCCGCCTCTCGACCGCCTACACTTTTGCAACGGATCGTATAATGTTTGCAAGGCTCGTAATGCACGTGCATCGTACTATGCATTCTGGGCTATTAAACTCGTATAGTTTTCAAAACGAGCTTATATAACTTTTTGTTAAAATGTTGCATGTAACATTTATTAATTTTCTTTTTCCATTTAAATATTACTGCAATAAATTATGAAATTTAAAAAGATTTTCTATAGGACAAGCCGTCATAGTGTAAACTGCAATGTTATTTTCCACAAACAATGATATATATTTTTTTTAATTTTACAAAGCAATCCTGGATATATTGCAATTATATATACGATATTATTAACAACATTTGTTTTATTCTATGTCAGCATTGAGTGAATGGTACATTAAAAAAACGCTGTAAACTCATTTGGAACTGCGTTTTCTCAAAGAGATTTCAGTCCCATAGTAATTTTAATCATTGGTATTGAATAGCTTATTAAATTTTCTCTATTCTACAGTATATCATATTATAATGCATGTTGCAATATCTGACGATGGTTTTAGTAAAGTACGAATTGGCTTTAGGAAGTACGTTGTCATAAGTAATTAATATGTTAAGTTTAAATTTTAATACGTTTTAATGTACAGATATATGTGCATGTACGGGCATACACACAAATATATGAGGCCCATTATATACACGCGCACACATTTCCATATATATATATATATTATTATATTTATTGAAACAATGCTTTCTCATTGAGAAAGAAAAACCTACTCTAAAACGTTGATGATATCGAGATCCCGATAAATATTCCAATAGCGTAAAATAAATTGAGACACAAGGTGTCGAGTCGCGATTAATAAAGCTTGGAAATCCCTGCAGCACGTCTGCGTGCGTCCCATAACGTCTGCAAAAGAGATAGAGGAGAAGGAGGAGAAGGAGAAGAAGAAGAAGAAGAAGAAGAAGAAGGTGGTAGAGGGAGACTGCGAAGGAGATGTTGGGACTTATTGTTAGTCCAGGCCTTCTTATCAATTGTGTCATTATAAAGTTAACGATCTTCCGTCGAACAATAGCCTCGGTGTTGGTATTGAAACTCTCGTATAATCCTTGGGCCGAGCCGAGCTTTAGCGGCGTCGCGTCGGTGGGATGCTGCGCGCGTTTCATTTAGCCGGCGCGCAAACTGCCGCGGGCCGCGCGCCATGCTGCCTTTGCAGAAATGCGCGCGGGCACAATGCCACGGGAGAGAGAGAGAGAGAGAAAGGCAGAGGCTAAGGCAGAGCGAGAGAGGGAGAGGGAAGCCCGATGCTCCACCGCTGCTCGCTTATCCTTTCAGGGCAAACTTTATCGGTTTCTCGCTCTTAATTAATCCAATCTTTGTGCGGCCATATTTCATTAAAAATATTTTCCACCCAGCGACTCTGCCTTTGCCCTGCTCTCGCTCCTTTTTTCTGCTGATGATGCTCCTGCTCCGCTCCTGCTACGTATTATCTTTCAAGCGATTGTTCTTCTGCTCTCGCTCGGCTTCTTTCTCCCTTTGGCGATCCGCTTAATCGTTTTCGTTTGCATTATTATTTTTCCAAGAATTACGTTTGACTGTCTGCGGAGCAGCGAATCTATACTGCGAACTCCGATTGACTTTTGATACCTAATAGCTCAGCATTTTCTGCTTTTGTTAAAATAATGAATAATGCTATTAGTATTATCATGCAGCCATTACATTGTAGCGCTTATTAAACGTGCTCGTGCGAAAGCATCCGGGAAATGATCATTTTTAACACCCTGCTCATGATTTTGTATAAATTGTATCGCAATAAACAACATAATTAACTGATGAATCAGATTCCATATATATAATTCTTGATAAAATATTTATAATTTCACGATGTGAAATTTATTTTATAAATAAAATTATCAAATATTTATAAACTCATCAAATATTATATTATGACTTTAAAATATGCAGTAAATACAATATTCTATTTTAATCGACATTGTTACATTTAGTAAGCCAAATAACTTGTACGTGCCTTAGTATCATAACATGCTTTAGTCATTTAACTTGTTGATAATAATATTTTCGTAAATATAAAATTATTACGGCTACTTGAAATTTTCTTCAAACGTAACTTCTTGAATTAATTGCATCTTAGCCATTTCTAGGAAGCACGAAAAATGTTTATTAAACATTCTTAATGGTTACTTTAATTTACTTATTATATTTTTCTTTAAAAATATATCCTACTATGAAAACTGAAATGCGCTATAACTGCAATCAAGTGCATTCATTGCAACGAAAACATTTTAATAACTTAGCAAGTCACTACAAAAATAATGTTGCGCTTTTTCTCTTTCCTTATTCTGATTTGAGAAATGCACTTTATGAGTTATCTAGTATGTTATTTTTTATTACACAATATGTTAATTTAACTTAAGATATATTTCAGGTACGAAAATGTTTTTGGTGGCATGTGATCTGTGCTCAAATAACAATGGCCCTATGTATTTAAAATAAAGGTATAATAGTAAAATGAAAGTACTAGGTACTGTATAAGAGTAAAAAATAATAAAAAATAACCCATACTGCGAAGTAACTAGGAGAGTATAACAGGTTTAGAAAGAGAAATTTGATAAAGCTTTTTAGGCAGAAGTGTATTCTGGTACCTAAAAATTAAGTATTACAACATTGTTTTTTTCAATGGACCCGTGTTCTCGAGATATAAGCTAATTGACCTTAATCGAACGTTAGTTTAGTAACGGAATGGCATAGAGATAGAAGTAGAGACTTCTAGTCATAACTCTGCAAGTTATCACGCTTCAAAAGTGATAAAAAATAAATAATATAAAAGGAAAATAGCCTTCATTTCAGCTTCGTTTAATAAAAAAATAATAATTGGTTCTAAAGTTAATTTCCAATATTAATTATAAAAAAAAGTAATGAAAAATACATACAAATTTTGAGGATTTTAATTCTTTTAAATGTAGTGATTTATAAATTCATGGAATTTTCATAATTATTTTTGATCAATAATAACTTTGGAACATATTTATTTATGATTTTCGTACGAATTAAAGCTGAAATTAAAACGTTTTCTGTACTTTTATTTACTCTTGAATTATATTGTTCAACCGGGACAACTTGCAGATTTATGATCAGAAATAGAGGTACCATATTTTAATAAAAACCATCGATGGCTTACGTGATAAATTACTTGCCTCTTAATACCGAGTAAAATTCTCGTCAGTCCAATTTTTTCAGGGTAATTTTAAGAGAATGTCTTTCGAAAATGCTTCACAATGCTACTCATTTGTTTATTTCAACATAAAACATCACTGGATAGCGTTTACTCCAATGTTTTCTAATATATTCTATATGATTTTACTATTTTATTTATACAATGTAATTTACGTATAAAAATACTTTTATGAATCTAAGAAAAGGGTTATTTATGTTACAAATAATATACCATGTCGATTTATAACACGTAAAATTGAGGTCAATTAGTTTATATCTCGAGAATATAGGCCAATTGAAAAAAAGGAGGGTATTACGCTTTATTTTTGAATACCAGAAATACATTTCAATGCATCATCAAATTTCGCTTTCCGAACCCGTGACACTTCCTAATAAGATCGAAAACAAATAATGCTGCATCAAATTGCTTTAGAATCCTGACTTTGTAATTATTTACATTATGGTAATATCTAAAATTACACCGTGGAAGAAATTTGACCACAATTGTTGGTCTATTCATAAACCATCTCAACAATTTTTTCAGTTGACTTCTGAATTGATTATTTGGTTCTTAAGGGGGAGCTCCACTGATTATTGACCAAAAAATCGGAAAAGTTTTTATTACATTTTTGTTATTCTAATAGTTTTATGAACATTTTGAGACCTGCTGGATGTCAAAACTTTTTGTTATACCAAAGTTATAGCTTGTTGAGTGAAACAATTTACATTATGTAGCATACCAAAGTAAAACTTCCAAAAGTTCCTTGCGCAACCCATGCCCATGGATATTTTCGAAATTTCCAGAAAATATAGCTTAAAATATTGTGAAAAGTACTTAATATTTTTTATTGAGATATTTTGAGGTTGAATGTTTTATTCGTCAATTGGAAGTATTGAAACATGTAGTATTTTTATATTTTTTTAAGTTCAAATAACGTTTCATTTATTTCAGACCATTAATTGAGTTTAAACAATTTCAAAAGAATTAACTTTTTTTTGATTTACGTTGAAAAATATTCTAGATATTTTTAAAATAGAATTTATTAAATTCGTATGGGCAAGGAACTTTTTTAAAAATCCTTGTATTTATGACAAAATATGTATTTTCTCCAATAACTAGTAAAAGAATTTAGTAAAAAATTATCAAAATTTTTTCACAACCTTCTTTGTTTATGACAAAAACAGTTACCGAAGTTTTAATATTATTGGTCAAACAAGAGAGATTTTTTAAAAATCAGTGGAGTTCCCCCAAGTCACTTGAAATATAGTTTAACACAATAACATTTTATTGCACCAGACGTCTCAAAGATATATTTAAGCGTACACATATGATATTTGTTTCGTGGCAAATGTACCGATTAAATGGTTGTTATTTCAACAAATACATTGACGTATTGCAAAAATTCGGGCAATAATATATCTTAGTTTCCAATTAATAGTGATTATTTATATGCTATTAAAATCTTCACCAGAAAGAATGTCATTTTTAGCAAGGTAATTTATAGCCAGAAACTGGTCAACGCTCCAACCAGCGCAGAAACTTCTTTAAATCAAATAGTAATGTAAAATAAAATTTTGACGCACATCTAATCAATGAAGTAAATTGCTTAATAACCATTATTGATAATGAAATTCATATTGTAAAATTGAGAGTTCATGAGATAAGAGTTCAACAATGAAATGTCACTGGAGAAAAATAACTTTTGATTCGTAAATGCAAAATTCCCGCATCCGTGACAAGGGTTGTCGAATATGATTATGAAGTGCGGTTGGAGGCAGCGGTCGATGATGACAAGTAATGTAAGTGATGAATAACGATGAGGCCTTTCTCTTCCTCCTCGGATGCAGCCATATGTAATTCGATAAATTGGAGCACTCGCGCTCCGGTCCCTCTACGGGGCAGCATCGGCTCAGTTCGGCTTAGCTGGCGCTCTATATATATAGTAGCTCCACGGGCGCGCGCGTTCGCGTCAATCAGGAGGCGCAAATCATATTGAATCGCTGAAGTTCGGGCGCGTTGTACTTGATTATACGGGAGCGGAGGTGCAGCAGTCGTCGGAGGTTCTCGCACAAAGGCGGGCGGGCGCATTCGCCGACGGGCAATATTGTCGGCGTGAGCCAACATACGTAATCGCGCCTGCACGTACATGAAACTCGTGGCTGCCGGGGCTGCCAGCGACGTGTCGCCTGCGTATGCGCGTCATATGCATGCATGTAAGTCTGTCGCGCTCGAGTCGCGGAGGGATGCCGCGGCTCCAGTTGGAGAGACTCGCGCCGCAGTTGCGTCAATAGGAGGAACGTCATTGTGCTACTTGGAGAATTTCTTCGCGGCTTCCGTGCCCTACTTACCAATGATCACGGATGATTTTCGACTGCCGCGAACATTCTGTTTCATGTATACGGGCTTGATTTGCGAGGCGCGCTTCGTTAACTTGTTTTGCCAAACGATTTTTACTTTCCTTTCATTCAGATAATCTATATAAGCTGGATATCTTTAGACTTTTAAATACTAAAAGGCGTTTTTCACTCCTATGAGTCAAATAGGAAGAGGAATTGCGGTTATGTTGTATTCGCCGCTTCGTAACTCCAAGGAAAAGCGAGATATATGTAAAGCGAAGTTTCCGGAATAAGAAGGTGCGTGTTGAGATTTAGTCGTGGTTGATTAGTCGCGGGACTTCGAGAGAGATAGAAAGAAAGAGAGAGAGAGAGAGCAAGTGAGAGACGTATAGTACCTCTCTACTGCACCTGCGTTGAGCCAGAGGGCTCCACGGGTCCTTAAATATCGCAGTACAACTGACGCTGAACTTCAGATTAGGGGCCATGTCGTTCACCCGTAGTTTCGTCAGATTGTGAAACTCGTCGTCAGCGAGTATGGCTTGCGCCACACTGGTCATCGGTTGACGCGCAGCCCGAACTCTGCTACTTCCCTCCATCGATATGTTATATCCATAACATTCATATTCAAAATTGGACAGGAATATTCTATTTCTTTTAGATTTCGATTTTATTTCATGAGAAGATTTATATTATTACTTAAATCTTTTTTAAAAACCCATTAAAAAATCAAGTAAATTTTTTATTAAAAATTAATTTATTAAATATATTCCGCTATTTTCTACTTTTATGTAATTATGTTAATACTATATAGTCGTTGAATTTTATTACATTTATGAAACTTTAGTAATAGATCAAATTTTATTTCAAATTAATTTTTTAAAGCAATTTTCACTAAAGGAACTATCTTAAAGTAATACTTATTGTAATATTAATAATATTACATTTAAATATCCCTTTATGAAAAACTCATGATTGAACTTCTGATCTAATTTTTATACAAAAGAGAAAATACTTCACTTAAAAAAAATCATTATACACGTAATCGTTGAAAATAAAGGTTTATAGTTATAAATGGCCCGACACATTGTTTTATAATTCATTTCTTTAAAATAAAGGCTGTCTATCAAGAATATAAGAGCATTTAAATGATTAATTTTTCAAACGCTGACTCAGCCAAATACAACAGTATCTTAAGTGCTTAAATTGATGTTTATAATGCTGAGTAAAAGGTGTAAAAAAAGTTACCCTCACTCGAAAATAAAAGTTCATCAATAAAAAAACTTATTGTGTCGTAATAATAGAATCTCATGATGTAGGGTATAAAAAAGTGACCAAAAACGAAATTCTTTATTTTATTGCTATTGAGACAAATGTATTGCTCGTGCAGACAGATTCTGGTTGAACGAACCAAACTGTCTGCTATACTGCTTTGCCGTAACAAACATACAATACCAACGGCAGTCATAATATAGATCCGATAGTAATACGTACAGTTGTTACCGCCATACTGGTATATCTGTCATGTAAATTTAAAAGTATTGATGTGAGAGCGAATCCTTTTTCTCAGTGAGAAAAAGCGTCCTCATGTAGATATCAGATACACTGTGAGCTCTGTAATTGTACAGAATATACTTATGGATAATTGGAAAAAAGTACATACATGCAGTCTAGAAGAAAAAGATTATGGTTAAGGTAAAATAGCTGCATTTTTCTAACTATCTTCTTCAGTTCGCTAATTGTATTGAATGCATGAGATAGTCTAATATCAGGTTCATATTGAAAAAGTCGTAAAAAAATCCTCTTCGCTCGGCAATTATCCGAACGAACAAGTTCAAGGCGTTAATGAGTTAAGCCTTCATTGGCTGGATACTGTGGAAGCAGCAACTCGGCAGCGAAACTTTGTCGAAATTCGATGACAAAGTGACTTGTTCGCGCGCAAACTCTTCTCACGGGCGAGCAGCTTTCTCTCTCTCTCTCTCTCTCTCTCTCTATCTCTCGCGGATGCGCGCGGGTGAAATAATAATCATACTCGCTGCCTCTGCTGAGGCTCGGCAGATAAGGACAAATAAGAGCGCGTCATAGCGAGATCTTTGAAATTGCATTCTCTGCCGGGCGGCGCGGCGGCGCGTCGGGACTTTAATTGAGTTTGATTCAAGTTTATTCATAAGGCGCGATCATGATTCAGCGACTTTCGGTCGACTGCAGGCCGCCCCGCCACTTTCCGACTGCAGCTCGCCCGCGATTTTCCGCGCGCATGACGTTACGAAACAGGCGAGCCACCCCTCCTCGTAAATCTCATTCATATAGGCTCTGCCATTCCGAGCTCTGTAATGTAAGTGCATACATTGAGATCTTAGCTCGTTAAACTTCTATAAAGTTTGATTTCGCCTTCGCCTCTTTCTCTCTCCCTCTCACTTTACTCCTATGCTCTCCCACCCCCCCCTCCCCCTCTCTCTCTCGCGAGAACCATTCTCGCGGCTTAAACTTTCACTAATAACGTACGGCCGATAATAATGGTCGTACGCCGTATAATAACCGTAAAGAGGGCAGATCTTCTCTCTCGCTCGGAGTCTGCTTCTGCATACATGTATACATGTATATAAGGGAGGTTGAACGAGCGTAGCACACTCGTAAACGTTATAAGGCACGTTCGACGAATCGGAATCGTTTGCACCCACGGCTTAGCCAATATAGCGACAGCGAGGGTACAAATGTGGGCCGATATTTCTTTTGCTCGATTTCGAATGAGCGTTAGAATTAAGGGTGTATGTGATCGGTTATTTGATATTACGATGCAGAAAGTCATATACTTCTTGCAGAACCTTTATTTCTAAACAATAAAGTTGGATGGAGAGTAAAACTTATACTGACTTCAAGTAGAGCTAAGCATGCATACGGTCGAAAATACATTTCAAGAAATTTCGTATATAATATACTTATCTTGCACATTTGTGAGTGGGAACTTCAGATTTTTCATTTTTAATTGCATAGAGAATTGTTTTTTACTTTTATACTTGTACTAAGTTTTTCATTGTGCTTATCAAGAAAGTTACTTCAACTTACAAAGTAACTGTAGTATATATTAAAGCTCTACATTTATTCACATTTTCCTATGTACTTAACTATTGTATACACTCATACTAACTATATTTACAAAGCTACAAGTCTATATTGTCTCTTTCTTTTTGAAGCTGCCTACGCGGAGAGAAATAAAAAAACTAAATCTACTGAAACCCCCGTTGAGTGTGCGCTAGTCATGTGGCAAGTTACAACAGTTTAAAAAATAGTAGCTACTCCTTTTGCTTTCTCAAAGAGATTTGATAAATTTCGATGTATTTGAGGTTTTTGAGTCACAAAAACGGGTTTTTAAAAATGTCTGTCTGTATGTGTTAACGATTTATTCGCTAACTGTGAGGATTGTGGAAATTAACGGGATGGAGAAAGCACGTGCGTGAAATAACGTGAGCGACGGTTAAAGTAAACACAATGAACTTATTTATTTGAGACGTTAAACGGTAACGATTGAGTATCGAGTTTGTTAGTATATAATTGACGTGATCAACCGAATGTCGCAATCGCGGTGGAGTATACGCGAGTATTAAGCTAAGTGCCTACCTATATACAATGGCGGTGATACGCCATCCTGCACATTGGTCTCGGTCGCGACCGCTCGCCTCGAGCACCGGACGAGGAAGAAGGCTTTTTCCTTACGCAATGTCACGCGTTAACCTCCGCCCTATTCGCCCAGAGCATGCCCGATGGCGCCCTCCAAAAGTTGGAAACTCGAGAGGTATATTCAACATATATATGTATATATCGTAATACTTTACGGTTCCTCCTCTTCTATTTTCTGCTTTAGCATATGTGTGCGTGTGTGCGTGCGTGCGTGCATGTGTGTATGCGACAAAAAATAGTGTCCACGATAACTCTTGAATAGAAGCACAATACGAGTAGAAATCTCGTAGACATATTTAGCTGATTGGATATTAAAAAGGTTTTTTATTAATTTGTGTACATTGATTACTGAGGAACGGCTGGACCGATTTAAAAAGTTTGTATGGCATTTGGCAGGGTCACTCCATTTGGAGATCACAAAAGAGTTTAGACAATTACTGAATTAGTTCGGCGTCAGTACAGCAAGTAGCTCTTACGTGATTAAATCAAATCGATTGATGGGTCATATAATATACATGAATATCGGTGCAACCATTACGGAGTTACGGAGATCCAAAAAAAGAACAAATAAACAAACAAACAAACAAACAAACAAACAAATAAAAAATACAAATAAACAAGTATTTATTTTTTCATCACTCTTTTGTTAGTAAATTTATGGTACTTTTATTTAAAACAATTTTTTAAATAAACATGATGAGACCAGTATTAAAATGTAACTTTCAATATCGAATAACAATTATGTTGTTCAGAAAAGCAAAATTTTTTTAGTGTGAAAAAATAGAGGAAACAAATCTTTGCACAATATAACTCTTTAAATTTACTAGCATTTATCACTGTAATGATATTTAATATTAAAAGTTATAGCGAGACGCTATTAAAGTGCCAGTGAAGACGAGGTATAAGCAAAACTTAAAACATCAACTTTGATTTTATTTTGGGAGGAGGGGGGGGGGGGTTGTAGCCCATTCAGTAGACCGTTCTTGATAATTTTGCTAAAAGCATTTTAAAAATACAAATAGGCATTATATTAGCTACAAATAAAAAAATATAGAATGGTTATGATTTGTAAAGGTAATGAAACTAATGTTAAATAAATGCACTAAAATAATTAGCAATAAATATTAAATTTTCATTCTTTTTCATATAAGTAGACAGCTCTCTAATAAGAATTTATAAATATATAAAAGAAGCAATGCATATTTATTAGAGATCATAGAAACACTAATTTCAATTTATTAAAACCATACTCTGCATTATATGGAAACTAAAATGTTGGAAAGTTATTTAATGAGAATGAAAAAACAGGGAAGATAAAATTTTATTGATTATTTAATGTGAGAAAAAAATACAACATTAGAATAAACAGTCGAATGTATAATTTTAATTCTAACCCCTAGCGCTGCCTTCTTGCGAATGACTTTCGTGAAATAACCTAAATATTTTAATTTTTTAATTAAAAAGTTTTATTTATCGAATTATTATCGATTTATGTATCGAATTCAAAGATGTCGAATGTTTTTACCATCTATAATTTATTTTTGTTATTATCTATAAATTATTTTTTGATAAAGTATAATTATTATATTTAAGCAATGCTATTTGAACTTTCTAATTAACGATATTCAAAATACTTTTTTTTCTAAACTTAAAAATTTGTGTTTTTTACAATTCTGAATAATAGATAATATTATTTATCATTATTCTAAATTTAAAATTTGATGTATTAGTGAAACTAAGGTTACTCGTTCGACATTTTTACTTTCGGTATTTACATATGTCGAAATATGCTGCTTCTGATATATATGAATTTAATAATTGAACATGCATATTCTACATTTTGATATTCTATAAATGAAGTCTTAGCAAAATTATCACAAACTAATTTTTAAGGAGGTTCGGGGGTTTTACAAAAAATCAGAGAACGTAACGAAACTCATGCATATCACTGTTTAGAGAATCTAGAAATTCCCTGAATTTGTTCAATATTTGTTACCGATGTTATATTTAAGATATTCGACTTAGAAGGTTGCTCTTTATACATGGGCTCTTATGGAACTCGGCTATTAAAACAGATTGACGTAGGGTGCGATGTGTGTAGAAAAACAAAGAATGAAATAAAAAAACTATGTACGTTATCAAGTAACTCATTACAAAGCTGTGTGCAAAATTTGAACGCATATCACCGCATTTAATTCCGAGTATTGAATGAAAACGTAAACAAAAGGGGAGACCCTCCTTATCTCACCGCATCCACTGATACCCCTGAACCTGCTTAACCGACTTTAAAAAAATGTAGGTTCTATATTCAAATCACATGTTCTTTTATCTACATTGGTAGATCTATAAATAAACTTTAATAAAACATGCTATTAACTGGCATAACTATACTTTTGTATAGCAACGCTATTTCAACGTTAACTTAAATATAAATAAAAAGGCATAGCGCGTTTCTTACACATAAGAATTATACACGTAATTATTGTACACAATTTAGCATTGGTCAAATTATATATAGATATATTTGACCAATGCTAAATTGTGCACAGTAATTACGTGTAAAATTCTTATGTGTAAGAAACGCACTATGCCAATAAAAAATACTGAGAATAGTAGAAATCAATAATTTGTATACTTTTCATGTGGACAGTGCAAAGTTTACTTTCGCGGCTATTTCGAGTGTTGGAAAGAGAGGTGTGCAGCGGCAGAAGCGATAAGTGCAATCGCTTTGCTGGCAGAATAGCCGATAATTGCGAGTCGGTGGGAAGCACTGAATAAAACAGTAGTGTGCAGGGGGTGTCTGTTCACTTGTTCAGAGTCGGCGGGATGAAACGCAAGAGCCCCGACAAGTGGAAACATTAAGCCAAACCGAAATAGATCCTTCGGAACGCTCGCTCGAATTAACACAACGCCCGCGCCGGATGCAGGCTGAAAAATTCATCGGTCCGATCAATCACACTGACAGTTTAAAATAATCATGTAATCAATGTTGTGAAGTTTTGATTTTACCAGGAAGATTTTTTTAACACATCAATTTCTTCGATTTTTCTGTTGATATTAGTACTGCCATATGAAAAAATTGTTTTTAACATAACGTAAATTTGATAGTGTTTTTAACGGAAAATTTTTCATCGTTACAAGTAATTAAGATTTTGCCTTCAATCAAGCGCTTATATACGCTTCGCAACGAACTCTTATTCTTTTCAAAGAATCAGAGATAAAAACAATTATTTCAGATCCTAGTTCTAGTTCTATCGAGCCAAGATGAGAATATCTCGTTTAATAAATTTCTTGGAATATTAGCTATTCAATAAAAATACGGGAATATTTTTTCTGTTTTTAGCAATGAAACAAGTGCAATATTTTAATTTAAATTCATATTTATTGTATGAAAATATCATTTCAAAATAGTGAAAATGATAATAAGTGAAATGAAATTTTATTTAAATTAATATGGAATCTATGTTAGAAATGAAATGTTTGCTATTTATATAACAAAGTCTAAAATCATTTAATAAACATTGAGGAAAAACAGCAAAAATATGTAAAAATTAAATACTTTTGTAAATAAATTACCCAATACTAAGTGGTGATAGTTTTTCTTTATTTAACGCTCAACAGCAATATATTTTGCTATATTCCATACCTTTGGGATACATCTAATATTATCTATATCTATGGTGAGTTTAATTCCTTTTTTAGTTAGATTATGATTAAAACCCGCATCTAATAAAAAGACTTTTATTATGTTAAACTTATATGTATTTTTGAATCCAGTGAAAAATATATAAAAAAAATGTAAATCTTTCTGAATCGTTGCAGGCCGAGAAGAGGCGAGCCTACTAGCAATTTGACGATACCAATTAGAGCAGGTGTACATTCGTAATTTCGCCTGCGAACTTGGACGCTCGTGTATGCAAGCAGTTTATTTCTCGCGGGCGCAGCGAGGCATAGGCAGAGCGCTGCAGGCCCTCTCGCGGCTACATATTTCAGCGAGCGAGTCTTTAAGTGCACGCGGAACAAAGGGCTCACGATGGCTGATGGCGAGTCACTGCCGCGCGCGAAGAGATATGTAGTGTACAGTCGAAGAAGAAGGTGGCTGCGGCTCATTCATGCGAGGGCGAAAGCGGCCCCCGTTATCGCGAGGGGCCGAGTGTATAATATAAGCGTGCGCTATCGCGCGAAGCCTCGGCTACGCTGCGCTTTTCAAGCAGGGGGCCACGCGCCGCTGGGCTATATAATTATCGACTGAGAATCGGTGTGCGCCGCGGATAATGTCGTCGAGCTCGTGACTGATCGTGGCCGGAGATCGGCTGCTGCTGATTCAAAATCCGGAATATCAATTCTTAGCCGTCAAGAGATAGCTGCTGGTCTGTATTGAATTTTATACGGCATTTTGTAAAACACAAATCTCACAGAGAGTTAACTCAATATATTTACTTATTTTAAGTTTCTTCGTATATCCTTTCCGAATAAGGCCGAAGCTAGACAGATGTGTTGAATGTATACATATTATATTGTATAGGCGGTGTCTAATGTAAACACTGTACGACTCGATATAAAAGCGGCAGCGGCCGACACGCAGTTCCTTTTGTTCTACCATCGTACACAGAACTGTGAGCACCGCACGGCAAACATAGCATCGTAATAAACTTATTTTTCCTACTTAACCACGGCTTTTATAAATTCATTTCAACAAGATGATACCTTCTAAAACTGGTTATTCTTGATAATTATTATGAAAATACTAATGATCTACAAGAAACTGTAAAATAATAACACAATTAATTTATTTTCAATGTAAATATAGTTTTTGTATCAAATTTTAGACAAGGTAAACTTGTACCTCTAGACTCTTCAATTTTTTGAAAAAAGAAAAAAATACTTGGTATATCGAAGTTGTTTAAAATAGAATAAATGTACAACTTTTTAAAACTTTGAAAGAAGAAATTATTTTATTATTAATTTATTTAACTAGGACATCATAATATAATAAGAATATTGAGTGAGATTCTGTATTCTAAATTAAGGTTTATCATTTACTGTCGGTCTATCGATTGAAACCGTAATTAAATCACTTTTTTAACTTTGATATAATAATGAAATCAAATATAGTTTATTTTTAAATTTCATATATTTTTGTTTTTTGTATAATGCATTAGTAACTCAATATCATAGATTCTGCTTTTTGGTTAATATTCACTTATGTCTTTAGGAATATTAATTAATCTGTATTAATGCAAAACATTGTAATAGTCGGTATTTCTATACGGATGCGAATTGTGATCTTTAACAAAACGATAGGAAGACAGATTTACAGTACTTGAAAGCAGAATTCTAAGAAAATAATTCTAAGTACAGAATGAATGCAACTCTATAATCGAGAATTGTAGCAACTATGCGGGTCCCCGAGCATCGACAGATTAAAATAAAGGCACGTAGATTCAGATTGGCGGTGCACGTGGTTAGAATAGGACAGAGAGTTGGGAGGATAGCGTAAAACAAGACCTAGACGAAATCGTTGCAGTGATGAGCTTTCGAGGACCGCAATACTCTGCCAAAGAAAACTCACCTAAGACACAGAATACTACACAACAATGTCTATCCCATTCTTCTGATACTCATCAAGAAACAACAACTTAAGCACTACTGTGATTCCATATTGGGTACCACACGGGAAAAGTAGTCCCCAACTCGGATTCCCGAACTGCGACTACTCCGGGTGATCCACAATATCTGGCAGGCTTGTGTTGTTGCGGTAATGAGTTCTTGAGCTCGACAAATCCAGCATATAATAATAATAATTATTATAGTAACTGTAACGGAAATCAATGCAGAAGTACCTTTTATTATAAAACGCATCGACATTTTGTAATCAAAGTCCAGTAGAAAATAGTATCATCATCTTTATTCAGAATATCAATAAACGCAATTTCGTATAACAATGATTTTGATCCACAATCGTTCATTAAATGCAAATAAAATCGTTATCCCCAAAGGGAGGAGAAAAATAAAATTCCCTCGGCGCTCGTCCTGAATCAATAAATATCGTTAAAATATGCGGAGCGCCACGATCGTGAATTAAAGTCGCATTGCCTCGCTAGCTATTGGTAAAACAAAGGACTGCGGGCATCTCTGAAGGGCGAGGGGAGTGGTTATAAAAAAGGCAGTTGCATTTTCAGTACAACAGGATCTCTGGAAAATTTCATAAATTATGTATATCGTGGATTCGGTATAGTCGCACGTCGCTGCAGCTGCGATCGATCGCGCGCCGTCAGCGTTTTATTATTCGCCGAATGCAGGCGGGCACAGGCGCGCGTCGCAGCATAAAGTTTTCGTTGTATGTATAGGCGCGAAGCAAAACGAAGGGAGAATGAGAGAGGGAGATCGAGAGAGGAAGATAGGGAGAGAGCGCAACAAAATAATTACAGGGAAACCAGAATACCCGCTGGAATATCGATGAGCCGACAAGACACGCGCGGGGCAAAGAGTATCAAGCCGAATTTATCATTGCTTGGAAAATTTGAATAATTTAATGGTTGACTACGCTTCGAGCGCGCCCGTCGCGACCTGCCTGCCCACTCTCGAGCGTTTCCGATTTTCCTCCTTCGCGCCTCTTATTATTTCTTCTGCCTTCATCTGCGTTTTTAGCTTTGCTCTCTGCGCGAATGCTCGATTGCGATTCTCGCGTTTCCCAAGGAGCGGGAAGCCAAGATGCCGGAGGCCGAACGAATGCCATTGTACAAAAATAATGACACAGGACTCACTAAACCCCCAATCCGTCTTTTTTCTCTCCAGTAAATGCGATCCGATAAAATATGTTCTTTTCAGCGTCGAATGATTTCGATCTTCAAAGATCAATATTTATAATGGCGAATTATTATTTCTTTTCAACCAATAGGTATATCGCTTTTTATCATTTGAAAATAACGAGAAATCGAATGATTAGATATTTCAGTCTCGTGCTGCCATATATATTTATTATTTTCATGCGTAATAAAACATACTGAAGGCAAAAATCATTTAAGTTTTGAAATAAAATATTGTCGATGAATGCTTATTCAATCTAACAGACGGATATGAATAGAAAAAAGATGTATTCCTATATTTAACGCAGCTCGCAGCAGAATCCATTAACATTCATATCGGCCAATTTGATTTCTCAGCTGTCCATGGAATTACTGGTCAATTTATCCCTACACTGACTGGCAGTTAAATTCATCAGCTCCCGGTGAAAAACGCGAAAAACTTTGTGGAAAGCCATTGAAAGTCAAACAGGATACATTCGCATCCCGCGGCGCAAAGTTTCCGTAATACGTTTCAATCGCGTCGCGTTCAATCTTCCGCCCGCAGCAGCAGCGGCCGCAGCTGGGGCGGCGGCATTTTCTCTTTTTTTGCCGCGTTCACTCCCATTTTCAGCGCAAAACAAAAAATTTAATCCACCGCGTCGAAATGCATCGAATCCTTTGGCGCGTAACGAGGCGCGGCTCCGCGAGCGAAATAAAAAACAAAAAGCGCCGCGGCGCGAGCAAAACAGCGCTGCAGAAATGGGGCCGAAAATACCTGGCGCAGCTGGCGCGTGGCTCGCGGATCGAGCGACGATCTCTCGACGCCGGGCGGAAACTACCGCGGCCACGCGGCCAACGCAACCGAATGCCGCGTGAATGCCTAATGGCCGCTGACTTCGTATTCCTGACCCCGCCGCGCAAACCTGCTTCTGTATTTTAGGACGGTATGGCCAGTTTGGACTTTCGGAACGTACAAATTCAAATTTTAACGCTCCTTTATCAATCTGCAAATGTAAAAGTCTAATCGATAGCATGTATTTAAAAAATAAAACACTACTGGAGCGCAACATGCTTTACAAGGCGGGACATACATGTGTCATATTGTTATTTATTAATTATAAAGACTATTCTTTATCATTACATCTAATAGACTAGTCGCTTTTTGCATAATATATGAATATGCGAGTGTTAGTATGAGTTTCAACATACACGTTCAGCATTGTCTTTTCAGTGGTTCGATTGAGGTTTCCATTTATTTTTCATAGTCAATGGTCGTATTATTGAACATTTATTTTCAATTTAATATGATTATATATTTAGATTATGGAAATAAAGAGAAGCCTATTTGACCACAGCGTCCCACTGTCCCTTATACTCTCGCGGAATCTTGTATTTATACGAGGATATGCGTGTGTGTACACTGTACATTCATGTATGCGCCTGAGAATCGGGGACTGCCGATATAGTTTCTGCTCTTCCGCGAGTGTGCGTGTGTTTACGAGCGAATGTGCAAGCGGCTGCTACTGCTCTAGAGCTCGATTTTAGCAAACTCGTAGTCTAAACAGACGTGAATTGGAAGTTCAATACGAAGATATTCAGCCAGATTCCGTCGCGCGCAAGGACTCCTACTCGCCGTAGACTAATTAAAGTCGCTCGAGTCGTTCGATTCCGCAGTTGGTATTGCCGAGTGCCTCTTGCCTGCTTTTCCCTACTTTTCCGATATTTTTCGAGTGTGTTTCGATTTCCAGCGTTATTCTAAATTAGAAGCTTAAAGGACTTTGATAATTGTTTGGCTCGATATATGAAACAAATCGAGATTGGTAAAGTTGTACTGTAGTATTAGTACTATAGTGTTAGCAAAAATTACACGGGTTAATTTGTAATTTGCACTGGTTTTCTAGGTCGTACTTACTTTATGTAAAAGTAAAATCTATAACCATTCTCAACTTGGATGAACTAATAAAGTTGTTTCTTTTTATCTAATTCATAAGAAACTGAGATCTGGTTTTATACAATATTTTACATTATTTATTCTTAGACAGCGGTTAGATTGAAATAAATATAAAAAATTAGTAGGTTCGGTAAAATATATAAAATGACGAAATTGAATAAAGTAAGTTTTTTATTTAAATGGTATTGAACAGAATTTAACTTTATAATCTCCAGCCTCACTCAACTAATTAATCATGACCTCTCTGCATTTGTGATATTCAAAAATTCTAGCCCCCCTTCAGACAAAGTTCGGAAGGTGTGGATCATTCCCCTCCTTGCTGTCTGCAAAGGGGATGGAAAAGATGTATAAGATAAGATAAATACATCTAGTTAGGGCTTGTCATCCCTTCTATTGTTGAGTTCACCCCAATCGAATAAAGTACAGCTGAAACGGCAATTAACGTACAAAGTTTAAATTTTTCTTCACTTTTTTAATAATAGTGTTTCTTAATATGATTGAATATGGCAATGTTTCTATTTATCAATATATTGAAATTCTGTCAAAGTTGTATTTCATCTAAATAATTTTGTTTAGTTTTAAGTTACAAATATTTATTTAATTCTAGAAGAAAAAGCCACGGTGATAAATAAATAGCAACTCTTTTTATTTATTTTTTAATGTGTAATTTAATATTAAAAATTATTAATAAAATAGATATAGGACCTGAAAAATGAGGAGCAAACCGACGGATTTGTAACACCTCAGCGGAAACTTTGTAATTAACGCTTCATCAACGAGCTTGTTTTCGTGTTTTCACTAACGCCATTGGCAACCTTGGTGTTTTAAGTCCACCCCGTGTTCTGCTTTACTCTGAGAGAAATGTTTTTGACGGTGATCATTATTTTTTGAGTTTTGTCAATGTTTTAGTTTTTGGAGAGTCCGCGTATATTAGTGTTAAAAAATGTCAGTATGTAAATGAGTGTGTATATGTGTGTGTGTATGTAGGTATGTGTGTGTGTGTGTGTGTGTGTGTGTGTGTGTATGTGTGTGTGTGTGTGTGCGTGCGTGCGTGCGTGCGTGCGTGCGTGTGTGTGTGTGTGAGTATGTGGGTGTGTTTATACACTTTAAAATACTAGCGATTTCGAACGTGCTCCATACAGTTCATCTTTTCCTTTTGCTCGTAAATGTTATCTCACGAAGTTTCCTCAACACAGTACGTGCAGCCGAGTGATGTTTGTCTGTAATTTACTACACCGCCATGATATACAAGTGAGCACGCACTCGAGTTCACGCAAATTAAATATTTCTTTCTAAAAGTACTGCTCCCCTGTAAAGGCATTCTGGGAGAGCGCTCGCACGAGGTCAGAAACGAGGTTAATCACCGGGTACTTGATCTCCGCACAAAGCTAGCAGCCGCGCAAATGGGCGCATCTTCTAATTAATTTTTTTTGTCATTCGACACGCAAGAGCATCGACAGGCGACGGAAGCTGCTCGTGTGGGGGCGGAAGGGCGTGACTACATCGCTCGGATTATTTTCGTTTACACGCAAATTAATGTCTCACCTTCTGACCTCGAGTCAAACGCTATATATATACACGACATTTCGTATGTGCTCGATTATTATACCTTCTCTGTCTCTTTCTCTGACGCGAACGCGCGTGCAGACCCATATCGCTTTACTTTTTTGCTTTCCGGAGTGATTAAGCTTGAAGCTCTCGTTAATCTCATAATCTTGGGCCGTTCACTCGCTTCTCGGGATTTTCTTTGTTATAAAGTCAGCCGCCTTAGCGGCAGCGGCTCGGCTGCCTCGGCGTCGAGAGCGTGCGCGCGACAGCAGCGAATTTCGCCTTCGATCATTAAGAAATCCACCACGAAGGCCGCAAAGCGGCTTCCCGCACCACTACTGCTCCTTTACACAGTTTTGCTTTTCTCCCGATTTTCGTTTTTTCAACGTCGCTCGAGCTTCAAGACCCACCAGACCAGCTTCATAATTGTAGCCCTGAAATCTGGTGAAATTCTTATTTTCCCTCCAATATAAGTGATGGATTTAGTTGAAAAATAGCTATTAATTTAAAGAAAAAACGAGTATCCTCTAAGTAAATACTTGCAAAACCATCAGTTTTCACTTGATATATTAATATTTATGGATTTTTTTAATTTTTACTGCCGAGTAGTTCGTGCTTGTATTTAGAAAAATATAGCGTTGTGCTTCCTTGAAACTTTCATTTAAGGTAGCTCTCTAGTGATTTTCGAGCAAAAATTCAAAATAATTTTGTTTTGTTTAAAAAGTCAGTGGAACTATTAACTCGTCATGTAAAAATATTTTTATGTTGATATTAATTTTTTTTCAATGAAAAACAAACGCTTTACGAAAAGATTTTTATAACTTCATTTTTTCACTTTTATGCATTAATATACGTTTTTTCAGGAAATGAATAATAATTTTTTGCTTCAAGTTTTGATGGTCAAATACTGTACCATACTAGTCAGTTGTGTTCTAAGAGTTATTAATATGTAAAATATAATTATAATGAATAGTTTTCTAAAATTATAATGAGTTTATTCAAAGCCACTATTTTTATAAAAACAGTTTTCTCACTAATTTGTTTTTTAGACTTTAATTTTATCCTGGCATACACCAAATTAATGAATCTGGCTAAAGTTGTAGGGGAATATTCTTCAAAGTATTTATAACGCAAGTGTGTATTTTGTTTTTAAAATTATTTTGAATAACTTTATTATTCAAAGCCATTATACGTAAAACTATTATAAAACTATAGTAGTTTTTAAGCAAAATCACAAATCAGTAATCTTTTATTTTTTAAAAATTAAAAATAAATTTTAGAGAAAAACAAAATGCATACTTTTTTGTATATACTTTAAAGAACATATAATAAAAATTTCATTCGGGTTCAGAAATTAGGTGTTTACACCAAGATGACTTTTCTCGTAACCATATTTTTATTCAAATTTAATACATTTCCAAAGATAACTCTAAATCTAAGAGAGGTAACTAGCTGAAAATTTGTATACAACTTCATAATACCAGTACAAATATGATATGTAAGTATCAATTCGTAAAAATCAAAACTGTAGAAAAATTTGATTTTACTAGAGATCCACCTTAAATAGGAAAGATACAATGTGTGACTACGAGAAAATCAAATTCTGCGGTGTGACATGTTTGTTACAATCTCTGACAATAATATTTGCCAAGATAGAAGAATGAGAAATTGTAGTTCTTTCATATTTTATTCGCACATAGTATTATATACAATACGAGAATATAGAATCCTCTCCAAGGCTCAGAAAAACTAGTATAAAAAAGCACGGTGGAACATCTTCCGAGGTCAAGGAGGTCACGTTTTTGTGTTTGAAGTAGAAGTGAAGAAAGAAGTAGAAGAGGAGAATTTGCGAATATGGGAGAATAAAATTTAAATACATGATATTCTTTCCTAAAATCATATTATATAGATAGATTTCATATAAAAGAAAAAAACAAATTCACTTAATAACGTTAATGTTATCAAAAATAATGTTTACAATTTATATTTTATAGTCTGACGTGTTTATATTTCAATTAGACATATCAACTTCAATTTGCTCGAGTACCATAGAGAGCTTATGAATACGGGCCAAGCGTTAATCGATCAATAATTACCCAACCTTTTTGATCGCTTGCATCAAATTCAAGCTATAACCAATTCTTATTTTTTGCA
Source organism: Gastracanthus pulcherrimus (assembly GCA_949152435.1). Classification (NCBI taxonomy): domain Eukaryota; kingdom Metazoa; phylum Arthropoda; class Insecta; order Hymenoptera; family Pteromalidae; genus Gastracanthus; species Gastracanthus pulcherrimus. The sequence continues at coordinate 46,130,235 of OX424574.1, forward strand.
TCTTCAAGCGAACAGATTGTTCTGATGCTTTTTCAGTTGGTAACCTCTTTTTTATTACAAAACTTATATTGACATATTTTAACGAGTATTTTTTTTAATACTAAAAATCTAGTGGATACACCTTCTATAATCTCAATAAATTTTTAAGTGCTTGTTGAATAAGAATGCGTAATTTAACAAATATAATAAATAATTATAATGATATTTATATTATTATAGTTTTAAGAATTATAAAAGAATATTTGACAGTTTTATTTATTACTTTTGTTTTGAACTACGTTAATTAGACTTAACATTCACTAGATATTTGTGTTTATACTACATGCATGTACTAGGTTTTAAAATAGTATATTCACTCGAAGCATAAATATTACGGCAGGAGAAAGTAAAACTGTTCAGCAAATATTTTCACTTTCTATATTACTCAATGCAATCATAATCAATAATATTATTATTAATAACTGCATCTACTTTGTAACGCTTTTCAACTGTTTATTGCTAGAAACAGGAACAAATATTACTCAAAATTGTAATATGTTCTTATCGAACCAAATTTAATTTTACTAGAATGTGACTGTTATAAAAATATAAAATATCTATGTGTAATATGCTCTGTCAAAGACGAATTTTACTTTTTATTTTTTATTGTTGCACAAAACTTGAGATTCATTTAAAAATTGTAAAAATCAATATTTTACAATAATTATCCCAAATATATATTATGCAAATTAGCAATTTAAAATTCAATAATAATTATTTCAATACTTAGGATTAAAGAAATAGATAAGTAGTGAAACCAATTCAACTTTAATGCTAATTCCCACCTGAAAATCTTACAGCACTACGGATATATAAGATTTTAATTTGTTATTATAATTCGGCTATTTTGTTCTTATTTTTATCTAAACAAAATAAGCTATAATATAACCCATAAATAAATTGGGATTAGCTGTCATGCTTAACTGTACACTAAACACGATATTCACTGAAACTATGAAACTGAAAATCTTCTGTTAGGGAAAACATTGAGTCTCAAACTTTAGTTAAATATAATTAGTTTAACGTATAATAAGCATACGGATTTGATAAACAAATTTCGAACGGCGCATGAGATGTAACCTTTAGCTTCAGAATTGGAATTATCTTTTAAACTTTGATGGGCATTATCTAGCATGCCACACGTTGATTGGTATATAAAAGTTTAAGGATTGTAAAAATGTTAATATTTACAATGAATAAAATTTGCAATACTCATTATGTTTTATTTTCTGCCCAAGTGTAAATTGACTAGTGAGTGTTGAGACACTGGTAGAGCCAAAAAATAGCTTACTGTTATATTTGTAGATAAGATTCTGTAGTAACATGTAAGACCAGCAGTGTGAGCGAATTAGGCTGAAATGATTTGAATGGATGCCAGAATTAAAATACTTGATGCTGGCTGTAGTGCAATAATACCAAACAATGCATTAAATTAGCGTGAGCTCTGGCACTTGATACATTTTCCATAAAAATGTGCAGGCAGAGCCTTGCAAATCGCGAGTGAGCCCTTCAATTAGACTGCGCCGCGGGCAGAGAGCGAGCCGAGTTCTCAACGAGGTCTGTCTGATGGGCGCGCTGCTATATAGGTAGGCTCTCCACACCTCGTGCATCGTAGTCGCAGCCGCAGCCCCACTGCCGCGGCGCAATGCCCGTAACGCCGAATTAATTGATCGCCGCTTATATATAAAGTGGAAACGTACGTCTGTCTGCTTGGATATTCAAACTAGCACTTTAACCGCCTCGGGAATTATTCATGTCACGTAGTTCATATTTTATGCGGCGCATTGGTTCTCTCTCTCTCTCTCTCTCTCTCTCAGCTCATTTTTTTTCTTTTTAGAGCAGCACCGCCCTTTCGCCCATTTTCCCTATCTGCGCGCGAAATCTGACGAACGAAGCGCCGCAGATGGCGAGAGAGAAAGAGAGAGAGAGAGAGAGAGAGAGAGCGAAGGGAAAAAAGAGGAGTGCCATCGATCCGTGTCATATTGCAAATTTTCGAGTTACGAGGCTGCCATCGCGCGACGAGCGCGCAGACGTATCACCGCGGCGAATTTCGCTTTGTCGTCGTCCTCGTCGTCGTTGCGATCGTCGCCGCCGTCGTCGTCATCCTGACACGCTATCGACGCCTCTACGCGCACTGGTTTCGATGCGCCTAGATTCACCGAGCTTTTTCGATCCGCGGCTTCCGGCCGCGCATAATAACAAGCGCGCTTGCAAAAAAAAAATCTGACGACGAGCTGTCTGCCGCCGAGTTAATCGATTTCGACAGCACCGATAAGCTTTTTTTATTAACGGATATTGTGTTTTTCTTTACTCTGTAATAAGGAGGAATTATTAAATCTAAGCGTAGAAAAAATGATTGACGGGGGAACTATACTGGCACGATGTACAACGCTGGCTATGCATTAATAATAATTGAGTGCTGTAGGTAGAAAAATAAATTAATATTTGTTGAAGGATAGTTTTCCGAGTATCGATACAACCTTAAAATACTTTATTATTAAAATTCAATATATTGTAGTGTTATTCTAACAAGTACTAATAAAATAAATAGCTAATTATTGTTAGCAAATATTAAAATTAGGTACGGAGTTCATGCCCGTAAAAATATGTTACGTATTTAACACAAAAGTAAGTTAGAACAAAGGGGGTTTGCGTAAGAATAGCAGATTTGTTTCAACAGAAAATAATTTAAGATGGAATTAAAAATTTATTTTTCATTTCAGGGATGTATCGTCGCTACAGGAAAGGAGGGAAAATGTTAAGGTGGCTTCAGCGGTGGATACCGTATCTAGCGAGAACCTCACGGGGGCTTCTTTTTTGTTTTAACTTTGGAGAAATTATCTCATTTTAATTTCATTAAAAATATTCTAAACTAAAAATTATTCTGCTAATACGTAAAAGAAGCCGCTATTTTGTTGACTTACAATAAGAGTGTCACACCTCCGGGTCACGGATTTTGATGAAACTTTGGGAGGTGTTTTCTGGTACCTAAAAATGAAAAAAATACGCGTTATTTCAGTAAAATGTGATACCTGTACTTCGTATCATCACTCTGCAAGTTATTTAGCTAGAGAAATGATGTAATAAGATAACAAAATTTGACTAAAAGAGCTTTAATTTAAGCTTTGTTTTATATAAAAATATTATTCGGTTGCAAAGTAATGAACAATCAAAAATGATGACAAAAATGTATGGAAAACTATTCAATTTAAAGAGCTGAAAATACTCAAATTTTCTTGAATTTTTCGTCATCATTTTTTATTGTTCCTAACTTTGCAACAGAATAATATTCTTGTATCAATCAAAGCTTAAATTTAAGCTCTTTTAGTCAACTTTTTGTATCTTATTACATCATTTTCTAGCAAAATAACTTGCAAAGTTATGATACGAAGTATAGGTACCACTTTTTACTGAAATAACGCGTATTTTGAACATAAATGGTCATATCTTGTTCTCAAGGGCCTATGGGACGAAACCACGGGTGCTAGGCTTCATTTTCAGATACCAGAGAACACTTCCCAAAGTTTCATCAAAATTCGTGACCGTAGGTGTGACACTCTCCTTGTTAGTTTATCCTCAATATATTTTTTATTTGATTGTTAACACATAATTATGATGGCGTCATTAGATTCTGCATAAAAATATCTTTAATTACATATTCTGTTTATTAAAAAATATGTTTATATAATAACCCTGGTAGAAAATTATCTAGTTTTATCGAGGCCCTCGATTATTTCCAAGGCAAACTAGATAGATCTACATAGTTCTAGATTAATTTTCTACCAGGGAATTGTGACTTTTTATAAATTTAGTTTTTTCAATAATTTTGTCGTTGACCCTAGATTTTTTACACAGATCAATAGTATATTATTCAAAGAACATTTTGAAAAGTTTCAAAGACATATATGTTTTTATAAAAAGCCGCCGAAGCCACTTTAATTGATTGATAAAGTGCGCGAGTTATTTTTAAACTTTCACAGTACATTTGATAATGGATTTTAAGCGGCAATAAATAAAAATCAATATCCAGCAGCGATGATTTAATAAAAGCTTAAAAAGTCTTTGATAAATGCTCAAATAAAACAAAATTACGAAGTTTATTTTAAATTAATTATTTGAAATTCCAACTTTTCCCTTTGCATTAGCCACCAGTGAGATATATAAAATGAAAAAAATGTATTTTTCAATAAATTGATAAGAATGAAAACGTAATATGAGCATCTAGTTTAACCAGCAATGCATTGAAAATTACTTGAAATTGTTAGTCGAGCCCTTTGTCAAAGTAATCAGCTCAAACAAAGCTTTGCTGCGTAATCAAATAAAGTATAGCGTGTGCGCAAATTGGGAAATAACTAGACTCCTTAACTATCATAATGAAAACTGAGCCACTGAAGCTCGCACTAATAACCAATCTATTTGATTAAACCAAAGCTCCTGCCATGAGCATCTAACGAGCTCGACAATATACACGGCAAAGTTAATTATTAGCAAAGGAGTGTTGCGCGCGTCAGACAAGTGACTAATAAGTGCAGTGCGCGTCAGCAGCTGCAGCCTATTCGGCCAAAATCCACTCGTCGTTACGCTTCTGTCTCATAATCCAGCCTCCCTCCTCTCTCCTTTCCTCTCCTCTTCATCCAGCGAGCTTTTCCTTAGCTCCACAACTAATTACGACCCTTTCACTCGTCTCTCTCTCTCTCTTTGCCTCTTCTCCCCGTCTCTGGCGCGTACGTGCACGCACGCCCTCCTGTACATGTGCACGGCGCCCGGAGTACAAACGACACAACTGTTAACTCGTCTAAGCCTGTAACAGTCGACAGACTAGTGCAGTATACAAGCAACGGCAGCAGCGACGACGCGGCCTTTTGTCGCGAGCTTTTGCCTCTCGCCTTTTGTCGCTGTTTGCGCTCGGGAAACATAGCCAGGGAATAGGAGGAAAAAAGAGAGGGAGGGAGAGAGGAGGGAGAAAACGCACGAGAGATTAAGACAGAATGAAAGTAAGCGACTACCTGTCGCTAAAAAGACCTTATAAATAAGGGAGGGTCGCTTAATCCGCGTGCACGCTGGTGCTCCGACTGACACGTGCGGCCTCTGTCCTCCGTCCGCCAGTCTCGCTCGTATCATTCTGAGCGGCGCCGCGGTGCTGGCGAAAAACACGTCGCAAGACTCGCAAGAAACACGCGAAAGAGAGGAAGAGCGAGATTAGCTCTGCAGCTCGTACGTTCTGTCGTACACTCTGGATTTTCTCTGCCATTGTGGCCCCGGGGAAAATGAGGACTTTCATTCGGCGAGTGTAAATGCCTTGTCGCTCTCGCCTATGTACCTCGAGGATGGGAGAGCTTTTAACAAATGTTTCGGCCTTGGTCAGTTGTCCTTGACTTTTATTTACTCGGTGCCTCTTATAACATTGTTTTACGCCAATAATAAAATGCTTCTTAAAATTACAATTACATAAACTACATTTTTCCTCTCAATACTAAACACAGATATTAAACACTACACTGAGAAAAAGGAGCGGGTCACACATCAATACTTTTATATTTACATGATAAACATACCGGTATTGTGCCAGCAGCCGTACATATTGCTGGTCTAGCTATATTATGCCTGCTGTTGCTATTGTATCTTTGTCATAGAGAAACAATATAGCTGTAAGAGCAATAACAAAGTATAGTTGCAGCAGCAATAGACACTTTAGTTCGATCAACCAGTACCAATACGTTTTTCTCAGTATGATAAAGTTGCAATATTAAATTAACTGTGTGAGTTGTTTGTATTTTTTTTTCATTCTTCATTTCAACCACTGATTTGTACTGTTGTAGAAATAAATAGGTTTATCCTAAAAAAGTGCGAAACAAATACTTTAAGCCGATCTTCGCATTGAAATTTATATATTGCAGTAAGTGTAATTAATGCGGGTCCGATAAGGACTGTAAGTAACAAATTACTTACTAAAACCACTACGTGGGTAGACGTCTATTGTGGAAAGACAAATGATACCACTCGATAAGAACCTACCTTTTCTAGTATATTCCAAAAATAACCGGAGACAGTATTGTACTAAAAATTACTTTTGTCAGATACAATCTATAAGTAAAATTGAGAAATACGCTAGAATGTCAATACACAAGTAGAAAATAATTCAGCATGTAATTATACTCCCTTTCATATCGATTGACTAGTTGACAGCAATGTAAAATTAGATTGTTTTCAATCCTTTGATTTATACATCCTAGACATGCAATGTATTGATCATAGACTCTAAAGATTATTCTGCTAAAGTACAATAATTCCTGATAAATATCGCAATATTAAAGTAAATTTATATCAACTTCCTTTTTTCTGATTATTTTATTTTATTATACTATTATTCTTTCCGGGTTGACGATACTAATACAATAAATAATTTAGATTTCTTTATGTGTTCTAATTTACTGAAAGAAAAATGAAAATTTATTATTTTGTACCAAGTTTTATAGTAAAAAATATCGTTACAATTATTGCAACCTACACATGATAACTAGATTTAATATAACATTTAATATATTTGGTAAACATATTGGTATAAAACATCCAGAACATCGCTGTGTTTGCTAACGCCGTTTGGCATATATTATGTAATGAAAGTTCAATCGTCAAACCAACTCGGCACCAGGTCGAGAGAGAGAGAGAGAGAGAGAGAGAGAAAATGATGGGTAAACGAGAGAAATTAAATCTCACAACGAGATCACCGCCGGGGCGCTCTGAGTCCACATTCGAGCTCGGCCGCGTTCTGCATTTGGCAAATGGAGCCCGCGGCCGCTTTGCTGCGAGCGCGCTGCAGTGCACAGCTCGGGCCGCGGCCAGTGAAAACTTAGGGTCGATTTAATCCCGCTTGGCCGCATACTAATCCGCGGTGTCGGGCGGCGGCGCCGCGGCCGATGTGCGGTCGAGTCGGGGCGAACGTCCCGCGCCGCGCGCCGCAAGTCTAATCCGCGCTGTGCGCCGGTTCTGCCCCTCCCCCCGGATGTGATGGCTCGAAAAAAGGATAACTCCGATGCGCGCTGCTTTGTCGCGCTCGCGGTGCGCGTTGAGCTGCGCCCTGTGAGATCTCCGTTTAGCCATTACACCGATCTGCGGCGCGTGGGCTGCTTCGGTGTGCTTGCGGCGGCGCGATGATTTAACAGAGGAGCCGAGGCATGATAATGTTGTGTTAATTAGTGTCGGGATCGTTGAGATTTTCGTTTGCTGTCGTTCTATTTTTATTTGACGATTGTCTTGCGAAGTGCCTTGTGATCATTACACGATCACGGATGCGTAGTGAGTATAGGGAAACGCAGTTGAACGTACAAAACTAACGTAACGGTAAGTTAAAGGAAATTTTATAAAAGGAGGGTTAAGTTTCATAGAATAAGTGAAAAAATCCAGGTTTAGTCAGACGTTCAGTAGTAGAAATGAAAGAAATTCACTTTTCTTCGTGATACCACTTTGTACAGAGTGAAATTGTTTTTTAAATGCGTAAAATTGCATGGATTCTTCATGCTCATATCCACTTGACAGGTCTTCTATTATCGTTTTACCTGGGGACGCATATTAGATATTTTATTTGATTAATCCCCCTGCGCACAACTCTGAGTTAATTTCGCCCAAAACGAGGTCGTTACCGTATGCACAATGACTAGTTAACTCCTCATAACATTTTTTTATATAACTTTTGATGTAATCAATTTTATCGTACCTGCGATCACGCAACTGAAAGCTTATGAATAGATCTTTCAGATAAATTTGTTTTCAACTTCAAATTTTATCAATTTCTATTCCAATTTTTATGTAGAAAATGGTGAAAATTCAAGTGTAATTAAAAATTTGTGAATTTGCAGGTAGTCTGAGTCAGGGATTACGCATACGCAGGGAGTAATGCAAAGAGTATATACGAAAATGGCTTCCTTATAGAGGAAACTTTGTGATTGCAAAAAAAGTTATGCTGATATTATTATAGAAACGTGCAATATTTTTAGAAAATATCTCTATGGATGCGTGTGTATAGGTGTGTCTGTATGTATGGATGTGTACGTATGTGAATCAGCATATCTCTGGATATACACGGTTAAAATTCTGAAAGTCTTTCCAATACCCCTTATTCTGCACTGAACCTGCTTTAACGTTAAACAAAGAATATAAATTCTGCAAATTGTGTATGAAGTATTTGAGCAATTTAACATAAATGCATATTTTAGGTAAAAAAAGGCGTTTAATGGATTTGTTTTTCGATACTCAAAGTTTTTATGAGTTTTTATTATGGCTCAGCGCATAAAAGAATACTTTTTACATACTCAAAAAATAGTTCAAGTCGCTCCGAACTTCATTATTTTTTTCGCAATCAAATCACTCCGAGTGAACAAAGTCAAGAAAGAAAGAAAAATTCAGGGCATAATAAACTGTACAGTCGACCAACCAAAAAAAGAGGAGAACCCCGGCAATGACCGATAAATATTTAACGCGACCGTGTCACGAAAATGACGCCACCACCGCGTTCGCTAAATACTCGTGCCTGTACCCCAGCCGAAAGACGCAGCCTAGGAAGCATAGTGAGTGTGTACATAAATGCGAGGGTAAGTATCAACGCGAAATTTTAATGCGGCAACATCACGCCGTCCTTATTATTTCCTCCCGGCCTCGCGCGCGCGCAAGCGGGCGTATGAAAATTCGCGTCTACCGCGTGTACAAGGTACGAAGTCGCGGGGAACGAGTCCGGGGCATCATAATATCGCGGCATCGATTCGCCCTGACCTCGCGCGAGGCTAAGGGAGCACGCAAACATTCGGTAAGTCGACTCGCACCCCCCCCCCCTTCTTCGTGTATGCTAATAGTTGGCGGCGGCTTCAGGTGGAATAATGATTTTCCATCGGCGCGGCCGAGACGCAGCGGGGAGGAAAAAAAGTAGCAGCAGCCGCACGGCCGACCGTACTCGGGTCTGTACTACTGAGCGCCGCCTTCGCCGCGTCGGCGCTGCTGCAGCTGCAGCGGCAGCAGCAACCCAATTATCTCCGATAATTTCACATGATTTACGATTCTTATGTGTAGCGGCTGCCGTGGTCTCCTTCGGCTTGTTATCCCGTGGAAAACATTAGCGGCTGCCTCAGCCGTCGGGCCGCGATTAAACGAAGAAAATTGAAAGGAGCCTGCCGCGGCCGCAGCTGCGGCTACCGAGGCTGCTACTGATGCTCGTGGCGTTTGAGCAAGAAGAATAACGCGCGCGCGCGCGCAAGCTCGCTCGTTTGATGGATAATACTTGAGGGCTCTTTGTGCTGTTTGAGCTAGAGCGCCTTTGCGCTTTTGAATTTAGTCGTGTAATGAAATACCTCGCGCATCGTATAAAGCCAGCTCAATTCTTGCACTTCTTTTATATTAAATTTACACTATGTGCGTATAATGATACGCAATTTTTTCCCTCGTCTTTGCTTACAAGTACAAGGACATAAAATGAAAACTATAATAAATTGCAAGTAAATTTTCTTCTTGAGATCACTGAAGAAACAGTAACACTCCTACCAATTGTTCATTACCATGACAGTCGGTACAACTCCAAGAGTTCACTTTCGGACAAACAGTTTGTAAAGCATTTTAGAATAATTACGCGATTAATTATTACAATTCTCATAAACAATTTGTTATTTAAACAAACGTACGTTTAAAATTTATTTTTGTACAATTTTTTAGCATTAGCTTATTTAACAAAACATATAAGTCATATTTCTTCACAAATATTTATATGAAAACTTATTAAAGTAATATAGTCGATAATTGATTGTTACTTTAGATAGAAATTCGTAAGAAATACGTGATCCCTAAAATATTGTATTTCTCGACGATGAAAGCCGTTTTTTTTTCTCATTAGTCTTGATCGTCAATAGCTATAAGTCCGTTGAACGACTCGGTACATATTTATCGCGCAATAAAACAACAAAAAGAGAAAGAGCTTGCGAACACGAAAAGCGCTTGCGGAAAAAAGGACAACGGTATAATGAATTCAAGAGGCCGAGTGAAAAAGGGAGATAAAAACAAAATGAATGGTATAAAGAGGAACAGAGTGAGGGAAAAGAAAACTGAATCGAAAGATGGAAAAACAGAGGGAAAGAACTAGAAGAATATTTTTCAATACAAATAAGATAAAAAAATAGAAACGTTGTAAATTTTCACTATCATAAAATGATTTGAGCTTGAATTTAAAGTTTCTTTATTTATACATAATGATAACTTTCTACGAATTGTTTTCTTCTTATATAAATTTTCATTTTAGTTTTTGAAAAGACAGTGTTCTTTACTTGGGTTCCCAAAGTACTTCGATAACTTCCCGGGAAAAAATGTATCATATATGGCTGTATATGACACCTCATGTATGGCTGTATATGAATTTTGTGTCTATATGGACATACATGATCATATATGATCATATATAGACATATATGACATGCATGTATTTCCTATTTGAGTTTTTGAAATAAGGCTTGAAAAAGTAGACTGCAGATAGGTCTAGTGCCCAATTTCTGATGGACTAAGCTTTTATATTTTTATTTTGGAAATATTTATTTTAATAAATATAACTTTAAAAAAATTCTTTTCATGCATGTATGGGTATATGTGGGCATACCTGGATTCACGTTAAGGTATAAATAAAACTACGTATATAATCATATATGTTCACATATAATCATATAGTCATACAACCATATATAACCATATATGATTATATATGATTATATATGACTATATATGATTATATATGATTATATATGACTATATATGATTATATATGATTATATATGACTATATATGAATGCATACTAAATTGCAAATGAAATTCCATATATAACCATATATGGCTATATATGGCCATATATGATCATATATGATCATATATGACCATACATGCCCATATATAACTATATATCTCAATATATGAAATAGTTTTTCCCGGGTTTATAGAAAATTGATAATGTAAAGTCAGTCCTGTGTAGACATCTAGATACTTTATGTATAAACATAGCTCAACTTTGAGTCCAAAGTAACAATAAATATTGTCGTGCAGAATAACAAAATTAAAGCATCTCATTTATTTCATATCTACAACTTATATAGTATATATTTATTATCAATTAAAAACAAATATTATTACTTTACATTATCGTTAAAATTGCATTAATCAATCTCTGAACGAAGTTTGAGTAAAAGAATAGAATAAATATAGATTATAATAAATTATGTAAACCTGAACTACTAATATAAAAGCGTCAGCTGTGTAATTAGTTCAATACACTATTGAATATATTTATAATAGACGTTCTTTGTTGCTTATAATGAGTTTACAGAAAAAAAATAATGACCAAATTAACGGAAACTCATATAAGCATTAATTACGATGAAAAGGTATAATATATATAATGTAGGGCAAGTGTGATATTACTGCACAGACCTCGATTTCTTCAAAGTTTACAAAGTCAAAAAATTACTACTTTTTAATAAGCAATCTCTTGTAAAATAATTATTTTCACTAAAACTTTGGATACTATGTATATTTTTCACAAGAAAAAACTATTTTCTTTTATATGTTTGTATAAATAAAGAAGTCGACAACAGTGATGCACACTACGGTTATATGCTCATACTTGTACTACGGAGTCCTGATCTTTAAATTGTATATGCAGTAGTTGGCGCGCAGTGATATATGCAAAGCCGCAGTAATGAATGTCTTTAAGGAGGTTCTATCAGCATATATATGTCATAAAAAACTAACGTTTTTACTACAATTTAATCTCTACTAATGATATGAAAGTCAATATATTATAAAATAAGGAGTTTTTGTCAAACTAAAAATTTTTTTTATCGAAATTCCGATATTGTAAAATTAGATATCGTAAACTAGAGAAAAAATTGACAAAACAGTGGAGACTTTTTAATTGCTGAGGTCTCATTTTTTTCCTTGAAAATTTTTAGGGGGACTTACCCATATAAAAATAGTATATCATCGGATAATCTTATCTAAAGTTATGTCCGATTATTTATAAAACACCATGTACGAACTTATAAATAATTGGACGTAACTTTGCAGGTTATCTGATGATGCACAAATTTTATATGGATAAGTCCCCTTGAAATTTTTCAAGGAACAAAATGCGACCTTTAAAATGAGACCTTTCAAATCGAATAACAAACAAAAAAATCTCCACTGTTTTTTGAGTCTTTAGTTGTCAATAACTACTTTTGCAATACGGAATTTCGATAAAAAAAAATTTTTTGGTAGACGAGAATGCCTTGTTATGTAATATATTGACTTAAATAACATTTAACTCTATTACCTAATAAGTTCTTTTGTAAGAAAATATACTCTCTGAATTTTAATTAAAGAAGTTCTAAGTAGTTAAAAATTGGCCACATTACCAACAGTGTTGGTAAAATGGTCACCTATCAGTTCTTATGGTAAAGTCATATAGTAAGTGCTTCAGAAAGTCAAGACCCAATTATCGGCGTCGATTGCCTTTTGCTAGGCAATGCATTCGTATGGTCACTCTACCAACCGATAACGTCAACGAAAGATGCCATTTTTGCGTCGAAAATAAACTCTATGGCAAATACTGACACACGCATCTTAAATTACGTAAAAAAAGCTACAATTTTACGTACTGTATGATTTCTTTTTCGCTCATATCACGTTGACAAAAGAGATTTCTTTACGTGCATGTACTGCTAAGAGATCAGAGTTTTGATGCTTTCGCGTGCGAACGTGACCCTATCTTACAATTAGAGGGCGCTAGTAGCGGAGTCACCGCGTCTCATAACATCTATTGACATATACTGTAGAAGTTACGCTGCCCCAGAATAACGCATACAGGGAGATCTCGTGTAGGTGGCCACATTACCTCCATGACCACATTACCTACATCCAGATTACAATATAATGCCATTGATTATTATTCGGTCCGAGCGTGCGCTTAAAGGGGATAAAGGAATCGACCAAAGCGCCCATAGTGGCAAAAAAATCCGTAGCTCATGAAAATTTCGTCCAATAGTATGCGAGCTTGGGCAAAAAAGAAGCTATCGAAGTGCCATGGTGGCGCAAAAGAGTCGTAGCTCATGGAAAATACTTAAAACTTCAGATGGCGCCACCAGCTATGCTCGGAGCGAATATCATTGATATTTCTTTGAGAATGTAGAGTGCCAAATCAGTTGGCAGCGTTTCTTATTTATTACATATATTTTTCATTAAAAATGTACAGTAGTATTCATTTACATTAGGTACGTTCGCTACAGTATTCTTATTTATTTAGCAACATGGCAAGAAAATGATAAAAACCTTAAAAAATGTATCTTGACACGAAGTTTCAGAGAATAATTTATATAATATCAATACTAAATTACTAAAAAATATTTCAAATAATTTTATTTAATGAATTTTTTAATTAAATCTGTATATTTTAATACTTTACTAAATAAATAAATATATAAAACTTTTGACTTCTCTTACATTAAAATATAATAATATCTTGAATAGAAAAGAACATTTAGAACATTTTAAAGTGCACTAGATCGGTGAAGTTAGAGACACGAAACAAGGAGCGTCGAAATTTATGCGTCTACGTCGTTCATTGTGAATTTACCAAGACTTACTTACGTGCCTACAACTCCGTAAGACCCTCGTCTCGCATTGTGCCCGCCATTGTCTTCCGGGAAGAAGAGAGAGTGTGTGTGTGAGAGAGAGAGTGGGGGAGGGGGGGGGTTGAATCCCTCGTTACTATGGAGTGAATACTTGCGAAACGTTTAAACCTTCAAAAGCGGCGTGCCAAGCAACTCGTGGAAAGATCGAATGCCATGGCAAAATGACTAATTCAGACTTCGTTATTTGCAGTTCTGGGTCCACGAAGCATTTGCCTTCATGCTTACGAACGTAAGGCGTGCTTTTGTCTTCTAATACCCTGTCAGACTGTTCTCAATGTAACGCAGTATCTTAATTTCTGAAAAAAAAATTTTCGTCCATCATGTCAGATCGTGTGAAGAACAAGGTTTCTTTAATAAATATGGTATTGAAAATAATTATTTATTGTGACGTGTAGGATCAAGATTTTGAGGCTTCACAGCAGTACAATTTAAGATATTATTTTTTTCGATAGCATAGAACTTTTCTGAATGACTGTAGGAAATTTTGAAAAATTTGTTAGTTACATGATAAAATTTATTTTAATTGGTGGTTATATTTGGTATCTAAAAAGAAAATTATTTGTAAATTTTTATAAATTTTTAGACAGTTTACCCATAGTTATGTAGGAAAACTAGCAATTTTCAATGAAAATTGATGTTTTCTCAAAACTGTCCTTGCGCATGGAAATGCAAGTATAGCATTTGAAAAAAATGATGTAACATCTAACACCTGTACCACACAGAACTCTGAACTCCAAGTTTAAAAAGAGAACAATTATAAAGAATAATAGAATTATATTTAATTTTCATTGTAAAAATAACCATTAAAAAAAAACACATTCTTAACTCTATTCATGGGCGATACTTTCTAAATAATTTTTTTTTGGAAAATTGGAGTTCATAGTTGTATTACGAATAAGTTGAATAAAATATCCTTAAAAAACACATTAATTAATTGTAATCCTATGTGCATAAGACTTACTGAACATTGGAAAAGCATAAATAAAGAAAACCGCTCTTTTGTAAAAAAAGAAATAACTTTCTGAAGATTTTAAAACAATTTCTATATCGCAGAATATCGTTAAAAATTTTTTTTTAATAATTTCTATGTATTATGAAGTTTGTCTGCATACTATAGAGTAGATTTGGACATGGGTTTGGATTCGGTTAATGTCGGAACACGTTGGAATGTGTGCAATTAAGCTCGCAGGAAAAATACGTATAAATAACTATTAAGTTCATTAAAATTATTTTTATGGCTAATATTGCCAATACAAAATCGTTCACTGTTCTAAAAATGTACAAAGTATCAGAAAATTAAATTTAAAAAAATTGATTTTTCGTCAAATTTTACTATAGGACTACCTTAAATAACATTGCATATCTTTAATAATTCACAAAAATGAGATATAAATAATTAAGAACCTACACTGAAATGAAACTGTTGAATATATTGTCATAACTGATTTTCAATGAATAGCTTATCTGAAATCAAGAAAACGAAAGATTATTTTAATTGCTATGATTAGAGCTCTTGCGTGAAAGAGAACAATAAGAAGTGGCAATTACAAAAATCAATGATATCACGAAACAGATGGTAAATATTGAACAATCTAATGGCGACATTAGATTGTTCTTGTTTAAAAAGTCCGAATGTTCTTTTATAAATTAAATTTATAATATAGCACATTTTTATTAACATAACAAACTTAATCTTATCTATATTTTTCCAGGAATTTGTTAAAATATATTTTTAACGTGTATAACTACAAATTCAGTTTAAAAGTTTATTGTCTGTCAAATATTATTAACTATATACGTCAAAACTTTGTCGGCACCAAATAGAAATGTTTACTTAGTCTGAACGCTAATATATACAGACAATCCTAATGTACTGTTAGATCGCGTGACTAGCTTACCTATGCACTATTAGTACAATGTCAATGGCGTCAATCACTATCCAATCAAATTTCAGCTCCATCAGCTAGTAAAAATCGTCCTTTTTGACTTCAATTACTTTTAAAAGTACATGTACTTGTACTACAAAATCAATTATTTCTCGAAAATGAAGAAAATAAAAACTTTTACTGGATACTCTTCAATATTATTACTCAGAACCACAAATGGACAATATCGTACTTTTTGACTTTTAATACAAGTACAAGTACATGTATTCGTAAAAGTACTTGAAGGCAGAAAGTACGAGTTTTCCAATCAGTGAAGCTTTAGGAACTTAAGGAGGCAAGCCACTTTTGAAACCTGGAATAATGCATACATTTTGCACGTAAATAATTTTCTTTGTATTGAGACAAAACTCTCAATTAAGTCCAGGTAGATTTAATTTTATCAATAATAGCACCCCTACTCTTCCATGCATGTATGGACCTTGTTTTCGAAGTACAGTTCATTTACCGCAGGGTTCCAGTTGTATCTATGTGGCTTAAGATAAATTCTAATTTCTAATTATGTCACTTTTTCTACTCACGTCGTATTGTTCCCGATATAATGTACTTTATAAAAATGTGTACTTATAATTTCGAAACCCAAATAATTATCAATATTCAAACTGAATCAATTACCGTAAAAGTAGGCCTCTTAAAATTACGTAATTTTTCTTGTAATTTAAGCAATCCTGAGATTATAATGTGATTCTGATGCGTCTTTTTTTGCGAAAATTCAAAATTTTGTATATGTGTATCGGCAAGTGAAGTAATTATACACACATTTATAACATTACTTAAACTTTTATTCTGAAGTTGATAGAGATATACGGAGAGAAAAAGATAGTAATTGCTAATAAATGGGGTTGGAAATGAGTACAGTTCAAGGTGGGTAAATTGGAACCGATAAAACCTATTTGGACAGATTCTTAATATATCAATCCTCCTTGGATAATTGAATAATATTGAATAATTATGATGAATTATTTTGTTAATATAATGTTATTCATTCCTATACAGGTTAGTACTGAGTTCGCTCCCCATTTTACTCTTCGTCTCCAATTCCTAACCTAGTATAGTATTCATTACTAACTTTCTCTCTGAGTGTAATAAAAGTATAACACGTTTGCTAATAAAGATACCGAAAAAAGCACTCTGAGAGTTTCTGGATAAAGAAAAAGCCGAGAAAAAGACTGAAAACATAGAATGTATTTGTCTGGCTAAAAAAGCAGGCAACGAAATGAACAAGGAAGGTAAAGGCAGGGCGCCAAATTTCCGTGCAGCGTGCACGCTTGCATTATAGTTCGGATACGCGTGGCTGTTTGCTCGGCGCGGCGTCCAATTAATTATTAAAAGCGCGCCGCGACCCGGAAACAAGAGCGACGTCGCGTCGCTTATATAACTCATACGCGCGCCGAGCGAACGAGCGAATGAGCGAGCGAGCGAGCGAGATAGAGCGGAACCCAGGCAAGATGGATGAGAGCTTCCGTCTTTCTTTGAAACGCTCAGTCGTGTATCCGGGCGCTTTCGATTGTCGTGCCTAACGTACTGAAATACGAGTTTACCTTCGTCGCGCGACATTAATAATTGCGCGGGCGCGCGTTTTGCGCCACATAGCAGGCCCTGCAGGCGAGCCTCGAGATCCATTCGAGCTCGCTCTAGCGCGATTACTTTTGACTGAGCCTCTCCTGCTTCTGCTCCTCTTGATGCATACTCGGCGCAAAGGCACGCGCCTATTGACTGACGCGCCAAAAGCATCTTCACGTTGGATCCTTTGCGCCGCGTGAATTAATTAGACGCTGGAGGGGACAAACAGCACTGCTTACAGAAATTATTGCTGCGTTCGGTTTTTCTTCTTTATTTTTGCCTCACTTACATTTGCATTTTTATTTTATTTTCGTAAATAAATGTCAATTCTTTAAACGACACATATAGCTCTGCTGAACTTTTAATAAGAAACACTAACTAACCACTTAAAAATTAAAAGCCGGCAAAAATATAATATGTTCTATGTATAAGTAATACATTACAAACTCTATAATTATAGCGCCGCTTAAAAGTTTGAAATTCGCGAAAATTTCACAACCCCATTCCCCGGGCGCAACATCGAGATTGAATCAGCATTCAACCGCGCGCAAAGATCACTTATTCATGCATCCGAGCGCATGTAGCGCTGAAGCGGAGGGGATGCGAGAGAGAGAGAGAGCGAAAAGCTTGGCGCGATCAATTTTGCATTCATAAAGGTGAAAAACGAGCTCGCGCGCTCGCGGCCCAATGTGCTTATCGGCTGCCTATCGCCGAATTACGGCCTTATCGTGGCTTCCCACGAGGCTCCCCATTATTCTTTCGCCGACCGGTGTACACCGCGGCCACGCGCACGCAGAAAGAAAAGCCTGCGCTGCCGAAAAAACGCGGCATGCCGCTCTCGCCTGTACATTCCCTGGTGGATCGACAAATTAGCGATCTAAGTGCCAGAGCACTCCATCATATGTAGCTGATTACGCGAAACAGCCTTTTTGTCGACTCGTTCCCCTCCCTATAACGAGCTCGCGCACACTCACGCGCTCACACGGACACGGGATAGCGGAAGTCTGCGCGCATTGTATCCCGCCACGCGGGATAATAATATCGCTGCTTTCGCTTCGTTAGGAGGGCGAAAAAATATAACGAATCTACTGACGGATCAATCATCCTGGGTGTGCGTAGTCTGCTTTCATCCACGGGCCGGATTTTTTCCTACTTTTTCGTATACCGATGAAGAAGCAACGGATGTAGGTTACGCTTGATGCGGCTTTTCGGCTGGCTGGCGGAATCCCTGGAATTCTTAATAAACGGTTGCTAGCTTGTATTTCGAAGCTTAATAGACAATTGATTGACGTGTATTTCAATAACGAAATAATTAATTTTTATATAACGATTCAATAGATGATGAGTGACATATCATTATAAGGCGCAACAACCGTTACCCGCGACAAATCTTATAATAGGTCAGATTATTCCAATCTTTGCTTATATAACCAAACTTTGAATATTTAACCTTAGAAATACTAAACCAATAAAGATAATAGTCTAAAACCTTTTAGAATAAAGAACAGACATAGTAACGAAATGAGGCTTAATTTCTTTTTTACAATAGAAAATAGTTTTGGAATTCGTTATATGTCGATTTTCGAATTATTTAATGCTTCTATGTTTTAGTATTAATTATTTAAAAATGTAGAAAATGTGCAAGCGGGAAAACTAGTTTATCTATAATTAGTATAGATTAGGAATATCGAAGTCAAGTTTAAACACGGAAACACATTCGTTTTAATTATTTAAATAAACGATTGATCTATTTGTACTTATAATTATTTTACAACTTTAACGCAGTCATGACGCGGAGAACAATACTAACTCGGCAATATCGTACTTTATTGCAATTCATAATATTTATGCGGAAGCTCTGTACCCTCTAGGCTATGATTTGATACAATGAGTTTGAGTTGGCCGCGCGCTTACATACTTTCCCGTTGGTCCAAACGGTCATCCAGATACATGTATCGTTTGGCATATGCAATCCGGCATGTGCCGGTTGGCTTGCAACGTTTGGTCATGTGTCATTTGCACAAGCTTAGAGAACTATCCTTATTTTGAGGTTATGTTGCACGTGTGCCATTTGGGCGTGTACCGTTTGGTCTAGGAATTCGTATCTCCCTTTACAAGCTAAATAAATTCTAGTAAAAATTAATCAAATGTTTTATTTTTGTTTCAGGTCAGTATTAAAATCTGTTTGCTGTCTTATCTAAAGATTGTAAGTAAATGTATAACTATTTATACTTTTATGGCTTAATTGGAATGATGCATGGAAAAAAGAAATTTTTGAAACGGTTTGGTCGGTCTGGAAGAGTATCCAGTCGGTATGATGGACGGACCTAATGGTTCAGAAAATTTTTTATTTCATATGAAAAAAAATTAGTTTGTCACTAGTCTGGCATTAATCTGGTTAAATAAGTCTGGTGGAAATCTTGCAAAAGTTTGACAGAAGTCTGACTTAGGCCACTATGACAGACTTTTGTTGCAATTATGCCAGGAAAACTTATTTTTAACAAATCAATAATTAGATTAGTACACATTATTTTTACATTATTTATCAACTTTCAAAAGGGTAAGAATTGAAAAATAAAAATAAAAATTTTGTCGGACTACCCTAACAGTACACTTATTATTAATATCGGCTTGAATAGTAAAAATACATACTTTCAGATAAAATAGGAGAAAATTATTTTAAATATGTCAATCTTGTTTAAAATATAAATTGCCAGACGAATTTTCATACATGTGAAACATTCCAATTGTCTTAATTAAAAAAACAGATGAAATTGTAATCTTTAAAAAAAAACATATATTAAACAAAGTCAAATGTTGTTTATTAGAAAATATTGCATAAATTATGAGCAACGTCGGTCCCTTGATCTAGTCGGAAAAATCATCAGCACAAAGGATATAAGGTGTCAGGATGCAGCTTGCTCGCGCGGTGCACATAAATTGTTCAGTAGAGGGTTCCTCTCGCTCCGGAAAAACGCTAGAATTGAACGTTTTCATTTTTCTCGTTTGACAAAAACGTAAAGTCTCTCCTCCATCAAGCGAAAAAACGGAGTGTTTTCTCGGGATTTGTTTATACGCGGGCATGGCTGCACAAGGAGCGGAGGCGGCGAGGTAACTTGTTTTCCGCCTTGGCACGTGGTATTTTCCTTGGAATGGAGAAAAATTGCTCCCCAGAACCTTCCTTTCCCCCCCTCTCTCTCTCTCTCTCTCTCTCTCTCTTTATATCTCTCCATCTCCCCTCTATACACAACCCTTGCGCGTGCGCGCGCAATGTTTCTCTCCTCCCGTCTCGAGCTTTTCCGCTGGGTTACATCGCGACGCGCACGTTCGCGATTTCATAACCCCTTTTCTCCCAAACGCCTCGAAAATCAAATCCCCGTCGCTTTCTTGCTGCTGCCGACGGCGGAAAAACGCGCGAGGCAAGGCAGATGCAGTACATAGCAGTGCATCGCAGTGTAGTACGTGAGGGAGCGCGGCGCTCGTTTCTTTTGCGTCCCGTTGAGTTTCATTTTTAATGTCGGGCAATAAACACTGCAGTTTCTTGATTAAAAGTGGGAGATTCAGGAGGAATAAGGAGAGAAAACTGCGAGCTCTGCTAAGATTAAAGCCGGAGGATTACTTACTCAATCTTTTGCCTTACTAAGAAAAGTTTTCTCATGGATAATTGTATGTGAAAACACACTTCTTGGATATCAGTTTTTAAGGGCAAAAAGGGTATCCTAATGTTTTACAGAATCGGAGCCCTGGTTCATGGGAAGCAAGTCTCTTTGAATGTATTACTTGTAGATTTATACCATGTATAATAACATTTTTGACGAGCGTAACATTTTTGTTCGTTAATCGACAAAATAACATTATTATTTGTACTTTTGCCACACTTTTCCAATTAGCAAAAGAAAAAGCTAACTCTGTTTCATTGATTAGTATACACGTCTAAAACGTTGTTTGGTGAATTGACGTTGTATAAAACGTACGACAGATACCTAAAAGCAGAAAAGTAAAAGCGTATTTTGGTGAAAAATCTTATCGTACACAATCAATCCCATTAAATCCTTTAGCGTCAAAGGGTCGCATGCAAAAAGTCTATTGCAGCAGCAGACGCAATAGCAACAACAGCAGCAACAGCGTAGTATAGTGACCGTTCCAGCGGGAGGAATGCGCTACCGGTGAATAGACGGAATTAATAGTCGGCGACATCAGCAGCCAGGCAGTGGCGGTATTGCGTTGGGGTATGAGGGACGGCGAGGCCAGTAATAACGCAGGCTAGCGCTTCCCTGTACATCGCGCGGAGGCCGAGCCATGCGCGACGCCGACGACGGCGGTCTGTCCTATCTGTTTAATTGAACCGCGCGTGCTCTCTCTCTCTCTCTATCTCTCTCTCTCATGCTCTTGTGTCATTCGTTCGGTCGATTTAACTGCACTCGCCTGGATGGACCCCTGATTACGCACGTTCGACCTTTTGCCCCTTTTTGTTTTTGTTTTTATCCTTTTCCATGATTCTCCTTTTTTTATAGATGTAAGCCGCCGGCTTTCTACGTCCTGGATACTTTTCGAATTATCTTTCTTTTTTAAATGCAGTGCTGTTTAAGATTATGCTGTTTAACCTATTGTTGGCATGGTCTACACTGAGAAGAATCGGGTTGGTGATGGTTACTAATTTTTTTAGTAAAGCAGTGTATAATAATGAATACTTTGTTTTCTATTATAATTGACTCAATTACGATTAAAATGTATTAACGTTACATAATTATTCTATTGCAAGGAGATAAAAGCTTCCACTAATGGCGGTAAAGTATTGTTTATCTCACTATTGTCCGTAGTTCTTATATAAATACTTGCGCCATGTTTATGACTTGTTACTATTGATTATTAATAGCGTGTTTTACAATATACGATTAATGGGTTAAGTTATTTTTTTTAATAGAATATTATACTATTCAACAAATTAATGAAACCCATTAAACAGGTATTGTAAAACACGCTATTAATCAATAGCAATAAGTCAAAAACATGGCGAAAGTGATTTATATAAGAACTACGGACAATACTGAGATAAACAATACTTAACCACCATTTTTGGAAGCATTTATCTTCTTGCAATTGATCTTTTATGTAGAGTTAATGGGTTTTCATCGGAGATTTATATTGGGATATAGCCGATTAAATAATGGGATTTTTAAGCAGGGTAAATACACTTCAGCTATATAATTATGCACCGCATAATTATCCTAACAAGATAAATTAATTTTTGAAAAATATAAATATATATTACTAAGATATTTGTATTAATATATTTTAAATAATATTTGATAGAGCTTTAAATTTTCCCTAAATTTAAAAAATCACACCTAGAGAATTTAGTGCGATTTTTAAAAACAATCGTTATATATGCATAGATCAATTATATCAACAAAACGTCGAGCCACATTCCGACAAAACAGATATCGAATGAAAAGGGCAGCATAATAAATAGTAATCATCCGCAGCTCCATTGAAGCTAAAAGGCTCGACAATTAAAATTCATTCATCCATATGATCTCGTCGCATCAATAGCTCGTCCGTCGTTCTACCACGAGCCGACAAACCGCTGCCATTTTTGTTCCACCAAGTTTCTGTTTAGTGAACCTATATTACTCGACGATCCAAGCGAATGAGGCCAACAGCGACGCCAATTATTTTTGGTTGCGGCGAAGCACCCAACGATACCCGTAACAAGATACCATATACAGGCTTTCTCTCACCCTCGCTGTCTCTAATTTACTATTTTATTCTGGAATCTGGCCACATTCTCTCAACCAGTATAATTTAATTGCTCAAGCTCTAATCTTGTTATCTTTTATGTTTATTATTGCTAATGAAGTATTTTACAGTTGCGTTATATATATGATATGATAACTAATTACATTAGATATTATAAATACTGTAATGCTTTCTTTTAAATTTTTATAAGCGTCCCCTTAATTCAGAACACTTTACGCACTTTAGTGAGCATTCAGAAATATTATGCATAAATTATTGATTTTTTTAAAAACCATAAAGGTGTCACCTGCCTGGAGGCATTAAATTAGCAGCCAAATTCGTCAGTTTATTCCAAGCTCATTCAATGCTTATATTAATTCATCTTCTATTCTACATTTCAGAGTTCCTCTCTCGCCCATAGTTTCATTTCGGGCCGAGCTATCTGGCGCTCTTGGTATCCGTATAATTCGTTACATTGGGTGGCGGTCATCCCTCTGCCGGTCCTCCGCCCACCTGCGCTCAACCAACTCCCTCCCTTCTGCCCCCCCCCCCCTCATTACTCTCCAGGGAAATGAAATAGAGCAGCGGTAATTAGAATATTCAATATAATCGGGGTGCGGTCAGGCCCGTGGGCTACTCTCCGCGAGCGAAACCCTGCGCGCGCTTCACAAGATATCCGCGAGTAGAGACGGACAGTTACATAGTACCAGTGCTGCTGATGTATTTAATACCCTTGGAAAACGCGCAACCGCACCAACATGTAGTGCTTACAAGTTTGCACAAGCCCAAAAATACCGAAATGCACTAGGGACGAAGGAATTTTTAATGTCGAATGTGTTTTGGGGTCGTTGTACATCTTGCGAGCGTTTCTGTCAGGAAAGATATGCGTAATCTGAATCATTACAATCGTTTTGGATGCGCCTAAAATATAGGGGAGAGTAGGTCAAAGTGATTTGGCAAAACAGTTGATACTTCCGATAACTAATCTGGTATGATTGTTGTTAATAAATATGTCACGAACACTGTTTTTTTTTTCCTGAAATTCCGCAGGCACATCAGGCTTGACTCAACACAGATCTGATTCAATTTGTGGACTTATTACGAAAGACAAAATTAGAAATATATAGGAAAATTATAATGCAAGTACTGTAAGTGCGAATGCGAAACGTTGACGTTAACTAAACGGAAAGAAAATAGATTTCAAGTATTTGAGAATAGAGTTCTGAGAAGGATGTTCGAGGGTGAAACAGATTAGATTACTGAAAAATGGAGAATTTGATATAATCAGGAAATATACGAGTCATATGCAGACGATGATAGGCTGGGCATGTAGCAAGGATGGGAAGTGAAAGAACAGTGTTCGCGCCGTTTATAATTGCCACTTAAACTTTTACATATACAATCATACTCACACGAATTTTCATTCTACATACACTCGAATAAATTATATTATATGCACGCATCGTATCCATCACTTACATATTTCTATATACATACATACACAAACACAACAAACATTCGCATAGTTTTCGGGGTTTCAGAATGCTCTCGCTTCTCGAGTCAGAGCCATGAAGACCATCGTGATGTAAGCACTCGCTATTACACATTATATACGTAATCAAGTTCTACTCAGTTGTTTTGATATTCAGTTCTGACAACATAATTGCTATTTTTTTCACAAAAAGTGTATTTATGTTTTTATCTGCAACCTCTCACTAACCCGATACCACTGCGCTATCAGGTTTCAAAATGTACGTAACAAACAGCACTTCAAGTACTTGTTTGAACAATATTCAAAAGGTTGTGTTATGATACACATACCACCCCGTCTCTACTCTTCCAACGTATATGCTTGGATAGTGGAGACGCAACGTTTTGATCAAATATCACTGCATTTATACCCTCTGATTTTCCAAATAGTACATCTTTAAACACTCTAAGAGCAGTGTTTTGATAAAGTTTCGAGACGTAAGTTTTGGAAATTCTTTTCCGTGCAGTCGCAAGGCCCCCAGGTAGACTGAGACGAATATAACAGTATTAAAGTGGACTTAGGCAAAATAGGATGCTACGGAGATTCGGGTAGAACTTGTAAAGAATAGAAAGAAATAGCGTGATTGTGCGAACAGACCGCATAAAAAAAATTATGTTTGGAAAAAGTTCGGCAGAAGTTTTCTTCGGCAAAAGGTTGACCCGAACTTTAGCAATGAGACAATCACGAACTTTTGCCGAACATGGAAAAAGCTAAATAATTATCACAGAAATAAAAAAAATAATCAAGTTTGGCCGTGATTTGAACTGGCGGACTTTTGTGTTGTATGCTTGCGCTCTATACCAACTGAGATACTGCTTATTTGTTTTTGTCATCAACGAATAAATTATTTAGCTTAAAACATTGGAGATTGGATAAAATATATAAATCTAAACATAGCATATATTTTATACTTATATTTCTATATTACATACTTTTAGCATATTATTTAGGTTTGTATACAAATTGATAAGTCATAATAATTGACAAACCCATTTCATATAAAAATTTAATCAGTATTATATATAAAACCTAAAAATATTGGAATAATATCTTTTTTCTATGCGCTAGCAGCAGCAAATTTTCGAATAATAAAATGTATTAAATTATCGTTTACATATCATTGCTAAAGTTCGGGCCAACCTTTTATAATTTATATTAATATATATTAATAATTTATGTTTATCAACATGATTTAATTCTGCGGAATTTCGAATAATGTTCTATATTATTATATAAATTATATAAATATTATATATATAAAATATATGCTATGTTTAGATTTATATTAGATTTATATAATAATATATATAAAACTATATATTTATATTGTAACCAAATCGAAAAGTGCTGCTTAACTACAAGATTGTGACTTGTTTTTAAAGAGGCAGTTAGGCTAGCATCGTCGGCGATGCCTCACGTCCCTGAACAATAATAAATATTGTTCAAAGCCTAATGTCAACATTTTTGCTATTTATTTAATTAGTAGTTTGTTAATTGAAAAACTAAGAGTCGTTCCCAATTCTTCGCAAAATAAGGATTATTTTGAGACCTAAAAAAATATTTAACATTATTTATTCTTTCCGAGAATACTTCGAAAAGCGAAAATTGAAATTAGGTTTTAAAGGAAAGGAAATAATGTTAGGTACTCTTTTAGAACTCAAAATATTCCTTATTTTAAGAAGAATTAGGGAGGACTCTTAGTATTTCAATTAACAAATTACTATTTGAGTAATTAGCCAAAATAGGATTAGACAAGGACAGTAGATACGGCTTCCTCTTAAGAGATTTTGATACTATAAAATCACATTTTACTGTTTTCGACCAAATTAGGGATTGAACTTAGGAAAATTTAGCCACTTTAGAGGCTGATTAAGGAAAAACTTGGGTAAAAACCGTGAAATTAGTTTTTAACATTTAGCGTTAGTGACCCTTCTAAATGATAATTGAGTCAATAGCCCATCGGATCTTGGAAATTTTTAATGAATCCGTAAAATCACATTTTGTCATTCTTTACCCTTATAGGAGTTGTTACATTAATAACTTTTTATTCACGTTAAATGGAAAAATTTAGCTTTTATTATACAATTCATATTCTTAAAAAAAACTTATAAGTGGTAAGTGCAAATCAGATTTTCCTTGCGATTTAAATTTCTGAGCATTTAAGATAATGAATTAAGATATAATGAATCGGTAACCCACACTCATCAAAAGGCCTTACAAATAGAGTTCTGACAAAGGACACGATTATTCAATTTACGTGCATTAGTTTTTACCTTTTTCTTTCATACCGCACTTATGCTTTCCTTTTTCAGGCGTAGTGCGTTTCTTACACATAAGAATTGTACACGTAATTATTGTGCACAATTTAGCATTGGTCAAATATATCTATATATAATTTGACCAATGCTAAATTGTGTACAATAATTACGTGTATAATTCTTATGTGTAAGAAACGCTCTACGCCCTTTTTCAGGTCTGCGGTAAAAGACTTTAGTTAGGGGAGATGCGGCTAATGAGGCGCAGTTAAGGTTCATTATGTTATATCTACTAAACAATTGCTAAAATCAAATATAAAAAAGTATTAAATGGTTGTGAATCATATCTGTTTTCTTAAACAATCAGTTTTATATAAATTTATTAAATTTAAGATAAAGATTTAATTCAATATATAATAAAAAAGTGTGCGTCACATTACCCGCCGTGTCGGATTGGATGGCGCGCTGTTGTAATTATGCTTAAAAATTGTTTCTAACGACTTACTTCTTCATTACTATTGAAAATAATATTCAGGTAATAGAAAATTTATAAGTTATTCATTGTTTTGGCCTATATTTTTAATAAATTTGGAAGAATTTCATATAACAGCTAAGACCTAGGCTTTATAGACTTACTTCTTCATTACTATTGAAAATAATATTCAAGTAATAGAAAATTTATAAGTTATTCATTGTTTTGGCCTATATTTTTAATAAATTTGGAAGAATTTCATATAACAGCTAAGACCTAGGCTTTATATAATCATATTAAATCAAAATCGAATATTTGAATTGTTTATAAGATTTTTTGGTGAATAATATAATATAAATAACAGATTTTAAGACTTGTAAGTTTAATTTATTGAAAATTTGTCTGAAAATAGTAATAATTTCGTGTGTGCCACATTATCTGCATATGCACTCTTCATTTATTTGGTATTTTAAAAATAAATATATGTATCCAAATTTAAAAACCAAAGTGTTATTTGAAAAACATGTATGCCTTTGATTATAAAAACTTATTATTCATTCTGAATATTTCTTATCCAGCTAAATTTTATACTAACGTAACCTAAAATTGATATTTAACCATAATCTTCATAAATTTTGAGCAATTTTTACGAAAATTTGTATGATGGCATTAAATACTATATCGAATCGAATAAATTTACTTTGTTGTATTTAATTCGAAGGTATATTATACTTAAAACGTGGATGCGCCAACCAAGCCACCGCGCCATATCAACCGCATCTCTCCTAAATGTTACTGTATAGTTGAGAAAATTAAAAGCATGCAAACCTTTTAATTTTCGCAGAGAGCTTATAAAGCGTGCGTAAAGCGACTGATTTCCGACCGGCGAGCGAAAAAAACTTTTTGCCCGCTCTTGGCAAAAACGTTTTACCCGGCGGGCGTAAAGGGTGTTCTTTGTCCTGGTGGGAGTAAAGAGTGTTACTTATACCCGCTGGTACACCCGCTCTTCAACAAATGTCCGGGATACTCCTAAACATGCGGTATCATCCGGATGATACCCATGTTTAGGGGAGCTTAAACACTCTAGTAGGCTGAATTTCGAAAATAAGTCCTAAGAGGATTTAGAACGCCGAAATATGGGGTACCATCCGAATGATACCACATATTTACGGCGTCTAAGCACTATGACAGCCTGATACTGCAGTCTAAGGGGCGTGTGTTCACACCGTGTCAAAAAACAACCACATTTAGGTGCGCTTTAAAGGTCGAAAATAAACGTGAAATCAAGACACGTGTGATAAAGAGTATAGTATGTACAATGGGTGAAACGACTTATTTTGCCTTTGTGTGATAGCAGCACTCGTTCTCGGCTCGCAATACGCACTCGCCTTTGGCTCGTGCTGCTTGCCTCGACCCTTACTGAAAACCACGTGTGGGCAAAAAAGTCTACTTTTTACCCTTGGTAAACAATATACTATTATGATGATTTCTGAATGTACCCTAAATTATTTATTTACCTTTGTACATTAAACAGTTAAAACCTTCAATTCATACCTATTTATTCATATTAATTGTATACAAATATTTTGAAGCATCACAAATTTAATAAGAAATGAATGCATGATATAAACTCTAGTTTACACTAGTCTCAGCGGTAGTAAATAGCCCGATATTTTACTCTTGACCTCGTCTTCAAAGTCATTTAATAATCAAATCTAACTTTTAAATGGACTAATCTATTTTTTACCCTGATCATCAAAATAGGAGGATATTTTGCATTAGAGTATGTGTTTATGGCCCTGGATCAAATTTATCTAGAGGAGGCCGTACGCGTGTACTTAACGAGTGGGCGAAAAAACTGCGGAGCCGGCAAAAATCTTAAAAAGATTAAAAGTAGATGAAGAGTAGATAAAAGACGTAAAAGTTAGATGTTCTATTCTAATAGATTCGTGGTTACTGTGTTGAGAAACAGTCACTCCAGTGTCGCCTTCCAGGCACGAAAAATACGAAAATCCAAACATGTATCACAAAAAGTATGGTGTGCACCAAGGGCTAGTGGACTTTTTTGACGTTTCGTGAATTTACAGTACTTATCTCTGGCTCGCGATACACACTCGTCCACGGCACGTGCTCGATTGCCTTTGACTCGTACTACAAACTCCACACTCAGTCTAAACAAACCCACTTTACGCCCTTGGTACACAATATACTACTATTCGTTGAATTTTAAATTTTACAAACTTCTAAATGCTTTTCCCAAATCTTTGTACCATACAGAATCGGGGATACTGTTTAGAAATTTGTAAAATTAAAAATTCAACGAATAAAGTAACGATCCGCGAATTTTCCTTCGTATCCTAGTGCGGCCTCCTCTTGGACCATGACCACATGCTCTAATATAAAATATCTACCTCTATCAAGTTCCGGCTCTCAGGCAATTTCCTTACTGGTCAAGTAAAACTTGACTTTGATTTGATCCTTGGGAATTCAATTTTCGAACTTCTCCAATTTATTCGTATTTATAGATGGCTTGATATTGACATTTCGAATTGTATTTGCGTAACTCATTTCTCATAATTTTACAAATGATTACTATATTTTGTTTTTCACCTTTTGGAATACTACAAAATTTTTTTTAGTTAATTTGTTTGTTTTATAATTTAAATTAGCAATAAACCGTATACATATTATAGTCTACTTACATTGTATTATTTATAACAGATAAGAGATTAATATTCAATTACAATAGATTTTATTTAAATTAAAATTAATTGAATTTCAATTGATTTAATGAATAATAAATTGCTCAATAAATTATATTAAATTCGCGCTAATAGTTGAAATTAATACATGAACAGTAATTAATTTATTATGCAATTACAAGTATTAATTTAAAAGAGTATTTTATATTCATATAATTTGTGTAAATAATCTACATTTTTATTAAATTTTAAGTAACTAATTGTAAAATTTAATATTGATAAAATAAAAAATTATTAATAATTTAGTGATATATGAGGAATTCTACAAAATATTGGCCATTAAATGGTTCAAAAAGTGACGTAAAATAAATGATGAGGCATGCCTCTACAACTTGACTTTTCTTGTTCTATAAGTCTTAAAATGTACGAGAAAATTTTTCAACACACGAAAAAAGCCTTACTTTTTTTGTACATCAATTTTTATTAAGGGATTATAACATGGGAATTATTAATTCAAAACGGTCATCATTGATATCAAAATTACTTGGCTCCTAAGGGTACACAAAATTTTTTCATATATAGAATATAAAGTATAGAAAAAAGCTTTAATTTGAGACGTGCCGCGATAAAAAAGATTAACAATATCAAAAGTTATCAACGATCAAAGATAGTGAATAATCACGAAAAAATCACTAAATTTCATGATTTCACATTTTTGACTAATTTCTTCGGGTTTATTCACTATCTTTGATCGTTCATAACTTGTTGTATTGTTAATCTTTTTTATCGCGGCACGTCTGAAATTAAATTGTTTTTTCTATACTTTATATTCTTTTAAATGAAAAAAATATGTGTACCCTTAGAAGCAAAGTGAATGTTATATCAACGTGTTGGAAAAATTTCTCGTATATTTTAGGACCTATACAACAAGAAAAGTAAAGTTGCAGAGGCGTGCCTCATCATTTATTTTTTGTCACTTTTCGAACCACGTAACAACTCAGTGCGCGAAGCGTCTTTTTCGAGAATGTGGCTATGATATAGCTTTTCATTTGTTTATAACAAAAAATTGAAAGATTGTTTTAATCCACAAGAGGCTATGCGAACGCGAATACCGACAATTTTGATTGCTCGTGATACCGATGGCTCTATGAGACTATCCATTGCTCCTTGGTGCTCCACCGCTCCGTGGCCGCTAACTCGGCCCAAATTTCAGGATCATCTTATCGGCCGATTTTTTACAGTAATAACTCTGCAACTAAGTTTTCTATTAACTGTTTTAGGCTTGAAGACAAATTTATAGATATTCTAAGCTTTGCATGAAAACATGCTGAATACAAACATGTTAAATAAAAATTTACTTTCAGAGAAATGGATATGTCATGCTGGACTAATAATGGATTATGTACGCTAAATTACAGTTTCCGATAAATGTACGAATGTGAACAATTTTTTTAATTGATAAGATCAATACATTAGCTGGATCAAGGTCATCATTCCTTCCTAGTCGATCTGAAAGTAATAATCATCTGCAGCTGATCTAATGTGTTCATCAAACGCATAACCGTATTCGTTCTATAAGATAACTAAGAATTATTAAACAAAATAAGTTTCTTGTACTTATTCTTTTTCTGCTCGTTATCCATATTTCTATAATTAGTCTACATTTGTGTGTAATCGAAAGGCATTATTAATATGTATTATAAATAAGCTGTGAAATACGGTTATTGATACATAAAGAAAGCTTCGATAGTTTTAAGAAACTCTGTGCCCTCGTAAGCTTAGATGAAAGTAATTAAGAGCCCTGGAATAAAATTGATAAAAGTCTTGAAAATGAAAACTGTCCGGTACTGCGCGCGAGCCGCGAAATCCGATGATCGGAAAGTGCCGATGAAAGAAACGGCGGAAAAGAATAAAGGAGTCGGAGAGGCGGGAAATGAGGATTCGTAATCGTCCTTCGCCTCAAAGTGTTCGTCGTGCTCGTCGTCTTGGTCGTATCTCCTTGGGTCAGGCCTGGGTAAGTCGATCAGCTGCCGTCGAGGGGTCAGCGCGGCGGCTGCGATTTCCTCCTTGCGGAGTCAGTGGCAGGCGCCCCTTAATTAGATTTGCTCGCAGGCATCGCTCCGCGTACTCGGTTAAGGAGGCTAGCGGCACGGCACCAGTAGCACTCCGCTAATGGTAATGGAACGTAAATCGACCTATCAGGACACGGCTCGGTCGCTCGACGATATCGCTCCGGGGACCAGCCGAACTATGATAATCAATCTTGACTCTGCTGCTACAGTTATAGCTACTGCTTGGGCTTTTCTCTCTCTCTCTCTTATTCGGGAAACCTCCCTTTACATATATCTCGCTTTTCCTCGGAGTTGCGAAGCGCCGATACAACATAACCGCAATTACTCTTCCTATTTGACTCGGAAGAGTGAAAAACACCTTTTAGTATTTAAAAGTCTAAAGTTATCCAGCTTATATAGATTATAAAGGTACCAAAAGAGATAAATGCCCAAAATAATCGAACTGTATTTTCTGAATGAAAGGAAAGTAAAAATCGTTTCGCAAATCAAGTAAATGAAGCGCGCCTCGCAAGTCAAGCCCGGATACATGAAACAGAATATTTGCAGCAGTCGAAAATCATCCGTGATCATTGCTAAGTAGGGCACGAAGCCGCGAAGAAATTCTCCAAGTAGCACAATGACGTTCCTCCTATTGACGCAACTGCGGCGCGAGTCTCTCCAACTGGAGCCGCGGCATCCCTCCGCGACTCGAGCGCGACAGACTTACATGCATGCATATGACGCGCATACGCAGGCGACACGTCGCTGGACAATTTGAAAAACAGGCCGAACTTCATACTTAGCTAATTATTTTATGGAAACGGCTGACGCAGAATAGCGCAAGGGTGGCGGCTTCGAACTGAGCCCCTCCTTAACCGGTCATATACAAAACATCTTTAATGGAGAATTCTTTCATCATATCCGCTTCATATTTGTGGAATAAACTACCCGAGTCTATATCATCCTTATCCCGTCCCACGACCTCCGTTCAAACATTTAAAACGCGCCTCCTGCTGAAACACCTACTCAGTCTCGATTAGTGTTGTGGAATGACCGTCTTTTTTACTAATGGTCAATTAACCAAGAAAATGAGAAGAAATTTTTTCTTATTTCTTATGTTAAACATCAATATTTATTATGTATAATAAAAAAATTATTTTTACTTAAAAACGTTTTTATTAAAAAAGAAAGATCTTACATGCAATAAACGTTTTTTTAATTGAATACTAAATAATAATATTTGAAGTCAACTGGTCTCATTATGTCTTAGTCTTTGTATAAACTTATTATTCCAAAAGTCTTTGTCTTTTTTAGAATGGTCAATTGACCATATTTTGACGAGACTTCTGACGGCCTCACAACACTAGTCTCGATACCGACTCTATACCTGTGTAGAGATTACGGCGCTGTGACCGTAATCTCGTTAACAGAAATTAACTTTATTCATATCTTAGTACTTACAAGGAGAGTGCACACCCTCCGGGAAACTAAATTCGATCAGACTTTGAGAGGCGTTCTCTAGTACCCAAAAATGAAGCCTAGTATCCGCAATTGATTCTAACAGGCCCTTGTTGTCAAAATATGAGGTAATTTACTCGAAATATTCGTCATTTTAATGAAAAAGGTACCTCTTCTTCTAACCATATTTCTACAAGTTTTTATTATGGATAAATGACTCAAAATATAATAAACAGTAGGTAAAAATACCTTTAATGTAAGCTCTGTTACGTATAAAAATATTAATCTGATCAAAAGTTATTTAAATTGAAGATAGTGACCGAAATTGCATGAATATTCAAAGAAATTTAACTCTTAAATTCGTTGATTTTCCGTATATTTTCAGTCACCATCTTTAATTATTAATAACTTTTTATCAGATTAATATTTTTATGCGTAACAGAACTTAAATTAAAGCTCTTTCCACCTAGTTTTTATTATCTTTTGAGTCATTTATCCAAAGTATAAACTTGTAAAGCTATAGTCAGAAAAAGAGGTACCTTTTTTCATTAAAATAAGGCTTATTTCGAGTAAATTACATCATATCACGATAACAAGGGCGCATTAGAATGAATTACGCATGCTTGGCTTCATTTTTCAGTACCAGAAACCTCCTCCCGAAGTCTGACCAAAATTCATTTCCCGGAGGGTGTGCACTCCCCTTGTTAGTTATATTATACTTATTTCGTTCGTACCTGTCGCCTGAGTGACCAAATTATGTAACTAGCGTATTCTATTTTACTATTTTGTTATTTCGGGACACACATATTCCGACATACTAAATATCACTCTGGTATCTTATTTTTATACAAGCATATGTGAGTCCATATCTCATTCAAAAATTTTATGTACATTGTTATTGAGTTACAACTATAATATCGATATACACACTTCTTTATGTTTAATTGTTAAAATATTTTTACAATAACAATAGAATAGAACGGAATAAGTATTTATTTTTGAGTAAATCATAAAAGAGTATACATACATTGTCAGGTTTTATCGCTGGTTATCACAGATCATACAATTACAGGTACACGTCTATCTTATATATATATATATATATATATATATATATATATATATATATATATATATTATATGATGTTACATATTGCACAAGACTTATTCTATAGCGTCAGTACTAACAATAACTGAATTACCTGAAAAATATTTTTCATATTAAAACCTATGTATTATACTGTCTCGTTATGCACAATGGGAAAATTGAGTCCACGGGCACAAACAAAGAATTTAAAATCTAATAAAATCTCTCTCCCTCTCTCTGTCTTTCTCTCTCTCTCTCTCTCTCTCTCTCTCTCTCTCTCTTTCTCTCTCTCTTTCTCTTAAAAGCTTGAGAGCTGTTCAAAGTAATAGCGCGAGAGGAAGTGAAAACCATAGAAAGGTTGATCTCCTTGATGTTCTGCAGAGGACTCTCGATCCTCCTCACTCTACAAGATCAGTTCCGCGCACGGTCTCTATTAATAGAAGCTCCGACCTCGATAAAGAGACAGAACGTTAATTAATGAACGGCCAATTTAATAATTGGTCTGGAACTAATATATATATATTACCATTTCGGATCACCTCTCACAGATCTTCGTTTAAATGCCATTAATGTAAGCCGCAAAATTTTTACTTCAAACTTCGCACAGTGATAGATACTCGTAGATAATTACGAAACGAAGGGCAATGACCTCTTCATTTTTCGTAATTTTATTTATTTTTTTAATTATATCTAACATTTTAGAATTCTCGGGTCTGTAACGTAGGGAGAATAGACATTGACTTTGACACCCCCTTAACTGTAAACTTTTTGTATTCTTTAACCCTTTAACGTGAACAAGTGCCCCCTCTCGAATCGACGCGGAATATTCCACACCAACCGTACAAACTTCGCCAGGGACGTACTTTCAATTTTACTAATACAGTTATTAACCTACAAAACCACCCTCGACTGCACTTTGCAGCAACAAGTAAAATAAATGTAATAAAAAGCAATATAACTGTTTGTATTCCGTACTTACGAAATCGCCTATCAAGTAAGTCGCTTACACGAACGTTATTTTTTATTACACCACACAAAAAATAATACAGAGCCACGGCACCGCATCGCGTTGCCCGAATTCAAAGCCAAAACATATAGGTACGATTATGTGAAACTCGTCTTCCTCGCTGCACTTCGTCGCTCGGCGCGTGCGTGTTGAGTAAAAGAAGCGACGCGCGCTACGCACACTAAAGCATATTTTGAAACTTACTATCAATAAGTTGATAATAAGTTTGATCGGTCTTGATACACACAACTATACAGTTTATAACGTTATATTTAAAAAAAAAATTAAGTATTATATATCACCCTCAAAACAAGATTATGACAACTCAAAGTTCTATGTTTTTGTTAAACTAGACATGGAACAGAAATTTTTCATGAAATAAATTTAATTTAATTGGATTATTGTAGCATAGTTTCTCAAAATTTCTAACCAAATTTTGAACTGTAGGTATTAAGGATTTTAATTTTCTTATGAGCTACTTTGTTATCGTTTTTTCGGGAAATAACACATACCAATTTTTTTTACTTATTTTACACATTTTACTTATTTTTAGTTCTACATCTAAAAAATACTATAAAAAATTAAAAATTGTTTGCATGTGTAGCTTATTATACGGTTATTTCTTGTTATATAATTCTATACATGTTACGTACGGAAATGTTACTATAAAAACGCATGAGAATTTCATCGGCATGTTATTCAAATTCTGTGTAAAAAATTTCCGACAAAAATTCAAAATCACTCTAAGAGCATTTAACAAGCTATAACAAGCATTTAATTTTTATTTCAAATACATAATTTAATTTGAAAAGTTTGGAAATAAATTTGATTCGGTTTTGGAATTCCATCGGTATTATAAATATTCCATTTACAAAATAAATTATAATAGCCAACAATTTTTATTAAAAAACACGTAACAAAAGTTTATCGTACTAATCGTACATGTATATTGCTTCACACTACTCATATGAGTGATTTAAAAAATGTTGTGTTTTTGTGTCCCGCGTATATTTTACGATGAAGAACAAGATAATTGAATCTTGTATACGTACATTGATCTTTCATTTGTGTTACTTTACATGATTCGTATTTGATTTTTACAATAAGAACTTTGTACATTAAATTATTATGATGCTTCCAAACGCTAAATGTATGTAGTGTGTGTATTCCAAAAACTAAAAACTAACAATACCTTATGAAATGGAAAGCTGTAGTCTTTTAAATTATTTAATTATACATGAAAACTGCTTGTATTTACGTGTATAAAAAAACTCTCCATTCAACTTTGTAACATAACGTACGTTTTCATCCTTAACACAAGTGTATACTGTGAATTGTTTTGTAGTAACCAGGCCACTCAGTATTTCTGTATATCTCTGTCTAACTGCATATTTTAAAGTTTTGAATACACTCATTTTAAATGAATTTTATACTTCAAACAGAGTTGATTGATATCACCGAGGGGAATCATAGTTAGAGATTAGATTGAACACTAAAAATACCACGTTGATTATATTAAAAACGCAACATTTTTTAAAATCACATATATTTACTTTTCTTAAATGAATTCAGATCTTCATCTTATTAAATTTTACTTTCTAATAAAAAATCATTTTTAGGTCCATTCTGCTAACAAACATTTTTCTTCGGAAAAATTCAGACATTATTTATTTATGTTAAAAAGGAACTCTAACAGCACCTTGGTAGCCGATATATATGTATAAATGTATATAACTTGATTAGTTACATGACAACGTTTCGGGTGTCTCTTACACCCTTCTTCAGGTCAACAGAAAAATGATTTTATAATAAACTTAAATTTAGGTAACTTGTCTAGGCTGCTCGGATCATCCGACACATCACGATTGAAAATCCTGTTGGACGTATTCAACCATCGAGTATTAGAGCATGATCAGTCTGAAATTTTTTCCCACACTTTAGCACTAACACTTATAAAATACACGTGCTCGAGTCAACAAATAAACTGAATATTGTTAAAATATTCATTTACATTATTTATTTATGTATCATATATTTATTTATATATTTATCGTAAATTTTAGAAAGCTTTTTCGTATAATATGTGTACGCTGGCATTCACTTACGTTTAATAATATTATGTATCCCCGGGCAATAAATGAATGTTGCTATGTTGTTTACACGTCGCTGTGTATGTAAACAATCAGTCTGGTCCGAACCTTCAGAGCGTATATCTTAGACTGTAAACCTGTGATGGTTAGGAAATAAAGACAAGTTCTTTTGATAATTGTGTATTCTTATTTCACTATCGAGAAGTCGGTAATAACAATATATAATCGGGGCTTGTATACAAGTAAAAAAAACTAAATTTACATGAGCTTTGAATAAATAATAAACTTACAAATTATCTGAAGAGACAATATTTTCCTCTTAAACAATTGCTTTGCTTATAGATATCCCTAGGGTATTGTATCACTTGTTTAAAATGGGAACAGAAAAGCACGGTCTCCACTATCGAGGGCTATATCTGTTGGCACGTCGTTATACAATAGCAATCGTCGATATATAAAGGAGCTGGTCTGAAGAAGAGCTTTTCATTCCCGTAATTCCGAACAAAGGAATGTCTTTACCGGGCGCAAGTAGCGCGATATGCCTCTTGATGTCTTCGATTCTCCGTTTCGCCGTGAGGATTCGCTGCGGATACCCGCGCGCCGGAGATCCTTTCAAGTATACGTCTAAGGCCTTAACACAGACGAGGACCGCGCGCAGCATTTGAACTTTTGTTATCGGCGAGCTTTAGCGTTCCCTCGGCTCGCGCGCGTTCTGACTGACTGTCTGCAGTCTCGTGCTTCGCTGCTGCTGTTACGCTTTTGTTTTGCCTCGCTGCTGCCTGCTACTGCTACTACTGTTGCTACAGCTACCGCCTCGACGCCACGTGTTGTATACTTTCTTTTTTATGCTTTTGCGCTTCAAGCGCTCTCTCTCTCTCTCTCTCTTCTTTGACTTTATTCAGGCCGACGAGTGTCGGCGTTTTGGATGCTACCGACGCGGGCGCCGCCTTTTCAGCTTCTAATTAATTGTGCCACGTCGAGCCGCATCACAAATTATGCAGAATAATTCCTCTGTCTCTTTCGCGCTCTTTTTCTAGCGCTTGTTCACTTTTACGTTTGGACGTAGTTCAGGCTCGTGTGCGCCTCGCGTGGTTACTGTGACGTACTTATATGTTCGGTTTTTTCTAGTTGTTTATTTGAATGTAAATTTACATACCCTGCTAACGTTTACAAAGGATATTTATTGGTAGGTAGATTTAATATTGATAAGAAAAATCAGCATTGTATAGGATTTAGAGCAACGGATATATCAGCCATATTTTATGACTTTTTAAATTTTGCTTCCTCTGAGAGGAAGCTTTGTGATGGTAATAAAAGGTATGCTAAAATCATTATAGAAACACGTGTTGAGATTTTAGGAATCGAAATACACTATTTTTAGAAATATCTGTATGGATGTATGTGTCTGTGCGTGCGCTAGTGCGTGTGCATGTGTGCATGTGCGTGTTCATGTGTGCGTATGCGTGTGCACGTGTACATGTGTATGTGCGCGCGCGCGTGTGTGTGTGCGGATGTGGATCAGCATTACTCCGAATATTCACAGACAAGATTGATGTTTCAGGACTCATTTGTGTTTGTTTTCTTTTATGAAAGTGATGTAAACAATATTTTTTTTGTTTTTCGAAGCGTTTTTGAGTTTTTGCGGTTTTTCGATTTTTAAGTTTAAGTATTTCGGGTTTTGGTAATTTAGAAATTATACCATTGATTCAATATAAATACATTTGAAAAAGCCAAAATTACATATCTATTCTGATCCGAGATTTTGGATAAGCTATTTCCCTTGTTTTGTTATACGCGAAAACGTCATTTTTTGTTTAAACGATGATATCTCGGAAATATATGATGGAAAATTTTCGAAAAAAATTGAGGTGATTAGGAATCTGGATAAGAATATTCAGTCATATTATATATATATATTTTTTTTAATTTCGATTGCTTATATTTCGAGAATATCGTTGTCATTTTTTATTAAACAAACGAATTTTTATTTTGTTTTTTGATGAAAATACGAAATCGGAAAAAAATTAAAGGTTCATAGATTCGTTTTGGTTTTATAGTGATTTTTCTATTTTATGATATTTTGTAATAGATAATGTAATTTATGATCATAAGCTTATAATTTTTTGTAATTTATCTGTTGACGAACGATCAATGATAAAAATTTACACCTTTTTTAGCTATTAATTATAAAGCAATATAGTACTTTGAAATCAATGTATTAGAATAAAGATTTATTTGGGTTAAGGAAGCTAAGTACCAATAAATTGGCAGCGGATTTTTAAATCTATTTTATTAAATTTTACACTCAATATTATTTTAATTATAATAAACTTATAACAATGAAATTGTATGATAATATAACGTTAACCTTTGATCGAAATAAATATATTTTCGTCAGTGATATTAATCATAATTACTTATATTCCTGAAGAAAGATGGGAGAAATAAATATTTAGACAGTATACCAATAGTTATGTAGGAAAAATTAGCAATTTTCAATGAAATTGATGTTTGTTCAAAACTGTCCTTGTGCATGAAAATGCAAGTATAGCATTTGAAAAAAATTATGTAATATCTAACACCATTACCACGCAGAACTGTGAACACCAAATTTTAAAACACAATTATAAAGAAAAATAAAATTACATTGAATTTTCATTGTAAAAATAACCTGAGAAAAACACATTTTTAACTCTATTCATGGGCAAAACTTTCGGAATAAATTTTTTTTGAAAAATCGGAGTTCATGATTGTGATGAGAATACATTAAATAAGATACCCATAAAGTTTCAGATTGATTCATTGTAATCCTATGCAGATAAGACTTGCTGAACATTGAAAAACAATAGATGGAGAAAACCGCACTTTTGTAAAAAAAAAAAAAAATCTAACGATTTTAAAACACTTTTTCTATCGCAGGATATCGGTCAAAATTTTTAAAACAATTTTTATGCTGTAATAATCTTAATCGTATAAATAAAGAAAATTAAAATGGGCGAGATCAAAAAACACTTTTATGTAGTTAAAAAAATATTTTAATGTAGAAAGTTTCTTATAAGTAATTCTTTTAAATTACCAATTTATAGAGTATAACTTTCATTTAATATTGTTTGATATATATTACCTTACATGAAGTATCTCTTGTTTAGCACAAATTAAAAATTGCATCGTTTATTACAGAATATGAACGATTATGATCTACGCTTAAATAGGTTAAAATGTTGTTTATTTACCTATTTGACCGACAAATTCGAGGGTCCACTTTTCTCATTTCATTTTCAATTTTGAGTAAATATCTCTATGAAAAGTTGTTGTTCTAATCCAAAAGAACAAATTTTCATAAAGATACTTTCTTAAAATTGAAAAATGAATCAAAAAAGTGGTTCCCCGTATTTATCAGTAACACGGGGTTTAACATCACCTTAACGTAATCATTGGATGGACAAGACATTTGTGCCATACATATTTTTTCAGTAGTTTATTTATATATATACACCAGATGTCTGTGAAATTAAGAAATAAGTAATTCCACTGTCCTTTTAAACTACAAATTCGATTTAAATATCTATTTTTCAAATTGAATGCTCCGTTAAAGAATTTTTCGCTGGACAGACAAGACATATAATAAAGGTATGGTAGTAGAAGTGTAACATTAACATATTATTTGTAGAAAACAATACTAATAAATAAGTATATGTGAACTTTTTTTACAAAATATATATAAGAGTTATAAGAAGGAATAGATTGCATTTAAATTTGTTAATATTTTAATACAACTTTCTTTGAATAAAGCTCTTGGGACGGACAAGGCATCAAACCTAGGGGACATATTTTGAAACGACCATACAATAAACAGAATACACGCATTAGAAGGTCGCGCATCATTTTTAGATTAACTAAGATTTACATTCACCGTCTGTGTAATTTTCTTTATTAAAATTTAGTGTATTACTAAATTTCTTGGTATATTCGGATAAAATTAAGGCTTGGGGCACAGGACGGACAAGACATTTTGCATAGTTTTTTATTTTTTACTCAGAATAGAAAATACTTGATATTCTGGAAATTTTGCAGATTCTTGCTTATGATAGTTTGGTTGTAGTACTATTTTTTGAGATTCATATAATGGCCTGTTGCCTTGTAAAACAGGAGGGACAAGAATTGTTCAACTTTTTGACAAACAGCCTTATAAGTTGAAATAAAGCACAAAAACGTATTTACCGTCACAAAGCATTCTCGCATGCATGAGGAAGGAATAGCATTGAAACTATAGGTATAAAGCTAGCAAGCTGCCATGGCAAGAGACTAGGGGAATAAGCGAGATCCACATAACACGTTATTACCGCCTGTATCGCGAAGTAAACTACAGACCGGGCAGGCGAAACCGGGCAGTGCATCTTCTAAAGTGCTGACTAACGCGCAGCCGCAACGGCCACTTGCCTCGTGTTCTCTCTCTCCCTTCTTCAATGATGCTGAAGCTGTAATTTTGCGCAAACTTATTCTTCACGTTGAACGACAGTTCCGCGTATCCGATCGATAACGAGACTTCCGAGGTAACTTCATTCGTTAGAGCAAACTA
The DNA here is from genome assembly GCA_949152435.1 of Gastracanthus pulcherrimus. Classification (NCBI taxonomy): domain Eukaryota; kingdom Metazoa; phylum Arthropoda; class Insecta; order Hymenoptera; family Pteromalidae; genus Gastracanthus; species Gastracanthus pulcherrimus. The sequence continues at coordinate 46,172,439 of OX424574.1, forward strand.
ACGACTATTACTCGAAATAAATCTATTGTTTTATTTGTATTATAAGATAATCTACTTATAAAAATTATTTTTTACAAATTTAAATTCTTAATAACTTATAAACTTTAAAGACTAAACTTAGACTATACCTAGAAATTCATATTATTTTTGAAGATTGCTTTTATCACTTAAGAGGCCACATACACCTTAACATCTGTGGCTTCCGGAATAACCACTTAACCGACTGTTTTATGTTTTCGTGATATTGAGGTTTTAATGTTTGCATTAATGCACTAGATCGAAATGTAAGAGTTTTCAGGTGGCATCATTTTTATTAAATAAGGTATCAAATACCAAGCTAATCGCAGCCTTAAAGTTAAAAAATTCGTTACACTGTCGAATAAATGCACATAAGTGCACAGAATGGTTATTCCAGAAAAAGGTATATAAACGCTATAACTGGGGTAGACATATTGTCGCGCATTTTTGGATGTTTCGTTCAATCAAAAAGAATTTATTATAAAGAAAATAATGAAAATGTAACTTTTAATCAGTTTAAAGCCAGCTTCAAAGAGGCCATTCTCATATTACGGAACTCTTCTAGGGGGTCGGGCAGTCATACCGTGACAAAGTGTGACAAGGAGGGAGGGGGGTCTAGTATATTGTTACGTCACGCTATACATATTGAAGAAATATTATAAATAAAACTGACTTAAAAAGATAACACTCTGAACTATAAATATATTACGGATTAAGAATATGAAGAAAAATCACTCAAGTTGACTGTGATTTAGAATTTTCATCTGAAATTCCAGTACAAGTCTGATTTTTTTATGAGATCACCACCGGCTCACTAATCGCTGTACATACATAAAAAATATAACATCTTATGAGTATGATTTTGTAATTACACAAATAATTTTTTTTAAGATATTAAATTACTGAATCTAGAGAAGCGGCATCACTGGAGGGATCCGTGGGTGTACGAGTGATCGATCATTTAAGTTAAGCAGCGTCATTAAATTCGCAAACAAATTAGTAAAACAAAATTTTTCGCTTACGTTACAAGTGCATAATTATAGAGAGAATGGTCTAAAGTCCTGATGAATTACATATTTAATATTAAATTATTTAATATTATAATATTAAACTTTTTTAAATAAAATTCTAATTCCCACGTACACCTGGATATTACATGTTATTGAATTAGACCTTGAAAAGTCAGAGGAATCCTGCGGTATAGGTACAACATTACATGATTGTTCTGGAGAGACATTTTAAGTTAAGATGTTCTATGTACTTCAATGCAAAAAATATATTTTTGTAATTTTGAACATGAAAATGACTTTTATTGATATTGGAAATTTAAATTTAATTTCGTTTGTATGTACTTTGTTGAAAAGAGCAATAAAAAAGAGCGAGTTTTTAAAAATATATCGTTTAGTGCCCGTAATACTTAATTTAATTAGCTTAATTTATAAATATAATATTGATTTGTAATATTTAACTGATATTCCATAATAGATATCTTTATATAATTCTAAAAAATATGTGATATGATACTCTTAATTAAAAATAATTAGTGGAATAGATATGTTTTAAAGATTAAAGAAAATAGTTATGATAGTTTTGACTACGCTGAGTGCAGATGTAGAGAGAGCATTGAACGAAATTAATGTAATTAGTCTGCCTTTGATATTTGCATATTTTCACCGAGCAAAATCTATCTGGAGTAATTACCAAAAAACCTGCTAGAATGTCTATACTAGCACGGAGTGTCAAAGGATGCAGCGTGTTTTTTTTATAACAAGCACGAAATTAGTAAAAATGTTTTTATTCCGAAATACCCGTAATTCATTTTTTTATATAAACAATTTTTATATATAATATTGCAAATAAAACGTCATTTTTATAAAATATTACTTCTAAAATTATACTCTAAATTGTTGTAGATTTATATGATGTTACTTAAATTCGACAATTTAATAAATGCATTAATATAATTATTATAGATGACTTAAACTTTAAGCAATTAACATAATGAATATTCAGACTATATAAAAAAAATCAATTTTAAACATGATTACATTAACATTTTAATTTTTTTTAACTTATTTGCAAGAACATACAATAAATTTAACCCTTTAACGCCCAACTTGACCATTTTTCGACAATATTTTCAGTGGTGTGTAGCACTAACTTAAAATGGTTCAAAAAATTCTTGAGATACCATTTCTAACATAAAATTTTATGTACTTTCAGAATCCGGTATCAGAATTGTCGAAAAATTTGACAATAAAAAGTTATAAACAATTTTTTGCAAAAAAACGTAAATTTAAAAAAAAAAAATTCGTTGAACCCAAATTTTCGAATGGAAAGAGGGTTCGCTCGTACGTCTAACACGTATATATTTGGTCAAAGATATGTATACTTTATTGTAAAACAGTTGCAATATCGAAATTAAAAATGGCGGCCATCCAAACAATCCCTTTTCCACCAAACTTATCTAAAAAGGTTCGTGATTTTTTTTTCGATCAGGATCAACTTTACGAAAAAAAGTTATAGAACAAAACGTTCCTAGAATTGATCAAAAAACACGTGTGAATTTTTTCAGAATTTTCGGAGCGACTTTTGGATTTTTGGATATGGCTATTTTTTGAAAAATCAAAAAATGGCTCCGAAAATTCTGAATAAATTCACACGTTTTCTTTGATCAATTCTAAGCACTTTTTGTTCTATAACTTTTTTTCGTAAAGTTGGTCTTCATTGAATTAAAAATTGTTGAACGTTCTTAGCCGCTGCTGAATGTAACGTTGCCCGGGTTTCACCACAATCAACATTTATTTATTGTTTTCTCTAATCAAAGAACATTATTCTTCGTTTTTTTATTTTACCTCGATAAACAACTATATCAAGAAATTCATAAAAAAATATATGCCCTATTTCTGATTACATTTGTAGTTTTTTGAATTTTACGTTCGTAATAGTTCATAAGTATAAACTAAAAATACATACTAAAGCGTAAATTACCTATCCTTTCTTATACCTATTTTATAAATTACTTTGTAAACTACTTATACCTATTTTATATTATACACACTCTCGCTTCTTTCATACATATATCAGCTAACGACCTCAAAATGTCGAGGAATCGAGGAAGTCGATATGAAATTTCTGAAAAAGAAAATTCCAATGAATATGTATTTATTCCTAGTGAGGATTCAGGCGACTCTGATAATGATGGGTCAAATGATGAAGATGAACTTCATGAAAATGTCACGAATAACTCGTCTGTTCCATTTCCTTCTGTTTCTTACACTAAAGTATTTGATGATTATGATAATACTCAAAAAAAATTAGAAGAAGCTCATGAGTATGTTTGGAAAAAAGGAGAGAAGGTGTACAATCATTCTCCTGAGAATGAGATTTTTTTATTCGAACGAGACAGAAAAAAAATTTTCAATTGTTCTCCAGTAGAGATTTTTGAGTTCTTTTTCTCTCTAGAATTAAAAAATTACATTATAGACGCTACGAAAGAGAATGGGTATGAGTTATCTCTAACGGATTTGAATACTTTTCTAGGTGTTATAATTTTCTCAACCTATAATAAAAGACCATCTCAACGAGATTATTGGTCAACAGATCCATTTTTAAAAAGTGAAATAGTTTGCAACTCCATAAGTAGAAATAAATTTGAACAAATAAAAAATTTTTTGAAATGTTCGCAGTTGAAGGATAAAAATTATTTGGACAAAGTTTGGCGTGTTCGAGCTATTACTGATATATTCAACACGAACATAAAGAAATTCGGCTATTTTTGCACAGCATTTTCGATCGATGAAATGATGGTTAAATATTTTGGTAGATGTACTCTAAAACAATTTATAAGGGGAAAGCCAACTCGATTTGGTATCAAACTTTGGGCTCTATGTAGCAGTTTTGGTTACCTTTTTCATTTTGACATTTACTGCGGTAAAAAGGAAACAAATGATAGATTAGCAAATTGTGCTTTAGGTAGCAGAGTAGTTATTCGAATGCTGGAAAATATGTTGAAATCTTTATCTCCGCGTAAATTGGGACTGAATCATATTTATTTCGACAATCTCTTTACTAGTCCAGATTTACTGGTTCATCTAAAGAAAATTGGTCTTCAAGCTACAGGGACAGTTAGAGAAAATCGGGTGAAAGTAAAAAATATCTTGGACAAAAAGCTCCTAAAGGGACTTTTGCTGTACAACATGACCAGACTAGTGGGCTGAATTTTATTACTGTGCAAGATTCGAAGCCTGTTTCAATTCTGTCCACTGCAGCAGGTATCAAGCCCCTTGGTGTTGTAAAAAGATACAGTAGCACTGATCAACAGAAGGTGGAAATACCATTTCCGAATGCTTTTAAAATTTATAACCAATTTATGGGCGGAGTAGACATCCACGATCAGTACTGTAATAAAGTGTTACCAAATATCCGATCCAAAAAATGGACGTGGAGTATTTTGATGCGAATAATTCAAGCATCTATTACAAATGCACTTATTCTGAGGAATACTGTTCGACAAAATGAAAAATGCGGGATAAAAGAATTTGCTATAGAAATAAGCAAGCATTATCTACAAACAGTTTTATTGACGAAGCATGAGCTTGCAAAAGGAACTAAACGCTCGTATTGCTCGGAATGTAAAGCAAAAAGTTCTAAATGTTGTGAGAAATGCAATAATGAATATTTTTGTGAACCATGCTTCAAAAGAAAGCACTATTAGTAGTTATCTTCTTTGAGTATTTACTACAAATCAAAAAATTCAGAGTAAAAAATTATTAAAAAAACAAAAAAAAAACAAAAAAAAACAAAAAAAAACAATAAAAACAAAACAACAACGTTACATTCAGCAGCGGCTAAGAACGTTCAACAATTTTTAATTCAATGAAGACCAACTTTACGAAAAAAAGTTATAGAACAAAAAGTGCTTAGAATTGATCAAAGAAAACGTGTGAATTTATTCAGAATTTTCGGAGCCATTTTTTGATTTTTCAAAAAATAGCCATATCCAAAAATCCAAAAGTACAGTATTATCCAGAAGAACAGTATTATGGATATACAATCCATCGATTTGAACGTTAAAATCATTATAAGCGTCTTATGAAACTAACAAAATGATCCTTCAAATTGAAACATTAGTTATTTTTCAGTTATAAGTGTTATTATAAGAAAATATGCGTTCTTAAATATATAAAATATGATGCTACATTATGTTAATATAATATAGGACACATTATATAATACATTGCAAATTATTTTTAAATTTAGCACTATTTATGAGACTTAAAATTTAATGTATTTACCAGCTTTTAATAAATTAGGACTTGGTAGGTTTTGAAAAACATCGTTTTCGAAAAAGATAGAGGATGTCATTTAAAGTATATTTACCGCGCTAACTCAATTTTCGATTCTTTTTGGACTTAGCAGGTTTTGGAATCCAACGCCTTAAATATACCTGTAAATTTGTCAATACTATTTGTCAATAGCAATGGTTGAAAAGGCCTAACAATACAGCTGACAAGAGAGACCGCAGAGTTTGGACCACGGATTTTGTCAATCCGTAGTTTTATCAATACTACACGGAGAGAATCAAACATCACTAGTGCTGTCTCGCGCTTTATTGGTTATGTTAGCGATGGAAGTTGTCAAATTTTCGCAAAATGCATTACTCATTAATGTCCACGCATTACTGAGTAATGTGCAGGATATTACTAGTTCATACGCGGACATTAATGAGTAATGCGTGTTGCGAAAATTTGACAGTTTTCATGCCCAACATAATCAGTACTGCGCAAGACATCACTCAGTGATGTTTGATTCTGTCCGTGTACTACAATTTTATCAATACTTGTAGTTTTACTCAATTGGTCCATATTGGGGAAGAAGACATCCACCGCGCCAACGGTGTCGCAAGTGAAAACCTATGCTCATAGCAGCCATGTTATTCATTTTAATATATGAAACTATATCTATATATATGAAAAATGGCAGTCAAGAGCATAGGCCACCAGAGGTCGTATGGCATGTTTAAACTCTCAATATAGTCCGCCGAGTCGGGAAGAAAGTGCTAATTAATTCCCTACCCCCACTCTAGTCCCCGCGTATACGCACATGTGCCCTCACCTTCGGCTCGGGCACAAATAGCGCGTGGCGGCAGGGACTAGAGTGAGATTAGGAAGTTAATATGTAGCACTATTTTCCTTCTTCGGCGGTGAACGAGTGCGAACTTTTTGTTGGATATGTTAAAAAATCGTATATTGCACGCGTGAATAAAGTGCATGCAGGCATTTATTGGCTCACTTTATTCCCTAGGTGCATAATATACTATTATATCTCTGTATAATAGAAAAGCTATTCTGAAATTCCGCATAAAATTTTGACATTACCTCAACTGTGGTAAATTCTCAAAGGTTAGGTTGGTCATATTGGGTATACGCATCTTTTATAGATTAGGGAGGTTTCATTATTAGGGATTTCATCCGATAAACTCATGGGCAGTATACTACCTGAGTTTCTAAATATAAGGTGAATGTAACTAATATGTGCCACCTAAGCTTTCAGCATTTATCATAGTTGATGTATTGCAAGAATTTTATTCGGGCCTGTTGGATATCAAATAATAAATCTCTATAAATAAATATTTGAGGATATAAATAACGTAAAAAAAGGCATTAACTATTTAAACACGTATATTATATATCTATTTTCACAAATCAATCAACAGTGTATGTTATTTTGTAACAAATATATATTTCTTAGCCTTGCAAAGCTTAAACAACGCTAAGATTTGTCAGTACTGAAAAGGTACATAGTCGGACAATAAAATAAACTGTGCTACTAAAAGACCAACGATACGTAGTAACGTCGAGGGCAGTGTCGACTAGGGCCAACATTTTATTTAATATCACAGTAAATTTAACGATCTACTTAAAATTATAGTGGCAAATTCACTTAAGCGGTTGCAAGGCAAAATACACTACAGATTGGTTCCCTTTGGTACAGCGCGTGATGACATTTTCCGATAAAGAAGCTTCTTCTGATATTATATACATAATGTATCAGCTATTTACCAGCTTAATCGCATAATAGCTAGGATTGTCGTGGTGGGTCATATTAGGTACATGTCCGATGTTAGGTACATTGGCCGTATTAGGTACAGTCACCTTAATAAACTAATAAAGCTTTGAATCAGTTATTTCACTAAAATTGTACATGACGAGTTCGAACTTATATATCCTATGATGAGTTCAATGATACAGTCTCACATTGAGCTCCATGCAGGATCGTACAGTAATTGACAATAATAATTGTGTTTCGAATCAATGAAACAACTTGTCGCTCGTCGGCCCGCTATGCAGCTTCTTTAAGGACAAAGGAGCAGTGGCGTAGCCCTGTAATGCCCTGGTGGTCGTCTTGCTCCCGCTGGGAATATTCCACTCTTCTCACCCGTTAGCCCAGGAGGAACAATGCTCTGGTGTGGTTGGCGAGGGGTGGCAAAGGAAAAACGAGCCCGAAAAAAATGGCAGGAGCAGCACGGGGAAAAGAAGGCAGTAGCAGCAGCAGTAGCAAAAACGCAGCGCCGCCGCCGACGGCTCATTACCTTAAAGAGTGCGCTTGAGCTCTCGTTAACGGATACGAGCCCAGCGAGCATTATAATTGAAAAGGCTCGACTTTCTTCATTACAATGACTCGAGAGACAAAAGCTGGTGTCTTCCGGTGCATTCTAATGCCTTGTGCAGCTTGTATCAGACCCCGCTAGTGGCGCTGTCGGTCTTCTGTCTTTTCGATTTTTTCCTTTTCACTCTACGGAAAAGAGCTTTTTGTGTACGCAAATTGGTCGTAAATCTTATCCGATGGCTCCTTTTACTTTTCTCCCAACGTCGGTATGGAATTTCAGTTTTTACTACAAGTAAGCACTGCGCTTCTCTTTCGTGGTAGCAAAAATAGGCCACTATTAACTTTGATTTCTGTGTATTATTGTTCAAAGTTTCATGAGTTTGAAACAGTTAATTGACGTACAGTATACTAAATAAAGCGTTTAATTGGTACGTTGGTTGTCAAGTGCAGCAAAAATATCAATATTCATTCTCGCCATATTAAGAATAACACCTACTGCGAGATCGCAGAGAACTCACGTTCTCTCTTTTATACAAGGAAATTCTAGAAGGAAAGTCAATACTGTCCTTTCTGCTTTTTACTAATATTATTTATAGATGTTGTATTTTACATTAAGATATTCATGACCATTACAGGTATGTATTAAAATATATTACTATTATGAAAATGATTGAAAGAACTAGAAAAATAAATCCAAATAAATTTTAATTATATTAATCAGACAGATTCCTCGATATTTAATAAATATATCATTTTAGGAATCCAATTGAGAATACAAGGTTCGAATTGGCCAAATAACTTGTATAATTATTCGATCACTTGATATTATAGATGTTTTAATAATTAATAGCTATAGATATGGATATAAATTAATCATTTTCGATTGTAATTCATTGGCTGTAAAATAATGATATTGACAGTCGCACGGAAACATTTTATAGAAAGCATGCCGTTAATTAATTTGCCTACTATTATATTAAAATTTATAATGAACGTGTGGCGAAATATCGTCAACACGCGTTGTACCAAGCTAAACAACGCATTAAGTGTAACTTTATTATAAATAGCCGTTCAAAGACACCCTTCTAACGTACTTGATGAGCAACAAAAGAGGTAGTAGGTATGCAGGCAGAAAGATCCGAACAACTGCACGGATCAGCATAATCCTATCAGAAGAAAAAAAATTCATTCCGCGTAGCTTGTGCTCGCTTCGCTACAATAGAAGTTTATTTTTAGCAGCGAGCCAAAGCATTTCGGAATATAAAATAACGAGATAATAGATAATTACTAAGCTGTCATTTCTATTCAGAGCTCTTCCGCATTCCTCCTGATAATCCCATTCTCATTTGTTCGTCGCGTTTATGCACGAGTTCCAAATCGGCCGGGCGCGCACAAAGCAAATTTAAGCCTTCCGGCCGGGGGCTCGGTGCATAGTCGGACTGCGCGCTTTTCGAATCGCATGCATCCCTATACAGTAACTCTGACTTTTTGTCAATTTTTTGTTCGCTCGCTCTTTTTATTTCGTTGCGCGAGACGCACTGGGCCGGCACTACTACTGCACATTGCACATTGCAGAGCGCGCGCCGGCCGTTTCGCCGTAGATAAACAGCATAAAAGCGAGCTTTTTTTCCATTGAAGGCCCTTGGACTGAAACAACTGCGCGTATACAGCCGACGCGCCCGGGCCGACGAAAAAAAGAGGCGCGCACGAGCGGGAGGGGGCGCGCGGCCCGATGGGGGGGACGGAAGTGAAACGGCGCAAAAAAAGCGACGCGCACCGAAATAGACGAGGACGCGTCGGCGAACGCGGAGCGAGAGCGACGGAGATGGGGGATAAAGCGAATGAGAGAGGCAGTGCGAGTGAAAAGCGAGCGAAGGAGATACACACGTAGGAGAGAGCAGAGAAAATGAGACGGTAGATGGAGGCCGAGCGATAAGGGATAGCAGAACAAAAAAGGAGAATGAGGCAGCTGTATGAAACTGAGCTACCGCAGCATGAAAAGGGCTAAAAGAGATACAAATAAATATAAATAGAGAAAGGGGGGGGAGAGAGGAAGAGAGAGAGACTGGCTAGAAAAGAGTCGACGCTTTAAGCTTTAAATGCGAACAGGGAAGGGAAGGGAAGGAAGCAACAACGAACTTAAATGCAAAAGCTCGCTCAATTGAGAGTCATTCAGGCTTTCCGTGCTACGCGACGACGATGCCGAGCCTCACTCTCTCGCGGGCCAGTGCAATTGAAGCTATGCCTGATAATAATGCGATCGTATCGACTTGAAATTTTGCCTCGCTCCCTTTATTTGCTCGTTAATATTGGATTGTCGCTGCTCGGAATTCCAGCGCGATCGAGGCTTCATTTATTGCACGAGCTTCTTTCCTTTAAGTAATGTAGACTTGATATTTAATTGATTCTTATACGAAATCGGATCAATGCCAATTTATTTATACGTAATTAAAGAATTCCAACATTATTTTTTCAATGTGCATTCAGCTGCAGCTGCTATGAAAAGCGACGTTAACGAAAGTGAAGTAATAAAAGGTATGAAAGTATAACGATCAAATCGCTAAAAAGTGATACGAAAAGTGTCGTACATCCCTTGCAGGCCCGACCACAGAAGAGAACGAGAGATAGAGAGTGAAAGAAAGAGATGGTCAGATATAAGTTGTATTATATAGCTCGATGAAGAGAAAGAGCGAAAAGGAGTGAAAAAGAGACGAGTACAGCTGTGGAAATTGAAAAATGGAATTTAATAAAAGGCCCTCCGCCAGCACGGCTCCTCCGCGCAATGCCATCCGGGTAATGCTCGTCAGCTGCCGGAGTTACCGCGCGGGAACATCCACCAACCGCTGGCCGCGACCTTTAACGGGAATTGTCACCCTCCGTGCCTTTGAGGTGAGCGGAACGCGCGAGCGTCAAGGAAGCGATCTCGTTTTTGCCGCTCTTATTGTTTTCTGCCGAGAGTTTTGATCAGTAATGGGACGAGTGAAATTGCCCGGCAATTGTGAAGAGCGGCCTTTAGTGAGTGCAAGAAAACTTTCAGAGTAAAGAGTGAAGTATTTCTCATGGGCTTTGTGCTATGAATATTTAATAGGATTGAAGGAATTTTTGGAGAATTTTCATTAGACCAACGCTGTGAAGGCTCCCAGAAAAGTTTAGAAAAATGCGATAAAAATTGATCGACTAACGAGAATATTTGACTAACCTTTTTATACAAAGATTAAGTAAATTAAGTCGAAAATGACAATTCATTTTTATGAAAATATTTTCAAAACTTCATTTAAAGTAAACAATTAGACTTCTTTTATATATATTTACTTTCTGATCAATATAGTTCTATTCAAACATGTTGCCGTGAAAATAAATCTTTTCATTTGTTCGTACGTAATAAATATATGCAGTTATTTTTATACAACTTCTGCGTATTGTTCTCAGAAATAATCAATAAATAAATAAATGTGGTATCATCCGGGTGGTACACCATGTTTAGGGGAGACTAAACCCTTTTAGGGTTTATTTTCGAAAATTAGCCTATTAGAGTATTTAGGGTGGTCCAGAAATAGTTGAAAAGCGGACGTAAAAATTTACTTTATGCTATCTATAGCGGGTATAAAGTAAATTTATTCTCGCTAATCTTTTTATCGCCTACCGGTCAGAAAAAGGCCACTTCAGTTCCGCTGTAGACATGAAAAAATGCTATAAAGAGTGTAAAGTAAATTTTTTATCGCTAATGTTTTTATCGGCCGCCAGTCGGAAAACGGCCATCTTAGCCCCACTATAAGGACATGATACAAACGCGTTTACGTGCATATGTGGCAAATAGTGCATTGTACAACTAGGGGGAAAAATTATTCTTTTCTAAGCGAGGATGATGATCGAACAAATCATCATCCAAATCTGAAAAAGCCCTTTCTCCCCCTGTTACATACCATATTTTTTGTGATTACTGCATGAATAGGCCCTTTTTTATGCATGCAAAGTAGACGGGGTATCGGGCATTTTGAGGCGTCCATCACACCAATAAGAATAAATAGAATATTAATAAATAAATTTCAAAATTTTCAAATAGTTTTAAAATTTTTAAAAATTTGCAAAATTAATTTTTTTTTAATATTAAAAAAAATGGAATTTTTTAAAAAATTTACACTTTTTTAGGAATATTATTTCCTTGTTAAGACAAAATCGTGGGTGGTAAAGTCTTTCTCCCTCCGCATCGGGACGAAAAGAGCACTCGCTCGCGTGAAAAAGAAGGGAGGCGACGTCGCTGATTCTCATTGAGCGTGATACAGCGAATCATTAGTTATTTCATTACGGTCATCGTAAACAATATTCGGAGAACATTTTCCTTGTAGGAACCGGCTTTTGTTTACAGATTTAACATGCAAGTGCGCGATACGAGTTCGTATAATGTATGAACGGATGTGTGTGCGCGCGCTGGTGTATGTGAGTGCGTGTGTGTGTGCGTGTGCGTGTGCGTGTATGTGAACTCGCCACGGGTATAACGCGAATCGATTGCCGTCGTCTCTCGACGTGTTTCTCCTAGGAAATAGCACCGGTGATGTATGGGAGAAAATTCTCTCGGTAAAAAGTGGGAGAGGAAGGAGGGAGACTGTGTTGGCTATGTACAAAATGAGGACATGCAAAGTGAACTCTGGTTCATGCGTGAAACACTAGAAATTTTATGCATATAAATTTTTACCTTCTACAAAAAGTAATAGAATTCATCGTATGTTTGCAAACAATAAATATCATTTTACGCACGAATGTACGGCGAATCGTATATGTACCATGAATAATTTTTACGAAATAACTTTGTAAATATATATTAAGATGTGATATTAACATTTTCATTTCCAAATTAATTTAGCTCGATAAGAACTTTTTTTTGTTAAATTTCTTAGATTAGTGGGAGATTTGTTGGGCCTTGATGAAAGCGACAGAGTTAATAATTATTATCTTTATAAACATAGTACATTATGCAACAAGGAAATAAAGTCGAGGATTATTCCCGCGGGTGGGTTCAGTAATCACCCGAGGGAATAGTCGGCTTTATTCCTAGTGTTGTATAGAACTTTTTTTCCGACTTAACTGTGTCCACGTTATTGATTTGAAAACTGGAATTCGAAAGAAAAACGGAAATAGAAAGAAATAGTTAAAAATTGAAAAGAAAAGATTGAAACCAGAGAAATTGAATTTTACTTTATTTCCCGCAAATTTACTGTGTTCCCGAAAAATGTGCAAAATGCAGAAATAAATTAAATTTAGCGAGAATAATAGTGTATTATGCACCTAGGGAGTAAAGTAGGCAATTGACATCCGTAAGTGTGTTGCCGCCCGAGCGAAGCGAGGGCAACAACACGTAGGTAGCGCCCGCTGGGAGTAAAAGTAGTGAGATGCGCATGTGCGAGGCAGTTTCTAGGCGTGAAATAATGTGGCGCTCTATTCCCTGGATACGGGGATTAAACACAATATTTTACGCCAGGGTATGAAAAAAGTAAGTTTTGCGAAATTAAAGTAAATTTTGCAGGAATAAAGTAAAATTTCTGGAAGTAAAGTAAATTTGCGGGAATAAAGCAAAAAAGGGAATAATACGTCATTTTCGTCCCATTTTTCAGGTCAATAAAGTGGCCATTATAATTAAGCCGAATATAATAGTACATTATGCAACCATGGAATAGTCGGCAGTCGGCTTTATTCCCGTGTTACATATAGAACTTTATTTCAGACTTAATTGTGGCCACTTTATTGATTTGAAGAGTTTATCTACGGAAAGAGAAAGAAATAGTTCAAAATTGAAAAAAAAGATTTTGCTGGAAATAAAGTATTTTATTCCCGCAATATTTACTTTATTCTCGCAAAATTTACTTTTTTCCCTCAAAATTGTTGACCGAGTGTATACGAGTACTGCAAACACACGAGGTCAAAAAGGCCCTCTCGACCGTGGTGCACACTTTTTTTGTAACACGTGTATTGATTTTCACAAACCAAGTTTAGGCCAGTTTTATTCTCATTACTATTGGTGGAACGAGCGGGCGTAAAGTAGTCACTTTACGACCGCTGGTCCAACAATAGCCACTTTAGGTCCGGTTTTGAGTGCGAAATAACGTGAAAATCGTGCATGGATTACAAAAAATTATTATTTCACAGATTTGATATTTTTAAAATCTTATATGATTCTCATTTTTTATAATAAATAAAACAAATCCAATCAAATTATAATGCCAACTTATAAACTCGTCGCTTACACGAGCCCAAAACTAAAAGCTAATACTCTATCATCAAAGACACCATTACCCCCATTTCTAAGATCAACATTATTGCGTCTTTGTGCAAGGTTATTCGAGAGTTCAAAATTACTTGAAAGTGTACTTCATCGCCAATTACTAGAACATATTGAAGAATTTCAACTACTGAATTCCAGAGAAGCAAGATTTTAAATAAATACAAAATATCGCGTCACAAACTCATTCGTAAATTTTGTTCCTTCAGACTTTCTGATCTTTTTTCATGCCATGTTTATTGATGCCAATTAATTATTCATCGAATGTCTGCGAGATCCCTAAACTTTTACTTTTTTAATACAATAAAACGAACGTACTACCCTGAAAATTCAACTGTGGTATCTTAACACGTTTATGTGTGTAAATCTTTGTCACCGTTTTTACACACTTCTACGTGTCATTTTCCATGGGGATTATATCTATATATCACGACCTCAGACCCAAAGGTTATGTATCACATTTTTACCAAAAATGACTTTTTCGTCTAATTATCTACTTTAAAATATTATCTATACGATGGTAGTAAATATTTTTGATAATTTCAAATATTTAGATAGATTTTAATTAATACAAAATACGCTTCATAAAATATTTCAAACCAAAAGACTCTATCTTGGCAACGTGGCAAATTAAATAGTCGTAGATATATATTTGTCTATAAATTTTATTTGAAATTATAAAAAGCAAATCCCTTTATTGTGAAAATGTTCAGATTTGATTGTAATGCTTGAATACATTATTTTGTTCGAATCAAACATCATCTTATTTAATGTATACATTTGAGTAAAAGTGATCAAAGAATAACAATTGAAGAAAGTATCTAACTTCACTTGTTAACGGGCTAAATGGTTCCATATCGACGAATTTTATCAAAAGTTTGAGCTCAAAGATTCTATCTGTAAATTTCATAATTTACTATGAAATAATCTAAGGAATTTTGAAGCTAAAATTTAATTCTAACATAATCTTTGAGCTTTATTATAATAGGTTACATATTTTTTATTTAACAACTAAGTAACATTTCGCAGTACTCGGGGTAAAAATGTCAATAGTCTCTCTCGTGCAGTTGTAAATATTTGATATAGAATAGCGTCAAGCCGATTTAATACACTTGAATTTGCAGTGTAAGAAATAAAGTTGAATATTTTTGGAAACATATTTCTTAAAAATAAAAACTTGATAGGAATAATTGAGAAACTTATAACGTACATAAAAAGCCTGTAGCAGTAATAATCAGCAATCAAGCGTATCATTTGTCAAAATGAAAGAAAAAGCGAACGAAGAGCACGTACGGTGAAGCACGCTGAAGAGTTAAACAGCGCAGCGCGTGGCACAAGAGACACAGGGAAAATGAAAAGTCACTCAATTGCAATAAATCGCTCCCTTTCTCTCTCTCTCACACATACACACACACACACTCTCTCTCTCTCTCTCCATCTCTCTCCTCTCTTTGTCTGGCGTGCAGTTCTCTGCAAATTCGTCTGCGCCGCCGCGCGAGCGGAAGCGCGGCTGCGTTTAATTACACGAGGACAATATTGTTTCCGCGTCGCGGCGTCCCAGTCATGTTTGCCCTTGCTTGGAATGTTGCTGCAACAACGCTAGCATCACTGCTGGCCCCGTAGCCTCCCCTCTGCCCAGCAAGTCCAACCCTACTTCCACCCCTCGAAACAATCCAAATTAGGTGGTCGTCGCGTGTACGCCTCGCGTGCTGTCCTTCCAGTCCCTTTTGGCCTTTCTGCCGCCCGTCGACATTATATAATGCCAGAGAGCTGGCCGGGCAAAGACACATACGTGTCATCGAGTGTGCAGTTCCCCGGCTGCGTCCGCTCGCGAAAACTTCCAGAGAGCCCAGCGCCGTGTGCAGAATGAGATAGAGGAAGTGGAGGAGAGCCGCCGCTTCCTTACTCCAGACCAGACGAATAAACTTGCTTCCGACCCCTCGTGTTTTACTGTTCTGCTTTTAGTCGGCGCTCTGCAACTGCTCTTTAATCTACCGCGCGCGCTGCTATGTGCCTCTCGACTCCGGATCCTTTGCAAGACGGAGGTAGTAATTATTTTAACTTTTATTTTATGTACAAGTCTGTTAAACTGAACGGGGAAGAGTTCGCATTTTTCATCAGACTGTCAGAGGTTCTTTCTCGGCCTAATTATTAATCATTCATCATTTATTTATCAAATAAATATCGTTCTGAACACGTTACTTTTAACAATTAGCGTGCACATTAGGGTGGTACAGTATTTTCATTTTTTCCAATTTCTTGAATGTAATAATTTAAAATACTCGAATATATGGAAATAATAAAAAGCCTATTATCGATTTTTAAAACAATTTTAGCAGTTATTTATTTAGACTTAATGTTGCTAAAGCTCGTTTTTTCATATTGAGGTAGGAATCTCTAAATGACGTCGTAGAGCATTTTTCTTTAGAAAAATGTGTTTATTTTTTTAATTTCTACCCTTTAAAGGGGTTACAAGAAGAATGATAAAAATGTTTGATGCTTTTATGTATGTACAAATGGGTTCTCTACTCCTGAACATAACTCTCCAGGTCTTTGGTGCTACAAAAATGACGCGAAAGTAGTAAAAGTAGGTGCAAAATCTTCCGATTTCTTTCAGCTTTGTTTCATATAAATAATCTAATATAAATCCATTTTTCAATGGGTGTGCATTCGATGTTCGATTTTCCATGCCAATAAACTTATTTTGCACGTATTTTATAATTATCATTAAAAATATTATATATTTGTGTTCTAATGATTTAATTTAAAACTGTTTTGTGTTTCAGGTCAGTATTACATATTCTTTGAACACGCCTTAACAACTTCGTAAGTAAAATCCTTCTTTAACACGGATACTTAAAAAAAGACAATAATGTAAGATTCTTTAATGAATTTCATACATAGTAAAATAAACACAAAAGATTTCAATTAGCTATTTAAATCATACAGAAATACCATAAAACTTACAATCATATTTCGCACTTCATAGCATTGTATAAGTTTCAGTTAATTGGAATAAGTAATATTTCAACCATGCAAATTATAAACAAACTGCTGTTCCACGGAAAAGTAAACGATGTTTATATGCGTACAGTTAAATATACGAATTTCTGAATGATCCGAATGCTTCAAAGTAACTTAAGCTCAACAAGCTCCTAAATTTACCTAAAACAAGAAAGTCGATGAGCCGTGTCGCCATTGTATGATCGTCAGACATCCCAACTCACTGTATAGGATAATCTTCCGTAGTTTCATCTTGCGTTTATCGCTTTTGCACATTGGAGCCTGAGCCACGCAGTGCCAGTTTTAATACTCCTTGGAAATGTACTCGATTGTAATATCCATTTCACTGTTGTACATATGCTTACATTTATGTTGGAGTATATACTCATCTTAGAATTTTCGAATTATCTTTTATTTATCAAGTCTAATAGTTTATCGTAAATTATACATTAGAATTTCGCTAAGACGATGAACGCAGGATCCAAGAATCTCGCTAAGAAGATGACGTGTAATATAACCTTAAATCTGCAATTATTTATGTAGTACTAAACGAGATGTAGAATTTCTTACTCAAAGTATAACATACGTTTTTTACGGTTTTCGATGTGTTTATGTCCCTGATAGGATAGTATTAAAAAAGCGAAGAAGTGATTTTCGTCGTCTTAACGATATTCCAATGAAAATAAAGAAGGATCTAGTAATATAATATTTTATAGAGTAAATCGTGCTAATTATCAACAATTTTTTAATTTTATGAATAACCTGTTTAACTACTTTTATATCGTAGGAAAATCTGCATTAAATTATGATCCACTAAAAATATGGATATTGTAGAAACTAACGTGACCTAATTTAATCCTTAGTTACTTAATTTTTTCTGATTGTATAGAAGGGCATAACTAAAATTTTATTTCATGGATTGAAAAATACAAATAAATCATGAAGATTTTACATAACCTTGGGGAAAAAATTCGCATTTTTTTCATCCTCCTATTAATAATCAAGAAAAATAGCTTCATTATACAAATACTGAAAATAGTCCTTTACTCCAGTTTTAAAGAATTAATCGATCACCTTTATCAATATACCATGATCATAAAATTAAGTTTGCAAGTACTTCAGTAGATTGATGTTTTTCCTAATATCTAAATAGTAAAAATTATAAAATTGAATACAACTTTGGACTACCTTGAAACAGAATAAAATTTTTAATAAACTCTGATAATCGATAAGGAACTCAATCAATTACGTAAAATTTCTTTCAATGCCTTCTTCACTTTGCGCTTCCAGATTTGTCAAAACTACCGGTTTACTGAATTCTGCTCATCCTTGAGCCTTCTTTTCTTTGCTAAGCCGGGATGTGTAGTGCTATCTATTATGTTAAGATATGAAGGTGATGAATCTGCGTTTCCAATGTTCATGTACAGAGATCCTCTGGGGTGTGCGTGTAGTTGGCACATTTGCATGAGTATGCTCGCTCTCTGTCTTGCGTTGTGCTGCTCTTGTTGCTACTGAAGTGAGAGCAAGAGAGAGATACAGAGAGAGAGAGAGAGAGAGAGCGCGAGAGAGAGAGAGAGATGGTGGAGGAGGAGGATCGAGAAATGCCGGTGTTTCCGATGTGGGTCAGCGGCACTCGAGGGGAACTGCTTCTGCCCCCCCCCTCTCCCTCTCTCTCTCTTTCTCTCACTCTCTCTCTCTCTCTCTCTTAGGCTCTCACATGCTCTTTCTCGCTCGCTCGTTCATCCCCGTGCGAATGCTTTGGAATACACGGAATTATTGAGTCGACGTAGTTAATATCGCGCGCGATATCGCAGTGGCGCAGTAACGAGCATATAATACGCTCTGTATATTGACGCAATGTTAGAACTGCGATGTGCGTGCAGGGAAAAAGAGAGAGAGAGAGAGAGAGAGAGATTTCTAGAGATTTCGAATCAAAAGATTTAGATAGGCCTTAACATTTATGTTTATTTTCAAGATTCAACCGAGATTCAGAGGTTTGCGACGAAGACTAACGCAATTCAGATTTTAGCGACGAAGACTATCGCGGATCAAACGTTTGCGACGAAGACTATCGCGGTTCAGAGTTTCGGACGATTCAGAGCATTTTAACGAAACGTATTGCAATTCAGAGCTGTCTGACAAAAATATGACAATGTAGAGCTTTTTGATTAACGAATTCTATCATGAATATTAAGTTGTACACAATATATCTAATTTTTTGAAAATATTACTCCGTGAATAATGAAAAAAATCTCTAAAAGTCAACTAGATGAGAAAAATAGAAGATAGAAGGTATAAGAGGAAAAAGGGCATTGTACACCTTAAAAATAAATGATATATGTAGGTTCTATAAAAATTGATAGTCTCCGTAAAAAGCTTTAAATTGATGGTTTTTGTCCAAACTCTCTGATCAGCAATAGTTTTCGTCCGAGAACTCTAAACCGCGTTAGTCTTCATCGCCAATTTTTTAATTTAAACACGATACTCTTCGCAGCAAATTGAAACGCGTTTTTCTTCGTATTGGGCGTCGAACTACCTTAAGGGCAAGGAATTATTTCCCGATTGAAATATATATTGAAAAATTTGTAATATTTAAGATTATTTAGGGAAATAAAATGAAACACATAAAAAGAAATTAAATTGATATGTCGCCGATTATATTAATTCAAGTCACAAGACAGAATAAATTTGGTATAAATTAATTGATTCGCCGCACAAGAATAAAACTCACGTCTCTACATATAATACCTTCTCGAGTAATTCGAAATAAAACTCGTATCACACCACCATCAAAATCATTATTTGAATCGCCGCGTGTTAAAACTAAACATACATCCATGCATCCATTCACACGTATATTTTAATATAAAATCGTTATAAATATCCAGTCTAAATTCACAAAACTGGTCGTTAAATTTATGAGCCGGCGGCTCTCAGTCTCGAATTTATTGCACACAGCAATGACGGATCTCTCCGCAGTCAAATAAGGCCTCAATGCGGGCCCGATGTCATCAATCAATTATGACTATAATTATATTTATATTTCGCAACAACGATATCAACGCCGAAATTGGACAAAATTAAAATGATTATAATAATTGCGTGTATCTTTGAATTTCTCTCTCTTTCTCTCTCGAACAATTAAATGCGCTATACTTAGCTTAACTAGGCTGTATACGTGCGGACTCGGAAACAGGCGTGCACTCCTGCACCAATGTATGATCGGGCGGAAGATTGAACTGGCGAAAAATGTCGAGCGTCGCTCAGCCGTCGGGAGCTCGAGCGTCTTGCCAGTCCGCGGCCCGTTCCACTGCGTATGATTTTTACGCGGCCGTTTCAGCGACTACACAAATGATAACCGCGCACAATGTAATTTCGCACGATAGATATATAAAGACTCGTCCGCAGATTATTAAAACAAAAAACTTACCCCTTTCGGGAATGGCGTGGCTCGTGAAAGAGAGAGAGATAGTCGCGCAGGAGCTGCTACCTCGCAGGCCTCCTCGCTGTGTTCTGCCGTGCGATCGCCGACGCGCGCGGCTCGAACTGCCGAATTTTCGGTCTCTCGCACACGGACACACTCACACTACTTATCGCCATATTCGTACGACGCTCTCGCACATTCCATACTTGTATATATACATGTATATATTGTCGCTATGTCCCTTACAAATTTTAACATATGCCAATCATCTCCATTCAATCGGTGCAAGAGTTTTGTAAAAAGAATCTTGACAAGTTGTAGCGGAGAGCAGGGTGCTATGGGCTTGGCGGGTCAAATGGCGTTATTTCTGAGACAATAAACTATATAAAATAAAATTCTCCCAATGATATTGAATAGGAAGGTCTAGAGTATTTATCCTACATAAAGAAAGTTAAAGTAAATTAAACAAAACCGCTTTATAATGATAGTGAATTTTATTGATCTAAGAACTTACATATGCTCAATATTTTAAACGCTAATTTGATTAAGAGAAAAAATTGTTACGTATTTGTACATCTGGTATTTGAAAGTGAAACTATTCATCTTTTTTTAACGTTTTTAATTAACTGCTTGAAAAAAAAGAAGCGAATTGGGCGACATGAGCTCGATCAGTGGCGCGGTATGGACTTCGCTTTATTTGTATAATCTAACTGTTTTTTAAGGTATTTTTGTATTAAATTGAAGATAAGTGTTCATTACTACTATATTTACTACAGAAAAACATGAAAACAGTTATCGAAACAGTAAACAGGTAATGTTTAAAATTTGACAATTTGATGCTACTGCAAATCGTCTTCTAGATTTATCCTCTAAAGTACGTTTTTTTAAACTCACAGTAAACACTCGACTCGTAAACCAACATTTTATAAAGAAAAGTAAATTTTTCTTTTCGAAATTGTAATAAAGAATAATCTCCTTTGTATTATCTAGGTTTATTATGATATACACAGGAAGCTCATGATGCTCCGCCAAAAAGCCCATCCCGTCTCACTAGTGCGGCGAGCCGGGCTTTTTCAGATATTTCCATAATTTAATTTCTTATGTGTATGCTATCGAACCTTTTGATTTATAAGTTACTAAATATCGTCTTTCAATATTATTAGAATATTTTAGCATTTTTAGAGTTTTATAAACCTAACACATATTAGTGTAATTGCTTTCAAAGTTTAAAGTAGCCAAAGTAGTTCAAATAAAGCTGAAAAATGATTCATTCTACCACAAACTAGTTATAGAAATGAATAAAGAAAATCGATATTGCTGCTCATTTAAAAATAAAAGTTGAAGACTCGTCTTAAATATAACGATAGATTGTATTGGTTTATTAAAATACAATGACTTATTGTTCTTCAGATCCAATAATTAAAAAGTTAAAAATAGTAAGATGAAAAGTGTTTGAATATGTCATCAAGATTTTTAAAATTGTATTCAGATTCTACAATCAAAGTTTTCTTTCTTCCTACGTTTTATTGTTTACAATATCATTCACTTGATTTTTTTATAGTATAATAAGCGAAAATGTCCATATTATCACTTTTAATAATTTACTCGAAATAAATAAAAAGTTACACTGATTTATAAACTTTACAACTACTTTTACAAAGTTTCAATACTTCAGGAAGATAGGATACGCCCCTTGAGAAACGCGGAAAACCTTGATTTTATACGAAACAAAGCGCAATATGAAAAAACAAAGCTCTTTACAAAGTATAATGCCGCAGCAGTTGACAGTGACTTTACTAAAATAACGCATGTATGGAGTACAATAGATCATATTCTGAAATTCAGTACGATCCATTTGGCAAAAAAATAATGATAGATTTTCTTAATTTTTCATAAAATTATTTCCAGTATACTTATTTTAAGGAATATTCCATTTTTCTTACGTATGCGGTTACAAAATTTGCTATCGACCAATATTTTTTATTCTTTGAATGCTAAGTAGAAATGACAAAGTGTGGTCAGGCGTAGTATAATTTTTATTCTTATAATTCTTGCTTCACTTTACATATAGTTCCGTGTATTTAGGTAAGCCACTGGATCTGCAACAAATACATATAAATAAGAGACAGAATTCGAAAGAAGATAAATAATAGAAAATGTTAGAAAGTGAAATATTTTTTGTCTTTTATAGTATAAAATAAATCATTAATTGCTATTTTCGTCAGATTGTATTAAAAATGTTCATGTATTAATAATTATATAATAATATTTATTATTTATTTTATTTACTAATTACAAAAATTGTTTGTTCATTTAATTTCACTTAAAGCTTTTTCTTTGCCATTTGTAAAATGACTAAATCTCGTAGAATCAGCCACAATATTTTATTTTAATTAAATAATGTATTTTTATTTGATGGAATGTACAAATATTAAATAATCTAATAAAAATTAAAAGCATAGAAAAGTATGAAATTCCAGAATTTTGAATTCGAATGGGAAATACCGAATAATAGCGTTATTCTATTGATAATCGAGTTATGCGCTACGGAAATACTCATTCCATCGCAAGAACAGAATTAGCTCAGGACTCATAAATTCTCCAAAATAAAGAGAGTTCCGAAAAAGGCCTTGGAATCAATAAAACACAAAGTGGCGCATATAGCTCCTCGCGAGACTGCGCTCCAGAAAAGAATCCAATCCAATTGCTGATAAACGCGAGTGAAAAATTCATCGGGCCGCAGGTCGGAAGGAAGCTACTCAGTGAAATGAGAGTCCGCCCTCCAGCGGCGCGGAGCGGCAACAGCAACCGGTGGTCTATATTCGCGCGCCTCGCGAGGAGCGCCTCGCACACGCATATATAACCGCGTCGCGCCTCGCCGCGTCGATGGCAAAGAAATGCGACCTCTAACTCTTGTGCGTCTCTCGCCTTAATTAATGCCGGCGCGAAAGGTGGGGAGTCCAGGCAATGGGCATTAATAGTGGATTCGCGTGTATGTACGAGATGTCGACGTGGACCTCGGCAAGTCTTGGCGACGATCTATAGACAGATAGTGGCCGAGAGGGTACGAGCTGCCAACCAAGTTGGCTGTTGTTGCTGCTCCGCTACACGGAAAAATGTTTTATCCTTTACACACGATGCTCAAAAGTGCTACTCCCTACGGTAACATGCAGTACTACAGCTGTACAGTGAAGGCATATAATGAATGTTATTTTACCGTGCGCGTTCTTTGATTTGCTGTGTACATTCACTTCGATTCACGGTTTAGGTTTTTCTCTACACTGAGAAATGAAGAGCACGCCCAGCAAAACACTGTTCGTTCCCCTTGTTTACATGTGCAGAGTGCGCGTTGTTTACGTGTGCTTTCTGTACACAGTGTTTTAAACACAAAATATATTTCCGTGTACGACTGACACTGCTGTATATGGCTTCCGGAGAGTTGCGAGGCCTCTACGGCCAGCTGCCGAAAGATGACACTACACGTGCGTATAGAGCGAGAGCGAGAGTGAGAGAGAGAGAGAGAGAGAGGGAGACGAAAGCCCCGGCCAATTGCATGGTCATTTGTTATGCCTAATTGACTGCGTTTAATTACCGGGGAATGCTCAGTAATTAAATGCGCCGCGGCCCATCTCTCCGTCTCTCTCTCTCTCTCTCTCTCTCTCTCTCTCTCGCTCTCTCGCTCTCTCTCGCTGCAATCTCCTTCGAAGAGTTTTGCAAAGAAACAGGGAGAGAGAGAAGGAGACCGTGCACTCGCAATAATAAAGACAAAGGAAATAGAAATAATTGCAAGCCCATGATGTTTTACAGCGTGAAATTATATTTTATGTTATAGTAAACACAACGTATTCACGGTTTTTACAAAATTATTTATTCGTTAATGCTTACTTTCTTTTTATTTTTTAGTATTGATTTAGAAATAAGTGCTTTCCAAAGGAAATGTAATTATGTATAATTGTTAAAGGTATTTTGATTAAAAAAATGAATATTACAAATTTTAGAAAAGTGATTGGATTAACAATATCGGTGTAATGTATATGCAATAAAGTTACAACTGAATTGATATACTTTATTTTGCAACGCCATCTTGACGACATACTCGTTGTATTTTTTACACTAAGAAACCAAAATAAATAAATTATTATTTATATATTTGCATTTTTCTTCCTGAGAATTCAAATAATTATACAACAGAGCAGAAGTATACGTACGCTAATTTTAAACTTATTTCCTCTAAACTAAGAATGACTATTGTATTAAGATTTTTAAAGAAAAATTTCCTATAAACTTTTAAGGCATTAAAAGTAAAAGAAACTACCGCCAATTTATTGGCACTTAGCTTCCTTAATAATTTTCATATACAAATTTTCACATTCATATTATAAGTATATGTATTTTGAACATAATAAAACCATGAAAACGCCAATTCGATTGCGGTAGCCCAATAAATATAGAGGCTTTCATTATGGCCAATCGAAGAAAGTAGGTAACATATATGATGAGTGACTTATTTTTACCCTGAACAGTATTATCAAATCATTCAAAGTTTAATGGTGTATGTGTGGTGTATGTGTTCCCTTACGACTAAAAACATGTTCATAAATATTTTTAGCATAACTTCTTTTATACTATCACAAAGCTTGAGGAAGCAAAATTATTATTATTCTCTGAAAGGATTCCACCAATCAGCTTAATTTCTAACACTACAACCAGCCATATTGCTTCTAAATTACGCAACATCCGAGTCGAGTTATTAATATTTGTAGCCAACGCTACGCACCCTTGCACGCAGCATGACAGAACGGGACACACAGAGAAAAAAATGCACAAAGTCGTGTGTGCCATATTGCCGGCGCAATGCGAATTTCGAATCCAACCGAGTAGCAATAGTAGTAGTAGTCGCAGCAGCAGCAGCAGCAGCAGCAGCAGCAGCAGCAGCAGGTAGCGACATTAACGTATTCGTGGCGCGCTGCTGTGCAGCAGCTCTCTTTCCGTCGCGTGCCGGCTGCTTTTTATCTCGCCGCCCCGCGCCGCTCATTGCGTATGTGCAGTGGCGCTCTTTGAGCGGCTCATTTCGAATGTACGCGGCGTAATAGGCAGGGGGCGCAGAGAGGAGCCGCCTCGAATTAATACCGGCCGGAGAGGCAGCAGCGTTATAGGTGATTATATTGCGCTCGCTCGCGTGCCGATCGTCAATGAGCCCATATATCGCGTCTGCACCCGGCCAAAAAGAATTTACCGGGTACTTCATTAGGCGTCTCTTGAATATTTATCCTTTTCCGGAGCGGGAGGACACGTGCGCGCAGAGCCGCGTGCGCCCCACCGTGTCGTTTTACGCCCACTCGCGGATCAAAACTGACGTCTATAGCACCTACGGCCCGAGGCGTAATTTAGATCCTGGAAATGTCGCGGTAATTAACGATGCACACCCTCTTTCAATTACGGATCCCGATGCGTACGTGCTTTCCTTCTCATGGACCTGGCTTAGCTCGATTTTCCTGCTGTGCGTGGATCCATAGCTTTTGCGAAATTGACTATGAACTGAATTTTCACTTTGATGGCCGAACTTCTCGGAGACTGTAATTAGTGGAGATGATTAATGTAGGACATATTTTCGGAAAATTCTATTTACAGCAAGATATCACATCCTCTGCTTACGAATTTTAGTCTGATTAGAAGGGTTCCTTCATACTA
This sequence comes from Gastracanthus pulcherrimus, assembly GCA_949152435.1. NCBI lineage: Eukaryota > Metazoa > Arthropoda > Insecta > Hymenoptera > Pteromalidae > Gastracanthus > Gastracanthus pulcherrimus. The sequence continues at coordinate 46,198,460 of OX424574.1, forward strand.
GTGAAATGAGTGCGATAACGTTTTCGCCTTAGTTGCACATTTTGCATTAAATTTAATGTAAATGTGTATTAAATTTCATTAATTGAAACATTCATTTCCAGTTACAACATTAAAACATTTTAATATACATCAGCATCTTTTGTATTTGGTCCTCAAGTTACGCTAAAAAATTGTTACTTTACACACGTATACTTTACGCACACCCGAGCAGAAAAGTGTATTTATTTAGTAGCATTGTATTTTTATTCATAATACAAGCAAAGAGGTTGGAAGTTGGCTTAACTGGAATTGTGAATTGATAGCTTCAATAAGTATAAGCCCTTGCTACAAAGTGTTAGATTACAAGCGCTCTTTTTTAAATCTGGAGGTGTATCAGTTTACGGCTAGAACAGCTGCAATTGTTTGTTATGTACCCGGTAATAAAGTTTGTAAAGCCCTTAGAAGTAAATAAGCCATTATTTCGTTCAATTACAAGTACAGATTTTTGTATGTATAATGTTTAAGTTTGAAACTTTTTCGATAATTTACTTATCGAATAAAATTTGTAAAAGATACATTTTCGGATAAAAGTTTTTGTTATTTAACAAACCTAACCTTAACCCTGTAGTGCCCAGCATTTGATTCAGCTAGGAGAACTTTCTCTTTTGCACTTAGTTAACTCAAATCAATTCGATTTTTTTATATTCTAACGATACCAAGAGTTTATTTTCCATCCAATTTTTTTAATCAATTATCAAAGTTACACAAACGCTTGAAAGTGGATGGACATATACGTCACACAGAGTACTAAAGGGTTAACAATGCGGCTCATTTAAATGAGTTCATAATACGTCTAATGATATAGGTTACAATTTTCGGTTCCATTTTCATTGATCTCTGGATAAATCTATGTAGCTCTATCAATTTAATATTCTTTCCATGTACATATTAATCATTTATATTTTCTTATTAGTACTTCTCAAAATACAATTTTATTAGCAAATTTTTATTCTGTTTCTTACATTGATTTCTTGAACGATATTTATTTTCCTTATTATATATTTCCTTATAGCGCCTTCGAATTAAATTAAATGAGCCCAGACAAAAGCAATTTCAGATTTGCGAATAATTACTCGTGGAGCTCTTAAACTCTTGCTAGTTGACTTTTGGAGACGCAAAAATAAACGTAACAAAGAACGCTCTAATCGACTTACATTTAACTCGACACAACACATCTACATGTATATACACAACCACTCGCATAATAATCCGATTTCATTCTTCCTTTCATCCGCTTTTTTTCGCCGTCATCGCCAGCGGCAGAATAGAAGAAGAGAACAGAGCCAGACTCGGCTTCACTTTTCGAGTGGCGCTACAAAGCGACTATACTCGGCCGAAGTCAGAAAGAAAATAAGAAAGAAAGGGAGGAAGTAGGAGGCGGGAAGGAGGGAGAGGGGAGGGGGGGCGAAATAAGCCAAGGATCCTACGCATCCAACTGTCCTCTTCGTGCTTCTCGTGGCTGTTTCTTTTCCCGGCCTTTTTTTATCACAAGTCAAGTCCGTCGGACACAGACGACGACGAGGACAAGGACGAGGACGAAATCCCCTGCGAGTGCCGCTTCAAGTTGAACCCCCCCGCGAGGTAATAAAGGAAGGCGCGAGTCCGGTCCGCGCTAGCGAGCCATTGTTTCGGCCGGGAATGAAAGAGCGACGTCGACGACGACAAATGGACCGACTTCCTTCTCTCCCTCGTACTTCTTCGCCGCCTCCTGCAAACTGTCCCCGCGCTGGAGGAAGGAAGAGTTTCGAATTCGCTCTGCTCGAGCGGCCCCTCTAATATTGTCTCTGCTCGGGCGATTTAGCGCAAAATGAAATGTCGCCGCGCTTGCGCCGGAGATAACCCAATTATTCTCGGCTTTATCGCCGTCGCAGTGCTCTGCTATACGAGTGATAAAAAACTGACCGCTCGTCCTGACTTTTGATTTGACCGATTATTATGAGAATCACATGGGTGTTACAGGACAATAATGAATGAACATATTCTTCACCCTCAATTGAGAATTTGTATGTTTTCAAATATGCATAAAAATTACATGCATTAAATTAGAAAATGTTTCATTATTGACAGTAAAGTGTTTTTCAGAACTTTTCCAACATGAATTGCATTTTTTTAAATGAAAACATATCCTATTTATTGCCTATTTTAATTACTGATTTTAAAATACATATACGGATACATATTTAGTTTGTTGATAATTCATATTGATCATTAAAATTCAACCTTATTGGTTTGGACCCTATCAAAATTGGCCTTTCTTCTATCTAACATCAGGCGTTTAAAATTAAATATTTATCATTATATATTTTGAGATGAGAAATTCAAATATGCAATAAAAAGAAAGTTCTCATTTAAAAAAATAAAGTTATGCCTTAATTGGGTTTTAAAATGACGTAAGACCTAAAATCTTATATTATTAAATATACATATATATATATATATATATATATATATATATATATATATATATATATATATATATATATATATATATATATATATATATATAATTATATATATATATAAAAATATTAAAAATACTACATTAAATTTAGTACAAGAATACTGTTACGAAAATTGTAAACACAAATTCAGAGCTTTGGGTTTTCTAAAGGTTTAATACTTCGCGTAGAACAAGAAGTTCCAAAAAAGTTTATATCTGAAATGTAATAAATAACTAAAAATTTGACAATCTCTGTTTTATCCATTATCAGATAACGCTCACCTTTACCACTGTGTCGCTGAAGTTGCCGCATAGGTAGTAAGAGTATAATGTCGCCAACTAAAAATATCCGCGGGCGGTTAAACCCTGAATTTATAAAGGAGTATACCAAAAAGGCCTCGTAATTCACTTGTGTCGTCAAAAAGTTTTAAAGGAATGAATTAAGATTTTATTGTCTAAAACTCTGTGATAAATGCAAATAACTTTTTCATTAGATTTGTGATACAAATAAGTGAAACATTTTAAAAATATTTATTCTTATTCATAAAATATAGAATTTAATATAAAATTTCTTAATTTGTTCTTCTTTTTAAATCATTACCTATACAGTAAAAATTTCGTCCGAAAGAGCGGTATTGTGATTTCCATGAAGTTTTAAAGTATAATTTTAGTAAATTTGTATAGTCTTTTACGACATTCAATTTTACCGTCTATTTCATGATAATTTTTAATATGAATATTATATGTATTATTGTTACCGTACAGACAATAGTGACAAAATATCGATAGCCGTCACGAAGACTAGCATATTTCGCGAATTTCCGCCGCCCGACTTTGTTGATTGATCGCTACGAGTAAATTTTATTATAAATCCCTCAAGTTTCGGATGTATTGGTAACATCTCTTCTCAAGGGCTACAAGAAAACAGTACATGAAATGGTAATTAAATACAATTAAATTGCAACAAATTATATAATTGTATAGTCGAACTAGGATCAATCTTCAAGCACTATTTTTTAAGTACTTTTATTTATTCGGTAACCAGATTTTTTTTAGTAAACCAATAAGTTTTTGAGTACCAACGGAGTCTAGTACCCGACCCGAAAATAATAAAAAAAATCGCTCCGACTCTTTGAGAGTTTATCGGTACAGCACTAATTTATATACGAGGGTAGTTCAATAAGTCTTTAGAATAAAGTATAAAAACAATTTTTTTTGGGTAAATTTTTTTTATTTTTCAACATAATCTCCTTGGAGCTCTATACACCTGGTCAATCGCTTTTTAAGTTTTTTTAATCCTTCAGAAAAGTGCGTTTTCGGAAGTTCCTCAAAATAAGCACTTACAGAGGCAATGACGTCTTCGTTGTCCGTAAATCTCTGTCCACCGAGCCATTTTTTCAAGTTTGGAAATAAGAAAAAGTCACTGGGGGCTAAATCTGGTGAATACGGTGGGTGTTCGACCAATTCGAATTTTAGTTCTTCAATTTTAGCCATTGAAACGAAGCATGTGTGAACTCGGGCGTTGTCGTGATGAAAGAGAATTTTTTTCTCGCCAAATGTGGTCGTTTTTTTTTAATTTCTTCTTTCAGCTGCTCTAATAACGATGCATAATACTCACCAGTAATTGTTTTACCCTTTTCCAAGTAGTCAATAAGTATAATTCCACGTGCATCCCAAAAAACTGTAGCCATAACCTTACCAGCTGACTTTACGGTCTTTGCCTTCTTTGGAGCTGGTTCGCCTGTGGAAATCCACTGTTTGGATTGTTCCTTTGTCTCAGGAGTGTAGTGGTGTATCCATGTTTCATCCACAGTCACAAATCGACGAAAAAATTCCTCAGGATTCCGACTTATGCGCGCCAAAAGAGCCTCAGAGGCGACCACTCTATTGCGTTTATTCTCAGCTGAGAGCAAACGCGGCACCCATCTTGCCGATAGCTTTTACATGCCTAATTTTTCATGTAGAATTGAAACAACTGCACCTATAGATATCCTTGTGGCCTCAGCTAACTCACGCACTTTTAATCTTCTATCCTTCAACACCATATCGTGGATTTTATTGATGATTTCGGGAGTAGTTGCTTCTACGGGCCTTCCTGAACGTGGTTCGTCACTTATTGATGTACGACCACGCTTAAATTCATTTACCCAGTTATAAACCGTTGCTAAGGCAGGGGCAGATGTGCCATGAACTGAGTCCAATTCATTTTTTATCTCATATGGAGTTAAACCCTTTAAATGAAAATGTTTAATTACCGCTCTGAACTCGTTTTTTTCCATTTTTCTTAACAAGCAATTTTTTTTTTCAATTGGTTATAAAAACACGTAAACTCAGAAGATGTGGACTGTGACTGCACCATATATCTAGTCGGGAGTGGTGCTGACTGAAAACAGATGATTTGGAGCGATTCGCGCGCCATCTGTTGGTCATTCTAAAGACTTATTGAACTACCCTCGTATTCCATGCGAACAGTGTTAGTCTTCGAGGAAAATTTATTAAACGTGTTAGTCTTCGTGGGAAACTCATACTTCGATTCGAGTATACTTAAGTCTCTTCCCTGGTAGAAAATTGACCATTTTTATTGGTTAAAACAATTTATAGTTATATTTTAATAAAATGTTCAAATTTACCGAAAAAAAGACAGGTAATATATGATGAGTGACTTAGTTTTACCTTAAAATGTATTATCAATTAATTTAAAATTTAATGGTGTATCTGGTGAGTCTACACTCATTTTTAACAAAAAATCGAAAAAGATTTTATGACTTTTTTTGAAGCTGTATATTTGTAAGAACATTTTGGGAACTAATAAAATATAAGATTTTCATAATAAACAAAGTTACAACCATTCAAAGAAAATAATTAACACTTCTTCTTATATAGAACTAAATATTTAAATGCGTATTTCTCGAAACTAATTTTTTTAATCTCATAAAGTGGCTCGCGCATTTAGAGTCGATGAATCTAGCTATAACTCGCAGGAAATATTTCGATAAGGATTATATAAAGAAGTTAGTATTTTTTTTTCAAGAAGTGCGTACATACACATGTTTTCCGATTAAATATGTACACAAAGAGAAAAATATTGTAATTACGAGTACTATTAAATGGGGTTAGGACTGAGTACAGTGCAAGGTGGGTAAATCGGAACCAATAAAACCTATTTGGACTGATTCCTAATATAGTATAGTAATCACCCCTTCTTGGATAATTAAATAATATTGAATAATTATTTACTATTTGGCTTATTTTCTATGTTATACATGGATTATTGAAGAAAAATGGCTTAGTATTTAAATAGTTATCATGAAGTCTATGTGTATACGCATTTTGTTAACATAAAAGTATGAAATGCGGAAGGATTGGAGGTTACGCAAAATTGTATTCATTCCTATACAGGTTAGTACTGAGTCCTAAGCTGCGTAGTACTGTAAACCCATTTACTCTTCGTCTCCGAAATCCTACCCTAGTATAGTAATCGTGACAAACTTTTTCTCATCGTGTATACAAAAACATGGTATTTTTTGTCATATATTTATTTAAAATGGAGGTGTATTTTTTCAAGATATTTATGATAGAAAAATAAAATAAAAAATACTAACTTTTGTTTGTTACGGGTTCTAAAGTGAATTTGTTAGGTTGAAATTGTACGCAAGGAAATTTTTTAATTAACCTCTGTTTTGACTGCAAAAAAGTGCATTTCGTTCAATAAATTGGGATTAGAAAAGTGACAATTCTCAAAATTGATATAGATTCTTCTTTTTTGGGAACTAATAACATATTAGTTAAAATTTTGAAATAAAATTCCGAATGTTTCACGGTTTTGAAAAAATCAGTGTCGACCCATTTTAATCAAATGGAGGTCTGTTTGCTTTCAATAGATATCTACATCTAATTAAAAATAACAAAAACTATTGTTATACATTAACGTAGTAATAATATGAACTGTTCATGTACAAATGTGTTCATGTTTTATATATAATTATTAAATAATGCTACTGCGACGTTTTTAATTTTAAATTTGACCATTAACTGGCTAAAAAATAGTGAATATTTCTACAAGGGCTTATATTTATACCTATTATCTATAAAAAAATAATTATTAAATCTAGGTATAAATAATACTTTACACAAGAATTTTAATAATGTTGAACAAGACCAGTGTATAACAGTCTATAACAACAATAAAACAATATTATAATAAATAACGATATAGCTTTATGCGTAAAAATTTTTAACACCAATCAACAAAATTTAGTAATGTATGGTACATGAGATGTATTAATTTATTTCGTATATTACAGTTCTTATCTTAAGAATTTTCAAATTAAATTAACTTAAATTTTTCTTCTTTCACACATCTCTTTCGAAACAACCATGTTATTAATGTCTATTGTTTAAAATTTCAAATTAACTATGCAAATTAAGGTTTCTGAAAGAAAGTCTTACGCATCTTGATTCTAAAGTCAGATTTTAGAAAATTTTTGACCGAAATTAAATATGCTTAGCCGAAGTATAGGCAAAAACCTTATTGACCTCAAAAGCGGGACAAAAGTAGCATATGATTCCTGCAAATCTACTTCTATGTCGAAAACGCATTTGCGGGGAAAAAGTGGCACTTTTTCCCGCAAATTTTTTTTTCCACAAATGCATTTTTTTATTATTTTTCTGTATATTAATATATATTCTCAATAAATTCTAATTCTTACCAGAAGTCCGTCTTTTTGAGTCAATAAAGTGGCCACAGTTAAGTCGGAAATAAAGTTCTATATGCAACGCGGGAATAACGCTCGCTCTCTCACTTCACTCGGACAATAAACCCACCATCGGGAATAATCTTCGAGTTTATTCCTTTGTTACATAATGTACTATCACTCCACGTTTATCTCAAAGAACAAATATTTCGTTGTCAGAAGCCATACATTTTACCGTTAATTTGATTCGTTTGCACGTTATCTAGGCAAAAAAATCGAAATTCATTTTGTTTTCTGAACGCAATGAATTATGTAATTTACAAATTTTCTAAGAAAATCGATGTTCATAATAATTAAATTTGAATTCATCCCTCTACCCTCTATCTCAGCTAGCGTATTCCTATAATCCGCACTTATTCTCCATTCGTTAACCAGCTGTGAGTAAAACCACTGGAAGCATATAGGTTCACATGATAGACTCCATTAACACCGTGCCAATTAACAAGGTTTCAGCTTTCTTTTTCTTTGCCTCTTTTTGCCAAAGCTCTGGAGCTCCAGCTTCCACCTTTTCCTCGCATTTGCGGAGTCTGCGCGAATGCGAGAATTGGCTTGTCGATATAGAAGGTTACGTTTTTCGTATAAGGGAAAGTCCATTTTTGCTCTGCAAAATCGACATCAGAGAAAGAGAGCTAGAGAGGTAGAGAGGAAGGGCAATGTAAGCTTCATCGTCTTTGCGTCATCGAATTGCCTCCTCAGTTGTGACGTCTGCACAAACCACCATCGTGCACTGCTCGGCTACTTAGCCTTGCCAAGAAGACATCCCAATCGGCTCCTTTTTCCCGATGGCCTTTGACTAGTTTCTTTTCTAGCGCTTCTTCTGTCATTCTTTCTCTCCCGAAGCGGATTGCGTAGTCCCGCTCGATAAATATGCCTGTATTCGGTTTTTAACGCAGCAACCCGGTTTTTTCTCTTGTGCAGATGATTTGCAGTATCCTAGCTAGAAATTCGTACTTTCCAGATAGAAAATTAGAAATTTTTATAAGGAAATTATTTGTCAAGAAAGAACGTTTTATGATCCACACTATTACTTTTATAATGATAAAGCTGGTTGTTTGATAAGTAATTTATAGTCGACATCTACTAATGCCGAAAAATAAATTGTTTTGATATTTTCTTCTGTTGTTATTAGATTAGAATTTATTCAAAATTGTTCAACATGCATCGCTTCTGATTATACAGTTACCTGCGCCATGTTCTTGGTCAACTTTAAAATAAACAGAGTAAACTACAATGAAAATTAATGCATGTGCTTCCCTACAATAACTACACTCAGCACAATGCTACGTTGATTTTAGTACACGCTAAATTGTACACCGTTTTCAATATAAATTATAAATAAAGTTAGTTTCCTGGCTAATTTACTACCAGTGACCTCATTCTAGTTTACTTTCTTAAAGTAATTTCTAAAATCATATAAAAAAATCACATCTTATCGAGAGTTCCCCTCTTATGTTTTATTGTTAATTATATAAGAGCATTATTACCCTTTATCTTTTTAATAAATATTTTCGATCCTGATTACGGATCTTTGCCACTGATAAATCTGGATCGATTATGTACTTTCGTAACAGAAAAAAAATGAACTAATAGGGATTTGAATCCACACACTCATAACGGATGAGGTTTTGGGAGGTGCTTTCTAATACTCATACATGAAGCCTAGTACCCTTAGCTTGTTCCAATGGGCCCTTGTTTTCGAGATATAAGCTATTTTTTCCGAATATACATTATTTTAGTGAAAAGTGATACCTCTTCTAGTTATTTTAAATATGCATGTATTGACACTAGAAAAAATGTCTTGAACGATAATAAAAGTAGGCAGAAAGTGCTTTAATTTGAGACCTGTAACATTAAAGAATATTAATTGGAGCCAATGTTATTAACAATTGAAAATGATGACTAAAAATACATGAATATTCGTAGAAATTAAATTGATTTAATTTCGTTGATTTTTTATACATTTTTAGTCGTCATCTTCAATTGTTAATAACTTTGGCTCCGAAGAAATACCTTTTCTCACTAAAATAATGTATATTCGAAGTAAAATAGCTTACGTCTCGAATATAAGGACCCATTAGAAAAATCTAAGGGTACTAGGCTTTATTTTTAAGTACCAGAAAGCACAACCCAAAGCTACATTAAAATCAGAATTCCTCAGGGTTGGTGTTCTCCTCGTTAGTATTATTAGTTATTTATTTATGAACTTTCGAATTCCATCTATCGAAGCAGTTAATTAAACGTTCGTTTGTATATATCAGGTAACTTAACTACTCTTAGCCCTCACACGTTTCCTCCCTCATTATTTGGCTAACATAAATTCCATTGATTTAAACATATTTTTCTTACAATGTAAAGGATTTGATAGAAATAAGTTACTCAAATGGAATTTGTACGTACATTCCATATAACAAGCTAGAAACTTATATATAATTTGGCTTTAAAATTCTTTGCAACTGGCTCGTAAAGTCATAATTAGCAATTCTTATTTTAAAATATTTTAAATATTTTACAATGTTACAAATTTATGTGAAACATTTGCAGGGTTTCACTTTCATTTGCTTATGAAAAATGCATAAGAATTATACGATTTTAAACTGTTTTAACAAAAATTTATTTCGGTAATTTTTCATTCATTTCGATTCGGCAATGGGCCTATATACTACCAGTACTGGCCAATAAACTGTTTCTGACATTAATGTTTTCGTCATTGTTTCGTGAATTTTGATGCATTACTTTTATTTAATGCAAATCTCCATTATAAAATTTTCAAACGCGATTTTGCAGTGTCTCTCTTTGAGAAAGCATTCCACTAAAGCAGTTAGCAGCGGTTTTTCCTATTATAATTCAATTTAACTTAAGCTTGAGCACGGCCTATATTTGACGGCATGTGTTTTGTCCAATGTATTACCAAGTACCGAGTTCAATTGAAAAACGAACTTTTACTTCGACCTTACAGTGAGCATAAGCTTCGCTTGGTCATTAAAGTACGATTTGGAAATGTCTAAAAAGCTAATTGAAATGGGTCGAAAGGGAATATGTCGAGTGCTCGGCAGCGGCGCGTTCAATGCGCAAATCGGTCCCAATAAAGCGGACGAACCGCGGAGCTGTTACAAGTCCATTAGCGAGCGGTTACAGCGGGGCCAATCGACGTCGGGCAGCGTGAAATTCGCGGTGACGTGGACCGCGTGGGCGCGCGTGCCCCGCTAACGATGCCCGCTCTGCACGGGGGCCGTATTTACGCTAGCCGCGCTGCAGGCATTAACGCACCATACTCCTGTCACTGTGCTGCTGCTGCTGCTGCTGCTGCGGAGGCCGCAGCTGCTGAGTGGACGTGCGTCCGCCTCGGCTATATGCCGCCGCTGCTGTATCAGGCGCCTTTGATTGCCCCTCGTCGATGCACCGAGCGCGCAGTTGATCCTGAACCATTTAGCAAATAGAGAAAGTGCATATGCTATTTCGTACGGATCAATTGGCTTTGACGGGCCTGGGATGACCCAGTTGGGATCTGCGATGCTGCTTCCTGACTGATGGGAACATTAATATTTCAAGTACTCAGTCAAATCAAACTTCAAGAATACGTATCTCGATATACATGAATTTCTTTATATGTAAAATGTGAACTGAAAAGTAATTAAAATACATAAACTATGTACAGTAAACAACTACAAATAAGTATTTTTCTGAGATTTATCAAAAATTCTTTCACTTGCGTTTTTTGAAAATAAAATTTATTGTCAAAATATTGTTTATCTCGCTGGAACAATTGAAGAAAAGTGAGCATATGTAAATGTATTTTTCACGTTTTGTAAATGTCAAAAACTCCAATGAAAATCGATTTTTCGCTCAAAATAGGCAGATTCCCCCCTTCATGGAATTTTTAATGCAAAAAATTGTAGGGACTTACTTGATTACTACATCGGAAATGAACTCATATTCATAGCTTTTCCTTTGAAATTCCAGTGAACTTTGGATGAGTATATCTCAAAATGTATATGATACAGCGTTCCGACATTTTGCAGGAATATTCTATGATTTAAAAATGGATTTAGCTCGAAATTTCAGAAGATTCTCGAGAGTTTTGGTTTTAGTTGATAACTACGTACCTTATAAATCCTCCCTAGCATTGTTCCTTTAAATCTAGGTGCTCATACATTTTTTTATTACCGAATGCGAATTTTAAAATTTGTTAAAGGCAAATTTGTAACGAGTCGTTTAAAAACTATACGCTTTGTTGATTAAGATATAACAAAAGCTGATGAAAAAGATTCCAGACAAAATTCAATCAAAGTCTATGTCAAACGCAAATTATATTTATATAAGTATATAGAAGAAACAATATCGAAGATCAAACAATGTCAAATAGGGTCGCCAAAGTCAGAAAGCTTTCTGTCTCCGTCCAAAATCGATGTGCCAACAAGCAGTGAAAATTATTCAAATTTAAACAATATTGTTGAAATCCGCATTCACAAAAGGCCGCATGTGCCGCAAGCCTCGTCTTTCTCCCTTCTTCTATCCGGGGACTCGGTTGGGACGGCGCGGCGTTGCGGTGTGTTTCCGCCGGTACGTGCTCGGGAAATTTCCGTATTCCTCTAGAAGCGCGGGTCGAGATGCGAATGTCCGCCGGTCTATTTATCAATTTCGGATATCACGTAGAATGGGAGGCGCGTGAGCGCAAACTGTGTCACTCTCTTCCGAGCACGTAGCGCGACATTGACTAGAGGATTTCCGGCCCGACTTCTTCCCAAGTAGGTTAACGCTCGGGCGCTCGGGGATGTACATATAATATATCGATTTTCATTGTAAATTCGTACCTTTCTTTTCGTGTCGAGGTAATTTTGCCCATTGAACGCGTATCGGGGGGCTTAAAGCCGACATTATGTGAAAGGTGCTGCCTGTCTATTACGCCGCTTTGTACAATTTTCGACGTTGTTATTATTGGAAACATTTAATTGCTCGTTAACGTATATTCAAGTTGTATCTATTATTATTCTTAATTTCCATATATGCGTTCTTCAAGATAATTGGCTAGATTAATCAACTGCTGTATTTTCAAGGCCGATTGCTATACTGAATGGTACATAATGAATTGAATAAGCATATCCAAAGTGGCCGTTTTGCAACCGGCGGGCAAAAATAGTTGGAAACGGGTGAGAATAGTATATTATTTATCAAGGGCGGAAAGTAAGCGATTACTCGAGTGTAATTTGCAATGAAATCAAATCAGCGAAATCAGTACGAGTGTTAATCGCTTCCCGCTCGCGATGCACACTGTATATTGGTCTTACCTCTACTAGACGGATGAATTTCATGCATATATCGATGGCCCTTACGAAGACTAGCTCGTTTGCGGCGTTTACCACGAAGAGTACCACACTTTGCCATTTCCCCACGAAAACTAGCACATTTCGCAATTTTCACAGGAAGACTAGCACTTTTCAGGATTTTCCCACGAAAACTGGCGAAATGTGCTACTCTTCGTGGCAGTTTGAAATGTGTTATATATATTATATGTCTTCGTAAGAGCCGTCGATATGAAGTGGTCGGAAAGAGCGGTATTTTACCACCCTTGTGTAGAACATGTGTATTCACATCCTTCTAGGGCTTTGTTTTCCGTCCGAGGTTAGTAACGAACTACTTTCTGATATGTATGAAAAAGTATACTTTCGACTTTCGATTTTATAACAATAACCGGAAACGTGATCACAATATGCGATCAATTTGATATGCTTTAGCCCTTTAACGTGAAGAACGTCCGAACCTTATAGTTGTGACCTGCGTTGGTGTTAGTAAATCGTAGTTTCTACTTCATTTTCTTAAACGCTAAATTAAAATATTTATAATTTTACTTTTCATGTATAATGATTAACGTAAGATCAATTATTTAAGTGCTTTTTCATCTCAGGATACAAAAAATTACTACTACTAATGTACTATTCATGTTAAAGGGTTAGAATACAAGCGAATCGGTTTCAGCGCGTTTACATTAAACGGCGCCCACTGTACTTCAGTATTTATTTACAATAATCTCCAGCACTAATAGTAAGTCTTTGGAAATATCTGATATATTCTATATGTCATTCCACAATCCTCCATATATGTAGTACATTTGCAAATGATACTTATTTATCCTATAATTCATAATATGCCTGACCTAGTTTCTAAACGATAAGACATTATAACTTTTATGATTCTTTTACGTTGATGTATATACATGGTCCGCGTATAAATCTTATGTGTGTTTATAATGAAACAGGAGTTCTCTACCTCTATTAATATATAATTTTATTGAGTTCTCATACGGTCCTTTGAAAATTTATTACAAATTTATGCCCCCGATGAATAGATGGTTGATGTTTAAATTGTAACTCGTGTAAATGATTAATCTTCTAATTTTGTATATTTAAAATAGTATAACGTAGCAAATATAAGATGCATGAAGCAATTTCCCAAGAATTCGTAAATTCAAACGTTAGAGAAAACCGCGCATCAGTCGACGTTTCTGTTAGGTCATCCACGCAAGAATGGAAAGAAAAAAAAAAGAACGCGCGCAAAACAAGCAGCGAGGAAAAAGAATCGCGTCGACGCGTTGCCGTCGTCGGCATCGCGAAGGGGTCTGCAGTGCAAGTGAGCCGTCGCCGTCGACGACGCGGCGCGTCTGAGTCATTGGTAAAAGTGTGCGGGGGCTCGGAGGAAGAGGAAGAGGAAGAAGAAGCAGAAGAAGTGGAAGCAGAAGAGGAAGAAGAATGAATTATTAGCGCGGCGTCTGGCTGGAGGATTTTCCCGGCGCGCGAATCCCGCGTCCCCTCTTTCACTTTTCTCGATCGTATGTGCCGACGACGCGCTCGTGCATTCTCCTTGCCGACTCGTATCTTCACTGCCCGCAGACGTTATAGAGAGACAAAAAGAGAGATAAAAAGCCAGGCTTGTATCAGGCGCTGAGGGGCTTGTTTTTCTTTCATCGGGAGGGAAGACCCGTGCTTTGATACAGAGACGACGACGACGACGACGTTTCGTTTGTACAGTAGTGAAAAGCTGGAAATGCAAATCGGGCATTTATAATTGACAAGTTTCTACTGCACGACGTTGCCTTTTCTCTCTATTTTTTTTCCTTTGCAAGGGAGTTTTGTTCCGCTAAATGTTTAGTACGAATTGCTATGCATTTATGCTGCCCGATGTACTTTCGAGATTGCGGAGTTGCGGGGAACCTTCGCCGCGCGCTAGTTACTTCATAAATGGAGCTCTTATTCAGCTACGCTGCATTTATAGAATCGCTAATTTCTTCTTATGACGCTGATTTATTGCCTTGTGTTTGTTGTTTTGATTACCTACTTTGAGAAAGTGAGCCGTTAGTTACTATTGTGCTGTGAAATTGACTTTGATATTCTTCGTGCTGCCATCGTCTCTTGAGTTTGTTTTTGTCTCCGTCTGGAAAGTTTAACTCGAGCTCTGATTAATTAAATCATTTAATTAAACAATGAGCCCGAAATCTTAAATTTATTTCATGTCTATATTATTTTAAACTAAACATTAATTTTATATTATTATAATACTTCAAATAGTTAAAAATTAATTTGTTTAATATGTTTATTTTGTTAAAATATATATTATAATCTTCAATTTATTATTTCATGTCTACATTATTTTAAACTAAACGTTAATTTTATATTATTATAATACTTCAAATAGTTAAAAATTTATTTGTTTGATATGTTTATTTTGCTCAAATATATATTTTAATCTTCAATGTATTATTTCATGTCTACATTATTTTAAACTAAACATTAATTTTATATTACTATAATACTTCAAATAGTTAAAAATTAATTTGTTTAATATATTTATTTTGCTCAAATATATATTTTAATCTTCAATTTTTTATTATAACAGCTCAAACATACAAATATAAAAATCAAACCGTTGGACATTATAAACAAAAAATTATTTAAGAGTTGACTAAGGTCCTATGATAAAATTAGTGAAATGTACTTAATGAGATGAGATGAGAGTCCATAACTAAACGAAAAAAAAGAATTGTTTCAACAAAATCGATATGTCACACGTGTAAATTATATTGTGAATTTAAAAAAATGCAGTTAAACCCCAATTACTTATTTCTACAAAAACATTTTTGTTTACAAAATTATTAATATTTAGTGCGAAATCTTTAGCTATGTCTCGTTTAAAAGAAGATTCATAGTTTTAATATAATTACAGTAAATATTAATTAAAATACTGTGAAGTTCTAAATACTGTTAACGGATACCTCTGAAACACTGTTCTCTCTGCTAACGTGCCGTATACTTTCTATAGCAGGGGGCCCCGAGTATTGGCAAAGGATAGGTTTTGTAAAAATATGAGTAAGATTATTTCTAAACTCGAAATATATTACTGTAGCTCATTATTCTATCATAATTGCATAAATATAATAGCCATTCCCATTAAATTAAATTTTTGCCGAGACTCCTTAGTCAACCAACCATACGAGATTGATGCTAGAATCTGATTGGTTGCTGATACAAGGTTTAGGTCTCTAACAGTGTTTGGAAGGGTCAGTCCCGAACTTTAAAACGCATTGTATTCTTGAATATTATTATTATTATTATTATCGATTTAGACAATAAAAAAAATTCGATTTTGCAACCCTCTAATTCAGATTCCCCCATTTAAAGAATGAAAGATCAATGTATCCAAATTTTTTACTTACATTAGCATCTGTTTAAAATAGAAATATATTCTCTTTTTAGCTATATCTTAAATTATGTCAAATAAGTGTAAAAAACTAATTTCAAAAGACTTTATATTGTTGCAAGTTAATTAAAATACAGGAGCCTAAATATATCTAATCCTGTTAAAGTTTCTAGTTACATATATGATTTGTTACCTTCTAATTTATAAATATGTTAAAGAATGAAAAAGGATGTTCGTGAATAAGATTAGAGATGTTTAGTATTGATTGTTTTCTAACCTATTGTATTATATCTTACAATATTTTGTATGTTAATATATTTGATGTTAGGATATAAGTTTAAATATTGAAAAAAATGTCAAAATAGGAGCTCATAAACGCGCGGCTCCCTATCGTCGGCATCAAAGTCAATACAAAGTGGATAGCCGGTTAATGCAATCCGTGGCAGCTCCTACGAGCTCATATCTAATTACGCGGCGAGTGGTGCGCGTGCGCGGTGGCTTCCACTAATCGCGAGCGCCAGTTCATCTTCGGCCTAATCGGATTACGACATAGTCATCGTCTCCACGGCGCACGACGTTATATACAAAATGAACGGGGTGCGTTTCACGCATGGCCGAGCTTGCGCAGCTGCGTCCGCGAAAAGCCGATAAAGCCGATCTGCGCACCGCGTCTGTGGATCCTGAGCATTGTTACTGTCATAATTAAAGTGATATATATATCGGGACGAGCGAGGCTCGAAGGATAACGCCTAAGAGGCCGATCGTTCTCTCGTGAGATTCACCTGATGTCTTTTATGCTTTGGGCAAATGCTGCCGTAGACAAGTTTGTTTTCTGAGATTCTGCATCAGCTACGTGAGTGTTTATTGGCCAGCTGGCATTTGTGCGATGTGAGGGCTCAATTGTGCAGAATATTTAATTGATATAGACATAGTAGGTATTTCTATACACGGAAAAAAACACTTTGTTAATTCAACAAAATCACTTGGTAAAACACGCACGATATGTTAATTTTACTAACCCATTTGTTAAATATAAGAATTACTTGGTAAGTGTAGTAAAAAATGGTTAGTGCGTATTTTACCAAGTGACTGTTAAATTAACAAAACATAATTTTCCGTTTAGTAATCAAACGTCGACTGAAACGTGTTAAAGCTTTTAAGGTGATTAAATTTCAATTTTAAGTAAATATCTCTCTGAATTGTTGCTGTTCCAATCAAAAACAACAACTCTCCAGAGAGAAAAAACATTTGCTGGTAACAGAAGGGTTTTGCATCACCTTAAACTATATTATTTGTTCTCTTTTGCTATTGATAATAATAATTGAATCACAGAAGAAATCGTTGCATATATTTTTAACCGTTTTTTTTTTTTTTTTAATTAACGTCGCCATGTTTGTGCTTTAATGTGGTGCTAATTGACGACGGGGGCTGCGGTGTGTTTGTAAACAAAGCACATGTAATTTTTACAGAGGTGCTTGTATCAATCGACAGAGACTAGGAATCGAACCCGGGTCACCGGCGTGGGAATCCGACACTCTATCGACTGAGCCGACACAGGCCCTATTTTTAACCGTATATCTTAATTACAAAATTAAATAAAGCGTTTTAAGAAGTGGATATTGGTACACGGAAAAAATGCTTTGTTAATTTAACAAAATCACTTGGTAAAATACTCACTAAGTATTTTTTTTATTACACTTACAAAGTAATTTGTTAATTTAACAAATGGGTTAGTAAAATTAACTTATTACTTTATAGATACAATAAATTACTTTTTTTTCCGCGTATGAATATTATTTAAACAATTCTCCTGCCGTATGTTTCTGCTGCAAGAATTTGAGTAATGGCCCACAGTAAAGTTTAATCCGAAACATAAATTATCAACGCATCATATATGATAGCACGCGTGAAAATTGTAAAAGCAACGGGCTGCGTTTCCATCATCGTCGAAAATCCTTGTATTTATCTCTCAATTTTTCTGCCACACTCTTTGCTCCTTTATGCAAAGTATATTGGGGAGAATGAGGGGCGAGTCAGACGTGCGCGGCGCGGCGTGGCCTGGCGTGGCGCGCTCTTCTCTCGCGTTTCGGCGTCTTAAATCGGCAGATCGCCCCGGGCCGATTTGCATCTTTACGATCGTCGTCGTCCTCGTCCACGACGACGACGCGACGCGGCGCCTCGCTTGCGCTAGTTGCCGTTGCGCGGCCCGCATACCGAGGAGGAAAAGAAACTGCAGAGAGTACGGGAGACTGGATCGATGGGCGATGGCATACTCGGATGCACTCTATCTCCCTCTCTACCCCTCTCTCTCTCTCTCTTCCCCTCTATCTCTCTCTCTAACTCTCTTTCTCTTTCTCTCCCAGAAGTAGTCGCTTCAGTGCGGAACTTTGGCTTGGGCAACTTTCTTTATTCACTGTCCAGCTGCTGAAAGTATAGGAAAATTACGAGGGCCAGCGGCGACGGCGGCCGCGGCGTAGCCCACTGAAACTTTACATTTTTCTGTTGGAACATTACTTACACATCTCCCTCCTTCCCCCTATCTCTCTCTTTCCTTCAAAATAGAAATGTACACGGCTGCTTTTCAATTTTCATGAAATGGAATTCCTTCCATTTTTTCGCGCTTGTGAGAAAGCTACGCGTAAGGAAAGAAAGAAGGGAGAGTGAGAGAGAGCTCTTCGCGCTTCAGATGCAGGACTCCCCCAGGCGCCATTTCAGACCTCTTCTATTTTTTGCCTCAACGCTGGCAATGAATGTAGGGCAAAACTTTTATTTGCCGCCTGTCGTTTGTCTTACATTGATAAAACATGCAAGAGAATGCGCACAATTCTTGGAATTCGCAATAATGTATCATTTTTATGTGTAGACAAAAATTTAAGATGCTATATTTATTATCATAAATTGCTGCTTGAAAACAATAAATGTATTATTACTATTAGAGTTTTTTAATATAATGTTTTTTAATGTATTATCTATAATCGAGATATGGAAACTACAATGTACGATTCGGTGATACATATTTGTGGAAACTCATTGACTAAAAGAATATTCTAAAATGATTATATAATATAATAATAATCGAATAGTTTTAACTAAAGACGAATATGTATTTAATTTCAGCTACTCCATTCGATAACTAATTAGAAATCTTAATGACTACTAGAGTCGTATTGCAAATTTAAGTTTCTAGTTTAAAATTAAAATTACCCTGATAGTTACGGTGTGCGTCGAAACTTCCATCATCGATTCGACAGCTTTAGCATTTTCGAATCATTATAAAAAGACACATCGAAAATTACAGCCTTGCATCGTTTAAAATTACATTTCATATATATATATATATATATATATATATATATATATATATATATATATATATATATATATATATATATATATATATATCGTGATGTAATCAGCTCAATGCATGCATTTAAATAATTTTCTTCAGTCTTATATATAATTAAACTTAATATTTTCGTGACCACAGTTAGAAAATATCATAAGTGTCAAATATCGTCAAATCAATAAATACAATTAAATTAACATAGTTGCCCACAGCTACTATCACTCAGTCATTGTTTACATACCTATCGCGTCAGTAACATAGTAGAGAGAGAGAGAGAGAGGGGAGTGGTTCGGGGACAGAGTAAGAGAGAGAAGGAGAGAGGGTGAGAGAGAGAGTAAGAGAGTGAGAGAGAGATGTACAACTGTGACCACTCGTTGTGTCTAGCCAGCGCAACAAAGTTTGCCTACAAACACGCTCGTGATTTCCAGATTTATGTCCGGCCATTGGTGATGCCCCGCCTGCTCTTCCCCGTGCTCCTGCCGTACAACCGGGAGAACAACACGGAAAGGACTTGTTTGCTGCGTCCGAGGAAAGCTCGTCGCGAAGAAAGAAATAGAGTCTGCTTTATTCAAAACTTAGAATACGAAGAGGAAGTAGAAGAAAGGAAAAAAAAGAAGAAGAAGAAGAAGAAGAAGAAGCAGAAGCAGCAGTGGAGAAGTAGAGAGAAGAAACGAGAGGAAGGAGTGGTGAAAAGTGAAATTGCGGTGGAGCGGCTGGCGAGGTTAGGGAACTGCAGCGAGGCTTTTGTGCGGCGCGGAGACTACTCCACTGCGGCGGACCGGAAGCGAGGAAGGAGGGAGCACAATGAGAGAAAGATTGCGCCGCCGGAAGGAGGCTGGAGCCGAGAGCGGACGCAGAAGGGGCGATAGAGACGACGACTCGCTGCTCGAGGAGGCTCCAACTATGGCTCGGTATAAGGGCGCCACCACCGTCGGCCGACACTGCTCCCCTCTCTCTCTCTCTTTGCAATTTCAGCGAAATTTCTGGAAAATGTCGATTGGCCCCCACGAGAACTTTTTATATGCATTTAAGCGGCGCAATTATTGAAGATTTACTATCTCGCCTGTTTGCGGACTGCCGTCGTCGCCGCCGCGCCGCCGCGCCGCCGCGCCGCCGCGCCGTGGTCACCGTCGAGCTTTTTGCCAGTCTCTCAGTCACCGCGATCGCGATAGAGCAGCCAGCCACCCTCATTTCAAATTCCTCCTCTCGCTTCCTTCCGCTTGTGCTAATTTTGAGTGGCGTTTCGCATTAGCCGATACGGGCTCTCTGCGCCACTTTGACCTTTACCTTATTATTTCGATTACATTGTTAGGCAAATTTTATTGTACCTCGTATTATGTGCAAATCGGCCTGCGTTACAAAATCTCGCACAATTAGCCCCTTTCATTATTCAACATAATGTGCTTCTTTAGAAAACGAGAAAGGGAAAACAAATATATAAAACATTGTTAAATAAACTACCCGAATGAATCAAATATTCATTAAAGCATTTTGTACATTTTTCGGCTTTCAAACATTCATTTTTTGTAAAATCTAAGCCAAAAGTTATGATTTTTATTATATGCTACTTTCATAACGTATACGCCGCGTCGAAATGATGGATGAAGATAAATCATATTGAAAACTATAATAATTCCACTTTTATAAACAATGGTCCACTTTTATAAAAGCATGCAAGCAAAGATGAATTGCAGCAATCTTTAACTTCTATTAATAATTCAAAATTTTAAATAAGGTTTCTGGAAAATCGACCTCTTTGTTGTATGAAAATAATAGGGGCCTTATGCATATTTGAGTAATCCATCACTGTATGCTATGCATCTCGCCCTCTTTGCCGCGCATTATTTCGAAAATTGACAAAATTTCTGAAATATAACCGTGAGTCGCCAAGGTAACACAAAGAGGACAGAATGCGTAGCTAACGTCGTGCAGACCGGATGATATTGACTATCTCTGTCAAAAATACTGTGCTACCTAAAAACATCTTTGATTAATTACGTGAGTCTTAACTAATAATTTTCGCAAAATTTTATTCGCATGTTCTACTCAAATCCAAGGGTGCATATATTTAATTTGATGTTTGCATCCTTCACCACACCCGAATATGGTTAAACCTTCCAACTCTAATAGTACTACTGCGATTTTCATGATTTTTAGTGCGAAGAACCTGCATCCTCTACTTCTTACATTTATTAAAGTTCTAGCTCCTCCGAAATTACGGATCCAATTTTAAACAAATTATTTATGTGTATTCTGCTTATATTCAACAGATATTAACTTTAAAGTAGAGGAGACGTAGGCGAATTCGAAAGTTTCTTTTATTAGTATTTTTCATGAACAAAATTAAATCCACCACGGTAGAATTATTCGTTATTATCTAAACGTATCTAGAAATAACTTTCTTAGCTTATTTTACCCTAATACATCTTTTTTTCGTCATTAAGTCGAGCAAAATTTTCGTTCGATTTCGTCCTCGAAACGGGGCGAAATCGAACATTGCATTTCAAATAGTACAGATAGGTATTTTTAAATATCTTAAATCTTACGTATTTTAGGAAATACCAGAAACTGTTATAAATATAAACGATTATTAATATTTAAATTTCCATAAAAGTTGGCTTTGATCGACTTTATTAACATTCACAACTTTAACTATAAATGTAGGGATTTCAGGGACTCGTGGAAGACACATTTGGATACCTTTTTATAAAAGTGCTGAACCAATTCGATTCTTTTATATTTATTCTCAATCCAGCTTCCAAGATTTTGTAAATTATTTGCCGATAGATTATACAATCTAGCTGGTAAATCCGTGTAGGGCTTTACATGTGTAAGAAATAAAGTCTATAGCTTCTGCAACGTACATATTCTCATAATTTGTGTTCAATTTCTACACTTAAAACTAGCTTGTAATAGTTTTTATTAAGAATATTTTGATCATATGCAACGTCAACATCATTGTGTTTTTGACATAAGATAATTTATTTTATCGATTTGCTTATGTTATAGTAACTACTGATACAGCTCTGTATGATAATTTCTTAGCCCTGATATATTTTAATTTTGTAATGTAGATTCAAACTATAAAGTAATGAGTTATAATTAATACATTTAATTAAAAATTGTTTTGTGTGAGAAATATGGTATTTGAAAATAATTTTAACTTTAGTTAGAAATGGTTACCCTAGTGTGAGAAATCTATTAAATCCTATTAATTCCTTTTTCCAAATATGAAAAGATCCTATTTGTGAATAGGATGTATATGCAATTTTTGTATTGGTGAATAGGATTTAATAGATTTCTCACACTAGGGTAGTTCAAGTTTAATGAGTTGACTAACGGCTTAAAGCAACTATTTGAAAGTTATATATTGATTATAAATATATTCTTACTTGTTAATTTATTATTACAAAAATTATGATCTAACGAATAGTTTTTTAAAATCTGGAGACAACAAAGAGACAGTTATACATAGAGCTAAAAATTTTCTTTGTCGGTTGTAACACAGTAAAAAGTTCACTCTGACTGATGGTGTTAGTAAACTAGTTTATCGACTGGAACGTTAGGAACGTTCTTAATCGAAGTTGTATACTTTGTTCAAATTCACCTCGCGTCCGAATTCACCCCAGTCTCTCGTATTATATATGTTTCACCATACCTGAATACGGTGAAACTTCAAAGCTTGGAAGAATAATATGATATCATTGATTTTTGTTTTATTATAATCCTAAGTATGCACATACACACATACACACGTATACAGATATACACACAAAATTATACGCACATACACAGATACATATACACGTACACAAACATATCAGATACATATATACAATACATGCCCAGATACATACACGCATACATGACTGCGTTAATTAACACACGCATATACTTATATACATATACATCCACAAACACGCTTGCGCACACACGCATACACATAAATACGGTGGAAATTTCCAACATCAACAGAAATATTACTGCATTTAAGGATGTTATCTCTAAATTATGAATATACGCAAGCTATTACATTATAGATAGCATCCTTTCATAGTAAATAATGTAAGAACATAAGACTTGTGTCAGCTTATAATAGTCAGTGTCAGATTTTAGTAGACATCGATACAGTTGAATATGCAAATTGGATCGTTAGAGAGATTATAATCAAAATATGGACTTCAAATTTAATAAAGAAAAAACGATATCCGCAATATATAGTATTCAAGTTCATATTCTGGTGCCATTTCCGATCCAATATCATTCGGATTTAATGTACGCAACAAATATAACATAATTCAATATAGAGATCAGTTTTCCTTTTGATTGTTTTATATTCAATTATATGACGTATATTTTCAGATTGAATAATTGTATAAATATGCCATATTAGTAAAGATATTTTATTTCAATTGCCATGCGTTATTATAATACAAAAGCAGAAAAGCGTCGGATATTTTTATTAACACCTAATTTTTTCATACCCTACAAGTTTTTATGTTATTATTTTAGCTGCTGGGTATCGTAGTATTAAATGCAGTCCATTTCTGTATGTAAATATTTCACGACGTTCACTTATATGAATAGACGCACATATAGCGGGGAGCTTTAGCGGTATTTTACTACGTATCAAGTGGGTTTAAGAAGGATTTGTATACCTCCTAATATCTAATCTTCAAAACCCTAGTTAGCAAGTAGCAAAGTGCCACAAACTTTCTCGCCATATTTAAACTTATTTATAACATTGGGTGTACCTACTATAGTAGACTAAGATAACAGCTTCGCAGTTGTATTCTTCTTTTACGAACTGATAAAGTCCGTTAATAAAATAAAGAAGAATTATTTCGGACATATCTTACTATATTTTCGCCTGTCTTCGTTTCTCTAAAGTGTAGAGAAATAATAAAAATCAGTGTACAACAAGTTTTCACGAGGTTTTCGCATGTCCAAGTACATTCCCATATCCTGAGCATCCCGAGTACGAAGAAGATACCGCACTACTCGTGCTTATTTCGCTTTGGGTCGGCCGCAGTGACGTATTGCTGCCTCTTCCGAAACTCGACTCGGCGACGGTGCATCGAACCATGCGGTCAGCGAGTCGAATGTGGAAGCCCCTCGCGGTACTCAAGTGCCAGCAGCGCCGCAGCGGCAGTACACTGGCCGATGTATGCGAAAGTGGCCCGGGCTCTCTCCCGCGGACATATAGAAATAGAACAAGTCGGCGTCTTCTTTTGCGCGCACAGCCGTGCCGAGATACTTGGCATTTCCCGCGCTGCTCCGGATTGCTCGGGGGGGGGGGGGGGGGGGGGGGGAGGAACCGATCTAGCGAGGGCGATGCAGACTCTTCCTCTGCCACTCGACTCGCCAACTGCATTGCGTTCGCTCCTCTTTCTTACCCCTGTCTTGTCCTGTTCTGCCCTTGCTTGAAGGCCGGATTTCGTCATGCTAATGATGAAAGATGAGAGCCGGACAATGGATCGTTAAGCTTACCTTCCGGCGTGTGGATATGGCCGCGACTCGTGCAATGCTCCTTTGTGCGTCGTGAAATCGTAATTGAGAACAATGATGCACCGCGTAGTCGGGCTTTTTACCTTGAGCGCGAACAATAGTTGAGTTCTCGATTTCTTGAGAGATGCGAGCGCACTGCTGTTGTTTTAACTGATAGATCCTTTTCATTGTTACGATGCTTTTTGTTTAAGTAAGGGTTATTATAATGGAGTATTGCTAGAAAAATACTATTGTTTTTAAGAGAATATTTTTGCAGATCATTGTCAAGTTTATTACTAAAAATACGATAGTCTATTAATGAGAGGAAAAGTATCATTAATGAATCTTACTCATATCTTATTAATATGCAATCAATGCATGCTTGAATAATAATTGAGAATTATTATGCTTCTAATTGACAATTCCAATATTTATGATACATTATATGATAAATACTATGCTAACATTGGCACTTTCTACTTTCAGCGTCTGACCAAATCGAGAGTACACTACTGCGATGCATCAATGCGCCGACTGAGCAGCGTGAGTAAAAATTAATCAAAATATGTCTTTAACTGTAAGTTAAAAGTATATTACTCATTAGGTAACGTTTTATTGTGCTTTTTGAGTACTTTGTTCATAAACTTACTAGTTTTATAATTCCAATCCACTATTTTCGTCTAATAGCACCATTTCTTACTTATTGCGCTTGTTCCAAGTGCGTAATGGCGGCTCTCTTCGTGCAGATCTTCCGTCTTCTGCCAAACGCACAGTGCACAGTCGGACGCTCAATGTCTAACGATTAAAGTGGACGCCAGATCGTCCCAACTTGCAAAGTCATTAAAAGCGAAGGCTTAAATCAAAGCCCCGGGCAGACGAAATATTTTAATAAATTTTAACAGCACACTGTGATATTTTACGAGCATACACAAGCGCGCAATGCGCCTCTTTGCCCCCCTGCATTATTCGTTTGAAAATGACATTTACTCAAAAGGGCATAAAACTAAGAGCAGGTTGTAAAAGGGAAGCTTTTTATCGCGCCTCCTCGTCAATAGCCCATGAAAACAAAATCTTCCCTGCAGTGCGAAACAAAGGACGCAAGCAACAAACAGCGCGGCTGAAGGAAGGCATCTGGCGCGCCTGCACCCACATACATGTATAGTTACCGTCCCACTCGGGGGACGCCAAACTACCCGTAATATAAGCCTGGAAGTCAGATTTCGGCTCTATCGACTGTAAATATTATCTCGAGCGACGTACACTCGGCGTCTCTACTGCTGCCGTCCCGGCGATACACTTTCTCTATATGCAGCATCCTGCGCGTTTCTTATCTTCGTATCACGCGACGACGAAATGGCTATGCGAGATCATCCCCCCAGGGAAGGAGAGAGAGAGATAGAAGGCAAGAGCCGGCAGACAGCCTTCGACACCGCGTAAACCCTTGCGTTAGCTCGGCTTATAGACCATATTCCCCTACCACTCATACGTACGTAGATGGGTGTGCATGTGTACTTTATACGTCGAGCGTAATGTGCATTACGCGTGCATGCAGCTGGCGCGATAGTGAGTAATTCGACGTTTTATTAGCTCGTTTCTTGCTGCTACTGCTGGACCACGAGGGATCTTGCTTTCTCTTTTCTACGCGGCCTTGTTGCTCGGTGATATGGATTTTCATGGGAGGCACTGAATGGAAAGTATCGGACTGCGATCGCTAGTCAGCGGAAAATTAGCTTGCAGTTGAGGAATCGCTACTACTCATGCTAATCTTGATGGGGAGGGCACAGGGGATGGGTATACACGATTTTATACAAATGATTATTTTTATCTTGGTATTTATTTAATTCAATACTCAATGTCTAACGAATTATCAATCGAATAACTACTTTTTCATCGTTTTATTAAAATATTATGTATTACTCGACAACACATCTTGTAGAATATACAACTTTAATCAGCTGTATAAATATCGAGTTATGATGGAACCGTATATATATATGGTTGTTATTTCAGAATATAAAAACTGTTAACATATTTAAGTACACTTTTGGATAAAATATACAATTAAATATTAGCTTTTTTTGCTCTCAGAATCCAGCTGATAAGATCAAGCATAATTTATATACTTATGCTCAACCGACTAAAAGTATTACAATAATTTATTCAGTACATTTCAATAAACTAAGCAACTAGATAGTTTATTTTGGAACGACAAAATAATCTGGCTTTAAGACTGCTAAGGAATAAAATAATCCACGTAAAATGCTTAATACACATAATAAAAAGGTTTAACAGAGTGCAACGAGAAAATATTTTCGTTTGCAGCGACAAAAGTATTCCCTCAAAACAATGAACGTGTCATTCCCTATACACCAGCAGCAAATCAAAAGAAAACCCACTGGCATGAAGCAGCGCAAAATAAGTAAGTTCGCAACAGACCGATGGCCCCTTATATAACCCCTTGAAAACAAACTTTTCCCATTCGATCGATAAACAATCGAGGTAAACCGCGCGAGCGTCCCACGGGAGCGGCGGCAGCAGCATACCAGCTCTTCCTCATCGTCATTCTCGCGGCGAGCGCGCACGCGGCAGCGGAACTCCCGCGCGAGAAAAACGCTCACGGAGAGTACGCGGGGGCGCAGCCGCAATATGCAGAGACAGAGCGGAGCTGTGGCCCCGCGTTATTGCGCACGTGCACGACGACACTCGGCTTATACAAAAGAGCCAGGAGAGAGTTAGACGGGCTAGCCCGACTAACTAACTTACTATGCGCGGATTCCACTTGACCGTCGCGGTGCACCGTATATCGCATTACCGCGCCGACCCGATAGCCTACGGTATAGTCCTGCGGACAAAGGCGTCTTCACTTCGTGAGGCACCCATACCTACACCCCGTATCGAAGTAAGTCAGATCTATCGTTAGGCGTCTTACACTGAGAAAACGATATCGTTAAAAATATTATGATATAGGTATCGTAAAAATTTATAATAAATTTTGTTTGCTGCTAAATGCGTTATTCAATAAAAGTAATGATTATAAATATGATTAATATTTATATGCAATCTGAAAATTCAAATATTTTTTTTAATAATAAATAGGGAAATGTTGTACAGTATGAACACCTAACTATTTTCGCTGTAACTTTTGATTAGAGCAACAAAAATTAATTTTCTAAAAAAGGATTTATTCTTTGACGGGCCCTTTTTAATGGAAAGAACTGGTGAAGTTTAAAGTAAATCAGCAAAATTATTTATTTTTTATAATACAAAAGTTACGTTTTAAGCTATCGAAAATGACTTCTGTCTCGATGGAAATTAGGTAATGACTTATTTGCCCAATAACTTTGGCAACAGTAAATGGAAAATACCTGCTAAAGATTTTGTTACATTCTCTAAATTTTTGGAGAGAAATATTCGCTCTAAATGTAGAATGAACGAAGGTTCTACTCCAAAAGAGTAAATTTTCACTCTAAAAGAGTGAATTTGATCACTCCAGTATAATAAGTGGATTTTACCATTGTAAATTAGAGAGTGATTAAGAATTCACTCTAACTTTCACACTAGGTTGGAGTGAAATTTATATTATAAAACCTATAAATATATCAAAGTTTCGAATTGCGAGTTTTTACTTTTAAAACATTATTTGCACCAGGAATCTTCAATTAAATTTACAATAAATTTTATTATTTATTGTACAAAAAAGTGGGTTCAAAAATTCATAACTATATATGTGGTTAATTAATTTAACTCGAGGTGAAAGAGTAGCCTTTATTTAAAATCTCTTAAAAATTTAACCAGATATAGTTTTTATAAATTCAAGGGAATATTGAACCATTTACAAAAATAGAATTTATTACAGGAATCTGTATTAGAGACTTTTCTAATTTTAAACAATTATTCGAGAATAAGCAAATTTTGTAAATAAAAATGACCTACTATGTTCAACAAATTTGTATATTGTATTAGCATTCTTTGATTTTGGCCATTTCAAAAGATTCCGGTATTATTAGCTACCGGAAAACCGTTTGGATATCCTTTTATTAACATCAACTATTTATTAGCTCTAAGTTATCATGGATTAAACTGATTTTAGTATGAAATAAAAGTTCATCAACGAATTCGAATACATAGGAGAAATCAGAGAACACAAATTCAGATGCAACAGTAGTCTAGCGGTAGAGTGGCAGCCGCGGAACCTAAACGACCAGAGTTAAAATCCAACCAACCAATTTTCTGAAGTTTTTTAAATTTATTTCTCAATTGCAGCCTTTCCAGTAAACTGTATTCATTCATCAAAACATTTGTAAAACTTATAACAACGTGAATAATTATTTTTTCTTGGCGCGTATTCTTTCACTCTAAATAGAGTGAGAGTCACTTTTACAAAAAAGTGAATTATTCACTCTTTGTAAAAGTGAAGATTCACTCCATAATAAGTAACTGTTTTTTCATGGTCGCTTGGAGTGAGAATTCACTCCAAAAGAGTGAAAATCCATTCCAAAAAATTTAGAATACATCATTGACATCACACACCAAATTTCTTTTGGTTGTAGCTCAGAATTATAAAATGTGCATACTGAAAGCTTGTTCATACTGAACGACTCTCCGCTACTTTTATTTTTTTAGGATAAAATAATTGTAATACGTAAGTACATTGTAGAATGCAAAAGAGTCAGTTTAGACAATTAGCAAAAGCTATAATTTGAACTATGTCAAGTGTCAAGCACAGCGCAAGAACTGCAATCCCCCCCGACAATAGGCGAGAAGTCAGGTATGAAAGGTGTTAAGCAGAGCCAGAAGAGCAGAAAAGAAAGAAAGACAGAGCAGCGGCAAACGGAATTACAGAGTCAGAGGTGGAAGGAAGAAGCTTGGCTTTCGCGGCGCGCGCCAGAGAATTACAAATATTGCGCCCGGAGAACAGAGGCACTTTATCAAAGACGAGAGTAGAGTCGGCGCCGCGGCCGGTGTTCACGCGTACAGCCTTGAAATTGAATCCGTCCACACGTAGGCGAGCGAGCGAGCCGGTCTGGGCCTGGAATTGGAGGGGGATTGCGAACACGTAAAGGAATACGGTCGGACGTGTGCGGTACGTGCAGGCCGACGCCGCAGACGCTGCCTATTCAGCATACACGGCCTCGGCTGTACATGTGCTCGCGCCCAAGCTCTAAATCGTGGATGCGCCCGGTATATAGAGTTTCTTATCCCCACGGGGGATGGATACTGCATGGAAGCTATACCCTTGTTTGCTGTTGCGAAAGCGCGAATTCCATGCGAGATTAGTAACGTTTGTTTTTATCCCTCGCGAAATGCGGAGTATTGCATCCATACTGTCATTTCTTAGGCTGTTGAGAAAAATTAAGTTTATTATAAACAGTACTAAACTGCTTTGAATGTTAGTATATCGATGGCCGCTAGAAAGATTAGCACGTTTAAGATTTTTCAAACGTAGCCCTTTTCTGATTCTGTGATAAAATCTAATATGTTTTAACAAACAGATTAATTAAGAGGTGCCAAGAATTTGTATCTCAACCAGTTTCTTTGCTGTCTTATAACCGCCGCGGCCGGTTCTCTCCTTCTCTTCTGCCTCGTCCATTTCGTTTAGTCCGTGTTCAACCGCTAACCCCCCCCCCCTCTCTTTCTCGCTCACTCTTCGGCGTATCGACGCTCGCGGAATATTGATGGCCGTGATTTTCTGATTGCTCGAGTGCGTTTTTCATCTTTTGTATTCTTGAAGGTAGTTGCGCACACCTGATGTGAATAAGTTAGGACGAGCCGTGTGGCGTGGCGCTCGCAGTGAACGTTTTGTTGTGCACCCTGCGTATATGGGTCACAGGGTTATGCACTACTTTTCGAATGGGGTGCCTTTGTGACTTTGCTGATTCATCGAATAATTTCGCGCAATTGAATTACGCGATGTATTCAAAATTCGGCTGGAAATATTATTCGCTTACAATTCAATAATGAAACTGTTATATAAACATATATGATTTTTTTAAAGTGAATTGCAGTTTTAATATTCAGCTATTTCCATTGCATTTTTATTTTCACGTTAACACTTAATTTTCGTTATCAATTATAGTATATGTACATATCAATATTGAAAAATACCTATAAATATATTCTGTAACCTCATTAAAGTGGATTAATAAGAAAAAAATTCTTTCGTCATTGTGTAATAAATCCTTATTCTTACTGATATTTTTGAGACGCGTAAGGAGAATATGGAAATAACTTGCCTATACAAGAGTGCAAACTTTCATTTTTATATAAATTGATGTATAAAGACACAAGTTTGTAGAATAAAGAGTAAGTTTGCAATGTGATTTAATTTATTAGTTTAGGGTTTTGCACTACAGGGAAAATACATAGCGGAACCCTCGAATTGATATCAGAATCGAAAATTAGCATAATCACATAATTGCCAATTTTCGATTCTGATAATAATTTGAGTGTTCCGCTACGTATTTTATGTAAATGAAGCTACCCTGAAGAGAAAATTTGATTCTGATGCGTATTTTTTGAAAAAAACGAAATTTTTCAATGTATTTTATCGGCGAATAAAGTAGGTCTGACGCATCCCCTTAAAGTAAATGTACTTTTTTTAACAAAACCAGCTTTTTATGCAGTTTATATTTTCTTTTATTCAAAACATTCTAGGTTCACTAGAATTTATTAAAACTTTTTGAAATTAATTGGACATATTTATTTTAGCATTATGAAGAAATTTTTGCATCGCCAAGGTGCTATGTGTTGATCTAGATCAAATCAAAATAATTATTTATAAAACAGCTATAAATTATATTTTTTTTTTATTTAAACTATAAATTATACAAAAACACTCCTTTTATTTAAATAAAATTATCTTATTTTTAATTATTGTTACTTGTATTCAATTTTGATAAAAATGCGTTAATATTTTCAAAACGGTATAAGAAGTAAAAAGGAATTTTTCTAGACTGTGTAAATAATTTGTGTGTACCAGGAAATTTTTAAGAAAAACTTACATTTTTGGTTATATAAACGTATGTGAAAATTTAAAAAAAAAAATTGATAAGTAAGGAGCAATTTTAAGAAAAATGGTAGGAATCTCTCTTAATGTTATCTATATGAGATTCAATTTAAACAGAGTTTCCGCTTTGTAAGATGGAATTGTTTCTTAAAGACTCACTAGGAGAGTCACAATATCACAACCTCACAACCTTTGGGAAACGATTTTCTACCGAAACTTAAGGAAATGGTTATTGGTACCTAAAAATGAAGCATAGCAGCCGTAAGCTTATCCAATGAGCCCTTGTTCTCGAGTTAAAATCTATATCGGTTTTAAATTGATATTTGCTGTACATTTTGTTGATTAAAATTCGTTTCACTGTTTTATGCATTTAAGACGTGTAAATCATAAATACAACTACTCCAATAATCTTTTTATAGTTACAACTAAAAATACAATACGTATGTTAGATTTGACGTATGTTCAGATATTTTAAGAATCGTTTAAGAATCAGTCATCTAATGTGTTTATAACTTTTGTATGACTATCTGTGTTAGGATATAAATAAATGATCCGAGTTGCCTAAAATAGAGTCGAATCTATTGTTGAAGTCAAAAATAGCCTATAGATATGGAATGGCTTTTCAATCTCGATGGTTTACCACATTAATTTTTGTGAGAATGCACGAAAAACCTTTAGAACTTATTTGTACACAAAATATTTTCTATAAATCTGTAAATTTTAGGCTATCGAACTTAAACCTTTGTACCTCGCTTGAAAGATCACGGGACTTGATGCAAATTACCTGAGTAAGGATTATAACAATATATTTGCCAATATACCTATAGAAAAAGCTACTCGAAACCCAGATAAAACTGTCATTTCTAAAAAGTAGCTAAAAAATTCACTTGCCTTGAATTCCAGGGCTGAAGAAATAAGGCAAATAAAGAGAGCGCACGCAGTAGATCACGCGGGGTATCCATACGCATACGTATAGGTCGCGGGCATATCGAGGGTACGAAAAGATGCGTAAAAGGCGAATCATCGGCGCACCATATACAAAAGTGGTCGCGCGCTCGCGGACCAAAATAACTGTCGGAAGGAGTGAGCGTGGGAGGAGAGCGAGGACGTCTCATTCGACCGCAAATTCGAAAGTAAACAAGCCAACAGGTCGACCGGCCATTAATCTTGGTTCGGGCAGGCCGAGGCGCAGCTGCGCCGGGTTGTATATATGTGTCGCCCCTCCCCCCTCCCCCCTCCCCCTTCCCAAATGATCGAAGAATCCTGAGAGGGACGGAGACGGAACGCCGGCCGTGTGTGTCAGTCGCAGCACGCGAGCCCATATCGTCCGACGGACGCGCCGACGAGCGCATGCGTTATATATATATATATATATATATATATATATATATATATATATATATATATATATATATGCGCGCGGGATGTGGGCTTGTAGAGGTGAACGTACACGACGGCTAGCGGCGACGCGGCCGCTGCAGGCCACGAATTCGGGAATAATGGCATTTGCAGACGAATTTCGTTTTCGGGGACGGAAACCAATGGGATGGCTTTATTGGGTTTTAATGATTCAGTGAAATTGAAATTGCCCGCTCGTCATTCCCTGGCAATCCACTTTTCCCCGTATTTTGAGAATCTTTGTCAAATAAATGTTAATTACATTATTTCTGGATTCTCCTCCTTTTACCCAACTCTTAATTCTAATACTTTTGGCACTTTAATTTCGTAGATAACAGCGGCTTTTCAGAACGAATTACTTATCTATACGATTCTCGGTTCGGAATTAGAAATCGATTAGATTGCGTTTTAATAATTAAATCAAACTTCGAAGAATCGAACGTCATGTGAGTACTGAAAAACTTTATGAATTTCTTTTATATAAATTTTTAAATATATTACTTACATTTAATGTAGTTGAATTTAAGAATTCAATTTAATTCCATTCATTTAAAATTTATTATTCACCCAGTATAATTAAAATTTATCTCAGAATCCATATGCAGAGTGAATGAAATTGGGTTTTCAAATTAAATTAATATATAAATATTACAGTCTATATATTTTTATTAAAAACTGGTATATTTCCTAAAACTAGTTCGTTAAATGATTTAAATATGACCTTTCAGCGAGAATGCTTTCCTTTTAAAAATATTTCAGGTTTGTCGTGCTAAATCGGCGACGCAGCAGTAAAGCAAGAATCTCGTATATCAACCGATCAAAGACGACTGAAAAGATTCGCTGTCCCGCGATAAAGATTTAACAAGCCTCATATAACCGCGGCGGAAATAAGTTTTGATCTCATCGGTATCGTCTGCGCGCTGCGGGTAAATTGCATCGGAAGCCATATATTGGAGGTGGACTCGAGCCAGAGCGCGCCAAGCCGCAGACACGCGTCTTTTCTATATTAAAGGATATCGATTTGCAATTTCGCAAGCCGCGCGCGCATGTTCCCGGCAGGTACATAACACCCCCGCTGCTGCTCCTCCACCTCCTCCTCTCCCCCCCCACCGGTCGCGCATATACGCATCGGCTTGTTGTTCGCCTTTCCCACTCGGGCTCGTCCCTACATAATGTATGCCTGTCACACGTCCTCTCGGCATCTCCCTCTCTGGCCGGGCTCGGCACGTGCTGCGCACTTTGTTTCGCCATTACCTTGATTATGACCTACCGCCGCGCCGCTGTACGGCATTAGCCGCGCTCTCGCGTGCCTTCTACCCCCCCCCCCCCCTCCCACCGCATGCGCCGCTGCGCGGACGGGAATGAAGCGCGAGCGAGCAAGTCCTTTCCCCCCTGCTGCAGCGTCGCCGCTGTACATGTTATACCGCTTTTCCGTAGTTTCTTCGTCGCCTCGTGCACGCGGCCGATGGCCCTTTTTCGAACAACTTTCTTTCTCCAGGGAGAGGAGAGAATGACGGACGTCTGTCCCGCGTGGATATTTATCTTTAATGCCGCTTTGTTGGACGAGCGTGATCGATGACGAATAAGCTCAACTTTTACCTTGTCCTGATGAAATTTTGCATTTTAATATATTTTCTTTATCATTTACATTTTAGAAGTCATTTTATAGATGTACGTTTATAAAAGTCGATAAAACAACATGTTTAAATTATTTCAAACTTTATACATAAAACTTTAAATTATAAATTTGGTCTAACTGAAATATAACCTTAATCTACTACTTGTTATGTGACCACAAAAAGGTACATCTAAATAGATCAACTTAACAATTTTAAATATATGGATTTAAATATAAAAATTTTACCTCAGAATCGTAAAACGCAAGTCCTTCTCTTTCAGAAACCATATTATTCTTCATCGTTAATGTGATCCATATTTTCGCACGTTTTATAGGCAATAAATCAAGTGACATTTATAAGATCGTTTCGGAAATAATGAGTTAAGCATACATTTTTTAAGTAAAAACTAATTTAATATGAATTAAAAATTGCAATTGCTTAGTTACGTAGTTATAGCTTGTATCATTTTATATTATTTACTTATAAATGAACCTTACTGCTCTTTTACCAACACATTATGAGTATGATTAACAGCATTAGTCAATATGATCATATTAGTTACTTTCCTACATTAATTTAGTGTTCATCAATGTTGTTAACAACCAACGGGAATAGATCTACTACTAAAAAGGGAAGAATCTTAATCGCCTAGCGAAATCATCTGTAAGGCGTAAGACACGAGGAATAAATAAAAAGGGAATCAAATACTCATGGTCATGGTTTTCCTAGATATGAAGCTACCAAGTTCAACACTTCACGCGCAATATAGACACCACCACATACAAAAAATGCGGTTACGTGGTCATCCAAACCAAGTAAAGAGGGATGAGGCAGTCTCGTACCGGTCGAGTTTGTTTGCGTCCTTCCACCATTGTCAACGCGGTCACGCCCCTACTTCACCGTCCAGTGTTACACGTGATGCACCGCGCATGCTACTTCCGGTATCTACCTATTTCCCAATCTGGCGCTTCTTTGGCAAATGTCTCTATCGCGTATGTCCTAAAATCGTTTTCATTCTCTACAATTTCCCGCGGCTTTACTTGTAAATATTGCATGCTCATTTCTCCTATTCTAATTATTTTACGCAGATAAAATT
Source organism: Gastracanthus pulcherrimus (assembly GCA_949152435.1). Classification (NCBI taxonomy): domain Eukaryota; kingdom Metazoa; phylum Arthropoda; class Insecta; order Hymenoptera; family Pteromalidae; genus Gastracanthus; species Gastracanthus pulcherrimus. Next base: position 46,234,333 of record OX424574.1, read on the forward strand.
ACAGATAGTGAACATATTGTCCATCTATGTTCAATCATCACGCTACAACTATCCGTTTCAAACCAATGACGTAGGAATCCATATTCCATTGTTCTCAACTATCAACTACACTTATTACCGTTTCTACTCATCGCTATCTGTAACCAAGTATCACATTTTCTAATGATAGAAATTAACTTATCTGTCCGTAATAAATGCGTTTCACATACTCTGAAATATTTATACTATCTGAATAATAAAGTATTTCATAATCAAACAGGATTGTAACCAAAGTAAATTATATCATAAAATAATTGCATGCAAAAGCTACGAGCGTGGCTTTTGCAATAAAATAATAACAAACTACGGCGTCATAAATTTTTTTAGAGCTTCGAAACTGTTATTATGGCTTATACATTAATAGTAAATGCAATTTGAATTGGTGTTTCGACATTTATTCGTGGCGAATTAATTTACACGCGAACGGTATAAACTACGACTGATCGATAAAATGTAAATCCGGCGAACTCGCTGAAATGTTCGGTCTCGCACAGCTGTATAGGTCGCGTTATGATTTTTACAACGTCGGATTTCACTCGTGCCGACTTGTTTTCATCGCGATCAGAATCACAAGGTGGCCTGGACTAGCGAAGTTGGGGGAAAGCTCTTCTTCTATCATCGAGTGACGAGTGGACGCGGGCGAGCGCAGATCCATCTCAATTACTTTGTTATTACGCGGGACACGGGAGGGAGCAGAGAGCTGGCTATTACGCTCTCATTATCGACGATATACGTATAGTTCGTAGAGCCCCGTTTACCTATTCCCGAGCGGAAATAATGCTGTGGCGTGCGGCTGCTCGTTTCTGCCAGTCACGAAGATTATAAAGAGCGCCACCGAGCGCCGCAGAAACTTTATCTGCCCCTTTCAGCGGCAAAAACTGCGCGTTTTTCTCTCTCTTTTTCTCTCGCGTACCAATGAAATCTTTTTGTTTTCGCATCGCGGGTGTTGCATTTCTGATTCGTGTCGCGAGTTTCACATTTGCATTGTGTGTCACGTTTTCAACATCGCGACACATTTCGTCTGAAAAACAAAGAATTTTAAAAGATTTGGAATTACGTCTGATAACAAAATTTTAATGCCTATTGTTAAATTATCAAGAATAAAGTAGAAATTCTATTTTCTCGGCCAAAACTTTGACTGGTTATCAGTATTTTTATTCATGATAAAGTAAACCCTGACGTTTTTTTAAATGTAACAAATATAGCTTTTTAGTATTCTTAAATTAAAAGAAAATGCTATTATTTGTTATTTTTAAATTATTTTTTATGTAAGTATCTACACCGTGCGACAAGCAAATTGTTTATTTCGCAGCATGCCTGAATCAAGCTCTTCTCGCAAGCTATTCAAACATGTGAAATCGAGTTTATCGCATAGAATTTAAAAATATAATTATTAACAAAAGGAGGATATGTTTAGAGTTTGTCAAAATATTACATCCCCAGAACAAGAATATGCCAACAAAAATTTTTTTAGCTCAATTTTCATTCATAAAATAGATTATACAAAAATAAAAACTCATAATACACTGCAACAATTAGTTGGAAAACGTTAAGAAACTATAATAAAATAATAAAATTCAAGTAAAAAATTTATATCTCATGAAAAATTGATTCTACTGGCTTGGATTTACAAAAACATAAAAATTTGAGTTGGCATAGTCTTGTTCTGGAGGTAAGATATGAGAATTAATATAAAAATTGATCCGGATAGCTCAAGGGAAACTTTAAAAATAAATAAAAGGTTGAATTCAATAAAATAAGTAAAAAATCAAGATTCTATGGAGCATTCGGTAATAAAAGTTAAAAAATAATCTCTTCTCATGATTTCCACTTTATACAGTATTGTTGTTTAATTACTTAAGATTGCAGGGATTCTTCATGCTTCTATCAGTCTTATAGGATCTCTATTAATGTTTTACCTGGGGTCGTATGTGCATCCATCACCCATTGCCAAAATTATGGCTTTTAATAATTAAATTAAACGAAAATATAACTTTTCTCGCTATATTGATTTAAAAAGTGAAATAATATTAATCAATCATCATAATCCTAGTTTGTCAGATAACTATAACTAATAAATGGAATATAACATTTTAAAATTTCTGATCGATTGGTCGAGTAGTTTTAGAAAGTAGGTAAAATCTATTCTTAACAGGCGCACTTATATCCATCACTAAAAATCCATACCCGCAGTCCCAGAAATTCAGAAACAATGGCATTGCAAAAAGAATATCCCATAAAATTGTTACGAATTTCCGAGGATGGCAGTGCGCGAGCCGGGAAGCGGCTTTTCGAATCGCGGAAAAAGAAACGCCAAAATGTGATTAGCTGAAGCGTCGTGCCATCGGGTGCAGCGAGCGTTGTGCACCTGCACAGAAAGATACAGCGAGAGGCCACGGGAGAGCGGATCCACGCGCATACAGTGATTCTTTTGTTTGTGGCGCGGCTCTTCTGTCTTGCCCCGAGCGTTTTCCCGCGCGGTCTGCCCATTCGCACCGACGCGACCCTATAATACGTCCACCGAAGGGGACTGCAAACCACGGAAGAGAAAGAAGACCACCGCACTTTTATATTTATATGCGCGCAAACACGACCCCGACCCCCTGCGTAGTTACAAGCGTAATTGCCCGATTTTTTGCTAGATTCTCTCTCTCTCTTTTCTGTTTTTCGCGCCTTCGTTTTTCAGTTGATTTTTTTTCCGTTTCGTGGAATTACGAGCGTTAATGCATGCACGGCACGGGCTTTGGCGTTCGTTCGCGATGTTCTGAGGGAATACGAAGGTTTTACCTTATGCGAGCTTTCCATTACGCAGGAGGAGTAATTCCTGTGTTTTGCAAAATCTCGTATGCATATGATTGTAGTTGCAAAAGTTTTGTGTTTCGTGTTGTACATTTCTTTTCAAATTCTTTTAGTATGTGCACGCTGATAATCAAAAAGCACATTTACAAGAACGAGTACTGTAATTTTATTTTATTTTCGGAATCTTAAATTCTTAATTTTCACTGTACCCTTACGTTTGAATTTATGATTTATAATTTTAATCACATAGGTATTTTCAAGTAGGTAATTATTATACAGTCGGCGATCGATAGTTGGGCATTTTCACGTCTGACGTCGTACCTATCAGACGGCGAGAACGATGAAGGTAAAAACAATGTGTTACCAGATTACCAGCTTTTATGTACCAGGCAATTAAACTTCGAAACCGCTTGAGGTATAATTGGTATGACGTCAGATGTTAGAAAGCTATTATTGGGTAAAAAAGTCTATTTTTTAACGGCATTATTTAAATCGATGGACAGTACGTGCTGATATCATAATCTTTTTGAATTTTACAATAATTATAAGCAATTGCAGCTCTATTGAATTATGTCACTGTAACCAAATTTCAAAATATGCCGATGTATTTATTATGGTGATGTGAGAAAAACTTTACGGTGACGTTATTGAATTTGAAGATATAAAAAAAAATCAAGAATTTTACAAAGAACGATTTATATGATCTATATATAATAGAAAAGTTGGAAAAGACATATCTCGCAGAAATGGTTGGAAAACAGGTTGTCATCCGGATGATACCACATGTTTAGAGAGGCCCAAATATTATTAGGACCCGTTTTACACAAGTTTGGCGTAGTTAAAGTTTGTACTATTGATTTTTATCAGACCGCGAGGGGTACGTCTTTTGTAATTGGATCCATTGATATGTTGTTAGATTAACACCTTAATTCAAAGTTTCTTCTCAATCCCTACTCAATCCGTATCTTATGACCTGCTGAACAATGACAGAAGTACTTATCTCATTAATTCGTATCAGTCGTTTAAAATGCCTCCTGTGTATTAAATCTTATTTCTTACTAGGTGTATATATATATATATCACGCATAAAAAAACTTTATTGACTTCAATTACCCACGCAAATTGGCAGACAATTTTAACTATTTATAATCTTTTATTATATATATATATATATATATATATATATATATATATATATATATATATATATATATATATATATATATATATATATATAATAAAAGATTATAAATAGTTAAAATTGTCTGCCAATTTGCGTGGGTAATTGAAGTCAATAAAGTTTTTTTATGCGTGAAAATCGATCCTGAACGTCTGGGCGAAAACCGGGTGACTGCCTGAGAGGATTCCTCGGTAAACTTACAAAGCTGAAACGTGACACATCTTGCGTTCATAAATACATAGGCTGGTACGCTAATAAATTTACTTTATAAGCCGGGGAGAAAGTGAGCCAACCGGAGGTTTTATCGGCGGAACTTTGCAGCGCGCACATGCAGCCACTTGCGCGCGCTAACACACATTTATTATACCTATACACACGTCTGACGTAATTGTGAATTCGCACGTGGTGCACGGAGTCGTAAAAAGCCGGCATAGTCCGCCGAATGCTTCTATAACCCTGCGCTCACACTCACTTGCTGCCATTTGCATATATAGGTACCTACACGAATACGAACACTCTCCCCCCCCCTCTCTCTCTGAAGTGTGAGTGTAATTATTAGCGTGAATGATTGTATGATCGAAGGAAGAATGAAAGGCGTTTTATATCCGACGCGATAGATATATGTGCAATATAAATGTGTATGGGTATATATTACTGTTATCTATTTATTTATATATTATTAAGTTAACGAAACTGTAATGACTGATAATGTGATAATTAATTTTAACCAAATGTACATACAACTGTAAATTTTTGTCATAGTGACGAATAAAAAGTATATCTATCTATATATCTCTTTCTCTCTCCCTCCCTCCCTCTCTCGCTCTCTCTCTCTCACTTTATATCTCTCTCTCCCTCCCTCCCTCTCTCAATCTCTCCCTCCCCCTCTCTTTCTCACTCTCTCCGTCTTCGTCGCCTGATCCGTCACCCGCATATGGCTTAGCCTCGGCGCACAGGGTGTGCGAGCATATATAGACAGATACATCCGTGATATCACAGCGGGCCAGAGCCTTTCGCGCTGCAGATATACGCAGTGTAACGGCTCTCTCTCTCTCTCTCCCTCTCGCCTGAAGACGCGGATCGTGGGTCGTGATTGTATTGCGGGAGTAGGGGCTGCTGCTGGGGAGAGCATCGTGGCCAGTAGCAGGTTAGGCTGCTGGGTGTCAGCTGGGTATAGCGCCCCGCGATCCACCACGGTAAATCATCGGCGGCGGCGGCGGCGGCGGCTCGGAGCTGCGTCCAGCAACTGTATAACGGCTTGAGTTTGCGGGCGCTCAGGCCTGCGCGCCTGCATATGAATTATATTATCCGGTAGATCACCATTAGCGCGCGAGCCGGGCCGGCCGCCTCGCCGACGGGCTTCGTCGCTCGTCGCGTATATATATATATATATATAGGCCCTCCCTTTCCTTCCTCCGGCACGCGCGCCCCGCACCGGCTGCATATACCAGCCAAACGGGTATCCGCATCTCCCGCAAAGCCGATGTAACCCGAGCGGCCGCGAACGCAGGTACGAGGAATTATGGCCACTCCATCGGTCCGCGCTCCATTATAGTCGCGCTAACTGCTCGGACGAGAGCCGGTTTCTCGCGAGCGCCGAGCCGGTCGCCTTTGCGCGCGACTCCCCGGACATTGTACGCCGATCCCTTTTACGACATTCGCAATGTACACAAAGCCCCCTTCGCGCCGGACGAATTCGAGCTGCCGCAAACGAATCGCTCTCCTGGCGCAGGCTGAATTATACGGATCGATCGGCCCACTGGCGCGGATTCCGGGCCGCGAGCATTGATTATGGAATCGGCCGCGAGCGATGCGTAGAGCTGTTTACGCGCGCGAGCGATTATACGCGGATGAAGCTGCAGTCTCGCGTTTACGACGTTTTTGATTAATGTATGTACGCGGAAGTATAAATGAAACGCGCGGACGGCGATTCGAAGCGCACTGGCGGTCGCGCTTTCGTTTCGTCGAAAATCCCGGCCAAATGTTATTATACATCTATCGTTACTTTGATGCGATGCTGTAATATGCTCGCGTCAGCGGTTCGCCATTCGTTTGGTTTCGCTGCAATATTAGCTTTGCGAAGATTCAAATATCTATTCAAGCATTCAGTTTCTATATGCATCGGTAAAATCAATGCTTTCGCCTGCAGTGTTCAACATAATGAAACAATGTCGTTACATTCAAATAGTTCAAATTTCACCTCGCGATTAAATAGTTTCATTTGAGAGCTACAGTTTCCACGCAAAAACTCCGCATGCGTAATTTGTTCTTATCATCATCATTCACATAACACGGCAGCAGCTATAGCAGTGGAAAAAACCTGACAAAACGCTCTCCGTATTATACAAAAGACTTTCTGATTTCTAGCTAGCGTGCAACGTCAGCTGGATATCCGCTGGGCGCGATCTTCAAAGGAGTCCTCGATACGGCACGAAACGTTCTAATCCCTCAAGAAGCTTATGAATTCAAGCTTATCTCACATACGTACTGCTGCAGCAGTGTACGAGTCCGGCCGCGGAGAGAGAGAGAGAGAGTGAGAGAGAAAGGAAAAGAGAGCGAGAGAGGGAGAGAGGAGCGACGGCACCGTCTGCCTTCTCTTACAAAGGCATAAAAATGCAAATAATACTCATTCCACTTCGCCTTTCAGCCTTTTTTTCTTTATCTCTCTCTCTCTCTCTCTCTCTCTCTCTCTCTCTCTCTCTAGCCTCTTTCTCCGACTGGAGCGGCTCTGGCTCCTTTCAGCGAGCTGCACGAGGGGCAATTGTAGGCGCTCCGAGCATCCTCCTCGAGTGCAAATCGTACTGCGCGTGCACACATCACACACGGGCGTGCACGAGCGTGAAATCCCCGTCATCCAAGTTACAGTGGCGCAGCCCCTCGCGCTCGCGATACATCTAAATCGGCGGCCGCACCGTCGAGAGGCCTCACCAGTCTGCAGCGCACTTCGAACCGCACCCCCTTACATATACAGCTACGAACCTCCAAGCCTTTATCTTTTGCCCTCTCCTCGCGCACATTTATCATAATATTGTTCAGTTTTCTCCACTCTCTCGTGTTGGCTCTTTGAAAACTCGATGGCGTCGCGTGCTGCTTGCTTTTCTTTATTTAACTTTTTCGCTCATTATGGCATTAACTCCGTACAGCCTCGTGCTTGTCTTCGACGCAGGCGCGTTCCGATTTAATTATCCAATTTGTGCACTTCTGTCTTCCTTTTCGACTTTCTCGTGTATCGAGTGCTTTTATGCGGGCTACTTGTTGTAACTTTAACAACCTTCCTGCATGAATATTGGTCGCACTTCTTTATTTTTAAAACTAATTATGATCTTTTTATACAAGGAATTTAATGATGACATCGGCAATTGTTAATTTTTGTATTGTACCATCATTTTAATTAAGCATCGAAATTGTGTTATTACTGAGAAATGCGCAAACATATATCAATAATAAGTTTAAATAAATTATCTTTCTTCTTTCATTCCTTTATTTTACTTAGGATGTACAGCAACTGTATGGAATAAATTATTTCAACCTTTCATTTTTGTAGTGTATTGGTATTTGATATAATAACCAATAATATCATTAGTTCAAAATAAGTATTCCAAGTAGTTATAAATTTATTACAAAAGATTACAGTATTTATAATATAGTTGGTATGATTTCATTGCTTTAATCTTATTATAAATAAACCAATAAATAGTAAAGTTAATTTTTTTCTTAAAATCATTTCTTATAAATAAGCTAAAGTAGAGCTATAAAGTTTTATTCGAGAAAAGTAAACGCGAGAAGACTAACACGTACTTAGAACAACCCCCGACAATATGTCTTGAACGTTAATGACCCCTTTTATCTCTCAGCGCTGACTCCTAATTATACTGTTAACATGCCATTTAAAAGAAAGTGTAAACTAGGAAACAAACAACTTACTCGGAGTATATTCTAATTTACTACGTCTCTTTTACATTGTTATTAGTGTAATCCATTATCTTCAGAAACTGAATGCGCTCTTAATTAAAATTAATATAATTACAGTAGAGAACAAAGTCATTAAAACTTAAAACTATATGAGGTTTTATAATTAAGTTCAATACAGCTCATTTACTTATAAGACAGACGTATCCTTTATAGCCAAAACAGCAATAACGAATATGTAAGGCTTCTCCGGCGAAAATGGCATCCACACAGACAAATGCAGATAGAGAAATGGATGGTCGCCACAGAGATGCAGATGCAGGCCGAGCAATCTGCTAGGTATCCAAATATCAAAGCTATCGCGCACCCGTCGAAAAGTCAAATGCATGCGAAAGCTAAGGCCGAAAAGAGAGGCCGACGAGGCCGTGCAGGCAAAAGCGCACATGTGGCGTATAATTGTGTGTATAATACAGGCTGGACTTAGCGGTGCCCGGGCCGCCGCGCCTCTGCCATGCCAAAGTCGATGGGAATTGCAAACGGTCTGAATCACGGGACTCGATATGCTGCTGCACACAGCTCCGGCTAACAGCTATCTGCCTCGCAGCAGAGAACCTCGAGAGAGGGACCCCGCGAAGCTTATTGACTCGTAAAGGAGTTTGATGGCTCTTCAACTGCCACTGCACTGCTGCCTACTGCTGCTGCTGTGTTTTTCTCAATATGCACCGCAACTCCCTGTACTTTGCGGCAAAAGTCTCATTATCGACTCTCCCAGGGTGTTGGGGTGTAGTGTATGTATATATATATATATATATAGTACAGTGGCCTCTTCGACAATTTTGTCTCGGAATTTTTCGTGATTGCATGGAGAAGCAGATAGGTTTACATATTATAATTTGTAGATGATGGGTTTCTACCCGAGTTAATGATTTATTAGGATTTATAAGATATTTGTTGTCAGTTATAAAATATTATATCAGTGAACCACTACGATATAAAATGCAAATAGAGAACAAAATTTATTTACATTTAATTTTGTAGAATTGCTTCTTCAAGGAAGAAGCTTTGTGATAGTAAAAAAAAAAGTTTTTCTAAAATCATGTTAGAAACATGTTTTGAGACATAAATAAATCGAAATACACTATTTTTCGAAAATGTCCGTATGGACGTATGTGTGTGCGTGTATGTGTGTGTGTGTGTGTGGGGGTGTGTGTGGGTGTGTGTGGGTATGTATGTGTGGGTGTACATGTGTGTGTGCGTGCGTGTGTCCGATTTATAACGTTTTCTTGTTTTTATCATATTCATGTTTTTTCAAAAAGAAAAATAATTAGTTTTTGATAAAGTTTGAAATATAATGAAAATTAAGAATCATCGATTCGTTTTTGTTTTATACCGCTTTTACATTTTTATGATACTTTTGTAATTAATGAATAATCCGTTGTTTATAAAATCGAACAAAGTTATAATAATACGAAAAAATTTATTTCTAAAAGTAGTATACATTACATTTATAAATAAAATTTAATAAACAATTATAATGTTTCAAAATTTATTATTAACAATTGAAAAAATGTAACTTGAAGTGTAAAAACTTTTTATATTTTTACACAATTTAAATATTTTTTCATAATTTATGCTAGGTTCAACAAATTTTTTATTTATTTCAGACCATAAATTGAGTTTAAACAGTCAAAAATATCAACTTTCATTCATTCATAGTTACAAATTTTCTTGAATTATTTAAAATAGATTTTGTCTAATAGAATTGTAATTTTTAATAAACCTTCTGTTTATTACAAAAATAGAGTATTTTTTAGTTAACTGATATATTTTTTATGTTTTCTTTTCCAATTAAATTAATTGTAAGGAATAATATTTAATTGAGTTAAAATTTGAATTCACAAATTACAAAATGTAAATATATACATATATCTGGACATATAAAAAAGCATAGACTTGTTATTTTTCTTTCACTACAGTATTAAATATAATAAATAATTTCATATTGGAACAATTTATAAAGTTTGAGGAAGCTAAGTGCCAATGAATTAGCAGCGTTCTTTTTGATTGATGTAATATTTAATAATCGATAACGTTCGGTTTTTTATGTTTTTCATACTGCATTGAATATTTATTAATAAAAAGTCAAATTAATACAATGCACGTTGATTTATTTGCTTGCTTCCACGGAAGCACTTATTTGCTTTATTTCTATTTGTAGTCTCTGTTTCCATTCCTCTGCATTTATTTCGCGTGATGGCCTTGACTTCTGTCCAGACAAGCATGCAGATGCTCATAGAATTACGAAAATAGAAGGTTATTTTGAGGTGAGTTAAAAGGGATGACTGGTTCAAACTTCCAAATTATGTGCGCATTTTGGTAATATGTACACAGCTTGAATAACATTGGACCTGTACATTATAATAATTAATTCAAAAATATATAATAAATACATATTTTCCCTGATACAATCACTGTTGTACTGATTTCGATGTTGTATTGAGTGACTAGATTGGATAATCATGAGAGATTTATTTGCTTCGCAGCTTGAAAGGGTTTTGTTGATTACGTGACGAATTGTACCATTTCAATGATTCTTGTTCTGGTATAACCGGGGGTTGCACAAAAGGATGATAATTCGCGATTACTACGCTTTATAACTACGAGCATTGAATACAGAATGTAATTGAATGGATTGTTCAAATTATTAAAAGGAAACTACGGCGCAACGAAATAAATAATTTTTAAATTGTTTTTTATTTTGTCGCGAATTAAAATTGTATTGTGAGATGAGATGAATGGTAATATTTGCAGCATTCATCGTTTAAATACATTGTATTGTTTTTAAAAAGTGAGAAATTGTATTTTTCCGTCGTATAAAGTTTTCTATATGTAATAAAATGCATTTATATTCTTTAATAATGGTTAAATAAAACTAATCTAAGTTGAATGAGCATTACAAAGTTAAGAGATATAATTCTCATTTGATATATTGAAAAGCACGCAGCATTACCGCAAAATAAAAGCTGAAACATTGGCCGCACGCAAAAATTACGGCGACAGCAAAGTACTCGCTAACTCAATTCCCATCGCTCGTAAAACAATCCGGCTAAGCGCACATCCGCAATCACATTACTTGAAGCGGATAGAGAAGCACATTACCGCATGAGAGAGAGAGGGGGATGGGGGGGGGGGGGAAGTGAGCGAGAAACTTTTGGTAGAAATTCGCGCTAACATTTTTTCGCGCCACCCTGCCCTCCCATGTATTTCAATTGAATTCAGCGAAAAGGCGCTTCCGCAGCGAGATTTTGCCTTTGCGCGCGACATTTGGCAGCGGCCACCGACGATGTGTTTTACCCCCGCAGCAACGAGCAAGGAGGAGGGCGTCGACGCCGCCAAGTCGGCGGACCCTCTCTCCCGCATACATATACGCTTGGGACACGCCACACACACGCGCGCTGTCTGGCGCTGCCGGCGGATTCCGGCGGCGTCGCGGGCGTCTGGCGCGCCGGCGATAAAAATAATCAAGTCGCCGACTAATTCCGCGACTTCTGTGAATGAAGAGATTATTTTCACGAGGCGCGCAGAGGAAATAAATATAGACTTTGGGTGACGAGCGCCTGCCGTGTGTATACCGAATGGCACGGCGACCCGGAGCAGACTTTTATGAGCGTCGAAAGCGCGCGAGCCGAGCTTCCGAGAGATTTATGTTGTGCCGCCGCCGTCGCCTGCGCTTGAGCTGCTGCACGCTGCAGCACGCAGGGACTGCACGAACTGATCCGCCCGCGCCGGAGGTGTAAGGGAGAGACCTGAAAGACGCACGCGTATCTCGACTTTATTACTATTTTCAGCTTGTTGTGACGTTTACTTTACACAGACTCTGTTTCAGATACTTCGCTTGCTATGTTGCTATAATGGACGATTTATTAGTGCAGGGGAAATGCATTTTTTAGATGTCAGGGGATTTGTGATACGGAAAGAAATCGTATGGTAATCGACACGAAAATTCTTCATTTTGCGACGTTGTTGATTTATTTTTCTTTTCTAGTCGAAATATCGTACATGTAATATACCTCGTAATATACTGATTTTTATGTATTCTGAAAGCAATAACGTATATACTTTTTTAAATAAAAATTGTCTGATACCGAAATACCGAAATAATTTTTATATCTTTTATAATATAGTGTAAACAAAAAGCTGTCGGTATTTGGTACACCTTTTTACTCAAAAATGCTAATGTAACAATTTAATTTTTTGGTGAAAGCATGTACCAAACATTTTTGTCATACACTTAAAGAGTGTATAAATTAATAAAGGTGAATAACTTTTTACCGTAAACTGAATTAAAATTCTCCAAATATTTACGATAAATCACTTACTTTTTGAGAGTTTTGAATTAAAAGTCCCCTTAAAACCTGCTGATTATAACATCCATTTCTTACATTTAATGCAGTTTAATACGCAAAACAAAATGATTGATGTATTATATTTGTAGATATTATATTTCAGACTTATATAAGTTAAGTTTGATATAGATTGTACATATATAATATGTATGTTTCCTCGTTACCTAAACTATATCGAATGCTTATCGATAATTCAGTCATAAAATTTAATTAATTGTAGTTCAGTAATATACTGTAAGACGTTGATGCAGGTTTTTGGAATATTTTAATGACAGATTAAATTAAATAAATAAATAAATACATAAATAATGTTGAATATTTTATTCGTATGGTAGGTACGTGTGAATATAGATGTAAATTTATACAATAGTAGTATCTTTTTTCTCAAAAACGATCATATCTCTTGCAACTGCCAAGAAAAGTTTATAAGAATTTACGTAAATTGTATTCAATTTCAATGCACTCCTGATTAAATAAACAACATTGCTTATAAAAGCTGACATCTTCCATGACGTAAAAGTATGCTGAATAGACAGACTAATACAGAAACGCATAAATGGCAAAGTCAAAGTCAAATTCGTCCATGTGACATGCAGTCATAAAGTGCAGCGTTTTATCCTCTCCACATGCTCGAGCGCGTGCTTTGATCCAATTGTAGGTTGCGTCGTTGAGAAAGCTCCGCGGCGCCGTGTATCCCTTAAATTTAGTCAGTCGATCCGCGGCCGAGAGAAATCGCAAAAGTGTTTTCGTCGCCGCGCGAGCGGAAATACGCCGCTGCGGCGGCGGCAGTGCGCGCGAGCGAACTTTTTACGAGGTCGCATTTTGCGTTTATGAAAAGAATAAATTCGCAGTGCGCACAAGCCGATTCGAGAATCGAGAAAGTCGCTCGGCTGCAGCTGCCGAGTATAAGGAGCGAGATAAAGCGCGCCGTTGAATTCGCCGCGCGCGACGCTATTCTCCGAACGTTGATCTCCCGCCCGCGCACACGCACGGCTGCGGAATTAATGCGTGCGTATTATAGAGGGTAGAAAGAGCAGAGGAGCGCATAAACGTGCTTTATCGGATCGTGCATCTCGAAAAATTGCATCGACCCCATCGCAAGCGCGCGCGCGCCATTCGAATCACAGCAGCAGCAACAGCAGCAGCAGAGCAGGATATTTCGTTTTTCCGAGCTCAGCCACGGTCGTGGATGCTCCTTTCTTTTATCCGCCGACTGACTCTATCTGCTTCTCTCTGTCGCGCCGCTTTTCTGCTTCTGCGCCCAGTTTTGTTTATACGCTGCTTTTCAGATTTGAATAATGCATTTTTCCGTTTTGTCGAGCTTTATGAAAATCGGAATTTATAGAGAAAATGCGTTTGGTTCCTTTTGACGAATTTCAGAGCTCGGTGAAGTTCACACGTATGTGGAATAGAATTTTTCAATTGAGTTAAGTAATTGTTTCAAGTACAGAAAATAAAGCCTATATTCAAATCGGAATTCCTTATAATATTTTTATACCTACATTACAATGTACAATTATGTTTGCAATCATAATAATATGATGTAACAATTTTAGTTTAATCAAGGATCGCGGCAGCGCCCGATGGCAAGCATTTGTTTATATAAATGAGTTCATTATTTTTGTAAAAAGAAGTATACGAAGTAATTATAAACGTGTCAGTACTAAAAATGAACTGTAAAAATTAAAATAAGATTTAAACATAATATTGATCTGTACACGGAGAGAAGCGATGATATAATTCTTATTTACATGAATAAAATTTTATTTTCAATTTAATGTTTCCCTGATTGTTATTTTAAATAAAATTAATTTTACCAAAAAAACCGACCTCGTGAAGATTTAAACTAGCGACCCTCAGCTCCTGGAGCGGATGCTCTACCTACTGCGTCATATTGATCCTTGTTTATTATACTTCGAATCCTCCTTATAAGTTAGACTAGGCTTTGTTTTCGTTTACGCTTATCTTGTCAACATTAATTAAATACTGATATACTTATTCATTGTTACAGTTCTAATTAACTGACATGTATTGATAGAATGAAAACGATCTTGTATCATCGAATTAAAAGTATCGTGGTCAGTTGCAAAAGATTACGTATACATTTTAGAGGTTAGATTTTTTGAGTCAAGAGGGTTTACTAAAATATTTACGAGAATATAATACGTAAGTACGTAAAATTCACTAAAAAATATAGTATTCGGAAAATATAACAAATATTACTATAATTTCAAGTACTTCTTGCTATAATATTCAGCACAAATTACTACACTTTTTTGTAAATTCTATAAATGACAGTTTTTACTAAAGTAGATTGTAAAATTTCATATGGTTTAATTGCAGAATATCATATTCGTTTAACAATAACTGCTACAAAATACAGTAAAAAGCATTAGAATGCAAGTAAATCCCAGCATTCCTTCATAAAATAGTAATCTGCTTACAGTAAATAGTAATTTTGAATACATCTCTTCTCTCCGTGTATATAAGACGAAATTATCGATTATACATAAAAACTCTAAATAGTAAGAAGAAAATCTTGTGGAAATAAGTTGCTCTCAATCTAGTCCCACTCCCAGCACGAGAACGTCTTCCCCTTACATTTTATATCTGTCTCCCGGCTGACTTCCTGCACATATTCTCTCTGCATGTCCGAGCGTATCCCGAGCTTATCTACTGCGCGTCTCCCCCTTAACACTAGCGGAACGTCCGCCGCGTCTTATCCCTTGAACTCCTTTCTCATATGCTTCCTCTGCTCTTTTTCTCTGCGTCTTGGCACGTAAACAATGACCGCGCTCGCTCTTCTTCTTCGCTCCTTCTTTTTCCGCGGGGAAACATCGCGATGTCGTCTCGTACGATCGCCGCGACGTCGCAGCGCCGAAATGTCCGTATAAACTTGGCGCCCTGCGATAGCGACTATCGGTCATTTCTTGCATCCAGCAAGGGAGAGAGGGGGGAGGGGGACAGCGACCAAGTACCGGCGCCCGTTATTCAAAATTCGTTCGCTGATATATATTCAGAGCGTGAAACGCTGCGTGCTAAATTCGAATTTCCGATTTCCTGTGATTCGCGCGGTTATAGTGCGCAGGGAATAGTAAATTATGTCAAGAGGGAGATGAGGGCCGAGGAGAGAGCGGAATAATATCGACGAGCAGCTCAAACTCAATTCCTTAATGCACTTTCGAGAAAGTCGCGCACTGAGTCGAATGATTCCTCGAGGATATGCAATCGAGTCGAGCTTTCGGCTTTTATGCGCGGTTGTTTTTAACGACAAGCCGTTTGAAACAGTTTTGCCAGTAACTTCATTTTTTATTTGATAATTATTTATCTGAGAAGTAATACGAAATGAGATTGCATTTTAAAACCACGTACATAAGTAAATGACTTTCCGAAAAAATAACGTCAGTCTATTCTTCGTATTTTGAAGATATTGAAGTGGTTTGAGGTTTTAATGTTGGCACTGAATGCTAGACTAAGAGCAGGTATGCTATTATTTGTTTTTTAAGAACGCAGTACGTGCAATGTAGAGTCGAATTACACAGAATATATCATAAGAATTGTAATATTTTGCAAAATAAGTAACGAGTAATATTAATAAATACATTCACTTAATAAATCACGTCACTTTATTAAAATTCATAAAATGATTCGCATGTTCACTCTCGTCTGGATAATGATCTCATCAACAACATGAAATCATAGCAGTATATATTGCTTCATTTAAATACATATCACGTCATTTTATTAAACTTCGTTAAATCACTAGCATTCGAAACTCTCACACAAATATGCTGGTATAGTCGAACACGCAAACATGGTAATAAATAAAGGCATACATCAGAATAAAATACATAATAAAATAAGTAATAAAAAACAGTACACGATATGGCTTAGATTTTAAGCAATTTAACTGATATTTTTTACTCAACTGACAAAATAACTCAAAATTATGTGAGATAACTACAGCTTTAACCCTCGTTTTAGCAAGCCTATTTTTAAAACGTAGCATTGCTTCAAGAATGAACTTTTATAAATTTTCAATGATAATTAGTATCACAAATATTTTAAAGGTCGCTAGTTCTGAATCCGTTGAAAAAAAATTAATAACTTGGGAAATTAAAACTGTAAAATTTCAAATGCATTTATGGATATAAGGGTAAAGAATTCAGTCGATTTACAAAAAAATATGTTCAAAGGTTTTTAGTATTTTTATTTTCCAACTGGAGATTATGGAATTTTGTAATGAAAGTTCAGAAAAACATCTTTTTCTGTAAAATAAATGACCCATCGGAACCAATGTTCATAAAGATGTATTAATGTTTTTCATCATTATTAGTAAGATGAAGAGAATGCAATATTCATGTCGTCTTGTGTCAAAATAGATTAACATAAGTATTTGACTACTGATTGAAATTATTCAAAGTAAGGACAGCCGCGTTTGAGGAAAAAGGACGCCCGAAAGCTTACCAGCAGTTCCGATGCATGAACCGCAATCTCACGTACGAATAGCAGCTGAAGCTGAAGTACAGACTCATCACAGACTTTGAAGCACTGGCGGCGGCGGCGGCGATACTACTTTGCCTCCCAGTAAAGGATAATGAATTGGCCCCGACACTTGTTAATGAGCTCTGTGTTCGGGCAAGTTGGAGCCGTCGGCAAATTGAAACGCTAGCTCAGTCTGGGGCCACTGCCGCTCGCTCGAGAGGCTGGCGCCATACGCTGCAGGCTCGATAACTTCGCCCCACTCCCCTCGCCCCTCACCCTTCAGCCCCTTCAGGAATTCTCGACGAGTAGTAGCTATAGTAGGCAGTATCTCGCAGCCGGCAAATTGATATCGAGGGACTCGGCTAATGAATTCGTTTATACCTCTGATTCGACCTCTTTCGCCCGCTAGTTTCTACTTTTACTATGTGCAGATGCGACCACGTACGTGTATACGGACAACCGCCTGGCGGTAATAGAGAGCCGCATAGACGATCGGCAAGAGCATAGTTGGCAACAAGTTTGCTCGGGAAATTCGAAGGCCGATTCCGAAGGCCCGAGGCGCTCTCATATATATATATGGATTCCGCCTAGCTGTAATTTCAAGCGCAAACTTGCACAGGGCATAATAAAGACGAGTTGCGGCCTGGCGCCATCCTTATGCACGACCGCCTCCTGCTGCTCAAGTCTTTCATTTACGAGACTTTTATTGTTCATTGCGCACGTGAAACAACATTGCTAGGATTATTCCTTAGGATTTGTAATGAAAAGAGAAAATTAATAAATCTGTCGTATATTTAAAATTCATTACTAGCTTGCATGAAAATCTCAACTTGAATCTTCAGAAAAAAAATATTTTTATTAATCAAACTTATATATTATAATTGTGCTTCCCAAATCCAATTCTTATATATTATAAATTATTATAATGAAATGAATTGGAAAATTGGAAAATATTCTTGGATATAACGTATACAAAAATTAACATATAAACCTGTGTTCATTTTTTAAGGAAAAGCACTTGAATCGCAATGAAAAGTTACAATAAAATGTATGATACGTATTTCCAAAAATTGTACATTAACAAAATTGATACAGGGTGTAGCTATACCCTAAATATAGCTCTTCATTATAATTACATCTTTTTTATGAAAATTAAATGTATGAAATACTGTTGCTATACCAAAAGTTTTCGTTGCAATTCGACGTTGTTCAATTTGTAAATACTAAAAGGCAAATACTGTAGTAATGAAATAAGTCTTTTTTTACTTTATTGATGATGTACGTTTTTCTAGTTTAATTTTTCGACAAGCTTGTTTTTGCAGTTGAGACATATCATTAGTTATATAATTTTACCAGAATACAAACAGGAAGTCAGTATATTTTTATCCTACCTACAAAACGGGCCTAAAGTGACCGTTTTCCGACGGCAAAAGGCTTTTAACTCACTGAGCAAACTAAACAAAACTTTATCCAAAATTGTTTAAGACCTCATAAATATTAGGTACCACACACACTCGGTCAAAAAAGACTCACTCTTCGCCCTTGGTACACAATACAAGTACTATTATACCACTCTCAGAGTAGTAAATCATTGTACAGGCGACCTTTTGCAGTAAATAGTTTAATTCCTTTGCGCATACCCGTTAAAAGTGAAAAATACTTTGACGAATCCATTGCATTGCCAGCGACGAAAATCAATAAGGGCAAGAGGAAAGAAAGACGCGTAACGGAGCGCTTGAGTGTAACTCAACAATGCAATCTCGAGCGAGTCGGAGCGCCGAGGGCAGATTATCGCAGTTAGCGCAGGTGAGCGAATGCGTATATATATATATATATATATATATATATATATGTGTGTGTGCCGCGCGGCGGCTGCAAGTAGTGGAGATCAACGACCTTGCGGGCCGATCCAGGTCACTCCTTGACGGGGCGCGGGCGCGAGTCCCGCGTCGATTGCGTGGCTCTCTGCACTTCTGCTGCGCTGTGCCGCCGTCACCGTTGCCGCTGCTGCTGCTGCTTGCCGCTGTTGGGCGCGGATTTCGTGTGCAAACGCCCGGAGAGACTCGAGACCGGCGCTAAAAATTTCATTAACGTAAACACATACAGTATTCACGCAGGACTTACGGCTAGTGAATAACTTGAGAATTCTTCTGACGTGCCGGCCGTATACCCTTGGCGAAATTGCACCGAAAATCATGGCGCTTCGGGGTAAAAGCTGCTGTTTTCATGGTACATATTTATAATGAAAATAAAAGTCTCGTGTGTTCTAAATTGCTGGCGTATTTATATTTCTAGCTCGCGAAAACGTGCCGCACTATTCATTGACATTATCCACTTAATCTTAGAATTTATGATAGCTCGTTACCTTATGCGCAACCTATAAACTAAATAATCTTTTAATTTACAACATAATTAGATAATTTGTATTACCCTAACACACACTAAATTTAATTATAAAGCACGCATCATATTTTAGATAATTATATCAAAATATACAATTTTAAATATGTCCTATATTTACTTTTAATTTTCATTAGAACTTATGCATTATAATTATTTTTTCATTTGCAGCATATTGGATACATTTTTAGCAAGTTTCACAAAAATCTCTATATAAATTTAGCACGCATAAAAGTAATGTTAATCGCTTCTTTCATAAAAAACACATAATTTTTCTCATATGCAAAAGTATATGTAAATGCGGCTATAATGTACAGGCGCATATACAAATGCACGTTCATTCGTCTCCTTCACAGAGAAATCTTGCGTTACTTGAGCCAGGAAAAGTGCCCACTTAACTGTGCTAACGCGCGCTGCATAAAAAGTTTAAAATCGTGTCAGTACTAGTATTGTGGCATAGTCTATTGTTTGAGATTTTCTTGTTTCTCAAGTATCCAAAATGCATCAAGTTGAAATGTTTTAAAATTCTAACAATAAATTTTGAATATGAAAAAGTTTTAAATAATGCATTGAAGTTTATGTTTTATTATCCCATATAAATGATGTTTTTACACAAACGAATAAGTCACTATTAATAAAGATTTTATTCAACTATTATTATATTAAATGTTCCTTTTCAGCAATTCAATTTGGTATACGTATATTTAATCAAACTTTATCGTACGGTATCTTATAAAAGCATTATCGTTTAGTAAAATTACAATGGTTATATGTTTCGTTTACCATTTAATTTAAGTAAGAAACTTACTATATAAACCTGAGAACTGATATAATTCTGTAATAATCATACGTGTAAGTTGTATATGAATATAATTTGACATGCAATTAAGTTTAAAAAATCGACATTTACGGAAACAATATCCGAACCAGAGTTATGAGTAATTATATATATATAATTAAGGTCACAGGCTCATTATTAAAGATGGCCAACATCGCACATTAAGGCAATAAAAATCGGGACACGTGCGAGGCGAAGTAAATAACGTTGGCATAATGGGTCACGCGCGGCGGCTCTATATGGAAAAGCATTCATCCGGCTAACAAGTACGCGGAGGAGAGAGGAGAAGGCGAGGTTAATATTTAAAGGGGGCCGCGGGAGGGCGGAATGATATTGCGCCGAGCGCAGTATTAGCTGGGGCGCGAAAGGTGAAAAGCGTAATTAGGCGAGGGCCCCGATAAATCTCGGGGAGAAAAAACGTACATCATAAATAATCAAGTCGTAAATAATGAAGTGGACGGCTGCAGTGCAGCGGTGGCGGCACGTGCGCCGCACCGCAATTCGCAGCCGTTATAAAGCATATTACCGGCGTCGCGCAAAAAGCAGCGGCCCGTCCGAAATTTCGAGGCCGCGCCCGGCACCCAAAACTCGATGTACACATCTGCAACGAGAGGCGGTGGCGCGGGCGCATCCCCGTGTGCAGGCACGTAAGTCGCGGGAGAGCTGGATAAATCGGTGCGCGGCGGTGGGCCGCGAGTGATTGACGCCGTCATTAGGCGCTATGGCAACATCGCTCGCACGCAGGGCCGCTGCAGCTTCGCCGAGTTTACGCGTGTGTGCCGCAGCTTGTGCGCGTGTGCGCGTCTGCGCGTGCAGTATGTGTGGCGCGGGCACGCGCGTCGAGGCCAGGAACAGAGCGAGCCGATATATGCCGAGATCGGCTGCACGCAGGCTGCTGCTGCTGCTGCTGCTGCCTTTACCTCTGTCTCTGCCTACCTCTCTCGCTCTCTCACCCACATACATGCGTGCATGGTGCGTCTCTGATGCGTACCTGCTGTTCCCGATATGATTAATGGCAGTGCATCTCCTGCTCTTGCTGTCTTGTTCTAGCTGGAACTACTGCTGCTGCTGCTGCTGCTGATGCTGCTGCTGCTTCTCTGCATAGACGATGCTATTCACGCACATGTATATTGTGATGAAGAATAAATTAAACACTTTTTTCCTGTCGCTCGGTTTGTTAACTTTTACGAGGAGAGCAAATCGCTAATTGGGTTAATTACACTGGGACATGATGGTGGCTATAAATAACGAAGAACTGATTTTTAAATTTCACCAATTGTTCTGAGAGTTTTTATGTAGGCCATTTGGAAAATTGTAATTTAAATTTTAAGGTGTTTTGAAAAACAACATTTTTTTGAGAATAAGTTAGTTTGTGCGCGAGTGTCAGACCTTCGGGAAACGAATTTTGCTGAATCTCTGAAAATAGTTTTCTGTTACCTCAAAATGAAATCCTGCACCCGTAGATTGATCTAATTGGTACTACAATGAGATACAGCTAAAAAGGTTAGCATTATCCATGAGCCCAATGTTAAAAATCTTGTATATATAAATATACTAACAATGTTAATAAAATGTGCTGTACAGAGGCCCATTACTACATAGGTTCATTCGATAAAACTACGTGTACTGGGCTTCATTTTTCCCTGAAGTTTCAGAGGAATCCATTTGCTCAAGGTCTGACTGTCTTGCTGTAATAATTATTTCTCTGTCAATAATTTTTTCTGATTTCATACAACAGTAGAAGCCTTAATACACTCATACTGCCGGTGACCCTTATTTCTGATTTAGTCTCTGTTTATGCCGCTTATCCGTTTTACCCACGAGAAGGCGCACTTTGGTCCTTGGCAAATTCAGATAATGTTTTCTTTTTATGTTCTACCAGCTCTTGTTGAACTATGAACACCCCCTTTATTGAATGTTTGTAGCCTTAGGCTTATCACTTAATAACTTTCAATATATTTGATTATGCACTCAAGGAAAATATTAAATATTATAAAATGTCTTGCGAGTACTTTTTACCTTTTCCACGGCATAAATTGCTGAGCCTCTAAAACAAAGATTAAATTCAATAACGTTTCCATAGAAAAGGCATTTACACATTGTTCGGGCTTCAGATGTAGGTATAGGCCTCAGCAGTATCGAATTCTCCTGAGACTTGTCCTGCATCGTTGCGCGGGCGCGCGTTGGGAAAATCATCGGTGACATCGGCCAGCGTGCGCACCTGTATAAACGCACGCGCGGGGGAGAACAGCTGCGAGTGACTTGGGGCGGGGCGAGGCGGCGGACGGTGCGCGACAGCGCTTAGCTGCCACATATACAGTAGAGAGCCGTCGTTGCCACGGTGGCACTGCTGCTGTGCCGTGTATCCCCCGTCAATCCTTTGACGTGCGTTTGCCCCGCGCCGCTCGCTCGCTTTCTAAAACGCTATTGGCGCAGGCATGCCACTGACGCGCTTTGACGTAAGCATGCAGCCCCCGCCGCCTGTCCGCCCGCACCCTTCGACATTCAGCGGGCACAATTAGAACCAAGGTAATTGCATTTTTGTGCTTGAGCTCGTTAAACGACGCAGCACTTGGATAATTGATACGGTAGCTCAATTAATTAGGAATGTTAATCTGCGTGCTGTTGGCGGTCAACCAATGGGGATTGTCTCGGTATAATATATCTACAACCGCGAATTCCAAATAAACCGCCCTGCATTTAGAAACGCGTAAGTCTGGTGTATTTATCAGAGAAATTATTTCTCTAGCCTCTTTGTAATTTCAATGACAAACCTCATACGTGAGATTACATTTTTAGTATGAAAATAAATTTGAGATCGTCATTCTGGCTATCGTTGTTATTATTATTAAATTATTATTATTATTATTATTATTATTATTATTATTATTATTATTATTATTACATTGAGCAGCTAGTAATAGTTAACAGGAATGGTGCTTGAACGATCAGAACAATCATAACCTATATGTGAGCTGTCATAATGGTTGTATCATACCATAGCCAGCTTAACTAGTTGTTGGGACTAGATGTTAGGAGCTGTGTAATCCATAGCTTTGTTCACACAATCACGACAGTTCTCTCTATTCTTTGCAAATTTCATCCAATCCTCCCCATAGCATTCTATTTTCCGTAAGTCCATTTTAATATTGTCCTTCCACCTTAGTCTCGGTCTGCCTGGGAGCTGTGCGCCTGTCGGTTTACCTACAAGCACTCTAAGTGCGGTTCTTTTACTTCCCATCGTAACTACTTTCCCAGCCCACCCTGTAAAAATCTTCATTCTCCAGTAATCTCATCTATCTTACCTTCGAATACCTGCAGGTTATATATCTAATTTATATCCTTTTTTTCTTTGTAACAGAAAAAATTTATTTCCCGCTTTAAAATGACAAATGTGCTGAGAGTAAATATTTTATAAATGCAGGTTTCTTTCGAATTAATGGTTGAATATACATCAGTGGGTTGTCGGAAAAATAAATAGAATTCACTTTTTTTGAAAATTAAGTTTTGAGCGATTTTAGTATCCTTACATGATATATTTTCAGATAAAAATACAAAAAATGAGGAAAGTGAAAGTTCTTTATCATTATATTTTTATTCAAGAAATTCAATTCATACAATAAATGTAGGTTAAATATGTCCAAAATGTCAACTAGGTGGCATATTTTTATATTAGAATTACAGTGAATTTAAGATATATTTATTCGTATGTAAGATTTAAGTAATTAAAAAAAAATATGTTTAAAGATATCAAAATATCAATATAATATGAATTTTACATAATATAAATAAATAAATATATATATATATATATTATGTTTCTAATTCACGCATTTGTTAATGCTAATAGCGTATTTAGAATTTCGAAACAAACGGGTTATCTTCTATTTCATTAATTACTAGTACTATGTTACTCTAAAAATCATGCTACACGTTACATATGTAGTGCAATAAGCAAATCTATAATACAAATGACACGAAAATGACAATGTCTAGCTGGACAATGTCATTTTCGTGCCGTTTGTATTACAGATTTGACATTTGTACTACATATATAATATGTAGCCAGATTTTTACGATGACATTATTGATGAAATAGAAGATATTTATTTTATTCTAAAAGTCGAAATATGCTATTAACGTTAACTAATGCGTCAATTATACATGTCACGAAAATGGCAATAAAAATGCCACGAAAATGACAAATCGATCATTAAACTGGATGTATTCAGATAAACCGAATATTTAGACTCTCAAACTAAAGGAATATCTTTTGCATGATGAATTATAAGACTAGAAATTTCTTTTAGCTCTGTCATATGTTCTGAAATACATTTAAAAGGATAGCTAAAAGTAAGACACCAACGGCTCTTTTTTCTTGTCAATCACCCATATATAAATATATATAAAATTTTAAGTTTACCGCAGCTGTTGATACCTGACCTAAAACTTGATATCTTGAAAGCCTGCATTATGTTTACCATCATATAAATGAGACGCATCAGCAAATACATTCCGCTTATGTATGTAAAAATGTATCGGTATCCCTCATCAGATAACAAAAATTCGTAATTTTTTCTTGTTTACTTAGCATTACCTTTTCGGAAGTACAAGACCACCTCGTCGACTGCTCGATTAAACACGCATTCAATTGAGTTCGTGAAATCTATTTCTTAGGTGTTTGCACTCAGTAGCACCTACGCATTCAAGCTGCGTACCGTAGACCAATATCTCATGCACAAAGCTAGCAGTCTCGATGTGCTGCCGGGCTCTCCCTTTCGTTCGCCTAAGCGGAATGGCCCATCGTCGCGAGGAAGTCCTTTCTCGCTCTGGCATCCTTGTAGGACACAAGAGAAAGGGCGACGACGTTCGCGATCCGCATGCGGGGGAGGGTTGCAAGTGCAAGGCCTCGGCTGCAGCTCCTGGAGTCTCTCTGTCGGCGTGACGAGCTTGGGCGACGAGCCGCGAATGCCACGCAAGCCGAACGAGCTCCAAATTGGAGAATAAATAACCCGACGGTGGAAGCTGGCTGTTGCTATACCCCGGCGGGACGTGAGGTCATGCGCCACCCAGTGGAATGCCGAGAGGATGATTACAACTGCTGTTGGACTATAAGTCGACGAGGGTGTCATATCCGACTTACAAGATTCGATTTTATCTTGTTTACAAGCTCGACTATTATTCAGTAAAATTCAGATTTTCAGACTTCTCAAAAATTACAATTTTCAGGGAATTAATACATCCAAGTGGATCAATATTTTTGCTATAGCACTCGTTAGATCATTATCGAAAATCGTTAAATGAGATTGATCGTAAAACAGATTTGTTTAGCTTTCCCATTTAAACTTTTAATCAACGAACCAGTTTCATGAAAATAAATAGCTACCTTACCTTACCTGTGTATTTTTTTAATTGCATCGTACTTTAAACTATTATAAAATTGTGACTAAAGCATCAATTTCAGTTATTGTATTAGTACAAGTGTTACTGTACATTAAAATTTAAATCACAAGCTAATATTTTAATTTAATATCAAATTTTTTCGTGAGATATTTTCAGTTTAAATATTATAGTAAAAGTCGACTAATCAATGTCTAGTAGACATTGTAATTTGCCATGTAAAATAACTTTATACATTCTGAAACTTTATATTTCTAAACAGAAAATCCAAAACAAATCAAACTTTAAATTAGCATTATCGACAAACTCTCGTTCCAGCGGAATTGTTTCCCTGTTTCATTTTCACGCATAAAAAAGTAACTGCTTCTCTCAATCTGCTGCTCTCCGGGCCATACAGAAGGAACAAGGCGCACTGCAGCGACGAGAAGAGATCTGGGTGAAAATGGGCCGAAGCCAGTCGTGCAGTTCGATTAAAATCGAACGGTTTTTCTTTCCCTCTCTTGACTCTTGGCGCTGAGAGTGTCGTGGAATCTCTCGTCGTGGGTATTAGAATGCAAGGGAGCCACGTATTACAAGATCGAGTTCGCGATTCTTTCCCGAAGTGCCGCCGCCGCCACTGCCACCGCGATTCGAAAAGAAACCAGTAAGAGAAGAGAGAGAGAGAGAGAGAGAGAGAGAGAGAGAGAGAGAGAGCGTGAGAGAGAGAGAGCGAGAGAGAGAGAGAGAAAGAGAGAGAGAGAGAGAAGAGAGAGAAGAGAGAGAAGGAGAGAAAGAGAGAGAGAGAAATCGTGCTCGCGCTTAACGCAAATTCGATGCTAACGGAGCCCGATCGCGGCGTCCGCGAACTTATAAAAATCGAATTCCTATATTTGCAGAGGCAAGATAGAGTGTCTCCAGCAAAAAAAGCAAAAAGTTCTCCGGGGAATGAACAAAATCGAGGATGAAGCAGAGTGGAGTCAAAAAGAGGGAAGAAATAGGATAGGGCATAGTGATCGTGGTGGCGAGGGGGGTGCGATTCGTGACTTAATTAGAAGAGCGAGAAAACGAGATGAAGTCATTAGAAATATCCAGTTGAAAAAAGGCAATTTGAAAATTGTTTGTCCATATCTTTGTATTTTATAATGGAATTTTAAATTGAAATCACGATCGCAAGTCACAGAGAAAAATGGTATAGAGAATACTGAGAATAATTAAAACGCCATGCTTATTTCTGTTATCTGAACTCTTTGGAGTCTGAAAGGAGGATGCCCATAGCGGCCCCCTTGAGGGAACGTATGGGACTAACACCATTGTTTAAAGCTCGTTTAGAAATGAATTTTATAAAAAAAAATTAATACCTTTAAGTGCGGGGAAATCTGACAAAAATAATCTACATGGATTTGTCCCATTTAAAGCAATGTAAAAAATCTGACCATACTCGGGAATTTCTACTGATTTTTACGAATTTTCATCGCGTTTTCCTCCACTTTCCCACCACTTGGGGAGGTCAATTCCTTGTCTAAAATTCATGTTTCGACGAGCTCTAAACAATAGTATTACTTTTATACGTTCCCATTCGACGGCTTAATTATTATAAATTTGTTGGCATCCTCCTTCGTTGCTTTTGTAATAATGGGTATTATGTTTGCTTCCCATTCTATCATATTATTATACTTTTTTCTTTATAATAGCGGCCATGGCTCAGATGGTTAGACGTTCGATTTCTAAGACGTGACCGTTCTGAAGGCGCGGGTCGAATCCCCGTCAGTCCGATTTTTTCTGTGACAAAAAGCCCTTGTCAATAAATAAATATATATATTTATATGGACAGAACTACTTTAAAGTATAACTACAAGCTTAGAAGGAGTAACAATTGTTGTACTAGACGCTTATGAATTTCTTTTACTTATTTTTATATATATTTTATATATATATATATATATATATATATATATATATATATATATATATATATATATATATATATATATATATATATAAAAATAAGTAAAAGAAATTCATAAGCGTCTAGTACAACAATTGTTACTCCTTCTAAGCTTGTAGTTATACTTTAAAGTAGTTCTGTCCATATAAAACTTTTGCATTTTATCTTAGCTATTCTTAGTATATTTTTTATTGAAAAAGCAAATAAAGAAGAATATGGAAGGACAAGTAAAATAAATGTTGCCGCGCTACGAAACGATACAAACAATTGCATAACACGGAATAAAGCACAAATTTAAAAGCATATAAATTAAAACGTTATTCTTTTAATTTCTCCAAGCATCCAACAAAGAAGAGAAGATTGAATCCTCGGAGTAAAAGGCAAACAGAGTTGAAAAAAAGAAGAAAACAAGAATTCGATAACGAATCTACAGAAATAAGAGAATTATGAACATAAAAGATAGACCATTTCACAAGTGAGAGAAAGAAACGCACGCAGGATTCAGAGCAAAGAAATAAAAGAACGGACGATGCGCGCCGTGGGTTGCTATCACAGTAAAATGTTTTTTTGGAGGGCCTTTCCATTTCCTAGAAAACTAACCAAAATTCCTTGCAGTTCTCCTCTTCGTACACTAACACACATGTATGTTCATGTGCAGACCTCAGAGAGCGTAAGATATTTTTCGTCGGAGTTTCGACTGCGCGCGCGCGTGTGTTCCCTTTATGTGCGGGAGCGTCTCTCGTGTTTACGCACGCCGGAAGTGGAAGTTGCCATGCGAGTGTAGTGTAGAAATTGAATGTGCGCATATCGCCAGTCGCTACTGCACTCGTTGTTGACTGCCTCCCTTCACTGCCAGTGCTGTAACAAGCACTCGTCTAGTTACCACTTGCTGTACACGGGCATGTGACAAATAACTCACGTTATTTATGCACCTTTTAGAAGAACAGTTGCAATGGTTATTGGATTCTGATAGTATTTATTATTTACATTGAATTTCATTGATTTTCAATAATAACGTGATAGTTTAAAATAAATTTTATTTCAAGTTCCGAATTTCAGAACAAATTTAAAATCGCAAAAAATGTTTATTTTGATATTTTTTAATATTTCCGATTTTAGTTTACAGTGAGCACAGTTAGTATCTGGTTTAAAAAAAGGGTTTGTTTTTTCGAAAATGTGTTATATTTTTATAAAATAGAAAATCAGAGTTCTAATCTGTATATCTTTACTTGTATTACTTAAAATTTTATGTTATCATAAACGTATATTTTTTAAAATGAATACGTTATACTTATAACAAATAAATTTTTAAAAATTTTATTACTAAGAGATAACTTTATTTAACAGGTTCAAACGGTATTTGGTTAAAATAGTAATTTGACGTATTACGTACATTCAATTTTTTGTTCAAAGAGGTTATGGTTCTTCATTTTCAAGCGTGTAGTTAAAATATGAGTGACATATAAAATTAATAAAATATAAAACGTGTATAAAACGCGTAGAAAATATTTTTAGAGGACAAATTAACTTTTCCGTTTTTCCTTTTTTATATGTTCGGTGTTTTATAAATATAATATTTGATATATGATCTAATTGAATTTTGAGTGGGGCCTCGCAGACCCTACCACGGTAGCTAAGAGTTAGAAAAATGTTCTAAATTCATCGTAATCATCATGCTTCCAACGATTATTCAATCGTTGATAATAGCTCTTCAACAATATATAACATAAGACGGCGTAATTAAATAGTCATCGTGGATCAACGCTTCAAAGATAAAAATCGATCTTTCCTTAATAGAACAACGTAGAAGGCGATATAGACGGATTCGAGCTCGGTATACAGGGGCAGAGAGCAAGAGCTACCGAGAGGTTCTTGATTATTCGAGCGGCGTTTAATTTATCTCATTGCAGGGAGCAGCAGCAGCAGTGGCAGCAAACGTAAACGAAAGTAAGGGTGCTCAGCTGCCGCAGCCGCCATCATCCAAAAGCCCGAAAGTTAGGAGCGCGTGAAATGAGATTAAGCTCATCGTCGCGTCGCGTCGCCGGCTAGCCCGGCTCACACCGCAGTGTCTCCAGTCCAGGAGAATTCCTGTTACGCGCGCGAGACCGAGAGGCCATTCGAGATTCAATAAGCCTAATAGCTCCGTGGATTCGGTCTCAGTCGACTCGAGCCCCTCTTTTTACTGGCTGAGGACTCGAGAAGCAGACTCTGCGTGCACGGAGATACATTGCGCCGAGTCGTATTAGCCTGGGGATAGGAAAAATCTCGGCCGGTTTATGGCGCGAACGAGGTAAATGAGTAACTACGGATCCTCCCGTGCCTAGGGCTCGTAGATACGTAGATAAAGAGAGAAAGTCGCGGAGCCGCTTCTACAGACACTTTTGAGGGATTTACAGATTTGCGTTGTTCGCGCGTATGTATATTTTCCTACGCTGACATATTGCTGGGGTTTAAACTAAGCCGCTTGTAACACACAAAAAAGAGGAATTTTCGTATAATAACTCGGATGAATGATACAATAAGTTAATGGTTACTAAAGGACTAATTTTTTGCCTTATTTTCATTTCGTAATTCACCATTTGAGTCATTAAAAATACATGAATTATATAACACGTTGATTTAATACTTTCATAGAGCTAAAGAATTTAGATCTTTTAATATCGAATTATATAATCTTTAGAAAATCGTTAAGCTTAGAAGTTAAGTATAGAATCTAAACGACTTGGTGGATTTTAATAAATGATATATCGACAGATTCGACATTATTTCACGAGTGATAGGCACCGAGTATATCACGTCACGTAAAAATCAATGTGCTTGACGCTAGCTTGTATTGTCAAAACGCGTCAAATACTCTGTGTGAGTGATTTTCAATGAACTGTCAAATTTGGGGTCTAAAATTTCTCAAATTTCAGCTTTATTTAAACAGATGTTATTATATACGTTGTTATTACCTCATTATTACCTCATTATTATACGTTGTTAGAAAGTATTCATATAGTACGTAATTATGATAGGAAAAGTTTTAGGTTTTAAATTAAATCCTTATGGGATTTAACATGGGAAAATTTAGTTTTACCACAGATTACATTTTGCATTTAACTGTTATTATTTAACAACCTAATTATGCCTTCATTTTTCGGCTTATATTTACTATAAATATAGTGAGAACTAATATAAGAAATACTTTTTAAAGGGGAAAGTTTTGAACTAACCTCAAAATTAAATACCACGGAAGTGACTTAAACATTCGTACCTACCTTATTTTCATAAAGAATGGTTTCAATATTAAAAAAGCTTCAACTGTCCGCATCTGGAAATCTTCTGATTTTCTATTCGTATGTCCCTAATTTAAAATAATGACGGTAGGTGGCGCGGTATATCAAAGTTTAAAATGTATTCGTTAAATTTCGAAATAAGTTGAGTTTTTATTAAATCGAAGGACAAAATACTAATTTGTATAAAATTTATATTTTGATGCATTAGAATGTCGTTCAACTTTTATATTGTAGTTATATACCCATAGTTTGAAAATATACTTATTAAAATTATAATTATTTACTTGTACATACAAAAAACTAACACTTTATTACGCATTTTACAGAACGGACATGTCATGGAGGTGACATTTTAGTCATATTTGATTAATTTACTAAGGGATACAAACTTCTTTGTGCTCAACTTAGTATTTAATAGTAGATACGTAAAACATTAAACACATTTCATTGCGAGATTTATATATGCAGGTTATTGCTGATAAATACATCGGACATGAAATTTGACAATTTACTAAAAATCACTGTTAACTCTTCATAATTTTTCTTGTACAGAATATAAAGATAGAGTGTTGCAATATCTAAGTAGGGTTTCTCATGACGGTATGTAGGTACTTTACATAAAATCACTTTAACATTTACTTACTAATTATATTCCACTGAGCATACTACAAAGGTTTATATCATGCCCAGTACAACGATGTGTTTATTCAATATCTCTGTTATTAGAGCACATTTCAACTTCACGTGCAACTGCCGTTTCGCAGAACCGCGCCGAGATCACACGCATCCGTTCCCGTGTCTACACATAGTCCAGTGCCCGCATTACCTGAATTCGATCAGTCGGGAATGAGTTCCCCGATTTTAATCATTGATTTCCCTGCCACCATTGCTGATGGCATCGCCCATATGAAAAGACACACAAATTGCACCAACACGGACAATGGAACAGGCCCACTTATACGGTAAAAGAGCTGACTCGTGCACCGCACAAATGAGAGAGATGAGAGAGAGAGAAACAGAGAGAGAGAGAAAGAGAAAGAGAAAGAGAGAGAGGAGCAGAGAGCAACGTGAATAACGCAACCGCAGCTGGCCATTTACATAGGAACTAGAACTATGCGGCTGTAAGCCACATGTAGGGATGCATATAATAATGTGCACACAAAGTTATGTCCGCGTGAATTTCGAATTTGCTTGCTTTCTATGCCTCATTCTCTCTCTCTCTCTCTCTCCCACTCTCTTTCTCTCTCTCTCTCCCCTCTCCTCTCTCTCTCTTTCTCGCTATGTCGTTCACTCGTTGCTCGACCTTGCCTGCACAGCATTAATGTGCTCTCACAGGGTAAGAATTGTGTACCCTAACTATTTGATATCAAAACTATATGATTTTTAAGCTATTCTATTATACTCTATCCCGTACTTAGCAAACTGCATTTTATAATACGATTTATTTTGTCTACAATTGAAATATGAAAAATGTCGAGTTTTAAATGTAAAGTCATATGTAAGCTAAACCTTTTGGATTAACTAAAACCAACGTAGATCTCGATGTATTATAAGTATCGATGTCAGTGTTATTACAGGGAATTGTATAATTATTAGTTGATGTGGTCGTCTTCATTGCGGAGATATTTTCTAGAATATTATTTTAATGCATTTTTAAATAGTTAAATACGAAGTTAAAAAAATAGTTTTTGGTTTATCAAAATCGCACCACTTGATGTATCAATGAATCAAAACCCAAAGGTCGCTTATACATAAAACGAGTATATGCAACGACAAGTCCATTACGAGTCACTAGTTGGCAAAAAATAAACTGTACACGTGAAACATAATATTTCCAAAAAAAGAAGAAAATGCGAAACAGAAAAAAGTTAAGTACAAAGAGGTCAGGAGCGGACTCAGCGGGGGGCAAGGCAAGTTAAGTGAAGCTCAAAGGCAAGGGTTGCCACTAACCGCAAAGAGGTCGACGAGGCCGTTAGGAAAAATGTCCTACCGTTATAACCCCGAGGGTTACTTCGCAAATGCGTCGGGGCGAATATAATCGTCTCGCTATTACGCCGGCGTGTTTTCTGAGCTTTGTCGTCTCTCCCTCCCTTATCGTCATTCGCGGCCGTGCTGCTGCCTGCCGTCGCTGCTGCTGGGAGCGAAAAAAAAGAACGAATGGCCTGAAAGAGAAAGGATGGAAGAGAAGGCGAGAGAAAGAGAGATGTGTGCGAGGCCTTCGAGAGATGAAGGAAGTCGCCACGGTCGAGAAGACTGAGCAGATGACTAGGAATGTCCTCTACATAAGATTAATTGTCCCACGAATACAATTTATTTTTTCCCTCTTGCGTTATAATTACTCTCTGATTGTACGCCCTAGTCCCGTATGTTCCTCAATCTCAACGAGTTTATGTACTTGCTTTTTCAATTTTTGCGTAACCGTATACAGCTTTAAACTTAATATAGTTACTTTTAAAATATATCTCATATAATATGTGAGAGATGTGTTATCTCAATTGTATGCGGGAGAAACTAAATATTCTATGGAACTGGGTAAGTTTATTCAATTTTCTTAATGGGAGGGGGGGGGGGCGTATTTAATTTCCTTTTTATGTTGAAATAAAGTGGCGTCACAGGGTATAGTCCTGCGGCCAGACCTGAATTTCGTGGCCAATTCAGGTCTAGAACCACTTTTTCTTTATGTATTT
The DNA here is from genome assembly GCA_949152435.1 of Gastracanthus pulcherrimus. Classification (NCBI taxonomy): domain Eukaryota; kingdom Metazoa; phylum Arthropoda; class Insecta; order Hymenoptera; family Pteromalidae; genus Gastracanthus; species Gastracanthus pulcherrimus. Next base: position 46,267,678 of record OX424574.1, read on the forward strand.
CCACATTCTGAATCCGATTAACGAGGGCTGCATGCTCACAAATGGTCTACTTAATTGTTAATTAACAATTTTTATAAACAATTGCAAAATAATTTTTTTAATTTTTGAAATTTTTTTATTATATTCTTTAGGAATTTTAAGAAGAGAAGATTCTTACAATGATTTTTTACTTAAAGAATCTAATAAATTTTTTTCAAAATAAAAATAAAAATATTTTGCAATTGTTTATAAAAATCTTTAATTAACATTTAACTGGACCATTTATGAACATTCTATCCTCGTTATTCGGATTTAGAAGGTCAAAATACATAAAGAAGAAGTGGATTTAGTTGGAGATCTTAGTAGGCCACGAAATCCAGGTCGGCCCCAGGACTAGCAGTATTATACCAATACCTACTCGAAAAAAAATGTTTGTTCACTCATGTCGCTATTCAAACGGAAGTAAAGTTTAGATCAACTTGAAAGAACATTAATCCTGTTTCGAACATACATACCTACCTACCCTGGTGGAAAATTAATTTAGAACTATGTAGATCTATCTAGTTTCCCACGGGAATAATCGAGGGCCTCGATAATAGTAGATGATTTTCTACCAGGGTAAGTGAATTTAATGCTAAGATATTTAACAGGCCTCCACTAATACTTTAAAAAAGTTCACTGTAATATTTTGTAATTTTTTTGATAATGCTGAAAACATGTAAATTATTACCGACCAGAAAATTCTTCTAAATTATAACTCTATGATGCGTTACATAACATTTATCTAGTGCAAAATACAACAGATACACAATTCGTTTTTTTGTGTGCAAAAAGTGATTTCACTCTCTCTGAGACGAGATAGTCAATGTTTATTTTAGAGCTCGCTCAGCGGAGTCAGCATAGTGAGCGAGATTGAAACGAAACTCGCCCCCTACTTTGCAGCCCTTTTTCCCCAGCCACACTCAATCATACTACTTCTTACTCGTTGTAAATCGATTTCCATTTCCTACTCCGACTGCTGCACTACTACTTCTTCCGGCTATGTCATTTATTTTTGCGAGCTACAAACTACTTCAAGTAAATTCAAATTACTAATTGATTGTTAAATATACTTATCGATGCAAAATGAATTTTTTATTTAGCGTAAATTTCTTAATTATTGAAGAGGATTAGATTATATAACTATTACTTTTGTATTTAGCATGCTTATGAATAGTTTTGAAAAATTTGCATGATGATATAAGATGAGTTTAACTTTATATAAACAAGCATGTTTATTCTGTGGCTGAGAGACAGTTAACCTATTTTACTCGTAATACGTTCAAAAACAATTTTTTAATCACACTTTTTAGCCCTGTAGGATAAGATTCTTTGATGTCAAGCTTTCGTCGATTATAACTGACGTGAACTTATACTTTCATACTTTATTCAAGCTACTCATTATCTCAAAAAAGTACCTCTGTCAATTGTACTGTTATCTTTCCTTTTCATACTCTAAATGCTAAACTCTAAAAGCAACTCTTGAATTTCAACACTAGTAGCGTAAAAGACGGCACTTTATCATCTTGTAAAATATGTCCAAGTCAAAGGCATTCACAAATCTTAATGTGCAGAGTGGTACTCGGCCGTAAGACTTTTGCTGAGCAGAGAGAGAGAGAGCGAGAGAAAGAGCGCGAGAGAGAGAGCGAGAGAGAGAGAGAGAGAGAAAGAGAGAAAGAGAGAACTCAATCGTACCCGTGCACAAAGAAAGAAACTTTAGGCCTCGAAGTACCGCCAACATCGCCTTGTACGACGCCAAAGTCTCGTTACCGCACTCGCAAATGTGGTGGTGGCTCGTTTGCTATCGCACCGCGGAAATGTCATTCTCGAGAGCAAATATATGCGAGCCGGAGATAAGGCCCAAGAGGAAAAAAAAGATTAAAAGAACGTGGAACTCTGAATGTCGAGAGAAGGAGGCTAGCCAAAGAGAAATTCCTGGAATTTCGTGACCCTTCATTTTTGTTCTTCATTAATTTCGCGCCCGGGAATAATTACATTTTCCGCTGATTGCTGCTTCAAGCGATCGCGCATTATTCCTCCTAACGGCATCGTTTGTTCGGCCTACGCGATTTATATAATCCGTTATTACGCGCGTGGCCGAGCTAATACGAAACGGCAATGTTTTATTCTTTTCATATCCACTTTTTACATTGGATAATCGCTCCGTTTATGCCTTTGACGGAGAAAACAAATTTTGTTGGTAGATAAAGCTTTTATATATTGATGTCACATTAATGTCACGTAGTTAATACAACAAATCAAAGTTTCCTTTTTGAACAAAGACAAAATATAAACTTCTTTGCAGATAAAACTATATTTATCTATTAAAGAAAAAATAATTTTATTAATTAGTATGTATGTTGTATATATGGCTATGATTTTTTAGATTTATAAATTTTATTGTGTAATTTTGTAGTTTCACCTTCGCACCTAAAGAACGTGCCAGCCACTCTATTTTCCAATCTTTTTCAATTTAAACTGTTTACCGTAATAAAGTTGTAAAACTTGCCGTTAACTTAACTTTTTCCCCGCCGCGCCGTAATAAGTTATTTTACTACGTCGGAAATTTCATGTACTCCCTCGAATTTCCCGAGGCCGTATTTACGGTTCTCCCCAGCGGTGTGAATAGCCGTGTTGCAAGTGGATTTAGAAAGTTTTATCAAGCTGGGATAGCACGCAAGAAACAGTCGAGAAGCTGCTCTCCACACAGCTGTACATCGCGCATAAGTCTTCTGCAGAAAAAAGAAACTACCTCCGCAACACATATGAAAAAAAATAGACGAGGGGAAAACAAGAGATGTACGCGTATGATATGCACGAGACATTACGATAAAAATTCAAGTATAAAAATGTGTATGAAGAGTGGAGGGGACGAGTCGGCAAATAGATAAAGAGCTCGGAGCTAGCAAACAAATAGAAAAAGTGTATAGAAGCGCGGTCTGAGAGAGGGAGGTAGAGGGGGGAGGGGGGAGTTGTGAGTCGCGAGTCGCGAGTGCAGTGCGTAAGGAAGATGAACGTGGAGTTGGAAAAAAATATCCGCGCGCACATATACATACAAGCGCGGGCGGAAAGAAAAAAGAGCGTACACGCGGACGCGTTCATAAAGTTTCGTCTCTTACTCTCTCTCTCTCTCTCTCTCTCTCTCTCTCTCTCTCTACTTTTCTGCGAGCTAGGTATGCAAGCCTCGCCGAAGAATCCAGAAATATACGACGCGCAAGCACGAAACTGCAAGTGCACGTGTAAGTCCACCGTAAAATTCTCTCTCTTAGCTCTTTTCTCCGTCTCTCTCACTCTCTCACTCTTTCTCTAGCCTCAGCCGTCGCACTGTATTTGCAGCACGCAGAGGAGCGCCTGTGTTACTGCGCTGGGCTCTGCAGTCTCGTGAAAATTTGAATACTACCGCCGGACAGGTAGGGGGAGGCAGTGGCTCAGAGCGCCTGAGAGGGGGCGTACTTATCCGCAATCACAATCATTTCTTGTTGGATCTAATTGCGTGATAAGGATCTACCGAGCACCGACTCTTACACCGTCTCTCTCTCTCTCTCTCGCTCCTAACTCTCTGCCCCATTGCTAGCTAAGCTAACTGTTGCTGTTTAGAATCACAAATTCGCAGCGTTGTGCTGAACTGACCAGCAGAATGAGTTAGAGACTCGTTCCTAGAGGCTTTGAGTTATAATGGGTTTTCTTATTTTTTCATAAAATCAACTACCTGGAAATTTCATCATGCCAACGACGAGATAAAGTATACGTTTCTTAGCTAATTATGAAATTAATCATTTCAATACTTTTATTAGTATAGACAATATGTTTGTTTTATTTAAATCGGTTTATCAGGATGTGTATTGTTTGATCTACGACAAATTTTATTCTTGCAACGGAAAACGGAATAAATATGCATTACTTTCAGTGGCTTCGAGAATCACTCAATGTTTCATCGCATTAATATGGATATAAGTAATAACATTAGTATTAATTCAATTGTACTTTGAGTGTAAATGCTATTCCGAGAAATATGAACGTAATACAAGCTGGACTGTCTCTTCTTAATGCGAGTTCGTTACGATGGGGCCATTGTATGGTTGCTTCAATGAGTTCTTAATAAATTTGCATATAGGCCGAGTTTTATGCAAATATATGATTTCTTTATAAATAGAATAAAATGATAGTTTGTGTAATGTTAGCTTATTATAAATAACACTAACGCCGTCGAATGTACCTAGAAATATAGAGTTTCATTAGAATTAATGGTAGCGTGATCGATGCCACTACAGCTTGTCCATAAAAACCATTTAGGTAGAAGCTGCTCGATCGAGCATGTAATCGACAGCATAAAATTCCAAGTACACAGGCGGGCAAAGCGACGCGTAAAGTCCTCCGCCAGCGATCATTCGAATGAACTTCAAACGGCTCTCTCTCTCTCTCTCTGTCTTTCTCTCTACGCTGCAGTCCTCTCATATGACCGAGCGTCAAAAACGGCGGCCCGCGCAGCGCAATGGCCCGTATACACGGATACACCGCACACAGGAGCTGCGCGCTGTATGTTTATGCATCGGCTGCGCCTCGCGCGAGCGAAAATACAGACTGCATGCACGTGCACTGTGCACGCAAGCAACCCGGGTATATACACGCGCGCGAGCTTTACTCTCCCCGAGACGCGAATTTTATGCGCATCGCGCCGACGAGACGAAGCGCATCGGCAGCCCCGTGTGCTCCGCGCGCATCGCGCCTCTGCGCGTCTGCATTATACACCAGCTTATACGACATAAGAGTCGCGCTAACAAATCAGTGTGCCACACTGGTGTGTGTGTGTGTGTGTGTGTGTGTATAAAATCGACGTATATACAGCCCTACCCCTCCTACACATAGGTTGAACATCGGTGCGGCTGCGCAGCGCCCGCAAAATTTACGATTCGTTTATTTACCTTTAAGGCGATTTATACGTCGGGGACATTTATGAGTTACGGAAGCGAGCGTTGTACCCGAGTATTTTCTCGATGCTGCTACTGCTGCTGCTGCTGCCTCTTTTTGCCTCGGGTGCTGCTGGCGCTGCTGCTTTTTTCTTCTGCTGCCTTATTTTTCAGCCGCTACCGACGTTTATTTCGCGATTGCGATGTATGTTAAGAGCCTTATCGCTATCGCTGCGCGTTCATTGATTTTTATGCGGACGTTTATGAGCTATCGTTTCCATTATGCGTTTGCCTCTGCTTCTAGCTCACGAATACCAAGTTTTAGCCTTATTTTTGTCGGTTCAAGCTGATCATTTTAGAGCTTTAAGTTGTGTTAAACAGTAGATTAATAAGCGTATGCTTACTAATACATTTGCTTTTTTCTTTGCTCTTTTCTATAGACGGTTTTAAAACACGCAATTGCTTTGTAATTAGATCTTTTACAAATGAACAAATATATTATATTATACAATGACTTAGCTATTATTACAAATTTTTTGCTCTTTAACTTTACTCGCATAAATCTATAACCTTATTTTTACCAAACTTTTTTACTTCATTTTCGTGCAAAAAATTGTAGCATTTCTAAAACTAGATTCTTAAGTTTCTTCATTCCTTTTCACCGGACGCGGAATTTGACATCTTATTCGAATAAAAAGTTAAGGTGCAAAAAGCATATAAGAAATACGGTGCAGAGAAATTCAAAGATCCTTTTGATCTGGCCCGTGCTGCAGTTATCTGATCAACCTCATGTATGGTAAAGAATCGGAAAATGTTACAAGTTCCATCAGACTGTTTAGAAAAGCTTTAGGCTTTTTAAAATATGTATAACAGTGGAATTAGAAATAAGGTGAAAAATGCATAATTCGTGGTATAGGACTTATAATAATAATATTATAAACTAAGAACGCTTTTGTTTTAACAATTTTGACACGTGTTATAGTCTTACTGTAAAAATATTGTACATTTAAAGATGTTAAACTTACCAAACTGATAGTAATCAGCACTTACATATCTTATTTTCAACGAATAAATTATCGTCAACAAGATTAACTATACATATATAAAAAATCTGCAAACCTTTTAAGAAAAATGCTTGCAAGTGTAATCAAATAAATAACAGAAATATTTTTAAAAACGCTTTTATTTTGCAATTAATGCACTAACAGGTATGAAATAGGTGTGATGTATTAAATTAGTTACTTTACTTTCCGGTTGGATTAAAAATGAAATATAGAAGCATGTGGTACTTACATATATGATACATGGTATATGGAGGCAAAGAGGATAAATCAACACAAATGAGCATACGCACGAATCTATATCTAGCTCAAATTTAACATATCTTAATTATTCTTGGTACACATGCACGATTTACGCGTTTTTCTTACCTATAAAGCGGGTCTATAGTGACCGTTATAGCAAAAAATGCGGGCGTAAATAGTATATTGTGTACCTAGGGCGCAAAGTGGGCTTTTTTCAAAAAGTCCATTTTGCCCTTGGTGCATACCATATTTCTTGTAATGCATGTATTGATTTTTGCATTTTTCTAGCATATTATTTAATACTTTTTAGACTTAATACATTGATATATGTATGATTAAGAGGACATTCAGAGAGATAGACAACAATGGCCGACAAGTTAAAAGTCATGTTATCTTGTTGCAATCTTAATATTATTATTGAAAATTGTTAATACAAAAAATATTTTTTCAAATTGAATTCGCATTTTTTGTACCATAATATGAAAAATTCAAATATGTTATCTCTTTTCTTTAATAACTGAATTTATTCCAATATGTATTATTTTTAATCACATTTCAATTATTTTATGTTTCAGATCTGTTTTCGAATGGACCAGTAGACAACCGGTCTGTAAAAACCGACGTTGCTGCCAGTGGAAAATAGGTATATAATTTCAAAAGATTTTTTGTTCATGTAGTAAATAGATTAAGCCATCAACTTCATTATTTTTATCCTGTGTATGGAAAACGCGTGGTAAAAAATAATTGTAGAGCTTTCTGAATACGCTTTTCAAGTGTTATCTACTGTCCAGTTTCCACGTGAAAGCATTGTGATAAATCGAGGGATAGCTGGATTTATTATAATATTTTCAAAGCATGTATCAATTTTTTTAGACGGCATTTAAAATGAAACAATTTGAATAAATGTAGTTTTTTTATTGAAATTATTTCGTAAGCTTTATAATAAGAATTACCCATTTTTCTACATAAAAATCGAAGCACATATTTTAAAATATAATTATTGGAATGTTTGTACGATGTTAATACGAACATTCATTTCTTAAAAATGTTCTAATAAATATAGTAGATTTTTTGTTAAAGAGTATATGAGACACTCGAAAAATCTCGTCTACAATTTGGTATTTGAAGCAATCATCTAAATTAAAATATAATGTTCGTAATATCATCATATTTACAAATGCTTATAAAACAGTCTTCCATTTTACGGAATTTTGCTGTTTAAGGAAGGGAGCACTCTATGTAAACAGTTAAAATAAAGGCAATTTTCCGTAATTTTTGGAACAAACTATATATTGGAAAAAGTTATGATTGTTTAAACCCCGCTTTGTGCAATAAAAGTTATAAAACTTCGAAAAAATTACGATTATAAACGTTCAGTCGGTGAAAAAATTAATGTTGTAATAAAGTATGTAAAAAGCATAATTTGAAAAAAATTAAAATACCAGTTAGTTACTATCCAATTGAAGAATATTATCCTATATTGAGATCAGTGTTTCATATTTCTTTCCAATAATAAAATGCACTTACAAAATACATCGAAAATAGCGATTTAAGAAATAGTTGGGGTATAACGCCCTCCCCCCGCCCCTCCATTGGGGTATAACGGGTCAGCGTACACTCTTGCTGTTAAATTATGGGTACCAAAATATCGTAAGGGTGAAGTACAATGTTTGTTTATGCTATCAATAGCGATATTATCTTTACATCCGCTATACATGAAAATTTTTGTCATTTTTACGGCTCTAAAACGACTTAAAATTACTGTTTTATATCTTCTATCATTTCAATTCTTCAAATTAGGTTTTTTTTATAAATAAACATGTCAACCTCTTTCTTTTGAAGCTCTCAACGATATGTCTACTCTTCTACAATCAAATAAAACGTTTTTATGCACTAAAAATGGTGGCTCATTATACCCCAACAAAAGTGGCCCGTTATGCCCCATTTAGAATAATTAACGTTTCGTATCATATCTTTTTGTAATCTCAATGAAATAAAAAGTTACAGAATGCAAAATGATGCTCAAAACATATTCTAAAAAAGGATTATTGTCTGATTTTTAAATCAATCAAAAACATACAAGGTTGGCGATTTGAAAAGATTTTGTCGTTTTTTATATACCTCATTTTTTAATTTAAAACTTCACTGTAGTCTAAAAATTTGTTTGCTTGGGGGATTATATCCATGCACAGAAAATTTACTCACACTATGACCACAAGTAGATTAAGACCCGGACCAAAAAGAATCGTCCCTCTTCTAAAGCAATTATGGCTAGTGGACCGTTATACCCCAGTCTCCCCTATGTACACGGGTTGACCGCAATTGACTGAATACTTTTTGAGTTATCTGATCGACTACTTTGAAAATTGCAATTTTTATGAAAACGTGTTTAAAGTTGACGGTTACTCGACGCGCACGCATAAACTTGACTGTATACCTTTCCGGAGACTACATTTTACTCTACAATTTTAGAAACATATTTTACATCATACAAAACCATTACTTTCAGTGAAGCTTACAAAGAATAAACCGAATGTTTAATTTGGGACCTCTGAGTCGGCGGTGTAAAATGCCAGGAGGGAAGTAGGTGAGAACGAGGGCGAGTCCATTTGTTGAATATACGGTATAAATCTCACGTAACGGTCGTGCAGACCAAGCAGATCATGCGCCACTCTAAATGAAAAAGTATAATGTCGCCTTGCACATGACATGCCTTTCACGTAGATAATCGCTTATATGATATAACTCTCTTCGCGCACGTATCCTTTGACGCATTACAAGCTCACGAGCCTTAAAAGTACTCTAAATGAATTTATCACAATAACACCATTATTTACGAATCATCATTTATGACTGAATATCTTAAAGAATCCATTAAATGGTTTCTGATATATTTCCATACCTTTATATTAAAAGCCCACTTAGATAAATATAATGGAAGCGTATTTTTGCAATAGTTGAAATAGGCTTTATTGAATTTTTAGTTTATCTAACCGAATACATAAAGTAATCGAATAAATTATAAACTGGATCATATATTGATACAGCTAATTAAATCGCAGTATAACTATAGAACATCAACATAAAATATCCACCTTATCGAAAAAATATACAAACGCAAAACATCATTCGAACTTGTCTATGAGAAATAAGAGAAAGAGTCGAAAATGTCTCTGGTATACATAAACAGATATATAGTTTGACGCGAGCTTGCGGTGGTGCGCGACTGCGATTTAATAACCTTCGCTTCGAACTTTTACGAGGAAACGTGGTCGAAGCTCACGGCGCCCGGTCGACTTTTTAAAACAGATTCGATTCGGACTTATTTGAAAAGTTTATGCAATTCCGCATCCGCAATAGAGTGAGAAACAGATCAAGGAAAGTCGGCGAATGAATAAAAATAAAAAAAAACAAGGAAAAAGAAGCGGGCCACGCAAGGAGGATAGATGATATCGAACGAGGCGGCATTAACATCGAGAGGAGGTGAAAAGGAAGAGAGAATGAAGAGAGACACAAGGGAAATAAGAAAGACGAATTCGAACGCGGACTCGCGGTAGCCTGTGAACTATTATTCGGAGGAGAACTCTTAACTTTTGCCGGAATAATGCGCCCTGGCTCTTTCTTTCATTATCGCAGCTGCTGCCAACGCTTTCATTAAATTCCGACAATTGAATGTATTTTCGTACTGAATTCAAAAAAGTAATTGTTTTAAAAAATCAGTTCAATTTAATGGTAGCTTAATAAACTTTTACGTGCTCTACACTATCAATGAAAATAAAAATATTACCTTAATTAATGTAAAAGTGAAAATCGTTGATTATACGTGTAATTTGGACGAAAGTCATGTAGGGCGATATTCTATGATACATCCCTACATTTATACACATATCCATGAACACATCGCCACAAGTTCATACACCCATCGCACACTTTCCACCTTTGAAGATACTATGTGTTAAAGATTCTTGTAATATAAATAATAACTACCATCTTTATAAGTTCAATAAACCATGAATTGAATTTTTCAGTAAATTTCTTTTTTTAAATAATGTTATAAAAGTTAATTATAATTGCAAATTAAATTTCTTGTTTCGCTAAATGGCAATTAATTTTTACCGCAAGATGATGCTATTCTATTTCGTACATTAATACATTGAAATTAATAGTGAGCTGAAGAATCTGTACTGTAGGAATTGATTTAATAATTGTTATAGACGAAGTAAATCTCACGGTGTTACCAAAAGTCGGATAATGCAACGAACAAAAGCATCGGCGCTGGCAGTACTTTATTTCGTGGGTGTCTTCGTAGTCGGCTGCGGCGGCGGTGGCGGCGGCTGCAAATATCTGTCTGCGCGCCGTATCTTTTCGTTGGTTCGATCGGCATAGCCCCGACGGCTGAAACTTCCCTCTTGGCCTGCCGCGCCACCCCCGCCGACGCGAAAATCTCGAAAGAGTCGTTACACACTTCGCCGGCTATTCCCTCTCTCTCTCTCTCACACACACACACACTCTCTCTCCCTCTTTCTCTCACTCACTCACTCTTCTCTTCTCTCGTCTGCGTCTGCTTCTCCCCTTCGCCAGAGAAACTTATAGGGAGATGAACAAAAAAGGAGGTAGACGGAGAGAGGAACGTACGAATCGCTCCAGCACTTCTGCTATATATAGGAGCTCTCGAGGAATCGTATATAGAGAAAAAAACTCTAATGGCAAATAAAGCACGCGTGGAATAGTGCGAGACGAAGGGCGGAGGAGGACGGAAAAAAGAATGGCGTCGCAAAGGCGCGAACTTTTCGCCAAGTCATGGATGTACGGTGCACTGGTAACTTTGAGCTTTATGGCTGATTTTATGCAGACGGCTTCTGTTTTTTTTTCTATCGCACTCTTCTACTGTTTTTTTTTCGTAAACTCCTGTGAGCGCGCCAAATGTACTCATACTACTTAAAGTATAAAGATAATGAACCCCTAATGCTTGAAAAAAATGTATATGCTTTATAATGTAGACATTGGAAATAACGTAATCTTGACTAATAAAGACAAGCAGCTTTTGGCTGCTTAATTCATATTGTACAAATATGAAATATTATTACAACATAGAAACATGCAGTAATAAATTATAGATAGGTACAAATATTCTCTCATATAAGTTTTCTTTGCATTGTTAAAGAATTAAATATTAAGGGTTATAATATTATGTCAGGTAGCCCACATTGCCCTTTATTCTAGAACTCAGTGCCGACTTTCTTGTAATAAATCCTGGACAGTTAGGTAATGAATCCCTATTAAAATATACTAGATTAAATCTTCTCATCCAATTTTACGAATTATGAATTTATATCGATATTTGTATTAAATTGAAGTCATATTGACTACGGTCAATCAAATTATTTTCCGTGCATTAATCAAAACGTGTAACGGAAACCTATAATTTTGTGAAATATATATAAAAGAAGAAAGTACTTGAAAATTACTCTTATCCCGCTGTTACATAACCAACGCGGAGTAGAGAGCATAGTCTTAGATTAATATTGTGCAACATTAGCTGAGCCACGTTAAGTTGTAGAATGTACACGATACAATTTCAGAGAGTTATGAAACCGTTTAAAAAAGAAATTTACGGTCGAATGATATTATAGAAATAAAGCTTTTCTTGTGCGAGTGAATGAAAATAATTTACTTTTGTCGTGCGGTCTTGATTCCAGCTCGAACGATTGGTAATGTTTTAAAGAGTTTACTAAATTAATAAGATTATTTAACACTTAATCTATAAATCTTTTTCTTGTATTCTTAATATATATGTAGGGGAAACTATAAAAGATCACTAAAATGCAATGACCCATAGAAATTATGAGAAGTATAATTAAGAATATGCTAAAATGGCATTTAGCTTACTATACAATTTAAGAATGTAAACCTATATTTATGTAAATATTAAATGTATTATTATAATAGTAAAGTGAACTAATAAAATTGCTTCGAAAATCGCAATTTCAAAAGTATTGGAGTATAATGGCCACCCGGAATAATTTGTTGGATTTTGTTCAATTGTGGGCGCGGGCCGAGGATAGGAGAATTCCTCCGCACAGGGCACCGGCTTCCCTCTTACCGCCCACCTCCTCGCGTAGCCTACAAGCTAGTGATGACATCTGCAATAGGTACCTAAGAGTTGCACGTGAAAAATCTGAAAAATTTGAAAAACTATTTGTTTATATTATAAACTTAGCACTCTTCAAACATTATTTGTTGCTTATAGATACAGGTTCAGTTCATCGGTAGTTCATTTTAATTCCCTGCATACTGCATTTCATGGATTTCTTTGAATTAGTAAATTGCAATAATGAAACTATCTTTCTTATCACTTCTCATCTTTCTTACATTTATATTCGCAAAAAGCTGACAACATTCATCTTAGATATTGATTCGCGAGGTGAAAAAAAGAAGAGCCCGGATGAAAAACATAGGGAAAAATATGCTTCGCCATTCGTCAAAGAAAGTGCAGCAGTCAGACGCCGAAAAAGGCAAAGCCAGGCGCGTGACAGTGCCACGGAAAAATTGCTCCAAGTCTGCGGCATGCATCCTCCTCTCACGCCGACTCCGCGAGGAATGAGTGCAAATCCGGAGAACGAACTGCTGCACTTCGCGCTCCTCGAGAGAGAACCGATTTGAAAGGAGTCTCTGCGTGTCTTTCAGATTTACTCACCCGCGATGCATTTACATTTTCCTTCCTAGCGGGATGAAAACAGAAAGAAAGAGAAACAGACAAAACAGAGAGGGAGGAGAAAGAGATAGAGAGAGAGAGATGGAGAGAAAAAAAGAGAAAATTGAATCTCGTGCACTTTCTCTTGATATCCTGTATACGTCTCTTTCAATATTGATGCTTTGGATTACGTCTTCCACCGTAAATGCTCTTGACACAACCAATGGACTCTTCACAAGCTTGTTTACTAACTGTATGAATTTTAATGAATTTTATCGCTAGAGAAAACTGGGCCAATTCAATTAAATGATAATTTGGAAATTTGAATTTCTTGCTTTTTCTTACAATATTATGTTTGAACGCTTTTATAGCGTTAAAATCTGCAACAAATAAATGTCCATTTGAATTGAATCGCAGTTATTGAAATTAAATTTAAATAGGAGCTATATAGGATATAAAAGAACAATTTTTTCACAATTTAAACACAAATTAAAATACAAGTGTTTTTAAAACAGTTTATTAAAACATAAATGTTCCCGTGAATGTTTTAAGAGAAGGAGGTACTGAAAAAATTAAAAAAAAGTTTTTAATTCAAACGATCAGACCCCATCGAAAAGTTTTCATACAGGAAGTGATATTTGAATGCTTTGTGCATTTTTCTTGTTTCTCTAGTTCGAGAGGCCAAAGTAATTTTTATGACAAAGGTCTGAAAAAAAAATAGAGTTTTAATTCAATACGCTAGCTACGTGGGCGGTAAAAGTTTAGCGGGGGAAGGGAATTTTATCGGAATCAAGAAGGAAAATAATCATCATCCTTAGTGATGTGATTCGCTAATCTTTCGGTGGCTAAGTAGCATTGACCCGAAAAGTCAGAGAGAGAGAGAGAGAGAGAGATCGGTGGATCAAAACCACCCCGAAACGTTGATTATTTTCTTTCTCGATTCTGACAAAGAATGATTTTTTTAAACCTTTATCATAAACATTTCTTTGGGCTCTAGAACTAAAGAGAAAAGAAAAAATGCACAAAGCATTGAAATATCTTGGCTTGAAATACCGTCGATAAAGTCACTTCCTATATGTTCGAATGATTATTTTGAAAAATATAATAGTTAGAAATAATACTATTTATTATATTACATCTCTTCGATTTTAGATACAAAACGATTTCTGTGCATTATTTTTTGCATAAATCAATTCAAAACTTAATACCCATACACATTACATATTTAGTAAAAAAATTGTTCTTTCGAGAGTTTTAAAAACAATTCATAATATTTTGTATCGAAATTGATAATTAAGAGGAAGTGAAAGGGTACTTTTCAAACGAATTTTCTGAATCCAGATAATAGAATCTATTGAAAATCCAACCAGATAATATTTGTACAAACGCACGGGGCATCGTAAACCATATTTTTTCAAAAATTGAAATTTTTTGCAGGAATTTGTGTTATTGATTTTTTTATTTTAAACAATTATTCGAGATTGAACAAGTGTTTAAGAAAAAACGGCTACCTCTGACTTTTGAATTTGTATAAGCATTGTCTGGTTCAAATTTCAAAAGATTCGGTTGTTATTTGCAGCTGGAAAACTGTTTTGAAAATATTCCGTGGTAAGCAATGCGTATGGGACTCTTTTACATCCCCTTTAGATCAAATAGAATCAAATTTTTTTCACTGAATGCATGTGTGCAAAATTTAAGAAAAATATGTTGTATACTAGATATGCCTAGTTGAAATTTATCTCCTTTATTTAAAATAAATAAATGTGTTTAACTATTTATGAAACACATTTTTAAAATCATAAAATTACTGCGACTGCTTAACTAAATTGAACCTTTAAATACTATTAGATAATACGTAGTAAAAAGTGCCCAAGTAAAAATATGCTTACTTTTACATGTAAAGAGATTTTCCGTGGACGATGTGGACAAAACAAAGGTTTACGTGTCCGGTGCAGGCACGCATAACTCTCCAGCAATCGCAGAAACATAGTTGCGCTTTTAACGCACACCATCAACATACAAGCAATAACACAGCTTCAATCGCGATACGGGCATACACCCGCTCAAGCTCGGCAAAGCGCTTGATTACCCGCGTATGTAACCCGGCTGCCGCAATCTTGGCGGATAATCGTTAATCGAGCGCGCTCGACTTATCCGCGCGGCGCAGGTAAGAAGCAACTGCTGTCGCGCGAATGTCGCCCACGCGCATACGTAGGTATACAGTGCAGTTTCCTGTATTATACAGAACTCGGCTCTTACAGGCGAACCGAGCGACGTCGTGCAGTTGAGGGGATCTATCCTTAAAGGATATAAATAAAGGGAGCCGGGAAGCTGGCCCGCGTAATCTCACATACTTGCGGCGTTAGTTTGGCGCTTTGGCGCCGCAGCGACGACGACGAAGACGACGACGACGACGACGACGACGACGAAGAAGAAGATGAGCCGCGAGGACGGTCTGAGTATATATAAGCGAGCGTTCGCTGGATAGCTCGCGTATTTGCGCCGCGTAGTTGGCGCATTAGAAAGCAATTTTGTGTTTCGCTCGATAGCTGTTGCGGCCGACCTTTCGGCCCAAGTATTTTGTCGATACGCGCGGCACCGAGCTATGTCGCGGCTTCTGCAGCGGGCGAAACTGATTGGAATATTTGTGGGAGGGAATTGAGTTTACGCGATATGCGTCTTTTGGAATGCATGCGGAAAATAGATTTTTTCATCGGTGTACTTTGACTGGAGATAATTTTGTTTCTATAAGCAAAAGTTTGATTGACAAGTTCTAGATTAAGGGATTTTCTGCTTTTATGTAGTCGTACACTCATACTCTGTTGTGCAGTGATTCGGCATATTTTAAAATAATAATATATATATATTATATATTAATTAATAATAAACAATAAAAACTGTATCGTATGAAAATGAGATTCCGATCTCAACTCACCATTGACATGATATTAATTTTATACTGTTTGGATATTTAATAATATGTCGTTATATGTGATCATTTTTGTCGTACATACAGATTCAGTATAAAAGCGATATTCGACTGTTTTAGCTAGATTGACGTTACCATTTCGATAAAGTTCCAACACCGAACCCTTCGTAAATATTATATAAACCTACCTTCCGTGTTCAATCGAATAGAAACTAATAATAGATGAGCTCAAAGATATACTCTCTTGTACAAACTGACAGATTAAAACAGGATGAACGCTGAAAAATGTTCCTGTCAAACCAACGCATATTCTATTGAATTTGAAGCTAGACCAATTTTTACTTTACAACACTCCTGCTAAAAAATGAACTTGTTTAGCCATGGTTAGCTTATATTCATTTTGATTATTTGGTAAATTCGTTACATCAAAATTAACCAGAAATTAGCTAAGACCCAGTTAAGTTCTAGTTGAGATTTAAGTTAAAGTACATTTGAAATTTCTTTTTTTCAATTTTAAGTAGGCTTCCGAAGCTTTTGCTCTCGTTAAAAGAAAAGCGCTTTACAAAATGTATGAGTCACTGGCGCAATTTATTTTGTTCCAATGGTATGCTTATATATTTATATTTTATATATTGTATAAACTAGAATGAAAAATATCGGATGATAAATATCGGGTTCTGAGAATTTATGGTATTAAAAATAGCACGTGTGTCTGCGTAATAGATGATTAATTTGCTTCATTCTAATTCTAAATAACGTGTTGAAATTTTATACCGATTGATCGAGTAATTTTTTAGTTATAGGTCACGCCGCATAAAAAAAACTATTTCGAGAAAAACGTATTTAAAGTTTTGTCCTGATCGTTCCCAAATCATTAATTATTATTATAAGCCAAAATATTTGTTCACTGTTTACTCAAATGGTTATAAATATGTGCGAATATATAGATTACAAAAATTTAATATATTATTTTACTAATATATTCAATTTGTTACGATTATATATATGGCAGTATTTTCGAGAGATAAATATCCTAATGTACACGGAAAAATGTACTATGTGTGAAGAAGTGATTTTTTCTTAGTAGTAATCTGTAGTAACGTACAAATTTTCGTAATTCGACCGGTGTAAAAAAGTCTGGGACTAATCTGCAGTAACTTAAATATTTGTCTCACTTTTCATAAATATTTACGATTTATAATTATTTACAGTTACAATAATAAAGGTAACATATGAAAATGAATGCACGTTTCAGAAGATAAATCGAATCGGTATACCGTAACAATAATTTTATGAAGAATAAATGGATCCACGCACGCGCGGTCATTAATGAGCCCCGACGGATGACAGAGAGAGGGATAGACCTGCGAGTCTCTCAGAAATAGCGCAACACTCCCTGGAATTGCATGTACGCCATCGCGGAAACCAGCGGAAACACATGTGGGACAATTGTCCTGTGGGACTTAACTGACACTGCACCGTGTGCGTACCTGTATGTATACACACCGACATAATTTCCATATTAATCTACGTATCAATATCCACCAGCCATATCCTTCGAAGCTACTCTAGAGGGCCGTAAGATTTCTGAAATTAACGCGTGTCGGGTTGGCAGGATTCAAATTCGGAGATTTATTTCATGTAAATATTAAGAAATTCTGAAGATTTCAAATATTAATTAATGCACAAATATGAACTTTTATTTTTACGCTGATATGATCACTATTCATATGATACCTCCTTAATTATGTAAAACAAATCTCACTCTGTCCAAAGTAAAAGAAAAATAATAATTTACCTTATATATTTAGACTATTAACTGAGTGTATATAGACAGTTACTTTCTAATTGTTGAAAAAAAATATAACGCTTTTTCGCTTAAATCGCATCGATAACGTGCTAACGTAACAACGGTATTATATACCAAATATTATATTAACCATTAATTCCCTAACCCTCGTTTTATTCGTAATGATAGAAAAACGTAATTTGTTTTTCAAGAAATCGGACAGAAATCCAGCTCTCGGTAATCCATGGTGGCATGAATTTCCCCGTCATAGTGGCTGTATCCCTATATTAAAGAATAAAATTGTCGGTTTCTCGAAATCGAATAAATCAGCGGGAACGCCCGCACGTGGAACCTTCGTATATATATATATACGTATATATCTTCGCCTCGTAATTCCAGTTATTGCTCTGCTGGAGAATAGCGCTGTACGCGCGCAATGCTCCCGAGAATAAGAAAAAGACGAAAATACAGCGGAGATAGCACTCTATCTCTCTCTTTCTCTCTCTTTCTCTCTCTCTCTCTCACACACACTCTCCCTCTCCCTCTCCCTCTCTCCTCTCGTTCTCCTTCTTTCTTTATTGCCTTCCTTGCTGCACTGTGTTCCGCGAAACATCGCCGATAGCAAAGCCCGCGAGTCCCGCAGCTCGGTCAGGAAGCCATTGGAAATGTAATAATTAGGCGCCATGCTCCTTAAACCGGAATTGGGTATATCGGAAACATTGCTGAGATTTCTCATCTCTCTGAGCGGTTCTTTTTTCTTCTTTTTTCTAGAGACCGAGAGGATTACAAAAGGTTCTTACAAAGTATGCTGAATCCTGCATACGTACGAAAAAAAGCAATAGCGAGCTTGGCTTTATTAAAGAGCTGAAATAAACGTTTGATTGCGATTTCACGAATGAACAAGTAAATTTAATTAATATTTCTGAAAATTTAATGATGATTATTGTTATGATTATTAATTATATAATTTTCTAATTAATTCATTCCTTTTTGGCGTTTGTGGGACTGGAAAGTTTAATTATTAATTGAAAATTAATTATGAAATATTATATGTAAATTTAAATGAAATACTGAAGGTTTAATTTCAATGCATCCAGCAACATATATTTTACTCTTACTTTTATATAGAGCGTATAAGATTTGCTAAAAACAAAGATATTCTATAGTCCAAAACCAGATTTTTATACTTCGGCTATACTTTGCTTTGGCTAATATTGTATCTCAAAAGTTACAAATGTGCGCATCTGCTCTTCGCTACTTTATAGAATTCAAATTTAATCAATTATACTTATATTTATTTTGCATTCTACAATGTAATTAAAAAAATTAGGTGGTCATTACCGGGGAATACTCTTCATAATATTTATATATGGAACATGTTTATTATAAATTTGAGAAGGTAGTATTTCTGAGATAAAAGTAAGTTAGAGTAGTAGGTTTTGAAAAATAAATATAAAAAATATCCGCCATTGTCAATAAGTCCAACCTTAGCCAACCTTCAATTAATTAAAACTCCCTTATTATTTGAGATATTTCGTTACGAACATTTATTGCTTGTGTGTAACCTGCAGGTTAATCTGCTGAGCGAATTTGCGTTTTCCAAGGATTAAATTATAAGTTTGTCTTGAATGCTTTTTACTTTGACCCTATATGCTATTTAGATTATATAGCTGTAATTAACATTATTATATATGTATTATCTCATAAACGTAAAAATGTGTATATTTACATAATAATGTTTAATTACATTTACATGCAAATTTTGAAGTAATTTTCTGCAGTCATAGAATTGTATGTTGTATGTAATCCTAAAAATAAATTTTACGCAGGATTTACTTAAAGTCTCGTGAAACATCCAATACAAGTATTGCTAAAATAACTAAATTTTATATAGCATTGTTATACCGAAAACATTATCCCGTTCTCTCTCGATCTTGTTATAATCTCCGTGTATTTTCCTCCATCGTTCTATCTCGAGCTCCGTTTTTCCTACCTGCCACTCGAGTCTTTTCCGCTTTATCCTCGACGGGCCCGCGATTTATGTATTTCAGCTCGGCCAATTTCAATTTCTTCCCAGTCTCCTTCGCCCGCACGCCCTGATCTTCCCTCTCCTTCTCGCCTCGCTCGCGCAAAACTCGGCAGCGAGCTACGCCGTACTTTCATTATCATATTTAACCATTCGTAACTCGGGCTAAAACTGAATTCGCCGGAGCACGGCCAAGTTTTTGCCCCCCCCCCCCCCCCAGCCGCGCGAGGCTCTGATATATCAATCGGGAGAAACCCGCGGAATGAAGGGCGGAGGGGCTAGAGCAGAGCAGGAAGTAGCCCCTCAATTTTCGCAAGCGTATTTCTACTAGGAGTAATCGCGGCGTCGGCGAACCGCGAACGAGCATAAGAAAGTGCCCCCGGCTGCTTCGCAATCTCTATGTACATATACTCTCCAGCTCTCCATATCTATACGTACATCGCATATATCTAGGTGTGTATATATATTTTTTGGCTGTATAGACGGGGCAGGGTATAACAGCTTCGATCGGGCGAAAAGTTTTTCGGCTTCGGCAGCCGAGAGAGGCGAGTGAACCCGCGGCCCTCGAGTGAGTTTGCGGTGTCCTCTCTCGGCCGCCGCCGGCGCTGGCTGTCCAAGTTTTTGCCGAGTACTTTTTTACGAGTGCCTCTCGCAAAATCGCTGCACGATAATGCACAAAACAAGTGAACGCTATATAGGCAAGCCGTTGCCCTCCGAGCGCACCGATGCGCGATGCTCTCGCCCGAGCCGGCCTGTAGCATTAACTCGCGCAGAGAACCGTTAATAATTAATAGGCCTGGGGAAAACAAGTTTATTTGAAGTTAATTATGAATAGGTGTCGATAATTCAGTTTAACGATTGTTCACGAGGTATTTTACACCCTGGACAAGTTTCATGGCTTTCCTATAAATTCATTGATCACTAAGGACATTTGGGACATTTTTACTTGAGAAAGCGAATGTATTATTCATTACAAATAGTGTTGAGCAAATTGGCACTTATTACATAAAAGAAAAGTACAAGTATAATACTTGAAAAACAGGATTTAAGTACAAAAGTACTTACGTAATATAATTATGTACCGAGTACTTCAAATGTACTTAAGTAATTTTTTCAAGTACTTCAAATACTTGAAAAAAGTACTTGTAAACGTAGAAAATTACTTAAGTACCGACCAACACTGATTACAAACATATTATTAAACGAATAATATCGATTTAGGATAAATGAATCTTTGATTTGACGTTTATTCATGAAACTCTTGTAGCATCCACTTTTAAAACTTTTAAAAATGTAAGAATAAGAACTTTTTTTAATCTAACTATATCAATACTTGATTGCCCAACAGATCATCAATTAAATTATCTACCAATAATTAAATGACATTACGTTTTTTATATAGAAAGTTTATCACGCTTTTACAAATTAGATATTTCAATTATTTCTAAAATTATAGAAATGGATCTAATGTTGGTATCTATTGACCAACTTCTGTGGTCAATTTGTAGCCAATAATTACACTATATGTTGACCATAAAATGAGTAAAGATAAATTTCTAACCTCAAATACATGTATTAAAATTTAAATTCGCACAATGTTTTTTGGTTTAATCGAATTTACAATAAAAATTTAGTTGACTAATGCGAGATATATAAGCAAAGTTGCAGCATTGCATGCATTCTAAGTCTTATATGTATAGTATAAGTGCATGTGCACGCGCACGGCGTCGGGCACTTAGGTGGTTTGCACACTAAGAGCATAAGAACACAAGACATATGAATAACATTTATTAGTATATCTATATACACAAGAAATAAGAGAAATAAGTTTTTATTCCTCTTATTTGTCGTGTATATATAGATATCAATCAATGTTATTCTTATGTGTATGTCCTTTTTCTTTTAGCGTGCAAAGGCCTCTCTCAACACACATGCAGACATGTATATATACACGGTGTGTTGACAGCTGGGAGTCTAAGAAGATTGCAGACCCTTACCTGTTTGAAACATTTAAAGAAAAACGTAGTGAGCCTTGTGAGCAGTTTAGTAGATTTTGCTTCAAAAGTTGAGCAGGATTGCTGAGTAAAATTTGCCCAATAGAATCAAGTAAATTTTACTTAATCACTAAAGCAATTTTTACTTAAGTCTTTGAGCTAGAGCAGTTGGTCAAGTTTAACGCAAATATTTATTTAATCAGTGATTGTTTCAATTTATGTATTTATTTATTAATTAATATATATTTATTAATGCAAACGATTAAATTAAACCAAAATTTATCATACATATCTTAAGGTAATGTTGAACCCTCTGTTACCGGTAAATACCGAGAACTACTTTTCTCGCGTAATTTTCAATATTAAGAAATTATCTCTATGGAAAGTTATTGTTTTTGATTAGAACAACAACGTTCCATAAAGATATTTTCTAAAAATTGAAAATTAAATGGAAAAAGTGGATCCTCGTAATTATCGGTGACGGGTAGGTTTAGCATCACCTTAAAAGAAATACAAGAGAAAATATCTGTAGGTTAGGTTTCAATATGTTTAGCATGTAGTCTCGGTGTGCCAATTATTTTAGGTATTCAATTCGTATTCAATTATTTTAGGTTAATTAAATTTTATTTGTAAATAATTCTATAAATTATACCACCATTCGACCATAAACCGTCGGCCATAAGCTGGATTATTGACCATAATATAGGCCATAGATTTACCACACACCATAGAATAAAAATAAAAAAAGGAAATTAAAGTTCGAGAGCCAAGGTTTTAATGGCGCCTCTTCATAATTATGTATGATCAATAATTAATACTTAATACAACGATTGAAAATTAGCAGACAGCGTAACTTCTGAGATCCAAATTTCAATCTAAGTTTGTAATAAGAAAATATTTATATTTTGATAATAAATTGATGATACTGAATCATAGCTTTTTATTTTATGATAGCACTCAATTATGTGAAGTATTTTTTCGATTTTTCTATTAAATTGAGTTAGAAGAACATTAATTATCTACCAAAATCCGATCATGGACAATGAAACTACACTGAGAAAAAAAATTAATTGATTCAACGCAAATTGGCTTTTTCAATAGCTTCAATAGAATATGTTGTTAATTTAACGAAACTTAAGGCATTGATTCAATGATTTTCGTTGACATAATTTAAAACCGTAAGTTTATTAAATTAACAGCAATTTCTGTTGAATCAATTATATTTTGTCTCAGTGTATGGGAAGGTGGGGCGTAACGGCCACTGCGGATCACTATGGCCACCTCGATTATTTCGTTAAATACAAGACTAGAGTGATGATTTTTTTTCTTAGTAACGTACAAATGAGTACTGCACACGTAAATCATAAAAATGTTGTATAATATTTGCAGCAAATATGTTTTAGATGAAAATTAAAATTTAGAGTCTTCATGGGCTAGTTCTAATGAATTTCAATCAACTAAGAAATACGTAAAAGGCTTTGTCACAGATTTAAAAATACCGCGATTTGGTAGATTATTATCTAAAATTTGTGCAGGAAAAGGAAATTTTTTTAATTTTCGTTCCTCATAAATGAAAATGTGATTTTGGAAAAGTGCATTTGGGGCGGTATGGCCACTGCTTATAATTTATTAAATAAATTATTTTTTTTACATTTCTTTGCATATATTTCTCAAATAAAGTACTTTAATATAAAAAAATAAAAAAATAAATATTTCAAACATCGTATAAATGAAGATTTAATGAATTTTCATTTTTTGAGATATATATAACCTGACTTTTGAGGTAGAATTTTAAATAATATATACTGCTTTTCCAGAATACTTTTGGTGAAAATACAAATTGCATACAAATGTACAGCTGTTTCGCTATATGTAATAAATGATACGCGTTATTTTAACGTCAATATTATATAAATAATGATGTGGCCGGGAAGCCCCGCAGCAGTGGTCATTACGCTCCGAACCACGGGTTCGTAATGGCCACTTCGCTACTTTTTTCGAAATCATTTATTTTACAATATGTATGAAAATATTGTATTTATAGCTTTATCGAAAAAAATAAATAGCTGAAGACTTCTAGTTTATAATTGTGTAGTTCTTTTTCTTATTTTCATTATTGGATTACCAGAAAAAATAGAGAACTTTAACGGTGGCCATCACGCCCCGATTTCCCCTACGTATGATAATAAAAAGAGTCGAAATTAAACAGATGCCTGGGTAATACTAGAAAACTTTTAAATCTTTTGAGTGTGATAAAGGATGCCTTCTTTTCAAATGAACTGGAAATAAAGCAACATCTTGATTTAAGGTATATTTTAAAAAAATTATTCCCAGATGCGCGTGTTTCTATTGTGAGGATAACTATAAATAACATATTTAAGCGTAACATTTAAGCGTATCAATCAGAAGAGACAGAGTTTTCACAAGATAAATTAAGATTCTTACTGCGGCGCTCATTCGATTGCATCCGAATTCGAATCCAAGAACGAACTTTCAACTTTTCCTTCGCTTATACACAGTCTTTCCCCTCCTAATATCGATCGATCGCCCACAGAAAAGAAATTAATATAAAGCACACATAAGCAGCTACGAGAGTCTGACACAAAAGTCTCTCTCTCTCTCCTTCTCTCCCCGCCTCCCCCTCCTTTTATCTCTTTCTCTCTCTATCTGTTTCTCATTCTCTTTCTCTTTCTCATTCCATCTTCTCTCCCCATAGAGTATTCCTACGCACCAGCGCAAAATTCGCCATCTCTCTCTCTCTCTCTCTCTCTTTCTTTCTCTCTCTACATCCCGCCCTCGTCTCTGAAAAGATGAGAGGTCGCAGAAGCGTGGGGTTCCGCGAGGGGAAGGAGAGCAGCGCTGTGAATGCATCAGGGATTTCACCGTTTCACGGGCGATTACGCATCGTCGCGTCCGCGGTTTCCCGACACCCGCGCTAAAGTATCGCGAAATTGCGAACGAGGATGGATTCATGTTCATGACTATGTGGCTACATGTGTGTGTATATATGTGTGTGTGTGTGGGTGCTCGTGCCGCGAGACGCACAAAAACAAATGAAGGGTTGTGGTGGCTTCACGTATGTAGAGCTCTTGCTCGCGAGCAGTATTATATTGCGCGAGGGGTGCGGAGAAGGTGCATAGGAGACTTTTCAAGGGAGAACAAGTCTTTTCTACTCTTTTTTTTGCAGACATGCGTTACATTGAACCTGACGATTACATTGTGCATGGGGAGATTTGTGCGCGGTATATGGGCGTGTACTCGTGCAGTTTTTTAAGTCATTGAGCTGGAGGAGGCGGTATTGATGATTGCGAGACGTATATTATAGACTAATTGTGCTCACTTTTTAAGTTTCGTTATTATATAGAAGAATTATTTACTTGGATATATTCGTATGATATAACATTTTTTTTAACGAAAGAATGCTATTTCAATAATCTTTTGCAATATGAAAGAGACCTATTCGATGATATAAAATTTGATGTAAAAGAATTGTTGTAGAAATATTTTTGTTAGTTGCCCCATTAAGGGTAAGAGGGAGAGATAAAAGAAACACAAACAGTGTCGAGAAAAGAAGAAACAAATTAAGGCGAAGGAAGGCGGTGAACGAGCGCGCGAAAGAGGTTGATAGGGATAGGTATGGCGGCGGTCTGTCGGACAGGTAAGCAGACAGCCGACAAAACGAACCCCTTCGCCTTCATTTGCCAGCCCCTTACTTCAGTCACGACACCCTCTCGAGCAACAGCAGCAGCAGCAGCAGCAGCAGCAGCGGCACGGCAACAGCAAGCTAGTAGACGAACCCTTCAGCCCTGAGGCTGTAGTCCATGCCTCGTTTCTCGACAACGAATTTCCCTTCTCATTCCACCTCGCTTTCTCCCCCTCTCGCCTACTCTGCTCTCTACCCCGGCCACCATTTCGCTTGCTATCTCTCCGACTCCTTGTTTCATTATCTGTGTTTCTCCGTCAGTCTATTTATCCTCGCTCGTGAGCGCCTCCGCGCCTTTCTCTATCTCCTTCTTCACCCTTGATTCTGTATTTTCTTTGCTTTTTATTTAAATTGCATTTCCTTGCAAGTTACTCTTGCGTCCTGCGTGTGTTTGTTAAATTTACTTTAATTCGATAAATTTAATTTATCGATTGTTTTTACATTTCTTTGACGAATATTGCTGTTTTCGTTGGTTTGCTGCAGGAAGACAAATATTTCTTCTCCTTCTGCTAACTTTAATTATAATGTAGTGAACCACTATTTTTATTAATATTTAATGAAAAGGCTTTTATATAAATGCATATCGAAGAGTATACCAATAACAATTGATGTGACTGTAGTATATATATAATAAACTAAATTGTTTCCAATGTAAAAAAGTAAATTAGTAAATATTGCTAGGATTTATTCTATAGATTAAGGAAAGACTATACAAAATACATCGTTATAGATTAAAGCTATAATTCCGCATATCGTTCTTCTGTTGAATCTATACCTGTAGCGCAAAACAAGCGGCAGTTCTCCTGCTGGCGCATATAGAAATAGATCCGATATACGATACACTCCGTGCACATTCAAGTGCATGAAATCGGCTAAACAGTGAGTGAGTGAGAGAAAGAGAGAGAGAGAGAGAGAGAGAAATCTATCTCTTTAAAGCATCCCCGGGATTACAGTGCAGTTAGCCGCGAGGAACGCCATCAATCATCGTCGCAGGAGAAAGTACATATTACGTGTCAAATGGAGTAACGTGCGCCGGCGAACCACAGCACTGCATACACGAGTCAAGTCGACTCACGCAGGCGCCCCCGCGTTATACACTTGCGTACGAGGATAACCCCGTATACATATATGTATGTGTACACAGACTGCCGAGCCAGCAGCCACCCGCGTCTACCCCGTGCAGGCTAAACCGGCTGCAAGGAGAGGGGGACGGGGTTGCACGGTAGGTCCGATAACGACATCTACAGTTATGCAGCCCGGCACACCGATACCTCTAATTTCCCATGCAAATCATATCAAATTGGCCGCCGCGTGTAAACTGGCTCTGCGGCCGATTCTACACCTCCCCGCGCTGTGCCGCCACCTACTGCTGCTGCTGCTGCTGCTGCTGCTGCTCTTCCACTAGTCTGCATTTATGTGCCTCTGTATATCGTGCGGAGCGAGTATGAGCCGCGCGCGAGCGAAGGTCGCTGCTGCGCCAGGGAAAGACTCGACGGCGTTTCTTGATCGATCGATCGATCTCTGAATACCATTCGTTAGGCCGAGCTTAATTAGAGCGGCTTGCGGCTATTGCATCGATTCGCATGGAAATTACTTTGCGTAATTTTCTTATTTTTTTTCTCTGCTTATTCTACAATGTTGATGAGAATATGCAGACGTTCGGAAATCGCTACATCCTGACATCATAATAATGGACCTGAATGCATTGTTACGTGCAACCGTGTTCAACTGACCCAATTGGATTTCGAAAATAAGATCAATTAAATTCATCAAATAATTGATAGACTGTATCTTTATTTATCAAACGATCGCTCAATTTTACCTAAAATTGATCTTTCATAATATAATTCAATAATAATAATGGAAATAATCAAGTTAGATAATCAATCATCAATAAGTCTAAATGAATGAAATGAAGTTATGCAAAATTAATCACCCTTTTTGATGTAATTATTGCATTATTTCAAAGTTTATAATTTATTTAGAGTATGAAAAGAAAAGTAATAAATTTAAATTTATACTTTTATCCGTTTCTAATAATTAGTATAAAATTCTATAGGGAAAGATCGTTATATAGGTTTCTAACGTTTAATTAATTTTTTTATAAAAATAAAACAGTTATCAAATTGAAAATATATTAAAAAAAATATAAATATTTTAAAATTGTAAATAAGTTAACAAATTGCTGTAGAAAACTCTATTAGATATGCATTTAAATTATAATTATGACTTTTTATGAAAAAATGAACCGTTGAATAATTTAATTTATGCATATCTATTTTATTATAAAATAAAGTGAACATTTAAATGCCTGGATTAAATAAAATTTACAAATAGTTAAAGCACCAGAGTCATTAATATTTATATGGAGAGTGTATCTAATTCTTTTTTGATAAAACGACAAGTATTAAGAAATACAATCGTACTAACAATATACAGCAATCAATCATTATATATAATACGCGTAATGCAATCACTGTCGGCGAATCGTGCGATGGCACCAAAAAAGATTAATATTCGTCTGGCTAAGCGCATCATAGGATTTCGTTCTGATTCGTTCGTGTGCACCCAGTCATCGGTTTAGCCGCATGCCGTGCCAAACCGTTTTCGTATATATCGGCGTTCCGATATTTCTCGACTTGTAGAATACAAGAGAGAGAGAGAGAGAGAAGAGAGAGAGAGAGAGAGAGTTGAGAGAGAGAGAGAGAGAGAGAGAAGAGAGAGAGAGAGAGAAGAGAGAGAGAGAGAGAGAGAGTTGAGAGAGAGAGAGAGAGAGAGAGAGAGAAGGGCCGCCGGGATAACAATCTCATCCTTCAAATTCATCGCATACTTCCATTCATCTATACCCACCCGCTCCCCTGCTATCTCTTCGAGCTTCAGAAAGCATCATCATCCACATGTTCTCAATCGACGCGGAGCGTGGCCCATCGAAGACTCGCTGGAAAAATGTCGTAAAATACCCGGGGTTATGAAGTTCGAGCTCTTATAAGAAAAAGAGACTTGATAGAAGGCCAGGGATCTGACTACCTATCGGAGGATGAAAGCATAAAACACCTCCTTCACGCTCCTGTTTTCAGTTTAAAAATTCGAGTACGTGATCTCAGGCTTGTCTATCGAGAAAACAAATCTTGGATGATTTTTTCACAAAGCACAGCTTCTTCAAGTTTTCATATATTTTATGGTGTCGTAACTCCTCTTGAAGACTTTCAACACTATATTTTTATTCTTAAGGTAGGATTCTGCTTTTTTTACTATAATATACAAAAAAATATGTTATTATATTTTCTTAATATTTGTAATTATAAACATGTTTCTATACCTGTACGTCAGATGTGCAAAACTCGACATTCTAACAAAGTTATATCCCATCAAGTAATACAATTTGTATTCAATAGTATGAAAAGTTGCACCTTTCAACTTGCTTTACTCGAAACTAATTTTTATAATTTTAAAAATGGGCTTTCGCCGAAAGTTTTAATTAACGTATCTTTTTTACAAAGTGTTCCTTATTATACGTATAATTAACACTGTTGATTACATTTAATTTTTTAAAAAATACAAATATACGAGCATTACTGCCCTTACCAAGTTTTAACGGGTTGCAGGCTCGATCTTCGCCCCCAAAAAATCTGGAAAAACATGTTCTTTAAATGTCCCCGAAAAATTCGGACTGACGGGGATTCGAACCCATACGCATTTACCTCTTGAGTCATCGACCGTCCCTTTTGTTTTGTTTTTATCTCATTTTATTTTTCGAAAACCGCAATTTACCATTTTTATAAGTCAATTGAAAACTATTTTGTGTTTTGAAGAAGAATATAAGATTTATGAAATTTAATCAACAGTTTGTTTTCATTGCCAAATAAGGAAGAAACTCAATATTCCTGGAAATAATGTACATGTTGATCCAGAATCGTCTCTTCATTCAACTCTATCACATTATGATAAACCTTCTTCTAACTCTTTATTTTGTGTTTGTAAAACACAAAGCTTAGTGAACCACAAGACGATACAGTAATAAAGCGGTGAGACTAAAAATTCGAGGATAACTGGCAGTGAATCATCTTACTAATGGGGATCGACTTTGCTCTCACCCCTACCTCAAACATACACGACAACGCCGACAGCGATAACACGTAGCTCTATCTTCGAGATACGAAGGGTGTCGCAGGGTAGATATGAATCGTCGTCGTTCGTCGCCCATAGCATACACACTATATACAGCCTGTGCGATGTTGGCTCTTTCCGTATACGTGTACATGTGATCGACGACGATTTTATGAAAACGACACGAGGTGGGAGGGAATACGTGTGAGCGTGTGTATTCTAGGTGTGTAATATAATTTTGTCGGCTGACACTCGGCGACGCGGCGGGCGAATTACACGCGACTGAGCGGAAGGAATCGAGTGTAAAGGGGAACAAAAAAACGTGAAGGGAGGTGAGATTGTGAAAGTCAGAGAGAAAGAGAGAGAGAGGGGGGAGAGAATATGATGAATATATACAGAGAACAAGACTTGGAAAGCGGTGACTTGATTTATGAGTTATGGACGTATGAATTTTAAATTGCAAAGACCTCGGCAAAGGCACTTGTATGTACGATACTGTCGCAGGCCGCTTTATTCTCGACATTATTTTTTCATACTTTATTTTCAAGTAACTTCTATAATAGTGTGAGAGATTGTTTTAGTACATTTCTTCAAAAGGTTTTACTATGGTAGAAATACAAACATGCAAATGAACCTTTTGACACACTATTAATTTTATATATATTTGAAAATATGTACATCTAGAGTTTTACTGCACGTTGCTAATACTAATTTGCACATTAAAGAATTTTTATAAATAATTTTATGTTTAAAATTTAGAAGATATAATATAAAAGACAATCAAATTACAATTTTAAATAGTAGGTATGTCATATTAAATATAGATAGAATTGGTAAAATATATAAATAGAAGAGACTTTACATTTATGTTAAACCGATATAAACGATAAACTTGGTATATTGTCCTGAAAAATCTTGAATCTATTATATAAGTATTAATTACAACTTAAAAGCATACAAATAAATTGCATCCAACTATAGAGTGAGCTTTTGGCTTTGGTTAAATAACTAAGTAAATGTTAACGAATTTTAACTTTGTTTCAAAATGCCCTACGACCGAGAGAAATTGATTTTATTAAATTTCGTACAAGAAAAGTCAAAAGAGTCAAACAAATATGAAAAGAGAAACGCTAAGATTGCACGAAGGGCAGGACTCGCTCGCCTGACGTTTCAAGTCTTTTGAGTCCACGTGCAGGGCTCGGGAAAAGCCGCAGTAAAAGAAAGTGAAAAAAAGAAGCATAAAAAAAGTCGTCTGAAAGCCTTTCGAATTCGAGCGAGGTCTGGCTGGCGCTTTCCTGCAGCAGAAGCCTCGAGCCGCTGCATATACACGTGCATCCGCGGAGCGACGGGCCTCGCGCGGCGCGGCCGTATTTACAAGTCAAATATCCGCGGCTCGATAAAATCGGCCCGGGCTATCGCGAGAAGCGCGACCGGCGCCGGTCGCCTTGGTAAAGCCTCGACGGCTCCTTATCCGCCTCATTGCCATTCCTTTCATCGTGCGTCGCGGATCGGAAAAGTAGAGATGCAAAAGAAGAGGCCGCGGCGCTGTATATAGTACGTCCTTTGATGTGCATAGTGCTTCGAAGAATCGCTCTTCTTGCTCCTGCCAGACATTACGGCCGAGTCCTGAAGCCGAAGAGGCTCGATCCTCTCCATCGAGATTGCAAGGTATTGCCTTGCGTGGGTGTAGCAGGAATCAAGTAGGGAAGATGGCCAGGGAAATTAACGTACACAGGCGTAGACTATACAGTATTTATTACATGTTGCTTGGTCTGCTGCGTGGTATTCTCTGGCGCTCAGGAGCTGCTTACAAACGGCCTCGCGCTTACACACACACACACACTTCGCGGTGCGTACACGCACACGGCGCGATGTCGCGTATGTTGATATACAGTGCGCATACACTACAATTTCTCCCCTTTTTTTTAAATAGGGAGCTTCGACCTATTCGCGATTCGTGCTGACCGACGCAGTGGTTTTACAATTTGATTTGCGTGCCTTTTCGTTATAATGCCAGACTCAGACTGTACGTGAAACGTTGACGGTGATAAGCGTTTTACAATTTCGCCTCCGATGCGCTTTCCGCCTGATACCCCGTAATTGTCCATCATAACCGAATCTCCTACATCTAACTCAATCTTTCGCGCGTGCGGGCTAACAACAATTTGCGAGCCTTGTTTGTTTGCAACATTATCGCGTAAGTTAGGGCGGAGTAGATCGAACCGTGTTTTAAGCTCTCGCTTATAAAACAGCTGTGCCGGCGATTTACTCGTAGTGCAATGCGGTGTACTGCGATAATCAAAAAGGAACTGGTTAATTGCCGTATCTACCCTTTTTCCCCCTTGAACAATTTTTGAAATTTTATCCTTAAACGTACCGACAAAGTTTTCTGCGGCACCGTTCGTGGCCGGATGGTACGGAGGTGAAAAGCTCTGCTTTACTCCCTTCTGTCTCAAAAAATCTTTGAATTCTATGCTCGCAAATTGTCTGCCATTATCTGTCACAATATGATTCGGTAAACCGTGTCGCGCAAATAACGTTTCAAAGGTTTCTATTAACTTGCTCGCCTTAGAATTCTGTCGAAAATTGATTACCTCCGGCCATTTTGAGTAGGAATCTAGAATTACCAAATACATATCGTTAAAATATGGTCCTAAAAAATCACAGTGGATTCTGTCCCATGCCTTCTCGGGCCACGGCCAAGGAGTAAGTGGTACGTGTGGTGGTGCCTTTTGATTTTCAACACAAATTTTACATGACTTGATAAGATTCTCGATATCGGCGTCGATACCCGGCCACCATACGTACGAGCGAACTAAAGCTTTCGTTTTTACTATCCCGAGATGAGAAACGTGGAAGTCATCGAGTAACTGCCCGCGTAAACAATCCGGAATTACAATTCTGTAGCCCCAGAAAAGGCAATTTTCTTCGACCGATAGTTCGTTTCGCTTCGTGAAATATTTTTTTTCCATGTCGGATAAGTTCTTACTGTCGCTAGGCCAACCAAAAATACATAATTTTATGATGCTCGCTAGAATTTTGTCGCGTCTTGATTCTAATGCAACCGTTTTCCAGTCGAGTATGTCTACGTTCTCTGATATGTAATGAATCGGCATAAATTCCGCGCCAAAAAGATCCGTGTTGTCTTCTATGGGCAAACGTGATAATGCGTCACAATTACCGTTTTCGTCCGTTTTAATCCATTCAATGTCGTATTGAAATCCGGACAAAAGATACGCCCAACGCTGAAGCCTACTCGCCGCCGTTAGCGGTATGCCTCTTTTTGGTCCGAAAATCGTCTCTAATGGTTTGTGATCCGTGCGTAAAATAATTCTACGACCGTACACGTAGTCGTAAAACTTCATGAACCCAAACACGATCGCGCTGGCTTCTTTATCGTTTATGGCTCTGTTTAATTCTTTTTCTGGAATTCGTTTTGACGCGAAAGCAATCGGTCTTTCCGAACCATCACTGTACTTATGCGATAGAATGGCGGACAAACCGTAGTGTGACGCGTCACAGGCCAGTACCAATTTTTCGTTGGGATCGTAATGTGCTAAGACTCTCGGAGAGATCATCTCGTTCTTAACCCAGCAAAAGGCCTCCTCGCATTCCTTAGTCCACACAAATTCTTTTTTAGTTGCACATTCAAAAAGTGGCTTCAATTTATCTGATCTATTTTGTAAAAATCTTTCGTAGAAATTAATGAGCCCAAGGAATGAGACGAGCTGTTTGCTGTTTACAGGGCGCGGTGCGTCGTACATGGCTTTGACCTTCACCTTAGACTTATGCAAGCCGCTTTTGTCAATAACAAACCCGAGCACTTCGATTTGATCTTTCATAAAATCGCATTTGTCCTTATTTAATCGCAATCCGCGTCCGGTTAACCGTTTGCAAACTCGACGTAAATTTTCTAAATGTATCTCGGGAGTTTTACCTGTTACGTATATATTATCCATGAAAGCAATGGTATTGGGAATTCCTTGAAGGCATTCCTCAATAATTTGTTGGAATTCACCTGGAGCGGCGGCTGTACCTTCTGTCATTTTCGTGTATCGAAATAAACCAGCGTGTGTTGTTATTGTTAAGAGATCGCGTGATTCTATAGCTACAAGGATTTGCATGTACGCGTGTGGTAAGTCCAGCTGAGAATACGATTCCCCGCTCTGCAAAACTTCAAAAATATCGTTAATTCGTGGAAACGGCCTTTTTGTGACATCTAAATACGGGTTAATCGTCAATTTAAAATCCCCACAAATTCGAATATTGCCATTGCTTTTCAGCACCGGTACTATAGGTGTCGCCCACTCGCTTGTTTCTACCTTTTCCAAATGACCTAACTTTTGTAGCCGCTCCAATTCCTTCTCGACTTTTGGTTTCAGTGCATAAGGCACGTGCCTTGCTCTGAGTGCAACCGGTTTTGTGTTCGGTTTCACGTGTAATTTTATTTCGCGCTTATTGTATAAGCCCGGCGTGTCGCTAAACAATTCTTTGAATTCTGTACAAATTTTCTCTCGAACGTCACTCGTGTGTATTTTATGTATTAAATTCTTAGTCTCCACCGTAATGTCCGAATCAGAAAGTAATTTTAATGGCCATAGTCCGAACTCTGATAGCCATTGCCGACCTATTAGTGGCACTTTTTCTCCTTTTAAAATTAAACAACTCAATTTCTTTATTTTATTATTTAACTTCACTTTCAAATCTTTCAATTGACCCCGTGGCTGCATTGTATTATTTTCGTAACCAAGTAATTCTGTAAAAGCTTTAGTAACTCTTAGATTTTTAAAATTATTTTCAATAAAACCTTCGGACATTACAGTGTAGTAAGTTCCTGAATCGATTTCCATGTTTATCGTCTTATCGTTAATCTCGACATTAATAAACATGGGGTTCGCTACAATATTATTATTATTCATAATATTACATATAAACATATCGTTTGTTGAACTGATAGAAAAAAAATCGAGATAATTATTACGCTCTGTAGTGCTGTCGCTCTCGCTGCGTCCGTCATCGTCTCCGTCATGTCGTGGCTCGTCGCCCTTATCCTGCAGAAATTTGTTTGCAGCCTTCTTCTTCTTAATGCAGGCCCGCTCCATATGTCCCTTAATTCTACAAAAGTTGCACGTCACTCCTCGGTGCCTGCAGAGTCTCGTCGTGTGCCCCGTATTTCCACAACAGTAGCATGTTGTGCTCTCGTTCTGTTTTGTGTAGGCTTTCGCAGACTGACCGTGACCTCGTTGCGAGTTTTGTTTACCTCTATCTCCACTGCGTTGTTGCTGCCAGGGCTTGGCTGTCGTTCGATGATCTAATGCGAAATTCTCCTGCTTGTAGCTTTTCGTCGATAATGTTCTTATCGCTCCGGCAGCGTTCTTCATTGCCCTCTCTCGAGCTGTGGCTTCCTTGAGGGCTGTATCAAATGTGAGATCAGAGAGTTTGAATAATTCTATCCGTGTTGACTCATCAAGAATGCCGCACACAAATTGATCCCGTAATGCGTGGCTTAACTCCGTGAAGTTACAATTTAAAGCCAACTGTCTCAGCCGTGTAGCAAAATCTGCAACTGTTTCGCTTGACTCCTGCTTAGCACGGTTGAATGTGCAGCGTTCCATGACCTCGGATGGCTTTGGCTTGAGATGTCCACTCAAGAGTGCTATTAAATCGTCGTACGACTTAGTAGCTGGCTTTACAGGCGCGCACAAATTCTTAAAAAGTTTATAAGTGTCTTCGTCGCAGTGTGTTAGCAAATGCGCTCTCTTTAACTCTGGCGTGGTTATAGATTTCACTATGAAGTGCAGTTCCAGCCTTTCCGTGAACGATTCCCAATCGTCCGACTCTAGGCGGAAAAAAAGCTTCACGTTTCCTGACATTTCGTCGTCACTGCTTTCGCTCTCTCTGTCGTCACTCTCGTTAGCGCCGTCGCTGTCTCTATTATTTTGACCCTGGTTTTCGGAACTGCTGATCGGTGTGCCGATTCTTGTGTTACCGGCCTCTTCGGTCCTGGCCCCCGCTTTCGTGTCTCGTTGTTCAATTTCCTTTCTTACCAATTCAACGAGTGTTACTCTTAGGTTGTCTCGCGAATCGTTTTCGTCTACTTCGATGCCTCTCGCTTTTAAATGATTGACGATCTCAGCTTTCTTCAGATGCTGAGCCTGGTTTAGCGTTAACGGGCCTGTGTTGCATCCGGAGCCACTCGCACTCATTAGCGATAATACGCGCACTTCGTATGTCTGTCTCCGCGTCTAGCCCTGTGCGACGGGTATGCCACGTGGCGATTTTTCACTTCACTATACACGTACGGCGCGTGTGCGCATTTGTTTCGTGATCGAAATAAAAGAGAGAAAAAAAAATATTGTTCGTTGCTTTCTGCGTATCCTGAAAGCCTGTGCCGAATGTCGTATTCGGTTGGACGCGAACCGCACTGTCGCCCTACCTTAATGGCGTCGTACAGGCGCAGTTCCCCTCGTCGGTGCTCTGTGGCTCGTCGCTCACCAGAGCTCGTCCGCCTCTGCCTCTCGGCACTTCCCTGCTGGAGACCTGCGGATGATCCTCGTCGCCAAATGCAAGGTATTGCCTTGCGTGGGTGTAGCAGGAATCAAGTAGGGAAGATGGCCAGGGAAATTAACGTACACAGGCGTAGACTATACAGTATTTATTACATGTTGCTTGGTCTGCTGCGTGGTATTCTCTGGCGCTCAGGAGCTGCTTACAAACGGCCTCGCGCTTACACACACACACACACTTCGCGGTGCGTACACGCACACGGCGCGATGTCGCGTATGTTGATATACAGTGCGCATACACTACAGAGATGCTCGAGGTCGCTTATATTCCTGCGTAGAGGAGACCAACAGCTACTCGATTTACTTGTCTCCTATGGCTGTATGCGGATGTTGCGAGCTCGCTTGCAGTTTTTTTTTCTCACTCCTGTCGGAGCTCTTTTATCTCGTCATTAAGGTGACTGCTCCTGTTTATTTATTGACCCGCTTTTTTTTAGCATCCTGCGACTGCTGCATTGCAGCGAGGCCGAGCCCGGGGCTGCGCTTTATTAATAAGCGACTCTTGTTTTCGTTAGCTCGCCCGCTCGCAAGCTCGGCTTTTTGTTATTGAAAGGCTGCAGCTATGGCCGCACTTTGGCGAAGCTTTTTTTCCTCATGATTTTTTCTTCTTATATATTTGAAATTGAGAATTTGCATCGAGATTTATGGAAAACTTTTTTTATTTCCGTACAGTAAAAAGTTTGACATTCATATTGAGCTATGACAAAAATAATGATGTATTGATTGCAACTACAATCATTTTCAAACCCTATATGAAGTTAGATAAATTTTTATATAATTAAACGATTCTATTCAACAAACTTAACGGGACAAGCCTCGGTTAAACCCAAAAAGCCTTTTCTATGAGTCCAGAAACCTTTTTATGTTTATAAGCAATCATTCTGAACAATGTTTTGCTATCAAAACACAATAATATCTTAAGTTTTACCGTTGTAAAATATCATAATCTTGATCCCACACGTTACAATAAATCATTATTTTCAATACCATATTTATTAAGGGAACTTTGTTCATCACATGATTCTAGGTAACATGATGAAATAAAAAATTTTTTTCGATGGTTATTCGACTCTTTTTGACATGTGTTACAAAAAGAGCGGAGCACTTTTTCTTTAAAATTTTATTTTTTTACTTTTTAATAACACATTTAACACATTTAACCTTTAGAGGAACGGAAAGCCTATGTATAGGTTCGAGCCATGATAGGAACTTTATATATAGTTAATACATGATACGAGACACAAGTTTGGGCAATTTTAAAGGACGTTTTGATATTTCAAATCAAGGCCCTCTAAAGGTTCATTTTGTTTGCAAATCGAAGCTGAATATAAAATTACGATAGAAATATATTTTTAGTGAGCGACACAAAATCATCGAAATTGGAACTATATTATAATAACACATAGGTTTATTATACCCCCTGTTACTGACAGTAATAATAATAATTATTGTAAAGTAAAAATGACGGCGAATATAATAATGTTAAATTGATAATAAATAAATATGATGTGCTAAAGTGATGCAATGTATTAACTACAGCGTTATGAAAGAAAGAGAACCAAATGAAATCGGCTACGCGTAAAGGTTGAGCATGTATTTTTTTGTCTTAAGTGCATTTCCCGAAAGAAGGTCGTAAAAAAAATGGCCAGCGTTGACGCTCTCGACAACAACAAGGCAGTGCAGTTTAGACTCTCGTATGGTTCACATCGTGTGACTAACAGAGAAAGCATCAGCTTTTTAGCGTAAATGCGTCACAGGAATATATCGACTAGGCATTTGAATAAATATAATTTTGAAAGTTTAAACTGTGATTGAATTATTAATTTTTCCTCTTGCGAATCCTGCTTTGTGCCGGAACACCACCTATATGTAAAAAATAGGGGTTCCCGTTTGAAAAAATGAGGTTGACCTCAAATTAACCTTGAAAATGAGGTTCAAGGTCAAATCCAAGGTCATCGTTGGGTTCCTTGTTCAAAGTTACTTAAGGAATGACCTTGACCTCTTCCAGAAAAGCAGTACTTTAGAAAATATTCAGCCGTCCCGGGACTTAATTGACACCCTGTATAAGTTTGGCGACAAGAACTAAGAATATTAAAGTCATTTTTCGTACAGCATAAGCAACTCCTTGCGCTGGTTTCAGTCTCACTAGAGATCCTGCGTAACAATCATGCGTGTATTTATGGCTAGACATATGTTTCGAGTAGGTTGGTAGTATGATAAATTCACATGATGATAATTCCAGAAAGTCATATTTACGTGCTATAATTTCTTGAACAATCAATGAATGCTTTTTATTCTACACAAACTATTACGCGAGTTATAAATGCGCTTATACCAGGCACCGAGGAACCCACTTTTATCGAGTACAATAGTTCACACTACGGTGAATCCCTTTTAGAAGGAACCCGATTTCTCGAAAAACCGATTCTTTTGGGTAACCCGATTCTGTCGGGTAAACCCGTTTCGTACGAGTCACCTGAGTAAATCGTGTGACTGGACTCGGACGGGTAACCCGATTCGAACGAGTGGCCTGACTCGACCGGGTAACTCGTTTATTTCGGCTAACCCAATGCGAATCGAGGCCGGACCTGGATCAGATGGGTCAGGTCTACATGTCGGATAACCCGATTGTTCAGGTACCCATCCGCACACACCTAATTTTCATATAAAAAAGTTAAAAGTTGTAAAAGGTCATTTATTATTTTAGTTTTTTCATAAATTATGCTTTTTTACACATAAGTTTAAATGGAAATTTATAAATTCAAACCTTCATATCTCAACATTTCAAAAATGGACTTGTGTCACCTTTTCACTACAGATATACAACGTATACATGGGCATATGTATTTCTTATATTAGAGTGGGCGATGATACTGAAATGGTAAAAGTAAAATTAGTCTAAGTATAAGTTTTTCAAAGAATCACAGCCCGAACCATAACTAAGAGTAATAAAAGAATCATAAATTGATAATGATACTAGCAAGAAACGTTCGAGTTTTAACTTTAGCGAAACGTCGCTGCGCATTCCTTCGAATTCCCCGTGTGGGACGTTGAAATGGTATTAAACTGAATTACCGGTATTGCGGGATATATATGTTACACATGCGATGAGAACATATCTTTACTTTTTAGCTTCATCCAAATGAAGCAACTGTCCTGTATGCACAAAAGAATATAACGAATAGTTGCGTGTTCGGTAATAAAGAGAATCATTATAAAATTTATAATAATTCTTATTATTACTTTTTCTTTTTAGAATATAAATAAAATCGAGGAAATTCGCTTGTTATTCTTGCCTTGTTTGTTAATTAAAAAAGAAGGATGCTTGATGTACAGATTTTTTTAATTCAAGAGATAGCATAATAAAAATAAAATAAAAAATAAAATAAACTTCAGAGCTTAAAAAACTTGTATTAAAAACTTATCTCTGAAGACCGTAGCAGAAATGCTGTAGATGAAACGAAATAAAAAACATAAATGTAATGATCTTGCTATAGTAAGACCTATATATACAAGTGTAGATAATTAAATTTTATTTGTCCAGTTTAACTCTTTTTACACTTTTTACATGAAAATGCATTTTCCGTAATAAAATAGTATACATAACATGTAGTATAAGAATAACGTAATTACTTTTAAGCATAAAATGCACAATAAATTTATTTTGAAAATTATATTTTGAAACTTTAAAAGCTTTTATCATCTATAGTTATTCCAACATTCGGGCTATTAGCCTGGTGTTTTAGACAAAATAGCATGAGATTGTAGAAATGAATTAGTGTAGATGATAAAAAATTAAATCGGAAACTATAATTAGCCTTTGATTGGTATATGTATACAAGGTAGACGTACAAGACAGCTCCGAAAAAGCTTCTCTAAATTCCAATTCAGCATGAATTCGAAATGACCGCAGGTTTAGTTGGGAGTGCGCGAGGCAGCACAACAGCACACAGCCAGGCCATAAATAGGGCAATTGGAAACTCCGGCGAAACTGCATTAGTCCGTTGCGGCGCGAGCGCAAGAAAAAGCGTCAGCGGCCAATGTATGTAGAAGCGCGCGCGCTTGGAGCCCGCAAGTATAAAGCCCGAGCGTCTCACCCCCTATATACCCTACAGTCCTATATATAGCAGTTCGCGGCTCGCGCTGCTGCACACTCGTGCGGACTCGTGACGCGGGCGCGCAATCTCGCGCGCTCTGTACTCGCACCTCGCACACAAACATTACCTCTATGTGGCACGGTAGTGGCAGGGCAGCGGCGCGGCGCGGCTCTCCGCAGATTGGCTATTGCGTATAGGTGCGCGCCGATGTAGCAATGAGAGGGAGACAGTGCCAGTGCACATAATACCGAAAGCGTGTAAGCGTGTTAACGTCGTCGGCCCCGGCAGACCTGCATGCGTAATCACGGGGCCCCGCATGAAGATGCTCCCTGCTGTACCTCTCTCTCTCTCTCTCCGTCTCTCTCGTATGCTGCAGTCTGGGCTGTACACACTGCTACTGTATAACGTGTAATTAGTGCGCGGGGCTGGGGCTGCAGCAGCAGAACTGGGCTAATTATATCGTTACCTGCCTGTCCGGAAGATAACGAGGCGCTCGAGTGAAGACCGACACACACACATACACACACACGCGCACGCACACACGTAGGAGGAAATATGAACTGCGCGACCCGGAAGAATTAGCCTCCTTTAGAGCTCGCTGCGCCAGCTTTGTGTCCTCATCTCCTCTCTTTTCGCATTTTACCATTTCCCTCTTTTTTCGCTGTCTTGCTCTCTTCAGCTGTTCTCCCCCTGCGCCTCCTTTTCGCGCGCTACTCCTTATACCGCTTATACCCATCCTGCCCCTCACTCTCTGCGCTCTTTATCTTCGTGCTTGGGGAATCTTGGCTAAAGCCCCTGTGTTTATATTGCCATGAGCGTGCCCTTGTACCCAAGCATGGTAGAGTAGAGCAGAGAGAGGGGGAGCACATCTCGAGACGACGCGAACCTTTAACGCCTTGTTTGCTCGCTTCTTAGCGTTATTTTCACTGGGAGCGTAGCAGTAGCAGCGACGTCGTCGTCTGGCTTTGCCTTTGGTAAACAAGCGATTCGTCTGTTCCGCCGAAAATTCCCTACCTCCCTCGCTACCTCCTCGGCCGAATCTCTGTCTTAATCGCGCACGACGGCCCCCAATTGAGTGGGTCAACTCTGCGGTAGATATGAAGTTAGCGTCCAAGCTCATTCAATTAGGAATTCGCTCGTTATTATATTTGAAAGAAAATAATAGTGTTATTTGTTGTGTTGCAGGAGGATGAGAAGAATGAGAGGGTCTCGGAGGGTGGAGGTGCTGGTGTGGCTGGTGTGGCTGGTGTGGCTGGCGCTGGCGACGAGCCAGTGCTCGGGGCAGGAGGACTGGAACTGCGTGTCGTCGTGCAAGTGCATCTGGGTCTCGGGCAAGAAGACCGCCGAGTGCAAGCGGCAGAACCTCACCGAGATCCCGGCCTCGCTGTCGAAGGAGATCCAGCACCTGGACCTGACCGGCAACTACATCACCCACCTGCCCGACAAGGCCTTCACCCGCGTCAAGCTGGAGAACCTGCAGAAGCTCGTGCTGCGCGAGTGCAACATCAAGGCGGTGAACGTCGAGGCCTTCAGCGGGCTGCGCATCGTCATCGAGATCGACCTGTCGGGGAACCGCATCCGGCAGCTGCACCGGGGCACCTTCAACGAGACCGAGCGCCTGCGCGTCCTCCTGCTCAACCAGAACCGCCTGCAGAAGCTCGACGACGAGCTCTTCCACGACCTGGCCTTCCTGCAGAAGGTCGAGCTCTCGGACAACCACCTCGTGCAGATCGGCCAGCGGACCTTCCGCAACCTGCCGGGCCTGCTCACCCTGACCCTCGACGGCAACAACCTGACGCGCCTCGACATGGCGAGCTTCGAGAGCCTGCCCAAGCTGGGCAGCCTGGAGCTGCGCAAGAACCCCTGGAACTGCGACTGCCAGCTGAAGGCCTTCCGCGACTGGGCGCTCCAGCGCAAG
This sequence comes from Gastracanthus pulcherrimus, assembly GCA_949152435.1. Lineage (NCBI taxonomy): Eukaryota > Metazoa > Arthropoda > Insecta > Hymenoptera > Pteromalidae > Gastracanthus > Gastracanthus pulcherrimus. Next base: position 46,309,727 of record OX424574.1, read on the forward strand.
CTCTACACGCGGCCGACGGGCTGCGCGCGGCCCAAGGAGCTCCTCGAGCGCATGTGGGACGAGATCGAGAGCGACGAGTTCGCCTGCCTGCCGCAGATCCAGAGCATCGGGGCGATGCAGCTGGGCGAGGCGGGCACGGGCCGGGCGCACCTCTGGTGCCGGGCCGCCGCGACGCCCCGGCCCCGGATCACCTGGGTGCACCGCCAGCGCGTCCTGGCCAACGGGACCAAGCGCCACGCGACCGAGCGCTCCTACCTGCTGCGGCAGACCGAGGAGTGGGCCAACCTCAGCATCCCGGACCTCCTCCTGTCCGACAAGGGCGAGTACATCTGCATCGCCAAGAACTTTGCCGGGAGCGCCGAGCGCAACGTCAGCCTGGTCGTGCTGGGCGAGGGGGCCGCCGGCCGCGACAGCATGATCGGCCTGCCCCTGGCCATCGGCCTCGGCCTCGTCGCCTTCCTCTTCCTCCTCGTGGCGCTCGCGCTCTGCCTCTGCTACTGCAGGCGCCGGCGCTCGCACCACGACGAGAAGAGCGCCGAGGCCGCCTCGCTCGACCACCACGGCCTCGGCGAGCAGGAGAAGTCCCTCATCACCGCCATCAACCCCGTGGTCAAGCCGCCCCGGAGGTACGAGGCGCCCTCCGTCACCTCGCACGCCACCGAGATGACCGAGCTCAATCGCACCCTGCTCGACAATGACTCCGTCTTTGGTAACTCAACGAACCTACGTCTATCCATTTTACATCTCCCAAGTTCATTTTCAATTTCGCTACTTTCCTTTCCTTTCAAATTATTATTTTCACCGCAACATTTAATGGATAAAATTGACAATTTTAAGAATAATTTTATTCTACAAATCAACCTTTTTAAAGTCATAAATTGCTTTCGGTCTAAATGCTTAGTCCAATACTTCAAATATAACTGAAATTTATCAAATTTATTAAATGCACCATAGATCACTTAAAAGTAAAAAATTTTAGATTATAGAAAAGCAACTTTTATAGCCTCAATTCAGTCAGTTCCTGGTTTAATGAAAAAGGGTTTTATCATACATCTGATTTATCCGATGTTCATCTTTTATGACTTTTAAGAGGTAACATTTTTTGACATTTTAACTTAAATTTCCTGTAATTGAAAATAAAAAGTTTTTGCCCCCAGCCGATATTTTTGCAATTAATATAACTATACGTAGTTTCTAATGCACGAATTGTAAGCTCTGAGTGATAAAAATTCTTGAATTTCCAGCCGACGGAGTTGGCAGCGTAGTAGGCGTCCTGGCCAACGGTCTGAACGAGGAGGAGCGGGGTCGCGCGACCCCCGAGTTGGACCCGTCGATCGGCGGCCACATTGCCGGTGGCGGCGGTGTCCTCGGCAGCGGCGGGAGCGGCGGCATCGACATCAGCGGCATGATCGGCGTAGGCGGCGGCCACGGGGGCAGCGTCATCAGCGGCCTGGGCACGCTGTCGCGCAACACCACGCCCTACAGACAGTACCCGCCGGACCTGCTGGCCTTCTCGGCCGGTCGCAACTCGTCGCCGACGAGCCAGGCCTCCACGGCCCCCGACAGCTCGCGTCTACCCAGCCAGCATCCGCAGCTTCAGCTCCAGCAGCAGCAGCAGCAGCAGCAGCAGCAGCACCCGGTGAGATTCGGCTCGCCCTCGTCGCCGGTGGCCACGGGCCTCGTCATCGCGGCCTACACGCCCATCGGCTTCAAGACGTTGCCGCACCCGGCGCGCGCCAGCTCCGCAACTCCCTACAGCCTCGGACACCATCATCCCTCGATGCCCAGACACGGCTACGGCACCATACCCAGGCGGCCCAGGGCGCCCAGCTGGAGCAGCGGCCCGCCCACCTCGCCCACCGAACGTGGTGAGTCTCCTACAAGCTTGCCCCATCCGCCTCTCTGGGACTTACTTTTCAGCCTCTTTCCTGCATGATTTTATCCATCTGCTGTTTTTATCGAGGCCTGCTACGGACGCCGATCCAACCCTACTCGGCGTTTATCTTCTCTGCTCGATGTTTCAATCTTTCACAGAGATTACCTTGATTCTCCTCGTTCAATCGTTGACAAGTTCTAACCCAACCCACGATTGTCAAATGAAAAATCAGCGACCGATACTACTATAATAAAAGTTATTTTCATTCATGAATTTAATAAAATTTGACTAGCTTAATCGAAAAAAGAATAGCTTTGTTAATTGTTCATTTATAAATTTGCCTTTTATATGCTAGACTGAACAAAACCATTTTTACAATTTAATTAATGCTTCAGAACATGGACACAAACGTTCTTTATTTTAAATGAAACAAACACATTTGTAGCAGAAATCTAGGTGAATTAAATTTTGACGGTAAAACGGATTTTCCTAACTAGCCTTTCAAACTTTTATTCCACAGTAATTAAAATTGTGAAACTTCAGTTCGAGCGAAAAAGAAATAGAATCCTGCTAATTTTCAACTTTTCCGCGAGCACTAGGAAGAATTGGAAAAGTAGTTCACGTCTACGTGAAACATCACATAATGAATTGTAGCTCAATCGGTGCTTATATCTTATGTATCTAGGCGGGTCACGTTCAAAACAATTTCAGTACGAACAGTTTAATAATCAAAATAGAGTAGCTTATAAGTAGCTATTGATGGTCCATAATTATTGGACATACATATATGCAGACATACCGACAAGGCATTTCATGACAACAAAATAATGGATAGACAAATTTAAATAAGTTAAAAAAGGTTATAAATTCTTTTTAAATTAGAGAATATATTATTTATCTGAATAAAAACTGTTCACTCCAATCAAAGTTATAAATTTGACTTTAATATTTTCGCATAGATTATTACCATACAATTTAATATTTAAATTCACAAACTGTGTGAAAAATATGAATTATTCTTGAGAACAACATTTTACACAATTTTTTCTAAATATCAAGCTATTTTTGATATCGTTTAACTTTTGTTTAAAGTTACTAGGAAATATTTATTTCAATTTAAAATTATATAGGCTGTTTGCTGCTGTGAGTAATAGTTACTTGTTATGATTCAATTTGAATAAATAAAAATTTATATTTTGATAATTAGAGTACCTATATATGAAAACTGTTTGTGAAGTTGTCTTCGATCATTAGTAAAACGAATATTGCGATTGTGATTTTTTTAACGCAATTTCAAACGATCTCAAATTTTATATTTTTATGTTTCATGTCTTACTAACTGGTCTGCTTCTACTCATGCTTTGATGCCCTGCGTTTACTTTCGGAAAGTTTTGAGTGCGCTATAAATACAACATTCATAAGCTATAACATAGTAATTCAAATTAAGCAACTTATAAAGAAAAATCTTCATTTTATATAAGGTTAATTTTCAATATTAAATTATGTATTATTTATTTCTCTTTAGGTTAGTTATGCATAATGTGTATAAAGGAATTTAAAAATGATTTATATAATATGACGATATTTTAACTGAAATTACTTGAGGAATAAAAAAATATCGATTATTATTTATTCAAATTATAAAACTGCTGCAATATAAAAGTTATTGAAGTTCCGGAATGCATTTGCTTATTGTTTAAACACTTGAATTAATTCATAAAATTATTTTCATGTAATAAGTAGCCTTACGTTAAAAAGAGAAATACGTTTTTTTCAAGATTCATTTAGGGAGTTATTGGATAGAAAATTTTAATATTTACCGAAAAAATTGTATGTGAAGTTTATAATTCAAATACAAGAATAATTATTAAAATTACGTTTATCAATCTCCCCAAGTAAAGTTTGGATTAAAAGAAAAAATGAATGAAATGACTTTCTTTTTCTTCTTTTCATATTTTATTTTCCCTATATTCAAACTAGACTTGGATAAATCGATTAATTCAATTTCAGTAATATATTAAAAGTAATCCAGTAAAAAACGAAAGTTTACAATATCAGAATATAAGAATTTGCTAACCAACACTTGCAATAAAAAATAGATTCTTGAAAAAGCTTCTCGATGGGATATAGTATATCTCTAGATTATTATGCCATTAATAAAAGTTTAATATGGTATTTAAAATTATGCAATCCTCGAAACGTAAAATTTACTCAAGTAAGCTTTGAATATTTTTTTCATTAATAAATTATATTCATCATTTTTAAACTAAACGTTTCCTTGGTAGATTATACTATATATATATATATATATATATAGTTGAATCTATATATTTGAATTACTAAGATGAAGAACCCTGGTAGAAAATTAACGAGTCGAATTACTTAAGATATCAACAATTAGCTAATCTCGTTAGCTAATCTTAACTAATATTAAGGATAAAATCAAGCTTAGGATTCGCTAAGAGATCCAAATTATACAGATAAAAAAATTGCAGTATATAATTAAAAATATTTTTTATTTATCACGTACATCAAATCAAAAGCGCATGCTCCAATTTAATTCTCAGTAAAATACAGCAGACCGTTACACCGCGTCGCATATTTAAATCGGAGTTGCAATTTATTTCGGAGTCTCATCATTGGATTACACGTGATTGTTTAGATTAAAAACCCTAATTTATTTATATTGTTAATTTTTTAAAGCAATTGAGTAATTTATTAACTATAATTGTTAGCAAACGCAATATTTTCAAAAAATATAAATCATTTAATAACCTAAAAATGATGTAACGATCAACGGACTATAACCATTAATAGTGTCATATATCTAACTAATATAGATGTTAAGAGTACAAAAAAACATGAAACTAAAAAAAATTGTCCCAAAAACCCCTCGCGCGACTTAGAATTGAACGTTTCAAAGTAAACGTTCTTCAGACGAAACGAACAAACTTATATATATTTTGTGTAGAATTGTTGTTCGCAAAAGCGCGAAAACGTTTTACTTCACCATAACCCGGAATATTTATTTACAAAGTGGGGATAGATTTGAAAGCTGAATGTACATACATTTTAATCATTTATAATTAAACACTTATTATCAAATAGTTACTCTGATAACTAAACTTAATCGATTCATTATTAAAAACTTCTGAATATATTTTTTAAATTAACGAGTTTTTAACTAGTCCGTAACGAAAAAACGTCGCCAGGTACCGGGGTTTTTAGCTAATTCCTTAAGGATATATTAACTAATCCATATAAAATTACTTAAACAATAGCTGAGAACTCCTTAACGTTTCTACCAGGGAATACGAGATTACTATAATGATATACAGATATAACTATATATAATTTTCTAACAGGAGTTTATTAATTTTTTATTATCAGTTTGCTTGCTTTATTATTTTGTAGCTTATGATTTATAATTTTTATATATTTATTTATATTATTTATGTCTTATGATTTTACTTTATGAGTTTATTACCAGTGTATATATTTTGCAGTGGAGAAAAAACAAAAATTATCTATTTAATATTAATAAGAGTAAAATAGTTTCTAAAATGTATTAAAAAAGTAAATTGTGCTGGTAATAAATGAATATTTAATTTAAGTGAAATGCCTATATAAAATATTTTTTATTTGATAGATGTACGCATGCATTATTGAATGAAATTTAGGATACTACTTACAATAACTGTTAGTTACAATAACTACTCACAATAGCTGTAACAAAAGAAGTAAACAGTATAATTGAATAAAGTGGTATTCTAAGTTTTAAAGAAAGAAGTTCTGTATAATACACATATAAAAGGCTGATTGTCAGACTTAAAAAGGTAGTAGGTCCGTCATTTAGAGCATTACAATATTTCTCAATTCATAATAGATAAGTTAAGGTATGACTCTAGTGTTTAAAAAAAATCCGCTATTGTTGAGTATTAATTTTGACCAAGTTTCAAGCCATTTTACCATACCCCCTTCATTTTATACCACAATTAGTATTAATTTTTACCAATATTAGTAATATTGCAAAATGTAGTACGCGCACACAACGTTAAACTTGGCTATTCAAAATCTTTCTATATGTTTTAGAAGCACTAACAAACCAAAATTATCACTCTATAAAGTGTGTTGATTCTTAATTTTTCGAAAAAAAACTATTACAATATAGTAAATAACGACCTTTAGAACTTGTATATATACTATAAACCACCTTTTTAGGTTAAAAAACTTAGTTTCAATAAAAATACGTTTTACGATTAAATTTCGTACGTTATATAATATAACTTGTTTGTCCAAAAAACACCAGAGTCCTCCCTTAATAAAAAACATGAAGTTAACGGTGAGTCTAAATCTTTTAAAATCTTATTATTCACTGGATGTCCGAGTAAAGCCTTGCCTTACTACTTGCACACACACGCGAAGAGGTACTTACACTCTGGATCCTCAAATGAAATAAATAAAAAAACGCTTGCTCTAAGTGAATGCTCCGTCAATGCACGTCTGTTGACGGAGAAGGAATAGCTTAGATCGAATCGAGCAGGCGAGGTCCGAAAAGCAAAGCTAAATGCCAGTTGACGATTGCGCAGAGATTCCGGAGCCGGTGTACGACAATCTGGGCCTGCGCACGACCGCGGACGGCAGCTCGGCCCTCTCGCTGAACAAGAGCCCGGAGCCGGGCCTGTCGATGCGGGGCCGGCCGCTGCCCGCGACGCCCGGCACTCCCACCTCCTCGCACAACGGCCACACGCTGACGCTGCCGCGCGCCCCGCGCGCCCTGCCCGCCCTCCAGCTGAACCGCTCGGCGCCGGAGGGCGCGCCCGAGTGGCCCCTGGACCTCGTCGCCGAGCACGAGCAGCCGCAGCAGACGGACAACAAGAGCAGCCCCGGCACGCGCAAGGTGCCTCCGAGGCCGCCACCCAAGCCCAAGAAGAAGAGCGCCAATGGGCCTCTCTACGAGGACGAGGGCGAGGACGGCACAGAGGTGCGTCTCTGCTCTTTTTTTTATTCTATTCTTACTCGAGACATTAACTTTTCCTTGCATAACCATGCTCTCGGATAGTCAAGAATTTTAAATATTTAGAATACTTTGTAATAGATTGAATTTTCCATATACTAAAGTCAATGATTTCAATATTCGGGACTCTGTTTTAAATTACTTTTAGTTTATCTTTTGCTATCAATTTTTAAATTCTTTTCCTTTAAAATTCAATTTTATTACATACAAAATAGAGTTTGTGTCTCTATAGGGCAAATTTATGATATTCTTAGTAGTATAAAAGTCTGATTACTATTTTATATAGGCACTGCCACGAATCTGTCCATTTTATCATGTGACATATACGAAAAATTGAAGTTACAGCAGAACATTAGGGTAAGTGTACCTATTATCGCGGGTGTACGTATTATTGCGTTTCTTTTTCTTTACATACTAAAATATGAAAACGTATATTTTTTGGTTCTAAAAATTTTTGTATAATCAAGTAAAAACATATTCTATCAAATTGAAAAACTAAAATTTTAATTTTAATTTGATATTTGTAATATTTATTTGAAATACGATGCTTTAAATATGGTGTAAAATGGGCCATTTAACTTCCACTCTTGCAATCAAAGTGCTCTTATTCAAATGCTTCTAGAACTCGCTAACTTATTTAAATTGGATGAAGAAATACTTTTTTTTGTTATTTATAGACCTTATTAGTATATTCAATGTAAAAAGATATAGTTCGTACCTTTTTGTTAAATAAATAAGCCTACCATACTACCGTGGCGTCAGTTAGAGAGAGAGAGAGAGAGAGAGAGAGAGAGAGAGAGAGAGAGAGAGAGAGAGAGAGAAAGCCTCTATCTCTTTTCCACTTCCTACAGAGTGTTTGTTTACAAAACGATTTTCAACAAAGAAATATCCTAATGATCGCGTAGAAAATGTCACAACAGAATCTATATACGGAAATAGTACATTACGTAACAAGGGCAAAAAGTCGAATATTTTTGTCGCGGGTGAGTTTACTGCCCGAGCAGGCGAAGCGACGAACAGTATCATCCGAGGGAAAAATCGACTTTTTTCTCGAGTTACATATAGTACTTTATGCCTATCTCAACTGTGGCCATTTTTAGACTCGGAAAACGGGACTAATGGACTGTTAAAAGACAACATTGTTAAAAGACAACATTGTTAAAAGACAATCGAAAATCAGGGTTATTGGTAGAACTTGATGCAATGAAGGAATTTAGACTAGTTTCTAGTGAAGTAACTTTTTTCCCGCAACTGCATGAAAAAAGTGATTTGCGGGCAATAAATTGTTTCAATATAAATTTCTCTACTCTAACACATTATTTTAAATTGTTATATTTCTTTCTTATGAATAGCTCAAAAAAATGGGTTTATCCATCATCCATTGTTGTTAAAAGATAAATTACCAGCAATTATAAGCTTGTAATCAAAGATTACATTATCTATCGTTTTCAAAATATTAAAATAGAAAAATCGTTATAAAACAAAAATAAATCGAGGAATCTTTAATTTTTTTCTTCTGATTTCGTATGTTTATCAAAACAACAATTAAAAATTGATTTGATTAATATAAAATGACCGTGACATCTTCGAGATATAAGCAATAAAATTAAAAAATAGAACCTCAAATATCTTGAAAGATAAGAGACTTACAGTCTTGACGAAGACTCCAAGCTCAGCTAAGAGATAGTAAAAAGCTCCTTTTTAGCTCAATTTATTTTAAACATTTTCCATCATATGTTTCTGAGATATCGCCATTTAAACAAAAAATTACATTTTCGTGTATAATAAAAGAAAAAAGATAGTTTATAGAAAATTTCGCGTCTTTTATTCTCTTTCAAATGCAATTACACTGATCATATTATTTCTTTATACCAAAATAATATACCTCATTTATTTCAGAAAAACGTAAAATCGAAAAATCTATGTAAAACAAAGACGAGTCGATGAATCTTGAAATTTCTTTCTAATTCTAATTCCGAATCCTGATTAAAAAATTAAAAAAATTAGTCCGAGTTGGCAAAAGATGACCGCGTCATTCTCGAGATATAAGCGATCAAAAGAAAGTTTGAAAAAGAAACATAACCTCAAAAATCTTGAAAAATGAAAGTCCTCATGATCTGGGCAAATAACTTAACTAAGAGATAGTTAAAAGCTACCTTTCTGGAAATTTTGAAAAAGAATAATGCAGTTTTACTCAAGATATCGTTCAACATAGAAAATTGATCAGTTTTACAAAATAATTTCTTTCTCAACAAAAGAAAAATAAAATGGCTCAAAAATTTTACTGAACATTTATCTGCATATTCCTAATTATCTCAAATTTTTTCAAAAACCTTTCTTCATATGTTTCTTAGATATTACCGTTTAAACATAAAATGACGTTTTGGTGTATAACAAAAGATGGGAATTACCTTATCCAAACTTTTAGGTCGGAAAAGTTAGGTAATTTTATGCTATTTCAAATGCCTTTTCGCTGGTTTGAAGATATTTTTTCTAATGTATTAAAAACGTTGCCAAGTGTTTTGGCTAACTATTTTCATTTAGAGATTTGTTCCCTACTGAAAAATGAGTATTATTAAAAGACTGAATTATCGTTATTTTTTCTTTCATTGAAAAAAAAAATGCATAACATACAAAAACGCAACATTTTATAAAATCACTAATTTAAAAATTTTACTACTACTTAACATATACTAGTTCCCAAATTCCATCATCAAAATAGTTTACATGTTATAATTTTTCTATGATGTATTATAGATAGATAAATATTTATTATTAAAAAATAAATTAAGTCAATATTAAATTATTTAAAAAAAAACACAAAATATATGTTAATATAACATCTTTGCAGTTTTTTTTATTCTTTCGTGCAATATAATGCGAAAAGTTGGCTAAAAGTGTAAGATAGTAAATCTCATATATAATAATACTTAATATCTACAAGAGAAAGCACAATGATAAAGCTTAGAGATGTCTTGATATACACGGAGAAAAAGTATTGTTTAAATCGAATAATCTCTAATATCTCAGAAGATTATGAACCAAATTGGCTCAAAAATATTCAGCCAATAACCTGACACTTAACAAATATTCTCTAAAATTTGCAAGTCATTACAGCAAGAATTACTCAAATTATCGTTGTAAAAATAATGCATTCTTTTCACATTTTATTTTTTTTTCTCAGAAAACAAATCGTCTTATTACCTACAAATTTACACGAATATACCTGTTTATAAAACAATTATCAGTAAAAATTTCTCTGACTTTTATCTAAAAGTCTTCGAGTAATAAATGTTGAAAATAAAATTTTGTCACAGTATAGCATCTGAAAAACGATTCATATAAAATCCTTTCCGATTCTTAAATGAAGGATTTTATGAGTACTTTATTGTGTTAAAAATTTGCTTTCCTAAAACGATTCCTGCATTGAAAAATCTTGAAAAGTGGCCAAAAAAAAATTATTTGATTATTTTTGTTGAAACTGTCAACCACCGGATATTGATAGCAAACATTTGTGCAAAGTTCGGGAAAGTAATACAGCAGATTGAACTAATGGTGATATGCTACATACTAACACAAACACACACACACACACACGCACGCACGCACGCACGCACGCACGCACGCACGCACGCACGCACGCACGCACGCACGCACACACACACATATATGTACAGACATTTCTTAAGATTAGTGCATTCGGACTCCGGAAGGCATAAAACATGTTTATACGTTAAAAAAACAAAATAAAAATTTTGACCATCACAAAATCTTCTCATCGAGAACGCCAAGACCTAAAAAACTAAAACTCAAAAATCGAGGAACTACTACGAAACAAAAACGCATCGGAAACGAAACGAATAATTTTTGATTCGCCTTCCTTTAAGAAAAACAAAAAAATGAGCTCTAAAACATTAATTTTCACCGTGGATTACTCGAGATATGGTGGTACACATACATACACACGCACGTATGCATGCACGCATGCACACACACGCTCGCGAACACACACACGCACCCACACGCACACGCATGCACTGCACGCACGCACACACATGCACTGCACGCACGCACACACATGCATACGAACATTTTCTAAAAACAGTGTATTTTGATTCCATATTTCTAACATGTTTTTAAGAAAACTTTTTTTTTTACTTTTACAAACCTTCCTTTAGGATGCAGCAAAATAATTTCCTGTATTCATACCATAACTAATATGTTGAAAAGTAATATCCCTAAGCCTGAAGAAATTTGGTCGACGGGATCACTTGGAATCCCAAGAGCAGTGAATTAGAAACTTAACAACTATGGTGATATTATATGACGTGTTGTATCAAGATTTTACATTCTTTTACGGTGAAATTAAAGGTATTAGCAAATATTAAAAGTAAAAAAAAATTCAGAATAATTGCTTTTGAAAGGAAGCATGTTTATGGACTCAAACTAATAAGTTTCATAAATATGAAAATTTTAGAAAATGTTAATGAGTCTATATTTTTTCTAAATACAGCTTAAATGTTTACTGTTATACTTAATTATATTATGTACATAAAGGGAGTTGAAAAATCATTTAAAAAAATATATATAGCCTAACCCATTGCTACCCATTGTCTTCAAAACCTACAAAAATTTGTTTACATTCTTTGTATATGTATTCATGACTATAATTTAAAAATTCGAAAGTTTCTTAAGTTTTATAAAAAAGAAATATCTTAAGTTGTAAACTCATTATTTTTATTAATTTTTTTACAAAAAGGATTGAAAAATAATTTTTTTCTTGGATCAAACTCAAAATTCGTTAGGTCAAAACACTGAAAAGTTGAAAAAATATCCTACGGTAACTGTGATAGTGTCAATATCAGGAATCACCAGCGATAACAATGGGTAGCAATGGGTTAGGTTGAATAATTTTTATCTTTTGATGATTTGTCTACTTCCTTGTTATGTACATCATGTAACTAAGCATAAAATTTAACATTACAGCTGATTTTACAAAAAATATACTCATAAACATTTTTTCAAATTTTCATATTTAGATACCCATTTACCCCCTAAAGGGGTAAACCTGATTTAAACTCGAAAAAAGAATTTTTTTTTAATGAGCCGATACAAATTTTTCCTTTAAAACTCACCATTCAGAAATTTATTTTAATATGCATCCTTGATAATATCTGTAATTTTACTGTTGTAAAATCTCAATATGTTGCTCTTATATGACACCAGATATTACCATTATCAATACTATGTTTATTGCGTAAACTTTGCGGCGTGCACGTTTCTAGTGACATGATAAACAAAAAATTTTATTTCGACGGTAATTTAACTCCTTTTAGAATATACTAAAATTTTACGGTTTATTTTTCTGTTAAAAACTTTATTATTATTATTTTTCAAAGTACAAACTAATTTTTGAAAAATTTACCTTAGTGATTTTTAAAATGTTGGTTTGTTCTCTAAAAAGTAATGATAAAAAAGATTTTAAAGAAAAAGTAAACCGTAAAAGTTATAGAACAGGTTATAAGGATGCAAATTACCGTCGGAAGAAAACATTTTGTTGATCGTATCACCTAGAAACGTGCACGCCGCAAAGTTTTTCCAATAAATATAGTATTGACAATACTAATATCTTGTGTCACGTAGGAGTAAGATTTTGAGGGTTACAACGGTAAAATTACAGATATTATCAAGTATATATAGTAAAAAAAATCAGAATGGTTGCTTTTAAAGTGATGCTAAAGCCACCCGTCCCCGATAATTACGTGGCCCCACTATTTACATTTACTTTTTAATTTTTAGTAACTATCTCTCTGAAATGTTGTTATTTCAATTAAAAATAACAACATTACAGCAAGATAGTTTCTTAAACATTGAGAATTAAATGAAAAAAAGTGTTTCTCCGTATTTGTCAATTATAGAGGGTTTTAGCATCACCTTAAAGGAAAAATTTAAAGGTGTATCTGTTGCCTTAAGGGGAGGGACCGACTAGATTTCAGTTTAGTGAAAGAAAAATCGTCCGGGGCTAAACATTTTTATCATAACATACAGTATTCTGTAAAAAAGAAACTTTTTTAGAGGTCCTGGAAATTTTTTTTCGAAAGTTCTGAAAATTCATTCAAGAAATTGTTGGTAATTGCATCAATAATATACAAAAAATATCAGCTCAAAACATTCAGAATTGCAGGTCTAGTTACATTTTTAAGTTCAGCAGTTCTCGACGTTTGCAATTATCATCATCAAAGCTATTATAATTTTAAAAAATCTGACTTTTTTTAGAATTGTGTATTCCAAATTTCTGAAGATTCTTTTTTTAATTCGGAATTACTAAAAATTAATTTTTCAGAATTATTTTTGTATTTTTACATTTGCACATTTACGCGCGTATATGCACGCATGCACACATAAGTAAAAGGGACGAGGCAACATATAATTATGTTTATGCACATTAATATTATGTACTTTGCATATAAATTTATAATTATGTTGGGAAGTACGTATACTTGTACATGTATAATATATATAGACATATAATAAGTAAGTAATTCATCGGAATATACATACATTCTTATTGTAATATAACATTATATATTTCGTATTTTTGTAAATAAATATTATAAAAATGGATATTATTATTAAAACAATAGCGCTAGATACTGGATCTTTCTATAATAATGATTCTTCTTGTCTATTTTATGTGAAGCTGATAACTAGACGAGCTACTTTATACTTTTCAGTTCTTTTTACGTCACAGCTTGAGAGCATAATATAACTGAACGTTAGGCCTAGCTGTTTCATGTATTCTGATGCCGTTCTCATATCAGAATACATGATACTTCCTCAATTACCTTCGCTAATAGTTATTGAAACTGCAATTTTGCCTCTCCTTTCAGATACAAATATCTCTTTTGGACACTTATTCTAAATACTGCTGTGCAAACTTTCGTTAGCAGTACGTATAAGCAATGAATGAATCATCAGAATGTAGAAATTCTGACTTCCGAAGTTGAACAACAAATTTTTCAGAAACTCGGAACACAGAAATCTAAAAAGAAAATTCTATAATTTTAGAACAAGAATTTATGTATATTCTGATGAATTACTTACATATTATATGTCCATACAGATCATGCATACATGAGTATACGTACTTCCTAAAATAATTATAATTTTATAAACAAAGTTCATTGTAACGTGCACGCGTGTGTATATGCGTGTAAATGTGTAAATGTAAAAATTCAGTAATTCTGAATTTGTTATTAAACAAGTACTTTTTCAAACATTCTAAATTCCGAATATGAAACAATAATTTAGAAATTCTGAATTCCAAAATTGAAAAAAAAAATCTTCATAAATTCAGAATACAGAACTCTGAAAAAACTCAGAATTTTTATTTTCAAATTATGATCGCTTAGATGACGGTATTTTCAACAAACGTCGAGAACTGCTAAACCTAAAAATGTAACTAGTCCTGCAATTCTAAATATTTTGAGCTGAAATTTTCTTTATGTATTCTTGATGGGATTATTAATATCTTCTAGCATGGATTTTCAGCTCCGGACGATTTTTCTTTCACTAGGCTGAATTCTAGCCGGTCCCTGCATAATAGTATATACTCCCCTTAATAATAGTATACGCTGTTACAAATGGAATACATAAATAATTCCTTTTTAACATATTTATGATTACAATTTCATACTGCGAAAATACGTACACGATAATAGGTACAGGACTTTTATCCGTCCGTGAAAATGCGTACAAAATGCTACTTTTTTAATTTTGCATTGTGTTCACATGTTTCGTTAGGTTTTAAAGTTAACTAATTTTTGTACGAATTTAAGACATCCTATGCTTTTATAAAAAGCAGCTATAAACAATATTACATTAAAAATGAAAAGAAAGCATAAAAAATTAAAAAATTTCTTGATACCGCGATAATAGATATACTTAACCTATAAAATAATAAAATTATAGATTCATATTTAAACCTTCATTTTTAAGAATACTTTTAGCCTGCTCTCTAAATTTTAAGAAACCATATATGTGCAGTGAAAACAATACTACATGACATTTTCGATATTTAATCCTTTATTGATCCAAGATTGATAATTTAAGTCCTTTTTGTTTATCTGGATTTCAGTAAATTAATATATTATTAACGATATATGTCTAGAAATATATATTTTTTCCTTATATTTTTCATAAAATGTGTGAACAACAAAGCCATGAGAATTAAGCCTACCTATTGGGATTTAATGTGCCATGGCCTAAGCAAAGCAGTTTTGACAATTTCTTATTTCCTAAATAAGCATACACAGCAAAAAGAAAACTAATTATAAAATAATAATTTTAATTATACTTAAAACTAATTATAATTATCAATTCAAAAAAGGGGTTGCAAAAGTTTCACATGTAATAGTGAAGGAATAAAAAGGTTACAAAATTAATAACTCTATTTGATTTGACTCTAGTATTTTTAAATCAAACATATTTTTTTTAAAATTTTTAAAACTATTTAAAAGTTGTAATAAAATTATTTTCTTTACAGATTCTTAAACTGTAAAACATAAAGATTTGTTTTTACATAATTAGTCTTTAAATTCATCCGTTCTATATGCTTATTAACGAAAAAGAAAGGGTCGTTACTGCTATGCTTCGTCCATGACACTTTAAATTCCAATTCCAACGGCTTATCTATTTTCGAATTGCTAGATTGAATTTGAATATGCTGTTTTCCTGTTACAGGTATGATTGTCGCGATTGGTCGGCGCGCGGGTATGAGACCGAGCGCCGAAGCGGCCGAGCCACTGCGAGCTGCAGCCGCTGATCGCGACGAGCTTCGTGAGCCGCAATACGGGACCGCTAGTGCCTTCAACGGAGATGCGCGGCAGAGACTGAAGCGAGGAAGTGAGAGGCCACCACTTCAAGACACCACGACATGAACAAAATATATACGTACAGAATGAGACGAGGAAAGCGCCAGCCGATTATTAGCGACGCAGAGAGAAAGGGGGAGAGAGAGGGAGAGAGAGAGAGAGAGAGTGTGAGAGAGAGAGAGAGAGAGAAAACCGAGCAAAGAGAAGGCCCCTCGGCTCCTTTTCAGGGCTTCCAGCACACACTAAATCTACATCCAAAGACGAGGAGGGGGACTGCATACCGTAAAAACCTGGATATATAACAGAGCTGCCCGACACACACACACACGCACGCACACACACACACACACACACACACACACACACTCACACACACACAAACAATCAAACACTGCAAAAATAAGAGACTACTGTATGTACAGTGTATACTTGATCCCTTTTTTCACCAGACATGCATCAAAAGTGATGCATACCTTATAGTATTCGTATTATACACCTGCGTACTGACACTCGCGACACCGACAGCGACCTATGTATTTACATATATAATACATTTAGGTATATCATGTTCTCGTCATTTTCGAGATCATCTCGTCTTGATCCTCTGTTTTCCTTTTTCACATTTATCGGAAAGTTTAAATGCGTGTGTGTGTAGTATGTTACATGACGCGTAATTTCCAAATGCACCGAAAATATACTTCACTTATGTCGAATTCTCCACAACTTATATCAGGTAAGGTATTTCATTTGGTTCGTACCGTACATGTATGTCACTTGCTGCAAATGTCAAGGCTGAGATAGTAGAAACATCTTTATTCTAAATTATACACTTTTTTTAATGGACCAAGAATCACTGCCTGCAATTTGCCAATTTATATTATAATAACATTTATTATAAATATAACGCGATTTGGAAACATATATATTATGACTCCACGGATATCCCAATTTAAAAGAAGAAAAAAAATTGCAATCTCGCTATTGCCTCTTGAAGCAATGTTTAGCATTAATTTGATTTTAATATATTTTAATAATAATATTTAATAATGCACATAATTGTTTAAAATCATTTATTTTTTCGATTAAAATGAAAACAGCCAGCCAAATGAAATATCTTGTAACGAAAATAACAGGTGCGTCAGCGTATCCCAGTTTTACGAACAAAAAAATTATCTCAATGATGTTGACTACGGCTTTTTGCTGAAAATTGATGTAATACATCAAATACTTGACGTGGGTAAAAAAGCGAACGTAATTAGCATCGTTAACGCGTATAGCACACGACAGATAATAAAATAAATGAAATCTAAAAAAATTGGTGTCGTTCGATCTTCTAATCGGACAAGTCGCGTTCTATCATCTTTTTAGTCAGGACACATCGGTGCTAAGAGAATTTCGCTATGATAAAAAGCCAAGAGCAACGAACCATCCTGGAGTTCGAAATAGATTATTTGCTTATTTAATTTTGATTCCTTATTTGTATGCTCGTTGAGAAGAAATACGTCCCCTTCCATTCCTCTCGGAACCTTGTACTTTGCTGTTGGTATATACACATATTATACATACACACACGACATTATTATATGCGTAGCGATTAAATGCGTGAAATGAAATGCGTGAAATGTTCGATACGGCATGCGCGAGCGCCGATCCTACGAATGTTTTTGGTTCGTTCACCTTTTTGCATGCGAGAATTATTATTGTAATTTATTATTAATTAATGCGAGCGTGCATAAGCGTTAGATTTAAATGCGTAATTTTAAAACGTACGACACGACGATAAAGCGAGAATTAAGCGTCTTGCGCGCGAATGGAAATTGACTTTGAGTGGGCTACGAAGACTTTAGGTAAATATTATACATCTTCTTTTTTACACCGATAAAATTTACATTCATTGAAGCGGGCGATAATTGGAATAAAGATTTTTTATAGAAATTTATATATATATTGAAAAATTATTGTTTTCAAGTCGTTTGATATATTAATATCGCAAGCTATTTTTTTGAATTGTAGATTATATTACGTTTATTTATTTTAGATATTATTGAACATGAATCATGTGTTCGTGGACATCTTATTTTTTGCACGAAGTAGAGCAAATATTTTTGAAACAAAAATTTGGACTGAATAATTACAGTATCTCTCTTTAGTGACAAATTTATACAACTAATTGATAATATACTTGTCTTATGAGATCAGTAATTGAAAAAGTATATAAGATTCTAGGTTACAAATATGTTACTTTCTATTTCACCTTAATACATAATATCTTATTAAATTATAGGATGCAATACATAAACGCATCGAAATTTAATGTTAGAAAACAAATGAACACTTTTAATGTGTCGTAAGAAGTGCTAGAAATAAAAATTTAATAACATTCTTATACTTTGCGGTTATTACAAATTCCACTATACCTACCGATAAATATTAAACCCAATAAAAATAATCTAGCATCATGGATAAAATTACCAAAACCTAAAGTAACATAATAATTGAAGGATTTGAATTATTGCTTATTATTTAATGTTATAATATCTAATAATCGTGTACGTTTTTATAATTTATCAGGTAAAGGCAAAATTGAGTGCACGAAAACGCGTGTTGTAATTTAAAAAAATAATTCCCTTTGATTGAAACTTTCGGTATCCCCAGATTTCCGCATGCAGTATGAAGCTCATTTCGCTCTGCAGCTACTGGTATGCCCGCGAAAAGCGATGTCCGACTCAGGGTCGCGGCACCGGATCGAATGGCCACCAGAAAGAGCCATTGATCTCTGTATTTGATCTCGGATTCCTCACTCGAGACTACTTTTCGTCATTTCTACATTTTATTACTCGGAGTTCTACATGAACCTACCACTGCTTTCAAAATCGAAATGTATATATTTTTTATATTTCATAAAAGAGTTTCAAGAAAGCTGAAAATTCTGGACTTTGCAGAACGTTCACTGAAAACTGAACGCATTTATAAACATTTTTAAAAGTGTAACTTCTTGTAGAGAATATTCAATCATGAGTTGTCTCGTAAAAAAGTAAAGCTTCGAGTAATTTTTTGTTCAAGATAAAACTTTCCCAGTATAATATCGTACAAATTTGACCAACTTTTTCAAATAATTTTGCGAACAGATAATGAGATTTAAATGAATGATGATTGCAAGCATACGGGAATAATTAAACAAAACAGTTTTATTGTAATGATAAGTATACGTGTCTTTTATACAATGCTTAGATTTATTTCTACATTCGATCATGTTATTCTTACTTAAATGACCATTGTTTCTAAGAAAAAGGCTGACTCTTTTATGGTATTATTGTAATATCTCAAAAACATCACGAATCATATAAAACTTTTATTTTTATATAATTGTTGTGGATCATATGTGAGCATTGACACCTTGTCTTTGTGAAAATTAGAAAGTCATCTGTTTATTTAATGAGATATATTAAATTTCAATAAACTAATATGAAGATTTTCTAATTCCAATTATGTAATATATTGTTGTATATTATATATTATAAAGTTTATAGTATTGACTACGCCAATATTATTAAAAGCTTTATCAATCACAATTAAAATCTTTAAAAGATTTTTAAGTTGTACATTCAATTTTGTAAGCCCTTTTTTAAACCCAATTAAACAATTGGACTAAAAACTATTGTGTCTTGCATGAAGATAGCTAAAATCTAATAAAAAGTTAAAAAACCTAGTTTTATATATTTTTTGTATTTATTTTAAAGAAAACATTGGATAAAAATAATGTTTATTATATATTAGCACTGTTAATTCTTTTCCTTGCCAAGCACAAATATAAAGAAAATATAAAATTCTAATACTTTTTGTAATGTTTTGCCATGTGATTTGTTATCTATTTTTGTAAACAATTTCAATCAATTTTTATACTTAAACATTACATTTAATTAAGCTACTGTATTTCGCAATAATCGGTATTTATGTCATATCATCCACAAATAGAACCCTGATTCTTCGAAATAAGTAGAGGTACCTTTACTGATCTCTATTTTCACGAAAATGTTCAGTCGTAACTTTACAAAACAGAACGGGAAAAGTAAACTCCAAAAATGTGCAAGTATTTTCGACTAAAAAAATCAAAAAAGTCTAGAGTCAGTCTCGGAATACAGTAAAAGATATAAAATTTTCCCGGGCTCTCTACGAAATAAAATGCAGAAATAGAGAGGCCTGAGCTATAGAGGCGAAGGCGACGGCAGCATAGGAGGAAAAGCAGTTGCTTATCGAAAAAGTAGTTTCGTTTCGACGAAGCCAAAGACGCACCTGTAAAACTTTTTACCCGGACATGCACCACCGATGCGCGCATACATACTATAAATATATACGAGGCAAAGGCAGAAAAAAGATAGGAAAACAAGAACGCGAAAGCAGCCATTTTTCGTAGCCCACTCCCCGAATGCGAAGAAAGAGAGAAGCTCTAAGACTTTGTCGGACGGCCGAGTCCGAGTCGAGCACAATATTCTATCGAGTATTCTTTTTTTACAACAATATATATATATACACGTACACACATATATATATATACATACATACATACATGCATACATACATACAAATACACGTATACAATATAAACACACTTCCTCTCGCCCCGCGTTCGTCGATCGCGTGCACGCACACTCGCGGGGCCAATCCTACCGCTGATCGTATTAAAATATATATTGAGAAACAAATATGTTATATATACAAATATAAATATTAAATGAGTACGAAAAAGGTGAACAAGAAGAAAAAAAGAAGCGAATGCTTCCGTGCCGGACGACCCTTGTAAGATATATGTGAAAAAATCTTATTTAAGTATAAAAGATAGAGAACATATAGCCGTTAAGATGTTTAAACACTGAGAAAAGAATTGATAATCTGGTTTAATACGTTTAATACTGCATTATACTTTTGTCACTCATATTCATCTATGATTTAAAATATATGTGCAAAGATGCGAAAATTACAATAAATTTAAAAGTATAGAATTTTTATACAATTTTAATTTTAAAGAATATAGTGCTGAATGTATAAGACGAATAAATCAGCAGCCTGTCAATAAATATGTATTTTATAAAAGAATTGTTAGCTAATTGATTTAGTAGAAATAAATTCTTTTCTCAGTGAACCTAAGTCTTTAATGTATCGCGTTGATATAAGATAAAAAATGTGAAACGTTATTAGGTTCATCAAGAATATATTACGATCGCAGATTGTATATTATAAAATACGGATTGAGACGTCGAACCAGTGTAAACGTCGATGAATGAGATTTAAATGTGTATTTGTATAATTGATGATGCAATTTGCGTAATTACTACCATTATTATATTGCTGATAATTACTTTATTACCATCACTATTATTTTTATATTATTTTATTATTGTTATTATAATTATTATTATTATTATTATAATTATTATTATTACTATTGTCATTAGGAATGCTATATAAATTACTCTTTTACTGTCATATTAGTTTACCGTTGTTGTACAACCATTGTCATCATCACAATCGTTGTTCATGCTGAGTGAAAAATAATTTATCGGTTTGTAATTATTCTGTAAGAATATTTTTTTAACTCTTAAGCGAGATTTCTTTGAGCGATATGAATTTTACAGAATGTTTACTTAACTGCTTTTTCATATTTCTTAACTGTAAAGTTAGAAAGTCATGTGTTTGAACGCATATGTACTTTTTACGAGAATTACGAAAGCAAAAGAAAAAATCTCCTCTACGAGGAAGGAAAATGGGCTATATGCATGTTGCAAACTGACTGTTCCGTTTAAAAACAGTTCTTGAAGCCTTTTGCGTAGAGAAACAAAATTCTTTTTCACTCGGACAACTTCGACATATAATTAAGCATTAGTTTTGGACTGTTATTGTCATCGTGTACTACTAAGAACGATTATCGTAACTCATGATTAGGATATAACGATTTCTTCTCCCCTGTGTCCGTCGCGGTTTTGTAAAAGAAAAAAAAGTGATGAAGTACAGACGCGAAAATGCGAACGTATAGAAGACGAATGTACATAAAGCATGTATGATAAAAACACTAGAATGTATAAAAGCGCGCGACAAGTTTTTTTTCTTTTAAAAATATATATTATACATAGTATTGTATTAAGAAAAGAGTATAATGCGCATCTTCTGCCCTTTCAACGAAAGACCTAGAAGCTACGAGAACAAAACTTTGTATACTGTGTAAAAAGAGAATATAAGAATTATAAAATGACTAACAAATAAAAAGAAGTGAAGAAATGTTAAAAAACAGTTTCTGTGTGCATTCTATTCCCATAAATAATAACAAAGGTCCATAAAAGAAAGCTCATACATGAAAATAGGCATTAAGGAAGAAGCTGTAAGTAAGATGCATTAGAGACTCTTTACTCGTAGTTACCAACGGAAGGAGAAAATTTTGTCGCTGCATATGCTTATATAGTTGAAGTTAAGGTAATCAAAGAATTTTGAGAAAAGGGGGGAGAATTCCAAGAAAATAGCAACGAAAAGAAATAGGCCTCTTAATAGCCTAGAAATGCAGCAGAGAGAGAAAAAAGGTAAGCATTGAAGTATTTCTCAGAGTACGCAGGTGAAGAAAGAGAGATAGAGTAAAAGTTAGGGCGAGTGTGTGTGTGTGTGAGAGAGAGAGAGAGAGAGAGAGAGAGAGAGAGAGAGAGAGAGGAAAAAGTCGCATACACCAGCTAACCGCAAAGCGGTGAGAAAAGAATCCACTTTACGAGGCGCATGAAAACCGAAACGAGGAATAAAAAAGAGTGAACAGTAACGGCTGAGAAAAGTAGGCCAAGAAGGGAAAATGAAACTGGTAAAATACAGACAGAAAGAGAGAGAGATAGATAGAGGGGGAGAGAGAGAGGGAGAAAGAAAGTCTAAGGCAGAGATAAAAGATGGAAAAGCCTAGACTGAGCTCTACGGAAACAAGGAGATCAAAAGTTGCATCGAGAGAATTCTAAGAGTTTTAATGAATCTCTAAAATTTATTTAAAATTAATTTGGTTACTTCATACAAACTACGTTTATTTTAACAATCATAAATTTTCAAATTATTGGGTTATTTCTATTTTTCACTAGTACAAGTAAAAAGTTGGGATTGCAAAACATATTGCAATCTTTTGCATTTTCGCTAATGTTTAGCAAAGAAAGACAACATTTGGCAAAGTTATAATTTCCACAAGTGGGAATCATTATAGTTTTTGTGTATAACCATTATAGATTATATTATCCCTGGTATAAATCTTATCGTTGCGCCCACATTCACTATAACGACCTTTATAGGCAAACTAGACAGTACTAGATTATACAAAACTCGATAAACCCACACAGATCTATATAGTTTTTTCAATAATAATATGTACATGTAAAATCTGTGAGGTTATATTATTTATTGGACAGAACTTTTAATGTAAAAATTAATGTTAAAAAAAGTTCTATGCATACTATTTTCATATACTAGAAGCTGATTTTTCGCGCGCGATACGCGCGCACGGACATTTCTCTTGCTGGGCTACAGTGGGGTTGAATATTTTTATTATAATGAATATTATATGTATAAATTCTTATAATTTTTAACACACTTTCTTGGCCTACTGTAAATTAGTCGAGATTGGCTGAGAAAGAGAGAGATTTTAAGAGACACGTAATTGAAGTTTAATATAAGCTACTTAATATTTCTTTATATGTTCATTTATAACTAAAAATACTGAAACACGTATTTTTATTTTTTGGTAAAAAATGTATCTTCTGTAATTAAGTTGAGCAAAATCCGCCATCCAAAAGATGTCAAATCCTTGTCGTTAGTTGGAAGCGTATGTGTAGGTACTTGACTACATCTGTCGGTAACATTAAACTATAAGAGAAGTTCTACACTGATGTGATGTGTATGTGATGTGCACGGAATGTTACTGTTCCCTGTGACGATGGTAGGAGAAAGTGGGGTTAAGGTGGACACTTTTCTTTTGTGATTTCCTTATTTTCCTATTGTTACAAAATTGAAAAATTATATGCCATTTAAGCATCATTGCAACTTTCTAAATAAATTAATTGATATTTCGATGTTCAAGCTATAGACCCTAATTTTATGCTCATGACTAATTTGGAGACACGTATAAAAATAGTATTAATACTTCAAATATCTTCACACATTTTGTAAAATACATAATATGTTGTTATATAGACTTGGTAAGTACCGGTTTCCATTTCAAAAATTTAGAAAACAAAAAGCAGCTCCAATTAATATTAATATTAGATATATATATATATATATATATATATATATATATATATATATATATATATATATATATATATATATATATATATCTAATATATATATATATATATATTATAACATATTATAATATATATATATATATATATATATATATATATATATATATATATATATATATATATATATATATATATATATATATATATATATATATATATATATATATATATATATATATATATATATATATATATATATATATATATATATATATATATATATATATATATATATATATATATATATATATATATATATATATATATATATATATATATATATATATATATATATATATATATATATATATATATATATATATATATATATATATATATATATATATATATATATATATATATATATATATATATATATATATATATATATATATATATATATATATATTATAACAGTTACGATATAAACGTTTTGAACAAACGTTTAAGCATTAACTTATAGTTTATATGGGCAAATCCGCCGAACTTTTAACTTTCTGCATACAAGAAATTTTGAAATAAAAATTGAAGGCACATAGTTGAAAAGTCGTGGGCACATTTTTAAAGCCATTTATGATCAGAATGAGCGCACGTGCCTTATTTTTACGAAACCGCATTTTTGGCTCATATGATATGGCTTCTATGTATATTAAATTGGTTATTTTTGGTCGATAATACATTTTTAAGCGAGTTAAATATTTAAAATTTATAAGTTACGACGCAAAAGTCGCTTAGTTTTTATGTTTATGTAGAATAAAATATGATCACACACGAACCATTTTTTAGATAAAATTGTGAATGTGCAATGGTAAAAACTGAATTTTTTCAATTAATCACGTTTTTAAAAATTGTGTATTACACGTTTTAGTGTAGTATATCAAGAGACATATAAATGCGACATGGATAATTTACTTTGTTCTTTAATCATCAAAAATAAATATTGAATTTCAAATCGATGATTTACAACACGGCTTAACTGCTAAATTAATAACTTTGCTTTAATTAAAAGATTTTTAGAATTCCGGGACACATTCTTAAAATTCCACAACTTTCTTTTTGAATGAGGCACACAAATGAGATTAAACTCAGATCTGTAGTTTAGATTTTATTTACTTAAGGGTGAAATCCAGTGGTTTATCAAAATTTTTAAAAAAGACTGCTATTTTTAGGATTTGGTTAAAAATTGAAATTTTTTTGCCGATTTGGATTACTTGTGGGGTATATAAAATCTAAATAATTAAATTTTTTTTAATTAAATCTGACTTATATTTCTTAGCTTTTGTCATTTAATTTTAGTGAAAACTTTTGATAGGAGGGAAAAATAAGAATTATTAAAACCTTACGAAAGAAGTCGAAAAATTAAGAAATGTATGTGAAAGTCGTTTAATTAAACTATAATATTACGAAAGTTGTTCCAAAGATTTTCATTTTATATATATTTTCAATAAGTATAGCCGATATTAGATGACGTATTAGACTATGGATATTCGCTTTATCTAAGTTGGCTGCGTATCTAACTTAGCCCTACTCTTTCCTATGAATATATGTGATCACTGATTACTGATGATAAAATTAATACATTTACAATTTACATACATGTATATTAGAAAAATAATTCTTTCCGCAATGCTAAAAAAATTATGATTGATCACAATTAATTACATATAGCAAACAACCGATACGATCAGGCGTGTACCACCACAGATATGTCACATCAGTGCAGCGCATGATTTCTATCAAAACAGACCTTGTGGACTTTATCTCTGATAATTTAAATGGTTTGATGCCAATAAAATTTAAGAAAATTATACTGCGCAATAGTGCTCTCACTTTGATATGAAAGCTATATAGTAATGTCTGATTTCCTCTATACATTCCCAAATTTGTCCGACAAAAGTTATGAAAAATAAAGCCTAGCACCCGTTATTTGTTCCAATGGGCCCCTTCTGTCGAGTTATAAGGTATTTTACTCCAATTATGCGTTACTTTAATAAAAATATTTACCTCTTCTTCTGACAATAACTTTGCAAGTTTTTATAATTAAAATTTTATTTATAAGGTAATAAAAGAAGGTGAAAAGAGCTTTAATTTGAATTCGATTTCATATAAAAATATTAATCTACTCAAAAGTTATTAACAATTAAAGATAGTGACTAAAATTACATGAATATTCGAATAAATTTAAAATTTTAAATTTAATTTTATAACTCTTTTAAATTTATTTATTGTTTTTTTCTTTTTATGCAATTTCAGTTACCATCTTTAATTGTTAATAACTTTTGATCAGATTAATATTTTTGTACCAAACTAAACTTAAATTAAATCTTTTATCACCTACTTTTATTGTATTTTGATTATGGTTAGAAGAAGAGGTATCTTCTTTTATTAAAAGAACGCATATATAGAATAAAATACGTCATTTCTCGGCATCAAGGGTCCATTGGAATAAATTAAGGGGGCTAGGCTTCATTATTGGGTTACAATCTTGAAATCTTTATCTATTAATATTAATATCATCTACCTTATTAACTTCAAATTTTGGAACAATGTAATCCAGATAACTACATAGAAGTTTTACGATTGGTTGAGTGGCTTCGTCATTATCTTAAATTAAATTTCTATTTTTTAAGGTGACTCCGTCGTTTTTCAAAATCCATCATTAACTAAAAATAAAAATCTCATTGAAAGTGTGCATTTTATACATTCTATTAAAATTTTGCTTGGGAATAGTTGCCAGGTGAACTAAAGAGAAAAAAATGTTTGAAAATACAACTCTTAACATGGGCTCTTATGGCGAAATGTGCGTTTATGCCTGTAACTACATGAAAATCCATGATTTCTTTATAAAACCACCTGGGCATTGTATCTTTTTAATTATAGATTCCGATTATTTAACAAAAATACCTGGTTGCCAGTAAAATAAAAAAATATTTAATAAATAAGTAAAATGAGTGTATTTTTGTATGCATATATATGGATATTATTATTATTTCTAATATATTATAACATATATTTAGGACAGTAAGTCTGACAATTGATATTGAATCATTTTTAATTAATTGCATAGATACGGAACTACGCGACGGAGTTACCCTAATTATGACTCATTATTTATTATTCATTTTGTAACATTATGTCAGAAAATTTTAATTTTTTAATCCACTTTAGAAAGAGCGAGGGGTTAATCGGTAGCGAAATAAGCTGAGCACTTGTTCATGAAATCGATTTCATTGTATATGAAATCAGTGAATTCACATAAAATTACTGAAATATTTGTTTGCGAAATCATAGATAAAATCGGTGAAGTTTATAATGAAATCGATGAATTCGACGAAATCGTTTTTCAAAAATGTCTTTAGTAAATATATTATCTAAGATCTGAGCATCCATTCACGGGCAGCGTTATGGTTTTTCCCGAATCCTGGAACTTTTTTCCTTGGCGGAAGTGGGGGGAGGAAATTTTTTATCACTAATTTCTGAAACTTGTATACATCACGTATAAGATTTTAATAAATAAATACTTTAAAAAAAAACGTAAACTCTTTAACCTCAATACCCCATGTATAAGAGTTTAATAAATCAACTATTTTAAATAAATTTTAAACTCTTTAACCTCAGTACCCCATGTATGAAAGTTCAAAAAATAAACTATTTTAAATAAACCGTGACCTCTTAAAAGCTATCAATGACCCACGTATGAGACTTTAATAAACAAACTGCATAAACTGTGAACGCTTATCCCCCAATACCCTACGTAGACAAGTTTGACCCTAGTGGAAAAAATGTCGTTGGCAAAGTTTGTCTGTGTTTGCTGTGGTATGTCATAATATGCTAGAGTTTGTTAGAGTTTATCTAGAGTACGCCAAACATCAAAAAGGCGTGTCAAATAGGCAGTTTTAGCACTCATGGCAAATTTTGGCACGCATATGGTACATTTTAACACACTTTTGGGAAAATTTCTAAAATTTGGACATAACTGATTTTAACATTAAAATAGGAGTTTTCGTAACAACGTTTTCAGGCAAAGTTAGACACATTTTGACAGAGTTGTGCAAATTGTGTCAAACTTTGGCAAGCTTTGGCAAATTTTGGCAATCTTTGCCAATTTTGGTAAAACTTAAAATCGGTTGTGCATAAGATTGCCAAAGATTGCTAAAGTTTGCTAAAGTTTGTCACAGTTTGCCAAAAATTTTAAATTTGCCATATGTGCCGAAATGGGCCATTTGATACGTTTTCCGACGTTTGGCGTACTCTGGTAATTTCTAACAAACTGACACAAAAATCATTTACACTAATATATCAACTGTCTTAAAAAGAAAGCAATCTCTACATACTTTTGAATAATCTGCAATCTCTATATACTTTTTAATAAACTGCAATCTCTACATACTTATGAATAAACTGCAATCTCTACATACTTTTGAATAAACAGCAATCTCTACAGTTTATTTAAAACGATTTGCATATGCAGCTTTCATATGTACAAGAGTCGCTTTATTTAAACTAATTTATATTTTGATCTTTCATACGTGGGGTGTTAAGCTTTAAGAGTATAAATTATCGCAATTCTATTTATCAATTAATAATTTTAATTTTTATATATTTAATCGATTTCAGTAACATATTTAAGATTAAGTGAAAACGCATGAAATCGATTGAAATCACTAGAAATCGGTAAATTTAATTGATTAAATCATTTTTGTGAAATCAATATGAAATCACAGTGAGTTCACTGAAATAGTGAAATTAATATGAAATCACAGTGAATTCACTGAAATAGTGAAATCACTGAAGCACTTTTTCCCGACCGGTTAACCCCTCGAGAAAGAGGGTCATTAAGTGCTGTTTTCAGTACCAAAGGTAACAAATTATTGTTTAGATAACCATTTAAATTACAATTTTAATTATAAAAAAAATTATAAAGAAATATTAAAAATTTTAAATTAGTTTTTCCTCACTACAAGTATGCCATGTAACATGTATGATAGTAATGCATGTATTTTCTACCGTCGTGAAAAATCAAATTAACAATAACTGGCTTCTTACATTTGGGGCTGAAAACAGCTCTTATGGACTCTCATTCATTGCGGTAAAAAATATATACAATAATGAAATGAGGTGTATTTTTTGAGAGTATAATTTTCTAAAACGGATTTCTATGTAGGATGGTTAATAATGATGGTTTAGAAATGGCATAGCGCGTTTCTTACACATAAGAATTATACACGTAATTATTGTACACAATTTATCATTGATTAAATTATATATAGATATATTTAACCAATGGTAAATTGTGCACAATAATTACGTGTACAATTCTTATGTGTAAGAAACGCACTATGCCTTAGAAATTAATAAAATTTTATATTTTAAGGATTTTCTCTAAAAAAAATTTGTATGAACATATATCATAATAAATTTAGAAACTGAATTACGCTTCGTATTTACTCTTTCCTCCGTCTTTCAGTCATTAAATAATTTTTGTTTTTTAAAGTTGTAATTAAATACAGTCGAGTGGCGGAGACTGAGAAGGCTCGGGAACAAATTTTTCGGGGACTACAATGTGTATTTAGTATAGGAGCGTTTCAGTCCTCGAGACATTTTCATGTATAAGAGCATTGCAGTTCCCACGTAATTTTAGTCCTCGGGTTCTCAGTCCCCGCGACTCGACTGTATATACGTAAATGAAGCTAACCCTTAAATTGAAATGAAATATGCAAAAATGTTAAGTGCAAATGTAAGTCATGACATCATTATTGGATTTTTCAAAACTTTCTGTAATGTGGCAATGTTATTAAAGTTGTTATATCGAACTATTTAATATGTAGGCAGGCTTTATAATATTTCCCAATTTTAGACCTCTAATGTTCATTTATAGAACTTTTAATGCTTTGAAAATGCAAAATGATATGCATTTTACTGTTTGAAAATAAATTTATACCTGTGGCTAACTTTAACAGATTGTGATAGACAGAGGCTCCCAAAACGAAAACGATACATAACCCGATTTCGGAAAATAAGTCCATGTTATTCGACTCACTAATTTTGAACATCGTTCAAAATAAAATTTTAATAATTGATGCGTATACACAGTATTTCATAGCGTAGTCTTTTTTTGTACCAAATTTGTAACTTTTTTAATTTTTTAAATATTGAGTTGCAACAATTACGTTTTTCATCAAGAACTAACAAACTTAGAAAGTTACAAATTTGATTAACGTATAAAAAATTTGCTTTACAATATTCACTACACATCAATTATTGTTAAAATTATATTCCAGCAGTGGTCAAAATTAGCGAGCTGGATACTACTTATCCGCCAAACGCGCGATTCTTGGTATATTTTCATAAGCATAATAAAACTTCTGGAAAGCAGAATATTTTAATATAAAAAAAACTACAAAATTACAGCTTCCTATTTAAAATACGCAATAACATGTTTTTTCGAGATATATCTAGAACTAAATTTAGATATAAAGAAATAAAATTCAAAAATGGACATATTACTAAATTTACATAATCATGTAGCTATAATCATACACTTATTACTGTGAACTATAAAGTAGATTTTCTACAAATTATCAAATACAAAATGCATAAAAAAATGTACAAATTAGCCTTATTTACTCCCAATCCATAACCTTTGAGTTTGTTGATACGACAATCAGAATGAGCAGCGTTGGGCACGGTCGGATTTCAGATGGCAGAATCCCTCGATCCTAGTAATAAAATTTGACATAGTGGTCAGCTATGTTCAGATCGTTGGCTTGAAATGCCGCGGGGTGTTCTCAAACCCATCCGATTCGACTCTGCCAGATAATCTAGCAGAGTCGAATCGGATGGGTTTGAGAACACCCCACGGCATTTCGCGCCAACGATCTGAACATAGCTGACCACTATGTCACATTTTATTACTAGGATCTAGGGATTCTGCCGTCTGAAATCCAACCGTGCCCAACGCTGAGAATGAGATTGCAGAATTTTTCGAGGTTATAGGTAAGGTTATAAACAAACATCGAAAGTCGCTCGACTGTTAGATATTAATCGCCATGGTTCTTTTATAAATGAAAAAGTCACCTGAAAGCATATCTAACCTAAAAAATGATAATTTAGAAAGAATGTTCCTCGCATATGAAAACCAGTGATCACAATATAATGTTATTGATTGATTTAGTTGTTTTTTTGAAAAGTAATATATAGATGATAATAATATTGTATGTACAAATATGTAGTTTATGACATGCTTTATTTAAAAACTGGAATTTGAATTTCAGAGCTGCAAATAATTTTTTATCCGTATTATATGGAGTTCTTGTAATGCATAAACTGCTCATCCGTGACGACATTTTCAAACACATGTTTTTACAAACACATTAGTCGAACACATGTAGACGGTAATTTTCATTATAAGTAACAAATTATTATGTTTTAACTGGTCATATATGTCAAATGATAGTGTTTGATTATAAATTAATCTTAATATCAAAGTAGGAATTAATTATAAAGTAGGAAATAGAAAAATAGAACATATATAATAAATCGTCTAAATAAATCTAACACAAACACATTATTTTTTTTTAAAAATTGAAAATTAATCAGTTGATAATAAATGCGTGCGAAAATAGTTTTCCTTACATAAACCATACAGGTTTTGAAACCAAGCCTGTGTTTAGGACGGAACAAAATCAAATGTAAGGAAACTAATTTTACATAAATAAAATAAATATATGCACTAATACTTGATATAGTTATTTGGATATTCAGATTATTTTCTTATTTTGATTGTTTAATATATATGTGCAACATAATATTGTTTTTGAGTTCTTAAATAAAAAAAAACTCGATGCATCTAAGACTTGATAAACTTACATTTTAGAAGTTATTTATATTTACTTAATTGGTAGTAGGCGAAGAATAACACGTAAATACCTTTAAATCAAAATAATACACAATGACCATAATAGATTATGCTTCTGTTTCTTAAAACAAAACCTTTAAGAGGTTGTTATTGTCATAATTTTGCTTATCTAGTTTTATCGGGGAAAATAATATGAGAAACTAGAAGGGACGACCGTTACACACCTTTACGGTAACTATCTAATTTGCCTACATAGATTTACACAGCACGAGATTATTCTACATAGATCTGTAAAGTGGACGGAATAAATTTCTACCAGAGATTGTATCCTAGTATTACTTGGCATTTTAAAAATACACATTTTGTTGATCATCAAACCGCATGCAACTACAATTAGCTTCTATCAGTAATAATTAAATTATTTTTTGTAAAATAACTATTTTGAAACAGGCAATGACACTGCTTAGGAGTCATTCAAAAATTATGACACACTGTTTTTGAGAATTTACACTGATTTTCCTATATCTTTAGTAACCACGATCACACTACTAATGACCACGCGCCTCCTCAAAGCGTGACGTGATTTATGAATGATCCCTTATCGTCTTAATAACCCGATGCTAATTGCTTTAGCAGAATGTTTTCTTAAGGAGAGTTAATGCATAAAATTATACTATTGGTATATATATTGTTGTATATTTTTGTTCAAAATCACGATTCATTCTTAAAAGATTGTTTCAAAATAATCGTGGAAAACATAGCGAATGAAAATCACGAGTGCTATATTTATATTTTTTATCAATTACCACTACAAAAATTCTAAAAAAAACTATGTTAGATTAGCTGAAAAATAGTCATATTTAAAAAAAAACCGCTGCTAACTGCTTTGATAGAGTGTTTTCTCAAAGAGGAATTAATTTAAAATCTTATTACTGAAAATTAATAATTTATAAGAGTACAAACTATTGCAAAAAATTATTTTTAAACCAGTTATATCATCATACCACTAGTTTAAAAATTATTTTTTGCGATAGTTTATACTCTTATAAATTATTAATTTTCAGTAATAAGATTTTAAATTAATTCCTCTTTAGTTCAGCGGCTTCTGTAGGGATTCGTGGCCGATCTGAGAGACCGGTTAACACCACGTCTTTTTAAAACTTTGGGTATTCTTTACTCAAAAACTAAGCGGTTAAGAAAAAATTCGTAACAACGTTTTTGTTTAGAATTCTACAAAGAATCTAAACAAATTTTTTTCCAGACCGAAAGAGTCGATTTTTAAAATTGTTTATAAAAATTGTTAATTAACAATTAAAGGCACCACTTTCAGGTTTCAAGACTAAGAAATTCGGATTCAGCGAATCTAAAAAGAAAAGATTTTTGATTGTTTATAGAATAATATGTGGATAAACGATTATATGAATGAAAGGGTCCTCATTGAAAAAATCAAATGATTTGAAATTGTAAAATAATGTGAAAAATCGCCTGAAGTTTTAACACATTTTCGCACTTAATTTATTATCTACAGTATTTTTAATGAAAAATCATATTATCCGTGAATCTATAAAAAAGACATTTGTAATTAGCATACCCCATACCTTTAAAAGTTAAAAAAACACTTTCAATAAGAAATCCGATAATTTTCTATCTAAATAAGTAGTTATTCAATTGCGAGACTTTTTCTTATTTTTTATTCGAGAGAACACTCAACCACTCTCTTACTCACTCTTTAACTCCCTGACTTACTCTCATTCTTACTCTCTCACGCGTTCTTATTAAATCCCTCACTCTGACTTTCCCACTCTCTCTCGCCATTACTCTTAACCATTATCGTTTTCATCTGCGACTCTTAATCAATCTATAAATTAATCTCCCTGTTTCTTTTAAGTACTTACTAACACACTAACTCAATCAGTCACCCGCTAACTCATGCACTCACTGACACTTTTACTCATTCATTCTGACACGTTTTCATTCCCAACTCACTCACTCACTCTTACATTCACGCACTAACTGACGCACGTATTCACTCGCTCACTCACTTAAGTACTCACGCATGCTCTCACTCAGTTATATACGCACTGACTGACTCACACAATCATTGACATACGCACTCACTCGCTCGTTTGATTACGTACTAACTCGTGCACTCACTCACTCATACAGTTACACATGCCCTCACTTATTCATATACAATCTGACACACTCACACGCTCAATCACTCACTTAATCACTCGCGCACTTATGCACGCATTCTCTCATTCACTAACGCACTCATGCACGCACTCACTCACTCTTGTATTGAATCACTTCCTCACTTACTTGTTCACTCTTTCCCTCACTGACATTATACTTACGCATGTAATTTTACTTACTTATTGACTTGTTTACTTATTCACGTACTTATTCACTCATCTGATGACTCGCTCACTTAATGACTTGAGTTCTCACATTCCCGCGCATTCACTCATCCACTCAATTAATCACATGCTTACACATCTGCTGACGTTTTTACACACACACACTTACTTATACACACGCTCACATACTCACTTACTCACTTATGCACTATCTTACTTTCTCGCTAACACTTATTCATTCTCTTATAGACTCTCAGACAATCATTCATCACGCACGTTTTTATTTACTCATTCATGCACGTACTTACTTACTTACTTGCTTGCTTGCTTGCTTGTTTGCTTACTTACTTATTTAATTGCTTGCTTGCTTGCTTGCTTGCTTGCTTGCTTATTTAATTGCTTGCTTGCTTGTATGCTTGCTTTCTTGCTTGCTTGCTTGCTTGCTTGCTTGCTTGCTTGCTTGCTCACTCACTCACTCACTCACTCATGAACGCACTAACATACTCACTTGCTGCCTGCTTCTTCAGTTTCATCACGTCACCCCCCCTCCCCCCTCTCCACTTCTCACTTCCTCTTTATTCTCATTGTACAATATATTTTTTCGATTTATTGCGTTACATTTAAATTTTGATAGTCTTACAAATTACGCTGATTACGCATATTAACGACACATACACGCACATATATATGTATTTGTACATGTATTCTATACATAAACGCCCTCTCCTTCAATTCACCACCTCAACCCCGCTCTTGCTCCTTATTCTCATTATATACATTTCTGATTTATTCCCTTATATTTGAAGTTTAACCATTCTGCGCAGCAAGCCGAGTATACTCGTCTAAACGGAGCTCTTTCTATATGCAGGAGGACGAGTATACTCGTGCAAACATCTTTTATCATAACTTTTTACCAAGTTAACTTTAAGACATCAACGACCCCGCATATTAAAAGTTTAGAACGTATGTAATAAGATAGCATGCGGTTTAAAGATGATTTTGAATGTTATTATAAAATTATTATAATCTGAAAAATAATAAATTTACTGTTTCTTATAATTATTGTCTGCAATTGTAAAATCTTTCGTAAATTACTTAAAATAGCTCAAAATAGCTTGAAAATCCTTACTCAGGGATTCTCAAGATCGATGATTACGAATCTGCAGCTATTTCAACATTAACAATCGTGGATCCAATCTGGCAGCTGTAGATAGAATTTCCGAGAATTATAAGAATTTTTTCTGAAAAAAATGAACGTGGATAGGATTTTGACATTATCAATATTAAGTCTGTTGTTATTAAAATTTCAAAATTCTAAATAGCTGCGTATGTAATATAGCAATTTAAAATCTTTTATTTATTTCACATTTTCATCAAAGAATGAGAAGAATGAGCTTATATTATTAAAAAATTACTGTGTAATACCTAAGAAATAAGCAATCAAAAAGTTTTTGAAAAAAGATATAACCTTGAATATCTTGAAAAAAAAGTCTTCACGATCTGGTCAAAGAATTCATAAGGGGAGCACACCCTCCAGGAAACGAATTTTTATCAGATTTCGGGAGGAGATTTCTGGTATCCAAAAATAGAGCCTGGCACTAGGGAAGGTCGATTCTAATCGATTCTTTCAAAAGTACTCGATTCTGTTTTCAAAGTATTGATTATTTAACCGATTCTTTTGATGGTCGATTCTTGAAAATCGATTCTTTCTTGTGTAAGAATCGAAGCACAAATCGACGGTTAGAATGGTGGACAAAACTCGAGAACACTACAACTCCTGTCAAAAATAAGGAATAAAAGGAAATAATATTCATATTCCTCGATCCTCCTTATTTCTTCTTATTAGGTATTTTCACGTCTGACGTAATTTTTGTTGTACCCCCAGCTTTTCCATCATCTGATTGGTTTGATGTCAGACGTGAAAAAGCCTAATTCCCGTGATCAAATAACATTCGAAGTCACGAAAATTCATTTAAAAAT
This sequence comes from Gastracanthus pulcherrimus, assembly GCA_949152435.1. Classification (NCBI taxonomy): domain Eukaryota; kingdom Metazoa; phylum Arthropoda; class Insecta; order Hymenoptera; family Pteromalidae; genus Gastracanthus; species Gastracanthus pulcherrimus. The sequence continues at coordinate 46,346,009 of OX424574.1, forward strand.
ACGGAGGAACGTATTTGTAATTGAAAAATTGATGCTTATCTTAATTTACCTACCCATTATTCAATAAAAAGATTGGATACCCTTTACGTCAATATATACTTTGCCATACGTTGACCATTCCCAGAATTATAATGGGTTTGAATTATGTTTTCGGTTTAAAAACATTATTTCTTAATTTAAAAAAATTCAACATAACGTCGGTTGAAAGGAAAACCGTGCCATCTCAGTCGAATGGTGAAGACCAGGCCATCTCGGCCGAGTGGTAAAGACAAGGCCATCTCGGCCGAGCGGTGAAGACCATGCTATTTCAACGATGATTGTTTTTTCTACAATTTTAAGTTGACAACGCTTTAGAGAATTTAATTAAATCACTCTTGGACGTTTAAGGGGGCACACCACCTTTAAAATCTGAAACAAAAAAATTAATTAAGAATTTTTATTTTGATATTTATTTTAATAAGGGTTTTTTTTCCTGAAACTATACATAAAAACCTACCAATTTATATATTTTTTACCTTCGTTGGACCTTCTATGCCTCCATGGCAAACCAGACTGTTTTCGAAGACTTTAAGCACTGTCCGTAAGATTCCAAGTCTACGCATGGATGGATTGGGCTAAAATTTTATGGAGATACTCATTATAGTAGTACTTTTAATATGAGCGTAGGGATTTTGATTTGAACGAGTAGAAGTATTTTTTTATATGAACATTGTCAATATAACACTTATTTTTTAATAATTTTATCACTTTATAGATGTAAAAAATTTTCTACTCGTTCAAATCAAAATCCCTACGCTCATATGAAAAGTACTAGTATAATGAGTATCTCCATAAATTTTGAGCCCAATCTGTCCATGCGTTCACTTGGAATCTTACGGACAGTAAGCTGAAATTGATAAAAACAACATTTAGAGTTATTTAACAATTAAGTTACAGCACAGATCTTCTGTTCACTTCATATGCATTTCCTTTGGCTCCTACTTTGTTGCTGGAGTTGATCGCTGCTATTTCACCACACTTTGAGCACACAATATCTATTTTGAAACCAAACACAATATCTATTTTGAAACCAAACACAATATCTATTTTGAAGACCCTGCACACCAGATTCACTTAATTGAACACTGTCATGGCACCGATTACAACACAGAACACTTCTAAGTTTAGAAAATAAAATTGAAGTGTCAATGATTCTGTTTGTTGTATAACTGGAGTCTCTAGCACTAGCTGTGTTTTGGAGTTTCCTCGCTGAGCTGGTGGATAGTCTTGACTTCTTTTGTGAATCTTCCTTTTTTTATCTCTTTTAGAAGACATTTTCACTACACTGATTTACACACATTCACAAATTGTCAAATGCAATTAAAACACTGTATAAGTTCAGTACAATAAAAATATTAGCTGTGTTTACTAACAGGTGGTTTGTAAACATAAAAGCCAACTGTCAAAAGTAGCAAAAATGTACGGGTAAAGTTAGTCAAAAATTCGATCTGATTTATCGACCTTTATCTTGTGACGTAATGACACGTCACGTTACTCGTAATTCGCACATGCGCCAATATTACATATAACAACGCGCAAATATTTGAATATACAAGCATAGATCTTATTATATTATATTTTATTGCTTTATAACTAAATAAAATAATCAATCAAACATTTAGTTATAAATAATAATAAAATAAATAATAATTGATAAAATACCGAATTTACGCAAAATCGGCAAAAAAGCTGTCTCAGTATTTATATTGTAACTTTAAAAGGAATTATGATATCTTAAAACGGTTTACGGGAGCTTATTCTACGGGAAATTTCCTATAAATAAGGTAAATAAAAAAAAACGATTTTTTGACAATTAAAAGGTGGTTCGCCCCCTTAATGTAATTGTAGCATTTGATATAGTTTTACCAGCTCTTGCTGTAACATCGGCCAGAATACCACTTGCTGATCGTAATTCTTTAGCTTTTTTAGCTAAAGTTCGGGAAGTAGCAAACTCTTTTGAAATTCGTCTTATACTCCAAGATTCTGGCGCAATAGTGAGGATTCTGATCTTCATGGGATCATTACCTTCCAAACTTGTGAATTTATCTTTTAATCCTTGCAGAAGTTCTTCCAATTTAAGTAACCTGGTAGATGAAGCATCTTTTTCAGTAGTTAAGGAAGTATTTGGACACTCAGTACCTTGGTCTGCCGAGGTATAATCACATTCCATACTACTGATATCATTGGAATCGTCTATATTCATACAGCTATCAGATCGATTCAATGAACGTTTTAATCTACAATCATTACATACCATGGCAGTTACTGGTAAATTAGGCTTCTCCTGCAGTAATGCTTTTGATATTGTTCTTAAATTTGAACCCTTATGATTAGGTACGCCTTCATTGTTATAAGGATTGATGCACCTATCTGTACGGATTTTTTTTGACATGATGTTAAAACTGCCCTTAAAAGGACTGTTGCGCAAGACCGGGAAGGAACTTCCTTGAACTGTTCTTAGAAGGACTGTTGAAAAGTTGATTACTACAAATGATTCGAGAGCTTGACAACTATCCTGAAAAGGACTGTTGCGCAAGTCTGTACCCACCTGGAAGAAATTTCCTTTAACTATCCTTAGAAGGACTGTTAAAGAAACAATGAGTTCGCTACTGTAAGAGCTCGCTATAACAATCCCGAAAAGGACTGTTACGCAAGCAGTTACGCAACGAGAAGAAATTTCCTTCAACTATGCTTAGAAGGACTGTTGAAAAAAAAATGACTTCAAGCAGGAGTTATGCACTACAAAAGAATGTCGTTTAACTATCCTCGGAAGATTATTTGAAAAAATGAAAGCATAAAACGATAGAGAAAAGTACATATTTTCTTTTAACGCACAATATTATATGCTGTAAGATATATTCGATGTTGGTTATGATGAGAAAAAGAATCTAATTACATCCAAACTAATGAAATCTAGGAAAAGAACATCTCATTCTATTTCGAAAAAGGTGCAATTAAACAAATACGATTGAGAATATAGTATTTAATTAAATATTGATTTTTGTGTTCAATTTATTTCTCGAAAAGTAGCCCCTACATCTAACTGCAAAATTAAAAACACATATGCCCATACAAACATTTTCTAAAAACACGGGATTCGGACTCCATAACCTCAAAACATGATTATAACGCCTCTTTTATGAAATTGAAAATTTTACAATTACAAAGCTTCCTGTAGAAGGACGCAATACCATCATAAACATGACATTCCTGTCAAAATAATAGCTAAAATAGTGTCAAATTTAAACAATTTGACCTTGTCTTTGAACAGTTGTCCTTGAAATGACCTTGAAAATGAGCTTTTGAGTCAAGGTTAAAACCGAGAACAGCATTGTATTCCTCTGTTAAAAACCAACGAAGAATGATGATGAGCTTTTTTTGTACACTATTTCCAGTCTCAGCAACTTAACTGCATTTTTTTACTGTTCTTTGAGGTTATGGACGAAAGGTGGCCCCATAGACCAAAACTAACGGTGGATTCGTATTCAGCGGGAAAAAAATGCAAATAATCTTTGTCCCTAATTTTTTTACCACTATTTCGAATCTCAGCCACGTAAAACTGCATTATTTTACTGTTCTTTGAGGTTATGGACGAAAGGTGGACCCAGAGACCAAAACTAACGGTGGATTCGTGTTCAGCGGGAAAAAATACATGCGAATAAGCTTTGTCCCAAATTTTTTGACCACTATTTCGAGTCTCAGCCACGTAAAACTGCATTGTTTGACTGTTTTTTGAGGTTATGGACGAAAGGTGGCCCCATAGATCAAAAATAACGGTGGATTCGTGTACAGCGGGAAAAAATACATGCAAATAACCTTTTTACTAATTTTTTCTATGCCCCTGCAAGTTTTAAGAACATTTAACTGATATTCCGTGGTGATATCGGTGTATTGTTAGAGCTGCACCAGCCCACCATTTTGAATTTTTCAAAAAGGCCACTCAGTAATGGAAAGTAGATATATTAAGCTAAATTTTTAGCTCGGACACGAATTTTTTTGAGCCTCTGATTTTTTACTAAGAATGTATCATATATATATATATATATATATATATATATATATATATATATATATATATATATATATATATAAAAGTAAAAAGAACAGAACGTATAGGCATAAAACATAAATTATAAGCATTATTCTGCATAACAGTATCATAAACTCAAATTTTTTCATTACCTTACATTATAACGTTTTTGTTTTAATGTTTTATTAAAATATTTAATTTATTAAATAATCTAAATAATACTTTTAAAATAATAATTCAAAGACCATAGATACAGATGTAGATATATTTGTTCTAAAATCGGACCGCACAACACAGCACAGCACAGCACAACAGCAGCACGGGATTCCGCTTATGTGGACTCTCATTCAACGAGCCCTTAGCTCCCGAAGTATATTTTTACAAGGTAATTGTTTGTAATACATTTTTCTAACTAATCATCTTCCTTCATTACTGCAAATAAACACACGAAAAGTTTGTCTATTAGTTATAATGATATTATTGCACAATGAATGATACTAGTATAATAACTATACTACAACTGTAGACTATAGTGTATAAATCAGATAAAATTTGGATGCAATTGGTAAAGTAGGGTAATGGTCCGTATTAGTGAGCCTGTTGCTATTAGAGTATCTTTTTATTTTAACAGGGTGTATAAACAACAACCTTGAAATAAATAAAAGGGATGATTTTTAAAATTAAAATAACCTAATTATCTTTATTTTAAAAAGAATTCCTTTTATTTATTTACAAGTTGTTGTTAATACGCTTTATTTGAGAAATTGCACACTAATAGGGGCAGGCACACTAATACGGTCCATTACCCTATACCTAATTTTTTAAATTTTTGCGAAGATACAAAAGAAAAAACTCTTTCTCTATATACAATAGTAAAATTGGGTTTTTACATTATCTTAAGCTTCTTCCATCGTTGATAACTCATAAATACATTCTGTTAACATCAATATTTTATTTTATTTTATTTATTATCAATCGGCAAACTACCCTTTGAATGTGTCAAGAATATATTAAAAATATTATAGAATATACAAAAATATCACTGAGAGTTAAATGTTCTAATTTGTTTTCTCTACTTGACTTATTAAAAGTAGAAAGTAGGGGTTGGCAAGCGGCCCGAGCAGGGGGAACCCTCCCTTAGTATAACTTATGTATAATTGTATATAGAATCGGAATATACTAGGCATGTCAGGCGCATTACGCGCGCCACAATTTTATGTCAGTCGTCCCTACGTCCATATGAAATACAGGAAATAAATGTTAATATACATTTTGAACACAATATTTTTATACCCATTTCTTATAATATAAAGCAGATGATTGCTATCATGTTGTGTATAACTTAAGTATTAAACAATATGCTTAAGAAGAAAAGATGAAATGATAACTTTATATCCAAGTATGTAAATCAAAGGGTCCTCGCTTAAAAAATAGAAATGATTTTTAGTTGTAAAATAATGTAAAAAATAGCATGAAATTTTAACACATTTTCTCACTTGATTTATTATCTAATGTATTTTTAATGAAAAATCATATTATCCTTGAATCTATTAAAAAAGACATTTGTAGTTAGCAAACCCCAAATCTGTAAAAGTTACAATCGATTTAAATCAGTATTTTGATAATTATTTATGTAGATAAGTAACTATTCAATTACGTGACTTTGTCATATTTTTTATTTGAGAGAAAACCCCTTTTTTAGTAGTGGTGTGTGGATAGTAAAGTACGTGGATAGTAGAGTGTGTTGATAATGGGATGCATGGATAGCCGGGTGCGTAGTAGCATGGTCAGTGTATATATATATAAGAAGCAAATAATTAATGTGTTTCTATTCATACTCTCACACGCTCTTATTCACTTTCGCACTCTGTCACATTCATTTTCTTACTCTGTCACATTCGCTTTCGTACTTTGTTCCGCAACCATTCACGCACGCGCTCACTCAATTATAAACACATTGACTCATGCACTCACTCAATTATACACTTACATACGCCCTAATTCTTGCATTCACATACTCACTTGCTTATTGACCCACTAACGTATCCACTTACTCATGTACAATCTGATACACTCACATGCGCACTCACTTACTTTCATATTAGATCACTTCCTCGCATACTTACTCATTAAATCACTCACTCCTTCACTGACATACTTAGGCATGCAATCTCTCATTTACTTATTGACATGTTTACTTATTGAAATACTCACTTACTCAACTGTTCACTAATTCCCTCACTTAAGCACTTGTGTTCTGTTGCTCTGGTGCATTCGCTCTCTCACTCAATTAATTACATACTTACACATTTGCTGACGTTCCTACTCACGCACTCAATCGCGCACTCTCGCAACCTCCCCCCTCTTTTATTCCATTTTATTTTCTCATTAATATACTCTTCCGATTTATTACGTTACGCGACTATTTCGATAGTCTTTTAAATTAAGCATAATAACTACACATACAAATACATGAATATGTATTTAGACATATATACGATGCATAAGTTCCGTCATCTTTAATTTCATCACCTCACGCCCCTCTTTCACAATAATCAGCTTTTTCAATTTATTGCGTTACACGACTATTTCGATAGACTTACAAATCAAGAACAAAAACTACACATACAAACACATATGTATGCATTTAGTCATTTATAATATATATAAATGCTAACTTTTTTAATTTAATCGGCTTTACTTTTTTAACAGTAAAAAACAAGTATAGCGATAAACTAAAACGATATAGATTATGAGTAATTCACACTATTACTCGATTTACAGAATAAAATTTTCAACAGTTTATTTACAAACACTTCAAAATAAAGGAAGATTTTAACTTAATCGTTATATTTATTTTCGTCCCGAAATAAAGTGTTGGTATTATTTATGCGATTTCGATTTAAATACAAGAAATCAAATCTTATTTACTTAAATATTTACTAGTCATTTTATCAAAATTTACACTTTATTGCTTTTCTCCTAGAGGAAGCTTTGTAAGAGTAATAAAAAAGTTGTCTTAAAAACATGTTTTGGATCATTGGTCATCAAAATACATTATTTTTAGAAAATGTATGGATGTGCGTGCGTGTGTGTGTGTGCGTGCGTGTATGTGTGTGTATGTGTGAGAGAGTGTTTGTGTGTATGCATGTGTGTGTGTATATATGTGTGTGTGTATTTGTTTGTGTATGTTGTGTGTGTTTGTGTGTGTGCGTTTGTGTGTGTATATATGCGTGTATGTTTGTGTGTGAGTGTGTGTGTGTGTGTGTGTGTGCGTGTGCTTGTGTGTGTATATATGTGTGTGTGTGTGTGTAAGTGTGTATGTGTGTGTACGTGTGTGTGTTCATGTGTTTGTGTATGTGTTTGTGTTTGTGTACGTGTCTTTGTGTGTGTTTGTGTGTGTTCGTGTTTGTGTGTGTTCGTTTTTGTGTGTGCATGTGTGTGTATATATGTGTGTGTGTGTGTGTGTGTGTTTGTATGTGTGGTGAGTGCGAATATGCGTGTGTGTGTGCGTCTGTGTGTTTATGTGCGTATGCATATGGTCAAATTTTGTGGTAACCATAACATTTGAAGGCAACCGTGTTTTCGACTGAAATTTTACAAGTATATCAGATGACCCAACATAGATCTGATTAAATTTTGAAGCCAAATTATCGAAACTAATTGCTTCTTTCTAATAACTTAAGAGTTTGAAAAATTCTCTAAAAATGAAATAAATTTTATGTTCTGTTTACTGTTTTATGACCTTGATATATCATAATTATATATATATATATATATATATATATATATATATATTCGTTAAGGGGGGATCCTGCTTTAGAATACCTTAAAAAAGCTTTTTTGAACTTTACAAAAATTTTTTAACATGAAATACTAAATTACAGTCCAATTATCAATACATTCATAGAGCGCCTCGCCACTGAAGTCTCCAATTGGCGGAAAAGATGCAGCTCGTAATTCTTGTCTGAAACAGAAACATCAAAAAGAATTTTAATTTTCATGTATTTTTCTTCTGGGTGAACTAAGAAAAACCGGAAGAAATGATGAAATTCTAACTTTTTCTAGGTTTAAAATAAAGTTCTTATTGAAAGAAGGAAACATTTTTTCGCAACAATCGCTTCAGTACAAATAGTAGAAGATACAATACTGAATATAACAAACTTTGAATCGTTCCAATACGTTATTTAGATTTTTTGCAATTATGCCCGCTAATTTAGAGAAATCGTACAAATAAAAACTGGAAAAAGCGCGCTTCAAAGTTTTCGATAAGAAAAAGTATCAATTCTCGATTACTTACACTAATAATCGGCTAATCAGCTATTCCTGGTCCATATAATAGACCTTCAGCTTCCTCAAAAAACTCATTTTTATGCATTTTCTCGAGTCTACGAGCCATACGAGCTTTCTTGGTGGGAAATGAGTGGCGCCTGTTTTCCCTCTCAAGCCGTTGCCGCGCCATGTAGGCGGCAATTTCAATGATTTTTTAACCAGACTGCAGATATTTCGGATTCATGTGCCAGACTGTCGAGCTGAACGACTCGTTGGAATTTTGCGAGTGACCGCCTAAACATAATGATAAAAGTTCATCATTTGAAAGTTCATCATAGATTGGACGAATGTGTACCTCAACTTTTTCATCAATCAATCGAGCATGATGCTTGAAAGATTCCAGTTGATTCATGAATTCAGCCTTGCGCCATTCACACCAGCTGTCGGCGTCTGCCGGACAATTCTCGTGCCGATGAGATTTATCTGTGGAACAATAATGATTCAACGTTGCAATTATAGCTTTCTTCGTCTCTTGGTCAGAATTAATATTTCTTCTAATTGTCAAGTTATAAAGATCGTTAGATTTTCAATGAGACTTTTCGTCAGGCGCTTCTTACCTCCGAGCTTCTCTTGCTTCTTTTTATTTCGGAGTCGCGTACCCATACGTTTTTGTTCGTGTCCCACGTACTCATTTTTTGTAACAGGGCAATCGTCATCATATAGATTTATCTTCAGAATACATGGAAAAGTTTTAGAATCGCCACCGCCGATGTAATTTGTATATTTCACGCCAGATTTTTCTTCGGATATTAAAAGCATTTCCGCGATATAATCTATCTCCATCTTCCCTGTTGAACCTTCGTGATTTGAGGAGCATGATTCTTTGTGTTCTTCATACCATTCCTAAAAGTCTTCGTCGTCTAATGTCTTCATTTTTAGGGTAAAAGAGTGACAGTACACTTTTCACGATAAGGTCAACTGTTTTGCTACAGTAGTACGCAGTGAGAGTTGTTACACCGTACACTGTCAAATGAATTTCGGTTCCCCTATTTTCTACATTATTTTCTCGCTCTTCTTTGAGAACTTTCTTACTGATAAATTTGAACATCCATTTCGACGCTGAGTGAAGATGCTGCACTATCTTATCGTACGTTGATTTCGACAAACCTTGACACAGATCCATGAGAGCACAAAACATATTGATGCCTTATCGTCCACCATCAAGAAGCCTCATAACGTATACGATCCGTCTATTTATTTCGCAACCGGTATTTATCAACGGTCCTGAATTGATTTCTCTTCTACCGCACATACACAATAGAACAACTTTAAAACCTAAGCTTCGATGTCCACTCTCTGTATATGATACGTTTTGTTTGCACGATCTGCAGATTACAATATCAGTAATCGCATAAAAAACTGTGAAAAATTCAATAATTGTATAACAATGAAGTGGATTCACAATTATGTCTTCAGTGCTTGCAGTTGACAATTTTCTCTCACTACTGCTTGTATCCAACTCTTCATCGTCTGATCGAGTTCTGAATCGATTACCATGAAATTTACGTTTACGCGGCTTCGAAGCACGTTCGGAGGTTGATTTTTCACCTTTCGGATAACTTGCTATGATATTCTTACGACGTGTACTCGCCAAGAATCAGAACGAAACTAACCGTTGATGCCAGAAGTAGCAAAGTAGAAACAATTACACAGAGAGGTGTTATACACCTTTATACTTCAATAAACCGTATTATGGCTCAACACGACACTACTACAAACTCTAAATATTGTTTTGAAAGACCGTTGAACCTTTTCAGGTATGAAATTCGAAGTAGAAGATCGAAAGGCGGAGCGCGCACTCGAGTCTGGTCGAACGCTCGCACAGCTGCTCGCCGTCCCTCTGCTTTCGGCTCTGTATCTTCGGAAATATTTAGAATTGGACTCTGTAAATTTGTATACATATTCTTGAATATCTTGGGTACCGATTTAATCAATAAAAAAGAAATTCATTTCTTGGACCTCCTAAAGCAGGATCCCCACTCAATTATACATAATTTCTTTTCACTTAGTATATCTTAGAAATTCGATTTTGAATTTTTAAAATTTGTAAAAATTGAAAAATTATTTTTGTTAGTTTATAAGCTATACATATCAACTTAATACAAGGGGCCTGCGGCGGCTCAGTCGGTAGAGTGTCGGATTCCCACGCCGGTGACCCGGGTTCGAATCCTAGTCTCTGCCGATTGATACAAGCACCTCTGTAAAAATTACATGTGCTTTGTTTACAAACACACCGCAGACCCCCGTCGCCGATTAGCACCACATGGAAGCACAAACATGGCGACGTTAAATAATATAAAAAAAAAAAAAAAAAAAACTTAATACAAACATTTATAAAGATGACTTCATTTTCTTTTAATTGACTTATATATACTATAACGTACTTTTTGTGAAAAAAATGCAATTTTAAATTTTAAGAATATGAAAAAATAAAAAAAATAAAAAAAATTTTGTATTTTTTTACGCTAGGTATTGTAAAATAATACATATATTCGTAAATCTAACTTAATTTTGTTTTGTTTGGCGTAACTTATATATACTAAAAAGTTACTTTTGTTGCAGAAATCCAAGTTTGAATATTGAAAATTCGAATAATTGAAAAAAAATTTCTGCCATTGTATACGCTAAATATGTTAAAATAATGCACACATTCGTAAAACTAATTTAATTTTCTTTCGATTGGTGTATCTTGCATATACTCTAATTTTTTTTACTAATGAAATGCGATATTAAATTTGTAAAAATGGAAATTTTGTTTATAATATACATTAGATACGTTTAATATATGTACATATAATGTCCAATTATTCACAAATTGGTGTTTTGGAGATGGGGATAATGCGCAACCTGCAGATTCGAGAACAGAACCGATACTTACATTTTGTTAGTTTAGAATGTTGTCCGCAGAAAAAGAATGCAATGTGCAAGTGCAGAATTTCCCGGATACATCAGCAACTGTGAAATAAATGGTCAGACAATATAAGAGAAATGTGTAGAAACACCTTCTTGTACGTGTATATTTTACCACAGTTAATAATTTGCAAAATTACATTTTTAGAAACAGTGTTTTTAATCTAATGCCTTTCAAATTTTGATTCATTTTTTCCATCGTAAATCGGAGTAACTTTAATGTTAAGTGCCGTTAAGGTGGGCTTATGATCCAAAATAAAAAAATCCACAAATAAAAGCTATATATACTTAAATTTGTACTACATGTTACTGATTTAAATCTATAGTTATTTATAAATTTTCAAAACATAAGATTTAATTGTACTGGATCTATATAGAAACTTTCTGTATTTTTACAACAATAATTACTTTTATTAAAAATTCTTATTGAGCATAGGCTTTTTAAGAATAGTTCAGAAAACGTTTTTGTATTCTTTTAATATATATACCAACAAAAGTTAGAATTGTTTGCCCTATTACATATTTTTAGTATGAGAAATAAATAAATCACGCTTTAAAAATTTGTATTAAATAGTATGACGACTCGAGCGATTCACTTAGAACTTGCCCATAGTCTTTCTTCTGATTCTACAATAATGGTTTTTAAACGATTTTTAGCACGACAGGGAATTCCATTAGTTATATATAGTGACAATGGCACAAATTTAAAAGGTATGAGTGTAGAATTAAAAAAGCCATGAGTGAGATGGACCAAAGTAAAATAAAAGATTTTGCATCTAACAGTTATATTGAATGGAATTTAATCCTCCCACGACGTCACATATGGGTGGCGCATGAGAGCGCTTGATTATATCAGTGAAAGTTGCTTTAAATGTATGTTTAAAAGAGCAGGCTCCTAACGAAGAAGTGCTAATTACAATTTTAGCAGAAATCGAACATTCAATCAATTCTCGTTCTTTAACTCACGTATCAGTAGATCCGCGTGATCAAGAGGCATTAATGCCAAATCATTTCTTGATTGGCGCTTCTTCGGGAGAAATTAGATTCGGTAAATGCGATTCTCAGCTTCGGTGCACGAATAAGCAATGGCGAATTGCTCAGTATTTTGCAGATGCCTTTTGGAAGAGATGGCTGCGCGAATATCTTCCCACACTGATTCCGAGGAAAAAGTGGCAAAATGTTGATACTTCTTTAAAAATAGGTGATATAGTCTTGATTCTAGATAACAATATACCTCAGAATCAGTGGAGAAAAGGGGTGATCATACGTACTTTACCTGGATCAGATGGACAAGTACGGGTAGTAGAAGTACGAACAGCAAACGGTAATTTGTTAAGACCATGTAGAAAAATTGTTCAGTTTTCGGAAGTACAATACCAATAGGTTTTGTACGGGAGGGGGGAGGATGTTCCCGTTATATGTATTTATTGTAATCGTCTCGTTTGTCTGGTGAGAGGTTGATTAATAAATAAATTATTAATTATGGAGTCTGATTTAATTGTTGTGCGGAGCATTTCGTCGCAGCGGATATAGTGGTTGCCGCTGCGTAGACCTCACGGACGGTAGACGATAGAAGCGCTCACGTGAAAATTTTAGACTCCGTTACCATAGATTCTAAAATATATAGAGGTGAACAGATTTTTTTGTTCATTCGATTATAAGCTTTATCAAGAGATTCTAGCAGCGGCCGACAGGCGGCGGCGCGATTACGCGCACCGCGACCTAGAAGAGAAGCAGCAGTGGCGGCTCAGGACGTCGCGATTCCAGCGGCTGCGCGCATACGCGAATACGAAAATGAACGTGAAAATATTGATGAGCGTTTCCATAGTACCGATCATAATATTAGGTTAGATTCTAAGGAGATCCGCTTGACTGGTTTCGTTTTAAACAAGCATTTGAAATGTCATCAGAACTAGGCGGGTATACTGATCGTGAGAATGTTTTAAGGTTATTTGAAGCTCTTCGAGGTGATGCGCACGATGCTACGAAAACTTTTTTTACAGTAAATAACGGTGCAACTGAGATAATGAAAACTTTGGTAATGCGTTTTGGCAATTCAAAAATAATATTAGATAAAATTATAAGCGAAATCAAAAATTTACCAAACATTGAATCACAAAGAATCAATTTAATTAAATTTGCAACGACGCTGAGAGGAGCAGTTGGAAGTATTAAACAATTAAATAAATTGGGTTATCTTCATAGTCCAGAGCTTGCACAAACGGTGAGGTATAAAATGCGTCAAGTAATGATGTATAACTATGTTTGTTATGCTGTGTCAGTAAATCCAGAAAAACCTGACTTAGAAAAGATTGCGGATTTTTTATTTGAAGAAGCAAAAATGTCTATTACAGCAGGGGTTATTGATGTTTTATCAAGTGAGTCCACGCCTAGTCGTTCCGAAGGTTCTTCAAAAAATTCTCGCACTAATGTAAAAAATGTATTAACGACGAGTGTAAGCGAGAATATTAATTTAGAACTGCGTAGTGGAAATAGTAAACAAAATTTCAATTTCGCTTTTTGCGGGCGTAAAAGTCATCGGACAGAAAATGTAATGATTTTATAAAATCATCGCTTCAACAACGTTGGAAAGTTGTGAGATAAAATCGATTATGCTATAATTGTCTTAAACCGGGACATGTTCGAGAAAAATGTCGTAAAGGTGCTTGTAAAAAATGTTTTTATAAACATCATGAACTTTTGCATCATACGACAATTGATTTATCTAAAACTAAATCAACAGAACAAAATCCACAATTCTCCAACGTTACACAAAATTCTATAGAAAACACATCGAGTGCGAATAAAAGTTAACTAGATTCTCGCGTTTATTTAAAATTCATACCAGTGAATGTTATTGGTCCTAAAGGTTCTGTTTTAATCTATGTACTTTTAGACAACGCATCTATAGCTACACTAATCAACTCGAAGATAGTCAAAATGATTGACGTTCAAAGCACGCGAGTTAATATTGTTCTTAAAGGTTTATGCGAATGCGCGATCACGTTTTCTAACCAAAAAGTTAACCTCAACATACAAACTGCTTTTTCAAATTTTTTGATTAAGAATGTTTTGGTAGTTGACAAACTAATTGGTCTTCCTTCGCAGTGCGTTATCGAGTGTCTAGATAATGAATGTAAAGAAACAACGGGAATTTTCACTGATCCTTATAATCAAGCGCCCAATATGATTATTGGTCAAGATAATCCTAAACTTATAGTAACTCATGAGTTTAAAGAAATAAATAATTCACTTACGGTTTCACGGTGTGTTTTGGGATGGACTATTCACGGTAATTATTTACCAAAAATTGCTACTAATGTAAAATCAATACAAGTTATTGCATCCGAAAAAGAGAACTCAGCTTTATGTATTCACGATATCGAATTAAACGATTTAGTAAAACAGTATTTTGAGATTGAATGTTTAGGTACTAATAATATTGTCCCACAATTAAATGTAAAAGATAAACGTGCAGTAGATATTTTAGATACCACGAGCCGTTATATTAATGGGAAATGGGAAGTTGGACTACTCTGGAAAACAGATGATTGTATTTTCACAAACAGTCGTATGACTGCATTACGTAGATTACAATTATTAGAAAAAAGACTTGATCGCGATCAAAATTATGCATGAATGTATTACCGAGAAATGGATAGATTTTTACAAAGCGGTTTCGCGGAAAAAGTAACAAAAGAAAAAATAAGTAGTCGAACTTGGTAATTACCTCACTTTGGAGTTCAAAATATAAACAAACCCGGAAAAATACGTTTGGTTTTTGACGCTGCAGTTAAGACAATGCTAACGAGTTTTAATAGTCAATTACTTGCCGGGCCGGATTTATTAAAATCTTTACCCGGGGTATTAATGCGATTTCGACAGTTCGCATGCGCGCTTTTGAAATTATTCGTAGAATTTTTTGGTCTGATTCAAAGACCGTTTTACATTGGATTAAGAAAGATCCACGGACTTTCAAAATTTTTGTTGCACATCGAATAATCGAGATACGTGAAAACTCTGCAGCGAGTGAATGGCGATGGATCCCATCTAAACATAACCCTGCTGATGATGGAACGAGGGCCGCGCCTGACGCTCTTTTAAATGGTAGTAGATGGCTACTAGGACCGCCATTTTTACGACAAAATGAAATTTTTTAGCCAAAACAAAAATCTGATTCAGATTTTATTGATGATAGTTCAGAATACGTTGAGAAGAAAAAAGTCGTTGTGACTATTAGGCAAAATCAATTATGTGTGATCGATTTTACGCGATATTCATCGTGGGGCCGTCTTCTGGCTATAATAACGCGGGTTTTCGAAGCCATTCAAATTTGGAGAAAAAATAATTACACGATTGTTGAGATTAAATTATAATCAGAAATATTTTGTTTTAAAATGCGTCAAGAGATTTCTTTTTTTGATGAGTTAAATAACCTAAATCACCACAAAACTGTTGCTAAAAACAGCCGAATCGTATTTTTAAGCGCCTTCATTGATGAACAAGGAATTTTACGCACCGATGGACGATTATCGCAATTTTCGGAAAAGATTTCACTTATAAACCAATTATTTTAGATGCTAAAGAATTTATCACAAGATTATTAATTAAATATTATCATGAAAAGTTTTTTTGTGGTAATCATGAAACAGTGATAAACATTTCGATAATATTTAATTAATAATCTTGTGATAAATTCTTTAGCATCTAAAATAATTGGTTTATAAGTGAAATCTTTTCCGAAAATTGCGATAATCGTCCATCGGTGCGTAAAATTCCTTGTTCATCAATGAAGGCGCTTAAAAATACGATTCG
Organism: Gastracanthus pulcherrimus; assembly: GCA_949152435.1. NCBI lineage: Eukaryota > Metazoa > Arthropoda > Insecta > Hymenoptera > Pteromalidae > Gastracanthus > Gastracanthus pulcherrimus. The sequence continues at coordinate 46,362,135 of OX424574.1, forward strand.
GCTGTTTTTAGCAACAGTTTTGTGGTGATTTAGGTTATTTAACTCATCAAAAAAAGAAATCTCTTGACGCATTTTAAAACAAAATATTTCTGATTATAATTTAATCTCAACAATCGTGTAATTATTTTTTCTCCAAATTTGAATGGCTTCGAAAACTCGCGTTATTACGACAAAGATTTTTTATTGTCGGATTACGTCAAGGTTTATGAAGTATTGTAAATAAGTGCATTATTTCTAAAATGTTGCGTACACAGCCTTCAAATCCAAAAATGGCCGCATTGCCTCCCCCAAGAACTGCATATCGCTTAAGTCCTTTTTCTCATTGTGGAATTGACTATTTTGGTCCAATGCTCATTAAGATAGAAAGAAGAAGCGAAAAACGTTGGGGGGTAATATTTACCTGTATGACGACTCGAGCGATTCACTTAGAACTTGCCCATAGTCTTTCTTCTGATTCTACAATAATGGTTTTTAAACGATTTTTAGCACGACAGGGAATTCCATTAGTTATATACAGTGACAATGGCACAAATTTAAAAGGTATGAGTGTAGAATTAAAAAAGCCATGAGTGAGATGGACCAAAGTAAAATAAAAGATTTTGCATCTAACAGTTATATTGAATGGAATTTAATCCTCCCACGACGTCACATATGGGTGGCGCATGAGAGCGCTTGATTATATCAGTGAAAGTTGCTTTAAATGTATGTTTAAAAGAGCAGGCTCCTAACGAAGAAGTGCTAATTACAATTTTAGCAGAAATCGAACATTCAATCAATTCTCGTTCTTTAACTCACGTATCAGTAGATCCGTGTGATCAAGAGGCATTAATGCCAAATCATTTCTTGATTGGCGCTTCTTCGGGAGAAATTAGATTCGGTAAATGCGATTCTCAGCTTCGGTGCACGAATAAGCAATGGCGAATTGCTCAGTATTTTGCAGATGCCTTTTGGAAGAGATGGCTGCGCGAATATCTTCCCACACTGATTCCGAGGAAAAAGTGGCAAAATGTTGATACTTCTTTAAAAATAAGTGATATAGTCTTGATTCTAGATAACAATATACCTCAGAATCAGTGGAGAAAAGGGGTGATCATACGTACTTTACCTGGATCAGATGGACAAGTACGGGTAGTAGAAGTACGAACAGCAAACGGTAATTTGTTAAGACCATGTAGAAAAATTGTTCAGTTTTCGGAAGTACAAAACCAATAGGTTTTGTACGGGAGGGGGGAGGATGTTCCCGTTATATATATTTATTGTAATCGTCTCGTTTGTCTGGTGAGAGGTTGATTAATAAATAAATTATTAATTATGGAGTCTGATTTAATTGTTGTGCGGAGCGTTTCGTCGCAGCGGATATAGTAGTTGCCGCAGCGTCGGCCTCGTACACGGCGATCAGATAGGATCGTCCGGGGTCGCTATTCCCTCCGATTGGCCACCGGAGCGATTACGGGGCGAGAAAAAACAAAAGGTTTTCCTCGCAAACGGTAGGCCATAGAAGCGCTCACGTAAAAATTTTAGACTCCGTTACCATAGATTCTAAAATATATTGAAAAGAAACAAAGGAACGATCTCGAGCCAGACAAACAAGGTGAACAGATTTTTTTGTTCATTCGTTTTTCAGCTTTATCAAGAGACACTTGAAGTATATTTTACGATTCTTTTGTAACTTTGTACGTATAAAATAATTATATTTCAGTCTAATTAAAGTCTATAATTACTTAAATGAAGAAATTAAAATACTTATTATAACAACTTATAAGGTATTTAGTAAAACACAAAATTCTAACAATACCTAAAAATTCTTTGAAGAATATTTTCTGAAAGTTTCAGCAAGGCCCATCAAAGGGAACAGCGCGTTGATCAGGTTGAAAAAATGCACTTCGAGGAAATCGCATTTTATGTTTCATTTTTGTATGCAATCAAATGTAATAGTATTTAACGTATCAAGGGCGTAAAGTAGAATTAAGCCCGAATGATGATCGGCGCGTATAAGGGCCGGTCAAGCCGGCCTTGAGTCCTGTGCGAACACACAAGTGCATTAAGTTCTACACCCGAGATAAGAATATAGTTCTTCGTAATAGTAGTACACATTTGTATTCGTTTGTGTTTTTTGTACGGAGGGTAACACATATGTGCAAACTATATAGTTTATACACATGTACTAGGCGAAGCCGACCTCGAGTGCTGCCCGATCATGACTAGTGCGTATGCACAATTTTCGTCTTTAAGGTAGTTCTCCGGATTTTTCGATTTCTTTGAAAATCCTTGAAAAGTGATATATATGTTTAATAAGGTATCATTTATATGTAGTTAAAACCTTTAACCTCCAAGCCACATGAAATTTGGAGATACCGAACCTTGAAATTTCATATTTTAACATAGCAAGACTATACTGACTCCCACAGCGAGAAAGGTTTAGTGCAATTGTAAAAAGGTTTTCTTTAAATTCTTTTTAAACTAGCATAATATGATGTAAAATAACAATAAGAATTTAAGATTCAACTGTCCAAAGTTCTAATCCTATGCTACAGTATTTCTATATATGTGTGCAGTGTTTCACTCTCTTTCGACTTTTGGGAATATTTGATACTCTAGACACTATTTATCGAAATTCCGATGTTTGAAATTATAAATTATGAGGTTTTCACATTAGATAACGCCGTATAATATCTTAGAAAATAAATTTTCTAATTCAACCCCAAGTTGAGCATCACTGCAGTCTGAGAACAACCTTAACTTGGGTGTATTTTTCGCAAAGTTACAGTATACGTTTCAAAATTAAAATAAGTATATTCTTTTGGTAAGGAACTTGTAAAAAGCCAAAGTTTAATAAATCGTTTATAAATGATATCCTTTTTCCATTATGGACACAGAATGTAAAATGTATTATTAAGCTTGAACAATTCTAATACAAATTTTTCTTAGTAGCAGATAAAGAAGAAAGTTAAAAACCCAAGAAAACGGGCAGCATTAAAATCAAGAACATTGGACAACGTGAAAAGAAGTAAAAAAGTGTAACAAATATAGGAAACAACAACAGAAAGTAATCAGATAAGAAAAAATTATAAGAAGGCAAAGAAGGAAACATTAAGTAAAAAAATTAGCAAAAAATGGATCAAATGTTAATAAAAAAATTACACAAAAGAAGCAAACAAGAGCAGTAGCTAAACAACTCAAAACTAAAAGTAGCGAAAGTACAAGAGGAGACTCAACAATGGACAGTAAAGTGTAAACAAGCAATAAATAAAAAGTTAGTCAACAATCAAGCAAAATCGAAAAAAGATGGGAGAAAAGAGAAAAACAAAACCGTTAAAACTAAATAATAGAGCCAAATATGTAAATATACAACTGTAAATAGAGTTTAACTTTGTAGCCAAATTTCTAAGCTCAATATGTACTTCTTTTTTTTTTTTCATTTATTTATTTAAAAGTCGCATCCTCCATATTGGGTATTAGCGACTACATATAATATATACATAGTCATAATAATTTACATAATGGTACTTTTACAGACATTGAGGATATATTACATTTCATTATATGTGAGGTTTTACCATTTTATACTGTTTACAGTGTGTTATTTTATCTTATATCAAATGTCTAAAATTAATAGAATCAATAAAGTCAATTATATTTTTACATTGATTTGTGTTTGTCAGAACGTCACTAATGTTGCTTTTGATCTTACACTTTGTTCGTTGGTTGTCAAACTTTGGGCATTCTGTTAATATATGTTTTACATTAACTGGAACTTCACATTGATCGCATTTGAGATGGCTTTCTTTTTTGAGTATGTGTTGATGTGATACTCTAGTGTGTCCTATTCTTAATCGCGTAAGCAGTACTTGGTCTCTTCTGTTTAAAGAGATTGCAGGGTTGGGGTCAAAAAATTTTGGTTTTATTTTTTGTAAGAAATTTTTATTTGGGTTGTTATACCATGATTTTTTTCATTCGTTTTTAATTGTGATATTAATAAGGTTACAAAAGTCTTCTTTTTTTATTTCTTGTTGTCGGAGAGGAAATTGGAGGCTGCTTGCCAGTTCTATTGATTCTTTTAGTAGTGTCAGTGTTTCAGCCTGTAAGATAGAGTAATATATTATAGTTTTTCCTTTTAATTCGTTTAGTTTATAATTAATTAGGTTGATTATAGGTTGGTTTTGGCAGTTGTTTTGAATCATTTTAGCAGTAGCTAATGAATCAATATATATTATGGATTTCATATTTAGATTTTCCGTACTTTGTATTGTATTGAGTAATAATACTTCTAATGTTGTTTGAATACTGTACTAGTTTGGTTGTTTCAGAAGAATTTTTTCTTCGTTAGGCAGTAAGGTTACTGCTGCATTACAATCAGTTTTTTTCTGTACAATTGTGTGAATATTTTGGCGTTCAAGTTGTAGTTTAGTGATTTCTGATTCTGAAGATGTTTCGTTAGGTATGAAAACATAATTATTTTTCTTTTCAGAATATCCAGAAATGTATGGGGTTAGGAATTTGAGTGTAAATTTTTGGTTGTTTAATATGGCTTTCTTTTAGTAATTTTTTTGCCCTATAGTATAATGGTTGAATAGCTTTGGGTTTATTTCGGTAAATACTTGTATTGTTTGTTATTATGTGGTATGCTTGATTTCTTGGTGAAGATAAAATTTTTGATATATAATTAAGTGTAAGTTTCTTTCTTCTTAGGTAGAGCGGAAGGGTTTTTCCTTCGCTTAAAATGCTATTGATGGGGCTTGTTGTAAATGCTCCTGTTACGATCTTCATACTTTTATTAAGAATTGGATCCAATTTTTTCAAGATATGATTCTTAGCTGATCCGTATATTGGAGATACGTAATCAATTTTTGATTGTATGAGGGCTTTATACGTGTTGGTTAGAACTTGTTGATTAGCTCCCCAGTTTTTTGCCGCGAGAGTTTTCAGTATATTCATTCTATTGTAACACTGATATTTAAGATTATTAATGTGAGGATTCCATGATAATTTGCTATCAAAGGTCAAGCCTAAACTTTTTATTTCATTTACCAATGAAATTTTATGGTTACCGATGTGTAGTTCAAGATTTTTCACCTTATTTTTCTTTTTGCTGAAAAGACATGCCTGTGTTTTCTTTTCCGAGAATTTAAATCCGGCAGTGTTTGCGAATTCTGTTAATTTATCAAGTATATTTTGTAGTATTACTTGATTTGTACTTAGGTTTATTCCTTTGAGGAGGATGGTTATATCGTCGGCAAAAATGGTACATATAGCAGGCGGAAAAATATATTTTAGTACATCGTTGAAGGCGAGTAAGAAAAGTGTGACGCTTATAACTGAGCCTTGTGGAACACCGTTATCAATATTTACATAATTGGACAGTATGTTACTTATTCTAACTTGGATTGTTCTGTCGGTTAGAAAATTTTTTATGAAGAAAAACATGTTTCCGTCGATTTTGTATTTTAATAAAATCTCTAAAATCCGGCGTCGCCAGATAAGATCGTATACTTTTTCTATATCTAAGCAGATAGCTATTAAATGGTGATTGTTGATAAATGCGTCACAGATGTTACATTCCATAGTTGCTAGGCAATCTGTTGTTAAACAGTTTTCTCTAAAACCGCTCTGTGATGAGTTAAGTATATTGTTTACTTCTAAAAACCAGTGTAATCTTTTATTCACGATTTTTTCAAAGATTTTACACAAGCAGCATGTTAGGGATATTGGTCTATAGTTTTCTTTGCTATCTTTCTTTTTACCTGGTTTGGGTATTGGTATTACAATAGCTTGTCTCCAAATGTCTGGAAATAATTTTTTTGTCCATATAATATTGAATATAATTAGGAGGCTGTGTACTGCGTCGTCTGGCAAATTTTTTAGAAAAATATTGGGGATCTTATTTGGACCAGGACTAGTATTTTTACTAGATTCTAGTGTATTTTTTAATTCTTTTAGTGTTATTTTTTTGTTTAACGGATTTTCAGAATTTACTTTTGTTGATTTGACGTTGATATTGGTTTCTTTTTCTAATTTATTTTTGTAATTTAAGAATTCGTTATTAAAATTATTGTCACTTGAGTTTTCACTGAATTTTTTAGCTAGTATATTTGCTATATTTTCTGCATTACTAACAACTTGATTATTTTCGTATAATGCTGGGATAGATGAAAAGGTTTGACCTTCGATCGATTTTATTTTTTTCCATATTTCTTTAGTTGGAAGTTGATTGTTCATAGAATTTAAATATTTCAGCCAAGAGTTTTGTTTGCTAATTTTGATAGTACGTTTAGCTTTTGCTTTGAGACATTTAAATTCTGTCTTATTTTCTGTTGTGTTATTCTTTTTATATTTATACAAGCCTTTTTTTGCGTCTGTTATTGCGTTTTTGCAATCTTTATTCCACCAGGGAGTGTGTTTTTTCTGTGTGTACTCTTTTGTTTTTGGAATGCTATCTTCGGCTGCATTTAAAATAATTTTTGTGAATTCATTCAGAATGCTATTTATATTTATTTCATTAGATTCCAGTTCACTATTAATTAAAACATTTATATCGCATATTTAGCTGGAGATTATTTGTTTATACTTTTGCCAGTTGGCTAGGTAAAATTTCCATTTCTCGGAATTAGTTTTTGGGGTTGCATTAGTATGACCAATTTTGACTATCATTGGAAAATGATCACTCCCGAACAAGGAATCTAAAGCTTGCTATTTTAAATTTGTAGCAATACTGGTACTGCATAACGTTAAATCGATTGAGCTATTTTTGCCGCTTGATGTATTGAAATAGGTGGGAGAGAGATCATTTAACAGTACGATATTATTATTGATTATGAGATCTTCAATACATTTACCTCGCTTATCAGTTTTTAGTGAGCCCCATATAGGGCTGTGACTATTGAAGTCCCCTAGTAGTATAAATGCAGTCGATAATTGGTTTATTAGGTTTTCTAGTTGTGTTGTATCGATATCGTATCGATTGCTTAAGTATATATTGCATATGCATATCGTTTTATTGTTGATTGTTATAGATACTGCAACTGCTTCGATTTCTGTTTTTAGTATTATTTGTTTACCGTAAATATGATTTTTCGTTAGAATACAAACACCTCCACTAGCTGCTAAACAGTCGGTTCGATTTTTGTTATAACAAGAAAAGTTTTTCATTTTAATTATTTCGTTATGTTTTAAGTTGGTTTCTTGAAGGCAAATAATATCGGCTTGTTGATCAGTAATTAGTTCTTGGAGAACTTCATAATGACCCTTTAAGCCATTAATATTCCATTGTACTAGGCTCGCTATCTTTATGTTGGGATAGTTCAGGTTTGGAATCATCCTCGTCATCTGATTGGCTCGGAGTTTGGAGCGGAGTTATTTCAATATTAGGATTTTTGATATTTTTTAATATTGACGTACAACGCATTTTTATACTTCTATTGTTAACTTTTGGATATACTTCATTTTCAATAAATAACTTGAGGGCGTTTAAGTCTTCAGAGTATTGTTTTAATATATCAAGCGGTTTTCTGGAACCTCGTGTATTTTCTAATAAACTTTTAAATTGGATATAATTCAGTAATTGTCCGGGTTGATTCAAATCTTCTTTAATGAGCTTTAATTTTTTATCCATTTCGTCTTCTTCTGTATTATTTGGCTGAGTAACGTTTTTAGAATTAATTGTGATTTTGTCATTTATGATTTTTTCTGTTATATCAGTTTCGCATTTCCCTTTCTTTGTTGGTGTTTAAATTGGCGTTGACCTTATTATTTACTTTCAATTCTATACCGGCTTGAGATTCAGTTGAACTTATTAAAGAGTGGCTTCGCTTATTGTCATTTGTTTTGTCAACAAATGAGCGTGAGAGGTCTGTATCGGCATTTAAATATGATTGATTATTCGGGAGATTGATAACGGTAGTGTCATCAAATGGTAGTGTATTTGGGCTTGTTTTGTTTACATTTAAATTGTCGTTTGTAGTACAATACTTAGCTAAATGGCCCTCTAGGTTACATTTGAAGCATTTAAGAAAGTCGGTACTTGCGTATATAAAATGATTTATATCTTCATAATGGATTTTAAAAATAGCAGGAATATTCGGGTTTAATAAAAACTTGTCGTCTGAAGCTTGTTACATGAGAATACCCCTCCTTTGCAATAGAGGCTTTCAGTTCGATAACTGGTGAGCCTCGTTTGATGTTTAGCTGTTCGAGAATATCTTCGAATACGTAATTCGGGATACTAGTTGAAGCGTTGGAAAATATCACTTTTTTTAGTTTATTCACTAAAGGCCTTATGTTAACTTTTTTATCATTTATTAATATAAATTCATGCTTATCTGTAAGTTCGTTTACAAGTTCTTTGCTTGAAAGGTACAGGTAAACTCTGTTGTTTGATATCCTTGATGCTGAGATTACGTTTTTTGGTTGCACTTTGTCTCCCATTGCACACGTATAATCGGCAAGGTTCAATTCATCCACACAATCCATTATAAGACCTTGATTTCTCTTAGGAATTTTTTGGGCCACCGCTGCATAACTTATGTTAACTGATTTTTTTGGTTCAAAAGTGGGAATTTCACTGTTGATCATGTTTTTAAGTGGTTGGCTTCCGGTGGTAGAAGCCATTTCTAATATTACACTCGCGATGGAGCGGTAAATTAAGGGCTATTGCCCTAAGAAGGTAATCGGCTATTCACTTATACGGAGCGTTTGTAAATACGTCTGCTACCTACAAACTCTCGGCGAGAACTGATGTACTTCTTTGTAAACTCCGTAAAAGTATAAAAAATGTAGCTGAGAAACTAACTAATAAAATGAAACATCCTTTCAAGTAGAAAAACGGGTACAGTTATTTAAATAATTAGAAAAATTAATTATATAGTTAGGTTATAATAAATGATATTTGATTACTTAGATTTTATTTTCAGAGAACATATACAACTAAATATTAAGCTGAATTTTGGTATTGGATTTTTTAAACCAGTTTAAAAACTACATGACCATGTTATATGAAACAATAAGTATTTTAATTAAAAATTAAAATTATTTTAAATGTTGAATATCGTTGACGTTATACTGATCAAATTATCTGAAATATTGCAGTAAATACAGCATATTTTTCTTTGATTTACATCTTAGATTTAGTTTGGATAACTAGAATAAATGTTAATTAACGAGAGAAATTAAGGTAGGACTATGGTGAAAAGACCAACTTCTTTTATTGTTGAGTCATATAGGTTAAAATTGTAGAAGTTTACGTAGAATGATATTAATAGCTTCTATATCAATTTTTAGCTCAATATATCGATTATTTTCAGAGTTATTGATAAAAATCGATTTTTTATACGAAAATTACCAGTTTCAAAATATTACTTGTGCATAGCGTTTTGAGAAATAGCTTTGAAAAAATTGAGTCACTTCCTTGTTTGGTCAACAAAAGAAACTATTGAAAGAATTTATATACTTTCTGAAAGTTTTAAAAAGATTCATAAAAACCTTATGCGTAGCTACCTTTTAAAGTTAGGAAAATTAGTTGCGAGAAAAACACCTGTAAAGTTTCTGATTTTTTATCGTAAAGTAAACTTAAAGTTCAGTTTCAATTTCAGTTTTGTAAATTGTTTTACTCAAATAAGTATAATTTTGCTAAAACATCGAGTTTTAGTATATAATAGGTTTCAATGGGGTTGACACAAAATAGGGAAACGTGGAAGGCTTGCGTAGATAAGGCGATAAACTTTCGAGTTCGAAATGACATTTAAAAAAAAATAGGTTTCAAAACAGTTTTACAATTACAAAGATTGAGAATATTCAATAATTTTTTCTTTTATATTTTGGCAACAAAACAACAGAGTCCTACCTTAAAGTGACACAAAGGACATTATACAACATTTTTGTTTTGAAAAGCCTTGTAAGACTTCTTTTAGACCCTTAGATTATAAGTAATTAGTTATCTACATGCATGTATGTATATTGTATACCAAGGTAAGATGCTTCAACTCAAAACTACCTAGCTATATATCTGAATAATTTAATCATATACTATGTACGAATAATATATTATCATAGATCTTTATAATCAATTATATTATTCTTACCGTATAATCGCCTTACATTAGAGTTTTATAGTTATTTTAATACGCATTGTAAGTAATATTTACTAGGTTTTTCTCAGTTGAACATTTACCTATGAAATATTTTGCATTAATATTAGCACAAGATATCCCATCCATATAGAATCTTTAATATTTAATTTCATCAGTTTAATTTAAAAGAAAAGAACGTCAGTGAAAATAACCTCGGCGGCTTCGCCGAGTCGTCCTATCTCCCTAGTTTCGACTAAAAACAAAACGTAAACGTTTTATCGATAATATAATCGATATTGTAAAATATCATATTCAGCGAAAAATATTCGGTAAAAAATTTTCTCGGCGCTCGATTTGTTCGACGAAAATGTGTTGTCTCTATAATCGTGGTCAATGAATGACATTGGCTCTCCACTTTTTAACATAAGGCAGCATACTAATTTATGGTGAACACGTTCAAGAGTTAAGGAGGTTAGATAGATCTCCCGCGCGGGGTGAGGAAAGGAGAGCCCCCCGCACCGCGCACCGGCTCACCTCTCACCCCTCATCTCCCCGCGTAGCCAACAAGCTAATCTTTTTATTATAGGATTTTTGTCATAGAATATTTGATTTCAGCGAAGCGTTTGACATCGTCGGCGTATATAAGACATTGAGAGAATCGGTGGCATGACGGGAGATAATTTATGTACAGAATGAAAAGTAATGTGCCGAGGTGTGAGCCTTGCGGTACACCGGAAATTATCGGTATTAATGAAGAAACGCTGCCAACTGCTTTGTCACTATGCTATCTCAAAGAGAATTTAATTAAAATTCTTACATAAATAAGGGAGAGCTGCGCAGAACCGTCCGTAATGGTTATTTTCCTGTCTAACTATTTTCATTTATATTAGTGATTTGTGCCCTACTGAAAAATTAATATTTTTCAATAAACATATTATCGCATATATTGTATATCAGGGTGTCAGCGATATTGAATTAATAGTTTTTTTCTTTCATTTTAAAAGAATACATAAGACAAAAAAACGCATCATTCTTTTAAATAACTCATTTAAATTTTGTATTACTTTTTACATACTAGTTCATAAATTTAATCATCTAAATAGTATAAAAATTATAATTTTTCTATGCTATATTATAGATAGATACAGATTCAATATTGCAAAAATAAATTATGAAATTATTAAATCATTTTAAAAAAATCAAAAAATAATAATATTTTTAATATAACTGTATCTTTCTAGTTTTTTAATTTTGTAGTGCAATATAATACGTAAAGTTGGGTAGAAGTGTAGAATAGTAAATCTTATATAACAATACTTAATATCTACAAGAAAAAGCACAACGATAAAGCTTAGAGATGTCGTGATATTCAGGGTGATAAAATATTGTTTATATTGAATAATCTATAATATCTCAGAAGATGCACAAAATCGGTTCAAAAATTTTCAGCCAAGAACCTGACATTTAACAAATATTCTCTGAAAATTTCAAGGCATTAAATCAAGTATTACTCAACTTATCGTTGTCCAAAGATAATTCATTTTGTTGACATTCTATTTTTTTTTCTCAGAGAAGACACCGTATTATTACCTAAAAATTTACAAGAATGTACCAGTATACGAAACAAGCATTCAGAAAAAATTCCACTGACTTTTATCGTATAATAACTGAAAACCGACTCATATAAAATCATGTTTGGTTCTAAAATGAAAGATTTTATGATTGTTTTATTATATAAAAAATTCGCTCCCCAAAAACCATTTCGGCATTAAAAAAAACTTTAAAAAAAACAAAATTTTTACATTTTAATATTTTGAAAAATGGCCATAAAAATAAATTTTATTCGACCATTTTTACTGAAACTTTCAAACGCACACCGGTTATTGATAGCAAACATCTGTGCAAAGTTTGGTAAAGTTATACCGCAAATTGAGTGAATAGTGATATACCACATACTAACACACACACACGCACATGCACACGCACTCGCACACATACACACACACACACATATACACACACACGTATACATGCAGACATTTTTTAAGACTAGCGTATTCGGACTCCCCAAGGCATAAAATATGTTTATATGTTAAGAAAACGCAAAGAAATTAATTAGCGAATGTTCGTATGAACATCGTACATACATTCCAATAACAAAGAAAAATGTTTACCATCACTAAGCTTTCTCTTTGAGAAAGCAATATGCCCTTAGATTCTCACGGATTGCGTCCTTCCATTCAAATAAGATTTTAACCATTCGTATAAATTCCCTGTAACTCAAAAATTTTGAATTTTTTGTAATAGCCTAGCATGATCAATGGAATCAAATGCTTTTTGAAATCAATGTACATTGTGTCCACTTGTTGCGATTGATCAAGAGACGACGATACGAAGTTAATAAAGAGCAATAGATTGGTGAATGTTGATTTACCCCTCGTGAATCCATGTTGTTCCCTAACAATTTTGACCAGCATTAGATCAGATAATTTGTTTTCGACGATGCCATCCAGAATTTTGGAAATCGTGCTTAATATAGATGTGTGTCTATAATTCTTAACATCTGTTTTATCACCACTTTTATAAATAGGGTTGTCGTATTAATTTATTCCAAAAAGAAGTATGCAACTAACATATTAATTATGATTTTTTATGGTTTTCAACACTTTTTCTCCGTGATTTTACCCCATTTTTTAAAATTAATTTCAAGCTGTTATTATATAATCTTTTATTGTTTTGTTATTTTATTTTGTTTCTCTTTATGGTCATTTTTTCCACATAAAACAATATTCAGCTAGCAAAGATTTTATGTTTTTGATACGGTTTTATGTTGTCTATTTGTGAATTCTCCCAATTTTCGTCAATTTAAAAAAAAAATTAATCTTAATTAATTTCAAGTGGTTATAATCTTTCATTGTTTTCTGTATTTCATCTTGTTCGTTTTTATACTCAGTTACATCCTCTAAAAAAAAAAAATATTCAGCTAGCATAGATTTAAAATGATGAAGAGAATCTAATATTTTATTGTTTTCGTGTTTCATTTTGTTCATTTTTATAGTCATTTTTTACAAAAAGAATTGTGCAACTAACATATTCATTACGTTTTTATGTTTTCAAACTCTAAAACGGTTATAATTTTCTTTTATTTTTACTTTAGATATATATTTTAATTTAATGTTATTAAAATTTTATATTTTACTAGCGAGCTATAGCGAAAACACAATTTGAAAATAAAAGACACATAAATTATATTATCAAATGGTTTATTTGTTTAATCAACTTTTATAATCACCAATATAATATAAAATCGTCAATATTTTACAAAACCCATCACACCGTTCTACAACGCACTCCAAAGAAGCTTGTGTAAGTTATATTGTGTCTCGATTTATTTATGGATTAAGAAATGTAAGTGATATTTTCCCATTCAAAATAATTTTTTTTGTCTTTCTTTTACTAATTTAAGTTTAATTTGTTATTTATCTTTTATACTATTGTGCAATAGTTCACACTTGCAAAACAAAAAGAACATTTTATAATTTTATTCCACCATTATACATTTTAAATTAAATAATAATACACAACGGATTTATTATGATTTTCAAATATAACTATTTTATTTATTATTGTACACTTAAAAATAGTTATGAAATAAATATATGATGTATTATAAGAACTTTTTAATGTATTTATAATTAATTGTTTATTAATATAAAATATATTAACAAATCAAATATAGAAAATTATTAATTACTTTATATTGTGTTACAATGTATGTTCTAAAAACGTGTAAAATGATTTTTTTAAATACAGCATTTTAAACTAAAATACAAATATACAATTTCCTGATTTTAGTGAGTATTTTGGCTAGTCATGTATTATTTAAAGAAATTATGCTTAAACATTTTTAGTAGAACTCTGTACTAAATAAGAAAGGTCTCAAAGAGAAAGTTTTGTGACGATGAAAATTTTTTTATCAGAGAATTTGATGAATTTTTATATTTTCAAGATTCCTGAGTCAGAAAAACATGTTTTTAAAAAATGTCTGTATATATGTATGTATGTATTTATGTATGTGTGTATGTATGTACGTATGTATGTATGTATGTATTTATGTATGTGTGAATGTATGTATGTATGTATGTATGTATGTATCTATGTATGTATCAAAAAATTGTGGAACAATAACTCTTCAAGGGAAGCACTTTTTGAGTTGAAATTTTGAAGACCTATGAGGTATTGCTCAACATAGAACTGATTAGATTTTGGAGCTAATAGGATAATTAAAAGTACATTTAAAAAAAAAATAGTAACTTAAAAAAATGTCACTACTTCATAAAGTACATGTAATTTCCTTTCAATTGATATATCTAGAAATTATTTTAAAGTTTTCTTTGTAAAAGAAAAAGAAAACTATAAATTTTACAAAATTTGTAAAAATAGAGAAAAGTATTTTTTGTCTCTTTATACAAATAGACATAATTCTCATCAGATTTATATATCTAGAAATTACCTAAACGCTATTTTAGTAGAAAAAATCAAATAGAATTTTAAATACGTATTTTTCGAAAAACGGTAATTTGAGCAAATTTAGAAATAATTTCTTATTCTGTTAGACCTCAACAATATAATATGCAGTTAAAGATCAGTAGTGTATTATTACTATAATAACTTTTATTGTTGAGATATGGTGAAAATTATTTAAATAAAGTTTTAAGATTATCTCAGACTGGTAATACTTATACGCGTGTGTCTAATGAGTCTACTTTAGTTTTACTTTAATTAATTTGAATTTCAATTATTAAATTATCAAACTCGATTTATTAGGATCTCTCTTTGAGAAAGCATTCTGCTAAAGCAATCAGCAGCGGTTTTTAAAATTCCAATATTAGTATTATTATATAAATTTGTATTCCAATTAATTGCATTTCGCATTATCAATGTACGATTCATCGTCGAAATCACTGGTGTTATCTGGATGAAGTTATTCTTCCATTACCCAGAGCTTTTATGTGGAAGTAAAACAAAGAGAAAGACAAAAAAATACAATGTAGGAGTACGTAAATTTTGAAAATGTCAAAAGTTTTCGGGTATTCGAATTTACTATATGAGGATACGGTTTTGGGTTAAAATTAATATATTTATATTATTTCCCTAGAATTTATAAATAAAATAAATTCTGTTCCGGTGTTATCTGAATGAAGTTGTCTCTGCATCGCACAGACTTTTATGAGGAAGTAAAACAAAGAGGAAGAAAAAAAAGACAATGAAGGAGTATGTAAATTGCTGAAAACGGCAAGAGTTTTGGGATACTCGTTAAATGCGCTCTCTCTCCCTATATATATATATATATATATATATATATATATATATATATAGAGAGAGAGAGAGAGAGAGAGAGATAGAGATAGAGCGCATTTAACGAATATATATATATATACGTAACCCGAACAGTGGAGGACGTGTGACACGAATGGATGGCTCTTGGATTTCGATTTGCAGATCTCGGGTAGTGGCGGCGGGCGCATCGTCGGAGATTCATCGCTCACCATGCCGCATGTATATACATACATATACGCATGTAGTCCTGGTAGTCGTTGCCGCAGCAGCACCACCGCAATTTCCCTATCGCCACGCGTCTTTACCCGACGCTGATGTGGCTTGCGATGTCGCACGCGACTTTTTTGCGATTTACGC